>OY997271.1:54016084-55216084 GCA_963921465.1 Triticum timopheevii | reverse complement strand
TAGCACCCCCCCATTCATGACGCTGAGGAAGATGATGCACCCCTAGAGAATGATGATAGTCATATTTGTGAACCCGGTCATGAGGACCGGGAGACTGAGCTTAGTAAACCTAAGCGTAAGTGGAAACGAAAGATTTATCCTGATTCCGCAGTTCGTAGGAGTGCTAGGATTCGAACCACTAAAAAATTCCATGATGAAATATGAGAGGAATTTTTTGGAATAGCAGAGGTCTGAAGGACTTCGCTAAAAGAAGATTCCTGGCTGAGGCAGCTTTAGAGCAGAGGTTAGATTTTATTGCTCTATCGGAGACGGGTAGAGATAACTTTGCACCACAGTTTCTCTCCTCTCTTGTGGGTGGTATTGATTTCGATTGGCATTGCCTACCTCCGCGAGGAAGATCGGGTGGTATCTTACTAGGTGTGAGATGCGATTCTCTTGAAGTCCAAAGTGTAGTGATGGGGGACTTCGCGGTGAAATTTCGAGTTAGGTCTAGGATAGATGGTTTTAACTGGGCTTTGGTGGCGGTCTATGGTGCCGCACAGCCCGAGCTTAAAGCGGAATTTCTAGCGGACCTTGTTCGAATCTGTGGGTTAGAACAACTGCCAATTTTAGTTGGAGGTGATTTCAATATCATCAGGAGGAGAGAGGAGAAGAACAATGATAACTTTGATGGCAGATGGTCATTTATGTTCAACACCATTATTGAAAGCTTAGATCTGAGAGAGATAGAGCTTTCTGGTCGAAAGTTTACCTGGGCTAATGCTCTGCCAAACCCAACCTATGAAAAACTTGATTGAGTTCTTGCGAGTGTGGAGTGGGAACAAAAGTTCCCTCTGGTTACGGTGCAAGCTCTTTCGAGGGGAATATCTGATCATACCCCACTGTTCGTGGACTCAGGGGAGCCAAACCACGTGGGTAACAAGAACACCTTCTCCTTCGAGATATCATGGTTTGAACGCGATGGGTTCTTGGACTTGATTGCCAGGGAATGGGTCAAAGGTGTAGGAGGCAAAACTGTGATTGAGCGTTGGCAGAATAAGATTAGGCATTTGAGAAGCTTCTTACGGGGCTGGGCTAAACACCTCAGTGGTGAGTATAAGATTGAAAAGGATAGACTCCTTATTCTTATACAGGACCTGGACATACAGGCCGAATCCCATATTTTATCACCAGCTGAGCTTCAGGTTAAAAATGAGGCAGAGAAGAGGTTAAAAGAATTGCTCCGTGAAGAAGAACTGAAGTGGCCTTTGCGTGCTAAAGTCCAAAAAGTGGTCCAGGGGGATGCGAATACTTAGTTCTTCCATTTGATTGCTAATGGAAAACACAGAAAGAAGCGTATCTTTCAGCTTGAGCAAGACGAGGGCATTATTTTAGGTCAGGATAACCTAAAAACATATATTACTGAATATTATAAGAAGTTATTTGGACCTCCGGAGGATAATAGTGTGTCCCTCGATGAGTCCAGGACTGAGGATGTACCTCAGCTATCGGCTGCCGATAATGATATTCTGGTTGCCCCGTTTTCGGAGAAGGAGGTGTTTGAGGCCATTACACAAATGAAAAACAATAAGGCTCCTGGACCGGATGGATTCTCGGCAGAGTTCTATAAAAAGTGCTGGCACATTATTAAGGGGGATTTACTACCTATGTTCCATGATCTGTTCTCTGGACAGCTTCAATTATTTCACTTGAATTTTGGGACTATCACACTGCTTCCTAAGAAGACAGATGCGGTGAGAATTGAGCAATTCAAGCCGATCTGTCTCCTCAATGTTAGTTTCAAAATTTTCACCAAGGTCGGGACTAACAGACTCACACAGATTGCGCATTCTGTGGTGCAACAATCCCAAACCGCTTTCATGCCGGACAGAAATATCCTTGAAGGGGTGGTAGTCCTGCATGAAACGCTCCATGAAATCCATTCCAAAAAATTAGATGGAGTGATTTTTAAGGTGGGTTTCGAGAAAGCGTATGATAAGGTCAAATGGCCATTTCTCCAACAGTCATTGTGTATGAAAGGTTTTGATGAAGCCTGGCGCCGACAGGTTGAATCATTTACGCAAAAAGGTAGTGTGGGAATTAGAGTTAATGATGACATAGGTCACTATTTCCAGACACATAAAGGCCTAAGACAAGGAGATCCGATGTCCCCTATCTTGTTTAACATTGTGGTGGATATGTTGGCAATTTTGATAGGAAGGGCTAAGGAAAATGGTCAAGTCGGTGGATTGGTACCTCATCTTATTGATGGAGGTGTTTCCATCCTTCAGTACGCTGATGATACAATCATCTTTATGGAGCATGACTTGGCCAAGGCGAGAAATATGAAGCTGGTGTTATGCCTATTTGAACAATTGACCGGGTTAAAGATCAACTTTCATAAGAGTGAGCTGTTCTGTTTTGGTAGGGCCAAAGATGAACAGGATGCTTATAGGAAATTGTTTGGATGTGAGTTGGGAGAGTTGCCCTTCTCTTACTTGGGGATTCCTATCCACCATCGTAGGCTGACAAACAGAGAGTGGAAGTGCATCAAGGACCGATTTGAGAAGAAAATGAGTTGCTGGAAGGGTAAGCTCATGTCATACGGAGGCCGATTAATTCTAATTAATTCGGTGCTCACGAGCATGCCAATGTTTCTTCTATCGTTCTTTGAGGTGCCAGTTGGGGTTAGGAAGAGACTGGACTTCTATCGATCGCGCTTCTTTTGGCAGGGTGATGAGCTTAAAAGAAAATATCGACTTGCTAAATGGGATATCATTTGTAGACCGAAAGACCAAGGGGGTCTCGGGATTGAGAATCTCGAAGTTAAGAATAAATGTCTTCTTAGCAAGTGGCTGTGGAAGCTCTCTTCAGAGAATGATGCTATGTGGGCTCAAATCCTTTGCAGCAAGTACCTCCAGACAAAAACTTTGTCCCAGGTTACAGTCCGGCCGACCGACTCGCCCTTCTGGAAAGGCCTTATGAAAGTCAAACAGGCATTGTTTAATAGGACGAAGTTTGTTATTGGAAACGGCACGAGTACACGTTTCTGGGAGGATACTTGGCTCGGTGAGACACCCTTGGCCATCCAATACCCGTCTTTGTACCACATTGTTCAACGACGTGAGGTGTTCGTTGCATCGGTCTTTCAATCTACCCCCCTTAATATTCAGTTCCGACAAACGCTAGTGGGCAATCGTTGGGAAGAATGGCTCCGTCTAGTTAGGAGACTGATGGAAGTCCAGCTTTCTCAACAACCCGATGAATTACGCTGGAAGTTGACTAAGTCTGGAGTATTTACGGTCAAATCAATGTATATTGATGCTATTAATTCGCACTCCATTCCTACGTCCAAGCATGTTTGGGATGTCAAAGTTCCTTTGAAAATAAAAGTGTTTATGTGGTTTGTCCATAAACAAGTTATTTTAACTAAGGACAACTTGATAAAGCGTAATTGGACAGGACCTACTAGGTGTAGTTTCTGCGATCGGGATGAGACTATCAAACACCTCTTTTTTGATTGCCCGCTGGCCAAGGTTCTTTGGCAGACAGTCCATATTGATTTTAATATCAACCCAATGAATTTTGTTAATGCGTTATTTGGGACATGGCTTAATGGGATTGAGCCTGACTTAGCGAGACATATTTGGGTTGGAGTATGTGCTTTGCTGTGGACTATCTGGAATTGCAGAAATGATTTGGTCTTTAACAGAATATCATGTATACATTTTTTGTAGGTCTTATTCCGAACTACGGCACTGATCCGTTCGTGGTCGCTACTCACCCAGACGGAGGCCAGGGAGCATTTGGTTACTGGGTCTTTCCGCTGGGAGATGGTAGCTCGGGTTATCTTCAACCGGTTTGGATGGCGGTCATGTAATAGGATAGGCATTTAGTATCCCTATCTAGTTTTAGCCAGTCGGTTGTGGCGTCTTTTCCAGGCTAGTTGATGTTTCTAGCCCTCTTTGGCTCTGTGTGAGCTTTATGTGCTTTTCTATTACTTTTTGAGACCTTTGGAACCTTGTTGGCACTACTTTATTTGATTAATAAGATGGCCGTATGCATCTATCTGATGCAGAGGCCGGGGAATCCCCTTTTCAAAAAAAATAAGGAGGGGTGCCGGTTCAAGGCATCGCTAAGGCCTTATCACGACCTTGCCCATCTTTTGTTATAAAAAGGTCCAATTTTATGCAAGATGGTTCATGCGCCTTATCACTTGGAAGGAAAGGAAGTTGTTACGTGAAAACATATGCATATGGTCTCTATTTGGCAATATCTGGCCCTTCAAATTGAAATTAAATGAATTCTCGAATGATACCAGAGACATTTGAGGGTCACTGTATTTTTCGGTAACCAGTTGACTGGAAAAAAAGGGATATGAGAGACCCACACATTCAGTAAATCCCATGACATACACATTTTGTATTACCTTGCACAAAAATATACACATTCATGGTTTCAAAACAATTTACAAGATAGCCTATATAAACGGCAGTATGCATGTAGTGATGAGAAACAGCAGGGGCGCGTTTGGTTGCCCGCATATAGGCCAACCAGGCCCGTCAGGGAAGAACCCGGCCTGTTTGGTTGCCAGCATATACTATTGGGTTTGCATCACATGAAGTTCAAAGCACCTCTGGGCCTGTCCCGCGAGCCAGGCCCGAGCCAGACACGTGGGACGTGTTTGGTTGCTTGCATATGGCCCAGCCTGGCCCGCGCGGGAAGAAGTTGTCCCGTTTGGTTGCCTGCGTTTACTGTGCAGCCCGCATGAAACTTAAAGCACGTCCAGGCCAGGCCCAGGGGGAAATGCCCGAATCAGAAGTAGCTCGCGAGCCTGGCTCGGGCGAGGCAGGGGAGGGCGACGCACTTCTCTCCTCGTGGGCGAGCAGGGAGATGGCGCGAGCTCGCCCGCGTCGCCGAAAAATCGGCAAGAGGATTTCGGCTCACCTCCCGCCGAGTCCACCCCTATTTAGCCCCTCCCTCATCGCCCCAACTCCCGCCACCATTCTCCCTTCGTTTGAGCTTTCCCGCCTACGTGCATCGGCACCGACGAGCAGGTAAGCGGCGCATCTTCATCGGCCGGCGGTCCACGGCATCGGCGTCCTTCACCGGCCGGCGTTGATCTTCCATGACCGTCCCCTCTCGTCCTCGAGCTACAGCCATGGCCTCTGTGAGTTCAATCCCCCTTTCTCTCTGTTCCTTCTAGCTAGATCTGAGCTGCAGCTAGGGTTTGATCTAGATGCATGGTTGATTAGTGGTCTGATCTGTGAACTGATATGGTTGATTGCTATGTTGCGGTTGCAATTAGTGGTAGGGCTAGATGTTCAAGCATCTGGTAGGCTAGATTAGTAGTAGAGTTTGAAGTTGAACCTTGTGCTTGTGTTGATTCGTGCTTAGATATGTGCTTTGTAGCTATGGGTGGTCCATTTGTAGCATGTTGTTTATTGTAGATGTATGTTCATGCTCATAGATTGTCGGTATGCTTAGTATGATAGTGATGAACCATGTGTGCTTAGTATGATAGTGATGAAGCATGTGTTTGCTATGATAGTGATGAACCATGTACATGTATGCTCCTGCTTATTGTCAATGCGTGCCACGATTGTAGGACATGACCACACAAATGCAAGATCTTAGTCAGGCCCTTGTCCTGTCCGACAGCCAGTTTGCTCCATCGTTTGTCGAGTACTCGCAGCCTATGTCCAAGATGGCACCTGATTCAGAGGTGTTCGTGTCTGATTCCCTCTATGTGACAGTAGTGCTCGTTGAGTCAACTCCTGCTGGTGTTGCTGCTATCGCTGCACTAAAGGTAGCAGCAGCAAAGGCAAAGAAGAATGGTAGGTCGAACAACATGAAGTGGCAGCCGTTCATGTCCACGTTCGTGTTGAACAAGATGTGTGAGCTCATCTCTAGTGGAGTTATGATTGACAAGGGCTTCAAGGAGGTGCACTTGAACACCGTTGTGAAGCAGGTGTTCGAGTTCTGTGGGCAGGAGGTGTCTTCCACTTAGGTGTACAACCACCTGAGGAAGTGGAGAGGTCGATGGATCCAAGTGTCCAAGCTGAGAGACCTTAACGGCGCCTCATGGGATGAGAACACTTGCTTCATAGTTCTGGAGGCAAAGCACTACACCGGCCATGTCGCGGTTAGCTCATATCCCTCTTCCTTTTCATACCGTCCACCATTGCCTACTCCTAATCGCAACTAACAACACTTCTGTTTCATTTTTAGGACCACCCAAGGGATGCTGAGACACCCATCCAGAACTACAGCCAGATGTAGCACATCTTCTCCTTCGGGCTGGCAACTAGGAAGCATGCCATGGGCTCGGGGCAGACTCTTGGTTCTCCCATGCCAGAGTCCCCTGGGACCCCGAATGTCGAGGTCCTTGATGGCCCTGACAAGCCCTTCGTGAAGCCCTTCGACAAGCCATTTGACCCTGTCCATGATAGGAAGAGGAAGAGAGGAGGCCTGATGGAGGAGGAGATCAATGTCTTTTGCAGCATGACCGAGGCAGTGAAGGAGGTGGCAGCAGCCATCAGGGAGTGCAAGCCCCTCGACGTCCACCCTGACCTATATGACGCTGTCAATGACCCAGGGTGGATTCAGCGACGAGGCTCTCATGGCAGCTCCCAGCCACCTTCTTGACAACCAGGCCCAAGGTGTTGTGTTTGTTGCCATGGCAGACGGTCACAGGGTGCTGGGGCTCAGGAGCTGGCTGGGCAAGCACTACTACTAGAGTAGTGCTGCCTGTGAGCGTGCATGATCCCCGACAGCGATGGCGGTGGCGACGACGATGATGATGATGATGCGACATACATTTTGTGTAGCTTGGGCTGAAAAACAATTTGATGGTATGTATATTTTGGTGAGGTGGTATATACTAACCCCTCACGCTAATGGTGAACTTGCGGTGGTAGGACGACACCCTCTTTTGGATGTGGCGGTAGGTTAACGCCAAGGTAGTGCTAGGTTGAACTTGCTATGTCGTATGATCATGCATGCTTTACTTCTCTTATGCTTCGTTGTTGTTTGTGTGCTACTTTGCTTGCTAATTGTGTGCTCCATTGATTTGCTGCTTCAACTCTTGCTCTTGTGCATTGCTAGGGCAAGTGGTATGCCTGTGTGAAAGATCGAGGATGTCGCCTAGAGGGGGGGGGTGAATAGGCGCTTTAAAATAATTACGGTTAAGGCTTGAACAAATGCGGAATAAACCTAGCGGTTAATTTGTCAAGCACAAAACCTAAAACAACTAGGCTCACCTATGTGCACCAACAACTTATGCTAAGCAAGATAAGCAACTATGTGATAGCAAGATATATGACAAAGAACAATATGGCTATCACAAAGTAAAGTGCATAAGTAAAGGGCTCAGGAAAGAGATAACCGAGGCACGCGGAGACGATGATGTATCCCGAAGTTCACACTCTTGCGGATGCTAATCTCCATTTGGAGCAGTGTGGAGGCACAATGCTCCCCAAGAAGCCACTAGGGCCACCGTAATCTCCTCACGCCCTTGCACTATGCAAGATGCCATGATTCCACTAAGGGACCCTTGAGGGCGGTCACCGAACCCGCACAAATGGCGGCCCTTGGGGGCGGTCACTGAACCCGTCAAATTGCTCGGGGCGATCTCCACAACCTAATTGGAGACCTCGACGCTTGCCCGGAGCTTTACACCACAATGATTGAGCTGCGAACAACACCAACCGTCTAGGGCGCCAAGGCACCCAAGAGGAACAAGCTCTAGGGTGTCCAAACACCCAAGAGTAATAAGCTCAAGGGTACCAAGCACCCAAGAGTAATAAGCTTCTCAACTTGTAACTTCCATGTATCACGTGGAGAACTCAAACCGATGCACCAAATGCAATGGCAAGGGAACATGGAGTGCCCAAGTCCTTCTCTCTCAAATCCCACCGAAGCAACTAATGCTAGGGAGGAAGATGAGAGGAAGAACAAGAAGGAGAACACCAAGAACTCCAAGATCTAGATCCAAGGGGTTCCCCTCACATAGAGGAGAAAGTGATTGGTGGAAATGTGGATATAGATCTTCTCTCTCTTTTCCCTCAAAAACTAGCAAGAATCCATGGAGGGATTGAGAGTTAGCAAGCTCAAAGAAGTTCAACAATGGGGGAAGAACACAAGCTCAAGGGATGAGGTTCAATGGGGAAGAAGACCCCCTTTTATAGGTGGGGAAAAATCCAACTGTTATGCTCACAGCCCGCACAGAGCGGTACTACGGCTCGAAGGAGCGGTACTACCGCTAGGGTGGTAGTACCCCTTCGAAACACAACAGCGAGGAGGCAAAAAGGCCAGAAGAACCGACGGAGCGATAGTACCGCTTGACCTCATGGTACTACCGCTAGGGTTAGCGGTACAAAAAAATTACATCCGGGCCTACCACTTCAGGACTTGGGACGAGTTTTTGGTCCGGAGCGGTACTACCGATGTAGGATACGCAGTAGTACCGCTCTGGAGCGGTAGTAAAAAATTGCATCCGCTCCAATTCGTGGTAGTACGGCTGCAGCCTTTTGAGAACACCAAAACTGCCACAACTTTTGCAAACGGACTCCGAATTCGATGAAACCAAGTTTGTTGGAAATCTAGCGACAAGGGCTAACACAATCTTGAAAGAAATATCAATAAGAAGAAAATTAGAAAAGTCCCATAAGAAAATGGTGAGAACCCTTCCTTGGATAAGACCGGTGAAACCTCCAACACCAAAAACATCATAGAAGACGCATGCGAACTGCATTTTCGATGAACTCAAGCTTGTCTCTAAGACTCACAAAGAGAACAAACAAGAACCAAGAAACAAAATGCAAGGATGCAATAGTTTGAGCTCTCTACTAACGATACGATCAAGCTACCAACTTGAGAGCCCCCTTGATAGTACGGCAAATGATCCTATAACCCAGTCTCCCAACTACCACCATGAGACCGGTAAAATAGAAAACCTATCAAGGGAAAACCTTTTCCTTGCACATGGTCCACTTGAGCTAGATGATGACGAGCTTGACTCCCTCAAGTTGGACCACATTTCTTGATTGCATTGGCTCGATGAAGACTAGATGATTGCTCCCGCATAGTCCACTATGGGTGAGCCATTCTTCGGCTCATCTTCACAAGTCCACTGTCACCAAAATGGGCGGCAAGCTTCAAGCACTTGATCTCTTCATGATGCATCACTTGAACGCACACCGCATCCTAACCCCACAAAGAACTCTCACGAAGACCATGGGTTAGTACACAGAGCGTAATTGACAATGCTTACCATACCATGGGATCACTTGATCCCTCTCGGTACATCTTCTACGCTTTGTGAGTTGATCAACTTTATTCACTCTTGACTTAGTCTTGATCAACGTTGAATCTTTCCAACTCTCTTCATTTGGGTGATGTCTTGAAGGTAAACATGAATGATCACATAATCTTCTTCTTCAAAACATGCTTGCAATAAGCTCAACACTCACATGACCAATCTTTGGATAATTCCTTAATAGCACCTTGGTCAACTCATAAACTCCTTGAAACCAACACATGGACTTCAAGAAAAGCCTATGGACAAAACCTTCAAATATAACTCAAGGTAACCATTAGTCCATAGAGATTGTCATCAATTACCAAAACCAAACATGGGGGCACCGCATGTTCTTTCAATCTCCCCCATTTTGGTAATTGATGACAATCACTTTCAAGAGAGTTTATACAAGGAGTCATGCATCACCATGCAATGCAACAACCAACGATGCATGAGAATGGGATGCAAATGCTTAGGAACCAAAACCAAAGCAAGGAGAAAACTCTGAAGACTTCTCCACAAAACTCTCTGAAACTCCTCCCCCATTGGCATCGATCGCCAAAATGGGTGAAAAACTTAGAAGGCCAATATAAAGAGTGTTCCTCCATAAATTGTGTATCTCTAAAAAAGAGAGTGGCATGCAATACACATATCCAATGGTAAATACTTGGAGGAAGACAAACTATATTGAGGCCCAAAGATTGCAAAAGAATGATATGCCACAAAGACATAACAAAGAGAGAAACAAGAAATCGAGCAATCAAAAGATACCAATTGAAGCAAGCAATCAAAGGATATCAATTGAACCAACTAGACCAAAGATCCTATGAACCACATGAATGAAGGATATTATGATATGAGCAAAGGAGTATTCTAAATAAGCTAGAGAAGCTCCCCATGATTTGTGCACACATAATAATTTTTGTATTTGGATACAAAGTGCACAAAATAGGATCATAGCTCCCCCAAAATCAATAGAAACAAACAACAAGTGCAAGTGAGCATAAAGGAAACTAAGCCTAGCGCTTGCAACAAACACATGGTTGAGCAATATATAAAAGAGGTAACTTAAGAATAGGCTCAACCAAAATGATGTGTGTGAGTCATGGCAAAGCACATGAGAAGACTAATATACGGACGAGCATAAGCATCAACATAGTCTCGAATGAATGAGATACGCGGTGCAAAGCCTTTCATTCTCACACACAAGTAAGCAAATGGGTTCACAAGAACACTAAATATGCAAAATGAATAACTAACACTTGTGACAACCCAAGGTGAAGATAGAAAGCATAAGCATCATCAAGACAGGGGATACCAATTAAGATGGCAAAAGCTTCGTCAAGACAAGCATGAGGAAAATAATCTTCACCACACAAGAGTGCATCAAGATGCAACGAGATAAGACACACAGTCAAGGCAAAAGCTTTCACAGAGCCACCAAAGAAATAACATAAGAAAGACAAGGTGGACGTGAAAGAAAGGATATCATCTAGAGATGTAATTTCTCTCAAGTGTATAAGGGTCTAGGTAGACGAAATCATGACGATATATATCTACAAAGAAGGATGTACACCCGAAATAGTTACAACACGAAGGAACAAGATATCCAAAAGGAAGTCATACATATACCAATAAGATATGTGCTTGGAAGCATAGCCCAAGGCTAGATATGGTCTTATTGTATATAAATGAATTCCTACCACACAACCATCAAAGACATCACAACTAGCAACAAGAGATCATTGTTGGGATGCTTTGAGAAAGGAAACAAGTATCACAAGAAAGAAAGAATAACATGCCATGATACAATCTACACACGATTGATGTAATAATGTGTGCATATAGTAGATGATGATACTTGTTACCGAGATAGCATTGGAAGGATGTAATAGATACCAATTGAAGGTAGAAAGTAGTTCATTGATCATCCTAGCTTGACTCCAATAAGCACATAGTGACAACACCTTCCTTTTGAATGAGCCGAGTATCCAATGCATCTCCAATTGTTCCTAGAATAACAACACAAACAAAATGGTACCCAAACTCATTGGGACCAAAGAGTTAGAGAACCAACAATACATAGGACAAACTCCACATAGATGTGTGCATATAGATATGAAAATGAATCTCATGCACATCTCATCCAATTTGAGACTTGGTGGAGTTTCCCCTATATATTGGGTCAAAGAAAGAAAACATGCCGAAGGAACTACATGAAGTTAAAATGCATGCTCAAGACTTTCAAGAACCGATACGAAAATAAAAGGAAAAACCAAGTGAAAAGGATACCAAATGGAGAAATCATCACTTGGAAGATATCATTAAAAGATACATCAAGGAATGAGATATCCATTGGAACACACAAAAAAAGATGTCAAACTCGCAAAGGAGAGGATGGTTCCAAACAAACCAAGCTCTCTACAAAGTTTCATGTTGGCACAAAGTACCAAAAGAAACGACTTTCCATCCACCAACACACACTTAATATGGATCACAAGATGAGTGTTTTATAGAAAATAGGATAGCTCCCCCAAGACTAGTGCATTATAGAGAATTTGCATTTGAATACAAAATGCACAAGGTGGGTTCACCACTTTCACTATATCTAGAAAAAACTAAACAAGATCAAGAAAATAACAAGATCCACAAGTGGTATGGAAAACAATGGGAGTTGACACAATCCTAGGCACGAGATAAGGCAAATAAAAGCAAAGGCCAATGTAAAGATGATCAATAATTTGTACCACACATAAGTGAGTACCAATTGTCATAAGACAAAAAGTATTTGGAAATAATTCCCGTTGGTAGATAGCAAGGATATCCAACATCATATTCACACCAAACACAAGCAAATTGCAATGTGTAGAGCTAACATGCCACATAAGAACAAGATAATCTACAATATCAACACTAGGTGACAAAATCTCAAATGTACACATTTTCTAGGCTAGTAATATACATAGCATATTACTCCCCCATAATGTGATACCAATGAAGAAAACTTAACAAGAGGCAATAAGAGGATCCAACAAGAGATAATTAATGGACAATTTAGAATTTAAATTTTTCATGAGAAGACATACCACATAGCAACTAGATAATCTTGAAATATCAATACTAGATTGTATTACTCATGTACACACATTTATAGGATTGTGAGGTGCACAAAGCACATCACCCCCCCCCCCCATAATGGGATATTCCATTAATCTCTCACAAGAGCCAACTAAGAAATAAACAAGATGCAAAAGGCTCAATGCATGACACACACAGACATGATGTGCAAACCAACACACACATACTTGATTGCTCAAGATAATCAAGTTGGAATCACAACACATACAAACACATGCAAGGAACAAAACCAAAACATGCAAGTGGGCAAGTAACTTTCAATGTAAACAATTTAAGTACAAGTTACCGCAAGGATGTACATTGGATATAAGATATAAGCTTGATGATTCAATTGACTTGGCTTGAGGCAATAAGAGTGATGAAGTCCCCTTAATTCTTCATAATGTAGCCAAGTGTCCAATGCCCTCCAACAACACCTATTGATCAAGTTTAAGCTAGTTGGTCCCCAACCAAGTTGGGTCCTAAGAGGTTAGTCACAATAGGCTTGGCTACCCAAATGGTTCTTTGCTCCAAACCACTTTGAGTACCAACAAACTTGGCAAACACATTGCCAACCTTACCCTTCCCAAGATAATAGACATCATCAATGATAATTGGGTTGGATGAGGTACCATTTGTGCATGAAGAAGCGACATGACCTCTTTCAAGACATAGGTAGCAACGTCTACTCTTTACTTTCTTCTCACTTGATTTCTCAACTTGAGATTGAGAATGAGAGTGAACTTGTGTCCGCTTCCCTTGTTGCTTGTCACTAATGGCCTTCTTCTTCAAAGGGCAAGATCTAACATGATGCCCTTCAATTTTGCACTTGAAGCAAATGATCTTGGCCAAATTCTTGACTTGTTTTTGGCCCTTCTTCTTGTTGCTCTTGGACTTCTTCTTCTTATTATTGGAGTTGAATCCAAGTCCACCTTTGTCATTGGGGGATTTTTGCACACTCAAGATATTGTTGAGTGTGGCCTTCCCTTCATGACACTTTTCCAAGTCTTTCTTCAAAGAAGTGACTTGGGCCTTGAGCTCTTTGATTTTCTCTACATGGTTAGTCTCAACACAAGTACTAGAGAAAGTATAAGCTTCATCGTTTGAGCAACAAGGCAAGGAAAGCAATTCATCACAAGATGTACCAACATTGTGAGTAGATGAATTACAAGGACTAGCACATGGCAATATAGCACTTTGACTAGATGTAGTGCTAGTATCCACATGAGGCTCACTAGATGTTACCTTAGCAAGCATGGCCTCGTGAGCTATCTTTAGCACATTATGGGATACTAGAAGATCATCATGAGAGTTTGAGAGCTTTTCATGACTTTCTTCCAATTTCCCATATTTGCTAGATAGCAACTCAAGTTGAGCCCATAGCTCAACATTCTCCTTCAATATGGATGCTTCACAAGAGATGGAGTTAGTAGCACAAGCATCATCATTAGCAACAAGAGGAGAAGACAACTTGGCAAGCTCTTTCGAATATGAAGCTTTAAGTTGAGCATGAGACTCGGTGAGTTTGATGAGCTCACTCTTAATGACCCTTGAGCCATTTTCGAGGTGCTCAAAGTCCTCAAGGAGTTTAGCATGCGCAACTTCAAGCTCCTCATTTTTAGTTTCAAAATCATTGGCCACCTCAAGAGCTCTATCACGAGATTCCCTTACTCTAGATAATTCTAGAGCAGAAGTCTCCTCAAGAGATTCCTTGGTGGTTTGTTCAAGTTCAAGAGCTTGAGAGAGGTCCGCAATCTCATTAGCGTAATCACGCTCATGACCTTCCATTTTCTCAATGGTGACCTCATGCTCCTCGAGATGAGATTCCAACTCCTTAATATATTTCTTGCCCTCAATGGCAATGGACATAATTTCCATGAAGTTGGAACGAGCAATTTTATTTTTATGAAGAGCTTTAAAAACCATTTCCCCCTTAATTTTTAAGGAGGCAACATTATCATTCCCTTAATCATAATCAACATCATCATCATTCTTGCCATCATCAATATCATCACACGATATATTGGGATTCAAAGTGGGAGATACCTTTGAGGCCTTGGCCATAAGGCCAAATGCAATAGATGATGATGTAGGATCCCTTGAAGCATCATTCAAGACCACATCTTTTTTCATGGAGTGTTGAGTTTCCTCTACATTGTTAGCACAACAACTCGAGGAAATAGATACATGTTTATCATGGCAACAAGACATAGCAAGCATATCATCATGAGATTTGAGCAAACAATTTCTACATGATATTCAAGCACTACCAACACGAGCATGTGAAACATGTAAGATGCTCGAAGTGTTAAAGTCCAAAGAAGGACCATTGAAATAAGATAGTGATGAAGAATCACCAAGAACAAGCACACTATCATCATTGCAATGACCACCACTACTCACCCTAGCATTTCCTTGTGGCAATCCACATGTAGGTGAAGTAGAAGAAGTTGAGAAGGCAACACGGCCGGAGGAGGAGGGAGAACAATCATCCCCACAAATCTTGGACACACCATATTTATCTTGAAGCTTTGTCCATAACTCATGAGCATCTCGGAACGGCATGAGTTGAAATATAACTACATTTCTCAAAGCATCGAAAAGCACATTATAACCTTGAGCATTGATATAAGAGTTTTTCTCATCCTCTAAAGATAATCTTTGGGGATCCTTTGGAGGAGAAAAACCCATATCTACAATTCGCTCTAAATTTGGGTCCATGACCCTAAAGAGGTTAAGCATGCGAATTACTCAAACATCAAAATTTGTGCCATTGAAACTAAGAGTGCCAGAGAATCCTAATCCCCTAGTCGACATCTTTACTCTCTAGGCGGTTAAGCCTAACAAAGAGAGACAAGGCTCTGATACCAATTTAAAGATCGAGGATGTCGCCTAGAGGGGGGGGGGGTGAATAGGCGCTTTAAAATAATTACGGTTAAGGCTTGAACAAATGCGGAATAAACCTAGCGGTTAATTTGTCAAGCACAAAACCTAAAACAACTAGGCTCACCTATGAGCACCAACAACTTATGCTAAGCAAGATAAGCAACTATGTGATAGCAAGATATATGACAAAGAACAATATAGCTATCACAAAGTAAAGTGCATAAGTAAAGGGCTCGGGAAAGAGATAACCAAGGCACGCGGAGACGATGATGTATCCCGAAGTTCACACCCTTGCGGATGCTAATCTCCGTTTGGAGCGGTGTGGAGGCACAATGCTCCCCAAGAAGCCACTAGGGCCACCGTAATCTCCTCACGCCCTTGCACTATGCAAGATGCCATGATTCCACTAAGGGAACCTTGAGGACGGTCACTGAACCCGTACAAATGGCGACACTTGGGGGCGGTCACCGAACCCGTCAAATTGCTCGGGGCGATCTCCACAACCTAATTGGAGACCTCGATGCTTGCCTGTAGCTTTACACCACAATGATTGAGCTGCGAACAACACCAACCGTCTAGGGCGCCAAGGCACCCAAGAGGAACAAGCTCTAGGGTGTCCAAACACCCAAGAGTAAGAAGCTCAAGGGTACCAAGTGTTGGAAACATGCCCTAGAGGCAATAATAAAAGTATTATTATATTTCCTTGTTCATGATAATTGTCTTTTATTCATGCTATAACTGTATTATCCGGAAATCGTAATACACATGTGAATACATAGACCACAATATGTCCCTAGTGAGCCTCTAGTTGACTAGCTCGTTGTGATCAACAGATAGTCATGGTTTCCTGGCTATGGACATTGGATGTCATTGATAACGGGATCACATCATTAGGAGAATGATGTGATGGACAAGACCCAATCCTAAGCCTAGCACTAAGATCGTGTAGTTCGTTTGCTAGAGCTTTTCCAATGTCAAGTATCTCTTCCTTAGACCATGAGATTGTGCAACTCCCGGATACCGTAGGAATGCTTTGGGTGTACCAAACGTCACAACGTAACTGGGTGGCTATAAAGGTGCATTACAGGTATCTCCGAAAGTATCTGTTGGGTTGGCACGAATCGAGACTGGGATTTGTCACTCCGTGTAAACGGAGAGGTATCTCTGGGCCCACTCGGTAGGACATCATCATATGTGCAATGTGACCAAGGAGTTGATCACGGGATGATGTGTTACGGAACGAGTAAAGAGACTTGCCGGTAACGAGATTGAACAAGGTATAAGGATACCGACGATCGAATCTCGGGCAAGTATAATACCGCTAGACAAAGGGAATTGTATACGGGATCGATTGAGTCCTTGACATCGTGGTTCATCCGATGAGATCATCGTGGAACATGTGGGAGCCAACATGGGTATCCAGATCCTGCTATTGGTTATTGACTAGAGAACGTCTCGGTCATGTCTACATGTCTCCCGAACCCGTAGGGTCTACACACTTAAGGTTCGATGACGCTAGGGTTATAAAGGAAGTTTGTATGTGGTTACCTAATGTTGTTCGGAGTCCCGGATGAGATCCCGGACGTCACGAGGAGTTCCGGAATGGTCCGGAGGTAAAGATTTATATATGGGAAGTCCTATTTTGGCCACTGGAAAATGTTCGGGATTTTTCGGTATTGTACCGAGAAGGTTCTAGAAGGTTCTGGAGTGGGGCCCACCTGCATGGGGGACCCACATGAACGTGGGTAGTGGGGGCAAGGCCCCACACCCCTGGTCAAGGCGCACCAAGATTCCCCCTTAGAAGGAATAAGATCATATCCCGAAGGGATAAGATCAAGATCCCTAAAAAGGGGGGATAACAATCGGTGGGGAAGGAAATGATGGGATTTGTTTCCTCCCACCTTGGCCAACGCCCCAATGGACTTGGAGGGCAAGAAACCAGCCCCTCCACCCCTATATATAGTGGGGAGGCGCATGGGAGCTACACACGAAGTTCTGGCGCAGCCCTCCCCCTCTCCCAAGTCCTCCTCCTCTCCCGCGGTGCTTGGCGAAGCCCTGCAGGATTGCCACGCTCCTCCACCACCACCACGCCGTTGTGCTGCTGCTGGATGGAGTCTTCCTCAACCTCTCCCTCTCTCCTTGCTGGATCAAGGCTTGGGAGACGTCACCGGGCTGTACGTGTGTTGAACGCGGAGGTGCCGTGCGTTCGGCACTTGATCATCGGTGATTTGAATCACGACGAGTACGACTCCATCAACCCCGTTCACTTGAACGCTTCCGCTTAGTGATCTACAAGGGTATGTAGATGCACTCTCCTTTCTACTCGTTGCTGGTCTCTCCATAGATAGATCTTGGTGATACGTAGGAATTTTTTTGAATTTCTGCTACGTTCCCCAACAGTGGCATCATGAGCTAGGTCTATTGCGTAGATTCTTTGCACGAGTAGAACACAAAGTAGTTGTGGGCGTTGATTTTGTTCAATATGCTTACCGTTACTAGTCCAATCTTGTTTCGACGGTATTGTGGGATGAAGCGGCCCGGACCGACCTTACACGTACTCTTACGTGAGACAGGTTCCACCGATTGACATGCACTTGGTGCATAAGGTGGCTAGCGGGTGCCAGTCTCTCCCACTTTAGTCGGAACGGATTCGATGAAAAGGGTCCTTATGAAGGGTAAATAGCAATTGGCATATCACGTTGTGGTCTTGCGTAGGTAAGAAACATTCTTGCTAGAAACCCATAGCAGCCACGTAAAACATGCAAACAACAATTAGAGGACGTCTAACTTGTTTTTGCAGGGTATGCTATGTGATGTGATATGGCCAAGAAGAATGTGATGAATGATATGTGATGTATGAGATTGATCATGTTCTTGTAATAGGATTCACGACTTGCATGTCGATGAGTATGACAACCGGCAGGAGCCATAGGAGTTGTCTTAATTTATTGTATGACCTGCGTGTCATTGAACAACGCCATGTAATTACTTTACTTTATTGCTAACCGGTAGCCATAGTAGTAGAAGTAATAAGTTGGCGAGACGACTTCATGGAGACACGATGATGGAGATCATGATGATGGAGATCATGGTGTCATGCCGGTGACGATGATGATCATGGAGCCCCGAAGATGGAGATCAAAAGGAGCAAAATGATATTGGCCATATCATGTCACTATTTGATTGCATGTGATGTTTATCATGTTTATGCATCTTGTTTACTTAGGACAACGGTAGTAAATAAGGTGATCCCTTACAAAAATTTCAAGAAGTGTTCTCCCCTAACTGTGCACCGTTGCTACAGTTCGTCGTTTCTAAGCACCACGTGATGATCGGGTGTGATGGATCCTTACGTTCACATACAACGGGTGTAAGACAGATTTACACAGCGAAAACACTTAGGGTTAACTTGACGAGCCTAGCATGTACAGACATGGCCTCGGAACACGGAGACCGAAAGGTCGAGCATGAGTCGTATAGTAGATACGATCAACATAAAGATGTTCACCGACGTTGGCTAGTCCGTCTCACGTGATGATCGGACACGGCCTAGTTGACTCGGATCATGTGATCACTTAGATGACCAGAGGGATGTCTATCTGAGTGGGAGTTCATAAGATGAACTTAATTATCTTGAACATAGTCAAAAGACCTTTTGCAAATTATGTCGTAAGCTCGCGCTTTAGTTCTACTGTTTAGTTATGTTCCTAGAGAAAATATAGTTGAAAGTTGATAGTAGCTTTATGCGGACAGTAGAAAGCTTATGTCCTTAATGCACCGCTCAGTGTGCTGAACCCCAAACGTTGTTTGTGGATGTTGCGAACATCAGACATACACGTTTTGATAACTACGTGATAGTTCTGTTAAATGGTTTAGAATTGAGGCACCGAAGACATTTTTGAAACGTCGCGAAACATATGAGATGTTTCGAGGGCTGAAGTTGGGAATTCAGGCTCGTGCCCACGTCAAGAGGTATAAGACCTCCGACGATTTTCTTAACCTACAAACTAAGGGAGAAAAGCTCAATTGTTGAGCCTGTGCTCAGATTGTCTGAGTACAACATGTTGGGGAACGTTGCAGAAAATTAAAATTTTTCCTACGGCTTCACCAAGATCCATCTATGAGTTCATCTAAGCAACGAGTCATGGGAGAGAGCTTGCATCTACATACCACTTGTAGATCGCGTGCGGAAGCTTGCAAGGTGATGATGGAGTCGTACTCGAACGTGATTCAGATCACCGATGCCAAGTGCTGAACGGACAGCACCTCCGTGTTCAACACACGTACGGGACGAGCGACGTCTCCTCCTTCTTGATCCAGCAAGGGGGAAGGAGAGGTTGAGGAAGACAGCTCCACCGGCAGCACGACGGCGTGGTGATGGTGGAGAAGCAGTACTCCGACAGGGCTTCGCCGAGCACACAACGAAGGAGGAGAGGTGTTGGGGAGGGAGAAGGAGGCAACCAAAGGCCAAGGACTCAAGGTATGAAGTCCCTCCTCTCCCCCACTATATATAGGAGGGCCAAGGGGGGGGTGGCCGGCCCTAGGAGATCCAATCTCCTAGGGGGGCGGCGGCCAAGGGGGGTTTCCCTCCCCCCCAAGGCACCTAGGAGGTGCCTTCCCCTCCTAGGACTCTTGCCCCCTTGAACCCTAGGCGCATGGGCCTATGTGGGGCTGGTGCCCTTGGCCCATGCAGGCCAAGGCGCACCCCCTACAGCCCATGTGGCCCCCCGGGGCAGGTGGCCCCACCCGGTGGGCCCCCGGGACCCCTCCGGTGGTCCCGGTACAATACCGATAACCCCGAAACTTGTCCCGATGCCCGAAACAGGACTTCCCATATATAAATCTTTACCTCCGGACCATTCCGGAACTCCTCGTGACGTCCGGGATCTCATCCGGGACTCCGAACATCATTCGGTAGTCACATACTTGACTTCCTACTAACCCTAGCGTCACCGAACCTTAAGTGTGTAGACCCTACGGGTTCGGGAGACACGCAGACATGACCGAGACGACTCTCGGGCAATAACCAACAGCGGGGTCTGGATATCCATGTTGGCTCCCACATGCTCCTCGATGATTTCATCGGTTGAACCACGATGTCGAGGATTCGATCAAACCCTGTATACAATTCCCTTTGTCAATCGGTACGTTACTTGCCCGAGACTCGATCGTCGGTATCCCAATACCTTGTTCAGTCTCGTTACCCGGCAAGTCACTTTACTCGTACCGTAATGCATGATCCCGTGGCCAACACCTTGGTCACATTGAGCTCATTATGATGATGCATTACCGAGTGGGCCCAGAGATACCTCTCCGTTATACGGAGTGACAAATCCCAGTCTCGATCCGTGTCAACCCAACAGATACTTTCGGAGATACCTGTAATGCACCTTTATAGTCACCCAGTTACGTTGTGACGTTTGATACACCCAAGGCACTCCTACGGTAACCGGGAGTTACACGATCTCATGGTCGAAGGAATAGATACTTGACATTGGCAAAGCTTCTAGCAAACGAACTATACGATCTTTTATGCTATGCTTATGATTGGGTCTTGTCCATCACATCATTCTCCTAATGATGTGATCCCGTTATCAACGACATCCTATGTCCATAGTCAGGAAACCATGACTATCTATTGATCATAACGAGCTAGTCAACTAGAGGCTCACTAGGGACTCATTGGGTCTAAGTGTTCACACGTGTATTACGATTTCCGGATAATACAGTTATAGCATGAACAAAAGACAATTATCATGAACATTGAAATATAATAATCCTTTTATTATTGCCTCTAGGGCATATTTCCAACAGTCTCCCACTTGCACTAGAGTCACCAATCTAGTTACATTGTGATGAATCGAACACCCATAGAGTTCTGGTGTTGATCATGTTTTGCACGCGAGAGAGGTTTAGTCAACGGATCTGCGACATTCAGATCCGTGTGCACTTTGCAAATCTCTATGTCTCCATCTTGAACATTTTCACGGATGGAGTTGAAACGACGCTTGATGTGCCTGGTCTTCTTGTGAAACCTGGGCTCCTTGGCAAGGGCAATAGCTCCAGTGTTGTCACAGAAGAGTTTGATCGGCCCCGACGCATTGGGTATGACTCCTAGGTCGGTGATGAACTCCTTCATCCAAATCGCTTCGTGCGCTGCCTCCGAGGCTGCCATGTACTCCGCTTCACATGTAGATCCCGCCACGACGCTCTGCTTGCAGCTGCACCAGCTTACTGCTCCACCATTCAACATATACACGTATCCGGTTTGTGACTTAGAGTCATCCAGATCTGAGTCGAAGCTAGCGTCGACGTAACCCTTTACGACGAGCTCTTCATCTCCTCCATAAACGAGAAACATGTCCTTTGTCCTTTTCAGGTACTTCAGGATATTCTTGACCGCTGTCCAGTGTTCCTTGCCGGGGTTACTTTGGTATCTTGCAACCAAACTTACGGCAAGGTTTACATCGGGTCTGGTACACAGCATGGCATACATAATAGACCCTATGGCTGAAGCATAGGGGATGACACTCATCTCTTCTTTATCTTTTGCCGTGGTCGGTGACTGAGCCAAGCTCAATCTCACACCTTGTAACATAGGCAAGAACCCCTTCTTGGACTGATCCATTTTGAACCTCTTCAAAATCTTATCAAGGTATGTGCTTTGTGAAAGACCTATGAGGCGTCTCGATCTATCTCTATAGATCTTGATGCCTAATATATAAGCAGCTTCTCCAAGGTCCTTCATTGAAAAACACTTGTTCAAGTAGGCCTTAATGCTGTCCAGGAGTTTCGTATCATTTCCCATCAAGAGTATGTCATCTACATATAATAGGAGAAATGCTACAGAGCTCCCACTCACTTTCTTGTAAACGCAGGCTTCTCCATAAGTCTGCGTAAACCCAAACGCTTTGATCATCTCATCAAAGCGAATGTTCCAACTCCGAGATGCTTGCACCAGTCCATAAATGGATCGCTGGAGCTTGCATACTTTGTTAGCGTTCTGAGGAACGACAAAACCTTCCGGCTGCATCATATACAGCTCTTCCTTAAGATGTCCATTAAGGAATGCCGTTTTGACGTCCATCTGCCATATCTCATAATCATAGTATGCGGCAATTGCTAACATGATTCGGACGGACTTAAGCTTCGCCACGGGAGAGAATGTCTCGTCGTAGTCAATCCCTTGAACTTGTCGATAACCCTTAGCGACAAGTCGAGCTTTATAGATGGTAACATTACCATCCGCGTCCGTCTTCTTCTTAAAAATCCATTTATTTTCTATCGCTCGCCGATCATCGGGCAAGTCTGTCAAAGTCCATACTTTGTTTTCATACATGGATCCTATCTCGGATTTCATGGCCTCAAGCCATTTGTTGGAATCCGGGCCCGCCATTGCTTCTTCATAGTTCGAAGGTTCATTGTTGTCCAGCAACATGATTTCCATGACAGGGTTGCCGTACCACTCTGGTGCAGAACGTGTCCTTGTGGACCTTCGAAATTCAGTAGCAACTAGATCTGAAGTACCTTGATCATCATCAACATTTTCCTCTTCAGTTGGTGTGGGCATTACAGGAATGGTTTCCTGCGCTGCACCACTTTCCCGTTCGAGAGGTAGTACTTCATCGAGTTCTACTTTCCTCCCACTTACTTCTTTCGAGAGAAACTCTTTCTCCAGAAAGCATCCGTTCTTGGCAACAAAGATCTTGCCTTCGGATCTTAAGTAGAAGGTATACCCGACAGTTTCCTTGGGGTATCCTATGAATACGCATTTTTCCGACTTGGGTTCGAGCTTTTCAGGTTGAAGTTTCTTGACATAAGCATCGCATCCCCAAACTTTTAGAAACGACAGCTTAGGTTTCTTCCCAAACCATAATTCATACGGTGTCGTCTCAACGGATTTAGACGGTGCCCTATTTAAAGTGAATGTAGCTGTCTCTAGAGCGTATCCCCAAAATGATAGCGGTAAATCGGTAAGAGACATCATAGACCGCACCATATCCAATAGAGTGCGATTACGACGTTCGGACACACCGTTTCGCTGAGGTGTTCCAGGCGGCGTGAGTTGTGAAACGATTCCACATTTTCTTAAGTGTGTACCAAATTCGTGACTTAAGTATTCGCCCCCACGATCTGATCGTAGGAACTTTATCTTACGGTCATGTTGATTCTCTACCTCACTCTGAAATTCCTTGAACTTTTCAAAGGTCTCAGACTTGTGTTTCATTAAGTAGACATACCCATATCTACTCAAGTCGTCAGTGAGAGTGAGAACATAACGATATCCTCCGCGAGCCTCAACGCTCATTGGACCGCACACATCGGTATGTATGATTTCCAACAAGTTGGTTGCTCGCTCCATTGTTCCGGAGAACGGAGTCTTGGTCATTTTGCCTAAGAGGCAAGGTTCGCATGTGTCAAATGATTCATAATCAAGAGACTCTAAAAGTCCATCAGCATGGAGCTTCTTCATGCGCTTGACACCAATGTGACCAAGGCGGCAGTGCCACAAGTATGTGGGACTATCGTTATCAACTTTACATCTTTTGGCATCCACACTATGAACATGTGTAATATTACGCTCGAGATTCATCAAGAATAAACCATTGACCATCGGAGCATGACCATAAAACATATCTCTCATATAAATCGAACAACCATTATTCTCAGACTTAAATGAGTAGCCATCTCGTATTAAACGAGATCCAGATACAATGTTCATGCTCAAACTTGGCACTAAATAACAATTATTGAGGTTTAAAACTAATCCCGTAGGTAAATGTAGAGGCAGCGTGCCGACGGCGATCACATCGACCCTGGAGCCATTCCCGACGCGCATCGTCACCTCGTCCTTCGCCAGTCTCCGTTTATTCCGCAGCTCCTGCTGTGAGTTACATATGTGAGCAACGGCACCGGTATCAAATACCCAGGAGTTACTTCGAGTACTGGTAAGGTACACATCAATTACATGTATATCAAATATACCTTTGGTGTTGCCGGCCTTCTTATCCGCTAAGTATTTGGGGCAGTTCCGCTTCCAGTGCCCCTTCCCCTTGCAATAAAAGCACTCAGTCTCAGGCTTGGGTCCATTCTTTGACTTCTTCCCGGCAACAGGCTTACCGGGCGCGGCAACATCTTTGCCGTCCTTCTTGAAGTTCTTCTTACCCTTGCCCTTCTTGAACTTAGTGGTCTTATTGACCATCAACACTTGATGTTCTTTCTTGATTTCAGCCTCTGCTGACTTCAGCATCGAGAACACTTCAGGAATGGTCTTTACCATCCCCTGCATGTTGTAGTTCATCACAAAGCTCTTGTAGCTTGGTGGGAGCGACTGGAGGATTCTGTCAATGACCGCCTCATCTGGGAGGTTAATGTTCAACTGGGTCATACGTGCGTGCAACCCAGACATCTTCAGGATGTGTTCACTGACAGAACTGTTCTCCTCCATCTTACAACTGTAGAACTTGTCGGAGACATCATATCTCTCGACCCGGGCATGAGCTTGGAAAACTAGTTTCAGCTCTTCGAACATCTCATATGCTCCGTGATGCTCAAAACGCTTTTGGAGCCCCGGTTCTAAGCTGTAAAGCATGCCGCACTGAACGAGGGAGTAATCATCAGCACGAGTTTGCCAAGCGTTCATAACGTCTTGGTTCTCTGGGACGGGAGCGGCACCTAGCGGTCCTTCTAGGACATATTGCTTCCTGGCAGCTATGAGGATGATCCTCAGGTTTCGGACCCAGTCCGTATAGTTGCTGCCATCATCTTTCAGCTTGGTTTTCTCTAGGAACGCGTTGAAGTTCATGTTGACATGAGCGTTGGCCATTGATCTACAATACATATTTGCAAAGGTTTTAGACTAAGTTCATGATAATAAAGTTCTTAATCAAAATTATGAACTCCCACTTAGATTAGACATCCCTCTAGTCATCTAAGTGTTACACGATCCGAGTCGACTAGCCCGTGTCCGATCATCACGTGAGACGGACTAGTCATCGTCGGTGAACATCTTTATGTTGATCGTATCTTCCATACGACTCGTGTTCGACCTTTCGGTCTCCGTGTTCCGAGGCCATGTCTGCACATGCTAGGCTCGTCAAGTTAACCCTAAGTGTTTTCGCTGTGTAAAACTGTCTTACACCCGTTGTATGTGAACGTAAGGATCCATCACACCCGATCATCACGTGGTGCTTAGAAACGACGAACTGTAGCAACGGTGCACAGTTAGGGGAGAACACTTCTTGAAATTTTGTAAGGGATCATCTTATTTACTACCGTCGTCCTAAGTAAACAAGATGCATAAACATAATAAACATCACATGCAATTATATGGTTGTGACATGATATGGCCAATATCATCAAGCTCCATTGATCTCCATCTTCGGGGCTCCATGATCATCTTGTCACCGGCTTGACACCATGATCTCCATCATCATGATCTCCATCATCGTGTCTTCATGAAGTTGTCACGCCAACGACTACTTCTACTTCTATGACTAACGCGTTTAGTAATGAAGTAAAGTAGTTTACATGGCGTTCTTCAATGACACGCAGGTCATACAAAAAAATAAAGACAACTCCTATGGCTCCTGCCGGTTGTCATACTCATCGACATGCAAGTCGTGAATCCTATTACAAGAACATGATCTCATACATCACAATTCAACATTCATCACAACTTCTGGCCATATCACATCACATGATCAATCGCTGCAAAAACAAGTTAGACGTTCTCTAGTTGTTGTTGCATCTTTTACGTGGCTGCGATTGGGTTCTAGCAAGAACGTTTTCTTACCTACGAATCACCACAACGTGATTTTGTCAACTTCTATTTACCCTTCATAAGGGCCTTGTTCATCGATTCCGCTCCAACTAAAGTGGGAGAGACAGACACCCGCCAGCCACCTTATGCAACTAGTGCATGTCAGTCGGTGGAACCGGTCTCACGTAAGCGTACGTGTAAGGTTGGTCCGGGCCGCTTCATCCCACAATACCGTTGAGCAAGAAAAGACTAGTAGAGGCAAGTAAGATGACAAGATCAACGCCCACAACAAATTGTGTTCTACTCGTGCATTAGAGAACTACGCATAGACCTAGCTCTGATACCACTGTTGGGGAACGTTGCAGAAAATTAAAATTTTTCCTACGGCTTCACCAAGATCCATCTATGAGTTCATCTAAGCAACGAGTCATGGGAGAGAGCTTGCATCTACATACCACTTGTAGATCGCGTGCGGAAGCTTGCAAGGTGATGATGGAGTCGTACTCGAACGTGATTCAGATCACCGATGCCAAGTGCTGAACGGACAGCACCTCCGTGTTCAACACACGTACGGGACGAGCGACGTCTCCTCCTTCTTGATCCAGCAAGGGGGAAGGAGAGGTTGAGGAAGACAGCTCCACCGGCAGCACGACGGCGTGGTGATGGTGGAGAAGCAGTACTCCGACAGGGCTTCGCCGAGCACACAACGAAGGAGGAGAGGTGTTGGGGAGGGAGAAGGAGGCAACCAAAGGCCAAGGACTCAAGGTATGAAGTCCCTCCTCTCCCCCACTATATATAGGAGGGCCAAGGGGGGGGTGGCCGGCCCTAGGAGATCCAATCTCCTAGGGGGGCGGCGGCCAAGGGGGGTTTCCCTCCCCCCCAAGGCACCTAGGAGGTGCCTTCCCCTCCTAGGACTCTTGCCCCCTTGAACCCTAGGCGCATGGGCCTATGTGGGGCTGGTGCCCTTGGCCCATGCAGGCCAAGGCGCACCCCCTACAGCCCATGTGGCCCCCCGGGGCAGGTGGCCCCACCCGGTGGGCCCCCGGGACCCCTCCGGTGGTCCCGGTACAATACCGATAACCCCGAAACTTGTCCCGATGCCCGAAACAGGACTTCCCATATATAAATCTTTACCTCCGGACCATTCCGGAACTCCTCGTGACGTCCGGGATCTCATCCGGGACTCCGAACATCATTCGGTAGTCACATACTTGACTTCCTACTAACCCTAGCGTCACCGAACCTTAAGTGTGTAGACCCTACGGGTTCGGGAGACACGCAGACATGACCGAGACGACTCTCGGGCAATAACCAACAGCGGGGTCTGGATATCCATGTTGGCTCCCACATGCTCCTCGATGATTTCATCGGTTGAACCACGATGTCGAGGATTCGATCAAACCCTGTATACAATTCCCTTTGTCAATCGGTACGTTACTTGCCCGAGACTCGATCGTCGGTATCCCAATACCTTGTTCAGTCTCGTTACCCGGCAAGTCACTTTACTCGTACCGTAATGCATGATCCCGTGGCCAACACCTTGGTCACATTGAGCTCATTATGATGATGCATTACCGAGTGGGCCCAGAGATACCTCTCCGTTATACGGAGTGACAAATCCCAGTCTCGATCCGTGTCAACCCAACAGATACTTTCGGAGATACCTGTAATGCACCTTTATAGTCACCCAGTTACGTTGTGACGTTTGATACACCCAAGGCACTCCTACGGTAACCGGGAGTTACACGATCTCATGGTCGAAGGAATAGATACTTGACATTGGCAAAGCTTCTAGCAAACGAACTATACGATCTTTTATGCTATGCTTATGATTGGGTCTTGTCCATCACATCATTCTCCTAATGATGTGATCCCGTTATCAACGACATCCTATGTCCATAGTCAGGAAACCATGACTATCTATTGATCATAACGAGCTAGTCAACTAGAGGCTCACTAGGGACTCATTGGGTCTAAGTGTTCACACGTGTATTACGATTTCCGGATAATACAGTTATAGCATGAACAAAAGACAATTATCATGAACATTGAAATATAATAATCCTTTTCTTATTGCCTCTAGGGCATATTTCCAACACAACAATCATTTGAATCGAGTGGGAGTTGATCTTCCAGATGAGATAGTGATGTTTCTCCGAAGTCATTACCACCAAGCTGCTAGAGCTTCGTGATGAACTATGATATATCAGGGACATATATGATGATCCTTGAGATATTCGCGATGTTTTGACACCGCGAAAGTAGAAATAAAGAAGGAGCATCAATTGTTGATGAAACCACTAGTTTCAAGAAGGGCAAGGGCAAGAAGGGATACTTCATGAAATGGCAAATCAGCTGCTGCTCTAGTGAAGAAACCCTAGGTTGGACCCAAACCCGAGACTAAGTGCTCCTGTAATAAGGGGAACAACCACTGGAGCAGAATTACCCTAGATACTTGGTAGATGAGAAGGCTGGCAAGGTCGATAGAAGTATATTGGATATACATTATGTTAATGTGTACTTTACTAGTACTCCTAGTAGCACCAGGGTATTGGATACCGGTTCGGTTGCTAAGTGTTAGTAACTCAAAATAAAAGCTACGGAATAAACGGAGACTAGCTAAAGGTGAGCTGGCGATATGTGTTGGAAGTATTTCCAAGGTTGATGTGATCAAGCATCGCACGCTCCCTCTACCATCGAGATTTGGTGTTTGCGTTGAGCATAGACATGATTGGATTATGTCCATCGCAATACGGTTATTCATTTAAGGAGAATAATGGTTACTCTGTTTATTTGAATAATACCTTCAATGGTCTTGCACCTAAAGGAATGGTTTATTGAATCTCGATCGTAATGATACACTTTTTCATGCCAAAAAGATATAAGATAGTAATGATAGTACCACTTACTTGTGGCACTGCCATGTAAGTCATATTGGTGTAAAACGCATGAAGAAGCTCCATGTTGATGGATCTTTGGACTCACTCGTTTTGAAAAGTTTGAGACATGCGAACCATGTCTATTGGTGTATATGCATGAAGAAACTCCATGCAGATGGATCGTTTGGACTCACTTGATTTTGAATCACTTGAGATATGCAAATCATACCACATGGGCAAGATGACTGAAAAGCCTCGTTTTCAGTAAGATGGAACAAGATAGCAACTTGTTGGAAGTAACACATTTTGATGTGTGCAGTCCAATGAGTGCTGAGGAATGCAGTGAATATCGTTATGTTCTTACTCCACAGATGATTCGAGTAGATGTTGAGAATATTTACTTGATGAAACACAAGTCTGAATTATTGAATGGTTCAAGTAATTTCAGAGTGAAGTAGAAGATCATCGTGACAAGATGATGAAATGTCTATGATATGATCATAGAGATGAGTATCTGAGTTACGAGTTTTGGCACACAATTAAGACATTGTGGAAATTGTTTCACAATTAATACCGCCTGGAACACCATAATGTGATGGTGTGTCCGAACATCATAGTTGCACCCTATTGGATATAGTGCGTACCATGATGTCTCTTATCGAATTACCACTATCGTTCATGGGTTAGGCATTAGAGACGACCACATTCACTTTAATGGGGCACCACGTAATTCCATTGAGATGACACCGTATGAATTATGGTTTAGAGAAACCTAAGCTGTCATTTCTTAAAGGTTTGAGGTTGCGACGCTTATGTGAAAAAGTTTCAGGCTGATAAGCTCGAACCCAAAGCGGATAAATGCATCTTCATAGGACACCCAAAACAGTTGGGTATACCTCCTAATTCAGATCCAAAAGCAATATGGATTGTTTCTTGAATCGGGTCCTTTCTCGAGGAAAGGTTTCTCTCGAAAGAGTTGAGTGGGAGGATGGTGGAGACTTGATATGGTTATTGAACCGTCACTTCAACAAGTGTGTAGCAGGGCACAGGAAGTTGTTCCTGTGGCACCTATACCAATTGAAGTGGAAGCTTATGATAGTGATCATGAAGCTTCGGATCAAGTCACTACCAAACCTCGTAGGACGACAAGGACGCGTACTATTTCAGAGTGGTACGGTGATCTTGTCTTGAAGGTCATGTTGCTAGACAACAATGAACCTACGAGCTATGGAGAAGCGATGGTGGGCCCAAATTCCGACAAATGGTTAGAAGCCATGAAATCCGAGATAGGATCCATGTATCAGAACAAAGCATGGACTTTGGTGGACTTGCCCAATGACCGGCAAGCCATTGAGATAAATGGATCTTTAAGAAGAAGACGGACGTGGATGGAAATGTCACCATCTATGAAGCTCGACTTGTGGCGAAGAGTTTTTCACAAGTTCAAGGAGTTGACTGCGATGAGATTTTCTCATCCGTAGCGATGCTTAAGTCCGTCGAATTCATGTTAGCATTAGCTGCATTTATGAAATCTAGCAGATGGATGACAAAACGAGTTTCCTTACCAGTCTTCGTATGGAAAGGTTGTATGTGATACAAATCAGAAAGTTTTTGTCGATCCTAAGGATGCTAAAAGGTATGCTAGCTCCAGCGATCCTTCCATGGACTGGAGTAAGCATCTCGGAGTTGGAATGTGCGCTTTGATAAGATGATCAAAGATTTTGGGTTTATACAAAGTTTATGAGAAACTTGTATTTCCAAAGAAGTGAGTGGGAGCACTATAGAATTTCTGATGAGTATATGTTGTTGACATATTGATGATCAGAAATGATGTAGAATTTCTAGAAAGCATATAGGGTTATTTGAAAACTGTTTTTCAATGGAAAACCTGGATTAGGCTACTTGAACAATAAGCATCAAGATCTATAAGATAGATCAAAATGCTTAATAGTACTTTCAAATGAGCACGTACCTTGACATGATCTTGAAGGTGTTCAAGATGGATCAGTCAAAGAAGGAATTCTTGCCTGAGATGTAAGGTATGAAGTTAAGACTTAAAATCTCGACCACGGCAGAATAGAGAGAAAGGACGAAGGTCGTCCCCTATGCTTTTATCATAGGCTCTCTACAGTATGCTATGCTGTGTACCGCACCTGTAGTGTGCCTTGCCATGAGTCAGTCAAGGGGTACAAGAGTGATCCAAGAATGGATCACAGGACAGCGGTCAAAGTTATCCTTAGTAACTAGTGGACTAAGGAATTTTCTCGATTATGGAGGTGATAAAGAGTTCGACGTAAAGAGTTATGTCGATGCAAGCTTAACACCTATCCGGATAGCTCTGAGTAGAAATACCGGATACGTATAATGGAGCAACTTTTAGTATAGCCCCAAGTAGAACAGTTATTTGGAATAGCTCCAAATAGAGCGTGGTAGCTACATCTAGGAGATGACATAGAGATTTGTAAAGCACACACGGATCTAAAAGGTTCAGACCCGTTGACTATAACCTCTCTCACAAGCATAACATGATCAAACCCAGAACTCATCGAGTGTTAATCACATGGTAAATGTGAACTAGATTATTGACTCTAGTAAACTCTTTGGGTGTAAGTCACATGGGGATGTGACCTTGAGTGTTAATCACATATCGATGTGAACTAGATTATTGACTCTAGTGCAAGTGGGAGACTGTTGGAAACATGCCCTAGAGGCAATAATAAAAGTATTATTATATTTCCTTGTTCATGATAATTGTCTTTTATTCATGCTATAACTGTATTATCCGAAAATCGTAATACACGTGTGAATACATAGACCACAATATGTCCCTAGTGAGCCTCTAGTTGACTAGCTCGTTGTGATCAACAGATAGTCATGGTTTCCTGGCTATGGACATTGGATGTCGTTGATAACGGGATCACATCATTAGGAGAATGATGTGATGGACAATACCCAATCCTAAGCCTAGAACTAAGATCGTGTAGTTCGTTTGCTAGAGCTTTTCCAATGTCAAGTATCTCTTCCTTAGACCATGAGATTGTGCAACTCCCGGATACCGTAGGAATGCTTTGGGTGTACCAAACGTCACAACGTAACTGGGTGGCTATAAAGGTGCATTACAGGTATCTCTGAAAGTATCTGTTGGGTTGGCACGAATCGAGACTGGGATTTGTCACTCCATGTAAACGGAGAGGTATCTCTGGGCCCACTCGGTAGGACATCATCATATGTGCAATGTGACCAAGGAGTTGATCACGGGATGATGTGTTACGGAACGAGTAAAGAGACTTGCCGGTAACGAGATTGAACAAGGTATAAGGATACCGACGATCGAATCTCGGGCAAGTATAATACCGCTAGACAAAGGGAATTGTATACGGGATCGATTGAGTCCTTGACATCGTGGTTCATCCGATGAGATCATCGTGGAACATGTGGGAGCCAACATGGGTATCCAGATCCTGCTATTGGTTATTGACTAGAGAACGTCTCGGTCATGTCTACATGTCTCCCGAACCCGTAGGGTCTACACACTTAAGGTTCGATGACGCTAGGGTTATAAAGGAAGTTTGTATGTGGTTACCTAATGTTGTTCGGAGTCCCGGATGAGATCCCGGACGTCACGAGGAGTTCCGGAATGGTCCGGAGGTAAAGATTTATATATGGGAAGTCCTATTTTGGCCACTGGAAAATGTTCGGGATTTTTCGGTATTGTACCGAGAAGGTTCTAGAAGGTTCTGGAGTGGGGCCCACCTGCATGGGGGACCCACATGAACGTGGGTAGTGGGGGCAAGGCCCCACACCCCTGGTCAAGGCGCACCAAGATTCCCCCTTAGAAGGAATAAGATCATATCCCGAAGGGATAAGATCAAGATCCCTAAAAAGGGGGGATAACAATCGGTGGGGAAGGAAATGATGGGATTTGTTTCCTCCCACCTTGGCCAACGCCCCAATGGACTTGGAGGGCAAGAAACCAGCCCCTCCACCCCTATATATAGTGGGGAGGCGCATGGGAGCTACACACGAAGTTCTGGCGCAGCCCTCCCCCTCTCCCAAGTCCTCCTCCTCTCCCGCGGTGCTTGGCGAAGCCCTGCAGGATTGCCACGCTCCTCCACCACCACCACGCCGTTGTGCTGCTGCTGGATGGAGTCTTCCTCAACCTCTCCCTCTCTCCTTGCTGGATCAAGGCTTGGGAGACGTCACCGGGCTGTACGTGTGTTGAACGCGGAGGTGCCGTGCGTTCGGCACTTGATCATCGGTGATTTGAATCACGACGAGTACGACTCCATCAACCCCGTTCACTTGAACTCTTTCGCTTAGCGATCTACAAGGGTATGTAGATGCACTCTCCTTTCTACTCGTTGCTGGTCTCTCCATAGATAGATCTTGGTGATACGTAGGAAATTTTTTGAATTTCTGCTACGTTCCCCAACACCAAGCACCCAAGAGTAATAAGCTTCTCAACTTGTAACTTCCATGTATCACGTGGAGAACTCAAACCGATGCACCAAATGCAATGGCAAGGGCACACGGAGTGCCCAAGTCCTTCTCTCTCAAATCCCACCGAAGCAACTAATGCTAGGGAGGAAGATGAGAGGAAGAACAAGAAGGAGAACACCAAGAACTCCAAGATCTAGATCCAAGGGGTTCCCCTCACATAGAGGAGAAAGTGATTGGTGGAAATGTGGATCTAGATCTCCTCTCTCTTTTCCCTCAAAAACTAGCAAGAATCCATGGAGGGATTGAGAGTTAGCAAGCTCGAAGAAGGTCAACAATGGGGGAAGAACACGAGCTCAAGGGATGAGGTTCAAAGGGGTAGAAGACCCCCTTTTATAGGTGGGGAAAATCCAACCGTTATGCTCACAGCCCGCACAGAGCGGTACTATGGCTCCAAGGAGCGGTACTACCACTAGGGTGGTAGTACCCCTTCGAAACACAACAGCGAGGAGGCAAAAAGGCTAGAAGAACCGTCGGAGCGGTAGTACTGCTTGACCTCACGGTACTACCGCTAGGGGTAGCGGTACTACTGCTAAGGGTAGCGGTACTACTGCTTGCGAGCGGTACTAAAAAATTACATCCGGGCCTACCACCACAGGACTTGGGATGAATTTTTGGTCCGGAGCGGTACTACCACTGTAGGATCCGCGGTAGTACCACTCTGGAGCGGTAGTAAAAAATTACATCCGCTCCAATTCGCGGTAGTACCGCTGCAGCCTTTTGAGAACACCAAAACTGCCACTATTTTTGCAAATGGATTCCGAATTCGATGAAACCAAGTTTGTTGGAAAGCTAGAGACAAGGTCTAACACAATATTGAAAGAAATATCAATAATAAGCAAATTAGAAAAGGCCCATAAGAAAATGTTGAGAACCCTTCCTCGGATAAGACCGGTAAAACCTCCAACACCGAAAACATCATAGAAGATGCATGCGAACTCCCTGTTCGATGAACTCAAGCTTGTCATCAAGATGACCATAAGCTCTAAGACTCACAAAGAGAACCAAATAAGAAGCAAGAAACAAGGTGCAAGGATGCAATGGTTTGAGCTCTCTTCTAACGATACGATCAAGCTACCAACTTGAGAGCCCCCCTTGATAGTACGGCAAATGATCCTATAACCCGGTCTCCCAACTACCACCATGAGACCGGTAAAATAGAAAACCTATCAAGGGAAAACCTTTGCCTTGCACATGGTCCACTTGAGCTAGATGATGACGATCTTGACTCCCTCAAGTTGGACCACCTTTCTTGATTGAGTTGGCTCGATGAAGACTAGATGATTGCTCCCCCATAGTCCACTATGGGTGAGCCACTCTTCGCCTCATATTCACAAGTCCATTGTCACCACAATGGGCGGCAAGCTTCAAGCACTTGATCTCTTCATGATGCATGACTTGAACTTGCACACCGCATCCTAACCCCACAAAGAACTCTCACGAAGACCATGGGTTAGTACAAAGAGCGTAATTGACAATGCTTACCATACCATGGGATCACTTGATCCCTCTCGGTACATCTTCTACACTTTGTGAGTTGATCAACTTGATTCACTCTTGACTTAGTCTTGATCAACCTTGAATCTTTCCAACTCTCTTCATTTGGGTGATGTCTTGAAGGTAAACATGAATGATCACACAATCTTCTTCTTCAAAACATGCTTGCAATAAGCTCAACACTCACATGACCAATCTTTGGATAATTCCTTAATAGCACCTTGGTCAAATCATAAACTCCTTGAAACCAACACATGGACTTCAAGAAAAGCCTATGGACAAAACCTTCAAATATAACTCAAGGCAACCATTAGTCCATAGAGATTGTCATCAATTACCAAAACCAAACATGGGGGCACCGCATGTTCTTTCAGTGTTCATCGGTAAGGTTCCAGGGGTTTATAGTTCATGGGAAGAAGCCAATGCAGAAGTGGCATCGTATAGCAACAGTAGCCATAGAGGATTCAAGACTAGGCAGGCAGCAGAACGAGCTTACTCCGACTGGGTGCGAAAGAATGGAGGCAGCAGTGTTGACAGTGGCAAGGTTGGAGGTGTCAAAGTGGGAGGTGCTAAGGTGGATTGTCAGTTTGGGCTGAAGTTGAAGAACTTCATCATCTTCGCACAGTTCATCGCCATTGTTGTGTTGTGGCGTTGGTGTGCTATGTGTGATCATTTGTGGGCAAGCTCACCAACTAGGATACAAGGTAAGCACAATATGTACACCGTATGCAACCAAATGTCGTGTTCATGTGCCGCTTGGGCCAATGTAGTCAACCAAACAAAGTGCACTTGCATATTACCTAATGTAGGGACACTAGATGCAGGCAACCAAACAACTTGCAGATGGCGTATTAGGGCCTGTTTTTGCTCAACCAGGCTCGGTTGAGAAGTGTATGCGATGCAGAAACTATTCACAACGGCAACCAAACACGCCCGTGGGCGACGGGGGCTGCACGTGAGCAGCCACCCTCGAGAAGTCGCGTTGTTTCCTAAAGCGCCGACAATTATTACCCTCACCGCTCTCTCTCCCTTCTCCCCATTCTCACCACGACGGCGGCGGTGGCGTGCAGCATATTGGCGAACAACAAGTGGACCTCCAACCACCTTCACCGGCACCCGCAGTAGCACTTCAGCAATGGCGGAAAGCTACTTTTCCCCGTCTCGCCTACTACATCGCATTCGACTCGAGTTTCAGTTGGATCCGCATTAGAGGAACGGGGAATTGGGGTAAACACCATAGAAGCTTCCATAACATCGTCATGACTACTGGTACATATGAGGTTCCAGATCCGGATTGAGTACAATAGTAATGCGGAATAGGGTTCATCTTATATAGTACGCACAGATCTTAGCCTCGGGGACCCTGGAGGCGATTGGAGCGGTGGGTGGCCTCGGTCTTGGTCTTCTCCTGTACCATCGTCTCTTCTTCCTTGCTGGAGTCAACCTCGACTAGCATGCTTCAGTTTCTTGGCTCCGGTGCCCTCACAATCATCGTCACTGCATCCTCTTCTTCCCCTTCCGTAGGCACAATATTTGTGGTGAAGTACACGCTGTGTTGATGGTCATGAGGACGTCGATACTGTTTGCATGCTTGGCCCACTTTGCTCTCTGCCCAGCATCGTTGGATTTAGCCTGATTCATGGCCCATCGAAGTATGTCGACTGACATAGCGCCCTCTGCTAGGTCAGGAATCAGTGTCTTCAACTCCTCCAACGTTGCCTTCTTCACGCTGCTGAAGTTTGAGCACACCTCCATGGTGTTCTCAAACTTGGTGCGGACACCAATCGAGTACCCTAGGAAGAAAGTCCTCCATCCAATGCCCTAAGGGAAGGGATTGGCGTTGGGGTTGGGGTTGGACTTGTTGTTGCAGCTCATGGCGTTAGGCTAGAGCTAGCCAGGCCCAGTCACTATGACTGCCAAACACACCCTAGCTGGTGCAGTGGCTAACACCTATAGCTTGTTGTCTGACATTGTTGGTTTGATTCATGCTGACTGCACTTCTTTTTGCTGAGTTTTAGTTTTTTGAATTTCTAATTTTATTAAAAACATGATCAAAGTTTGAGAACAGAAACATTTTTTGAAAGTACTGAACATTTATTGAATTTGTGAACAAATTTTAAAAACCTGAAATTCTATTTTTTTAATTGCATTTTTTAGAAAAGAAGTCAACACTTACTAAAATTAGAAAGTTTTGGGGAATTTCTTAAGATTTGTGAAAAAATCTGAACAAAATTTGAAATAGTAATAGTTCTTGCAAATTTGAACAAATTTTAAAAAATATGAATATTTTGAAAATTTCTGAATAGTTGTTGGAAAAGAAAAATAAACTTGAAAATATTTTAAAAAGGAAAGAAAAGAAGAATTAAACAAAAAAATAAAAAGCTTAAAATGATAGAAAAAGAAGAAAGGGGAGAAAAGAAGAAAAACATATAAAAACGAAAAAAATGAAAAGAAATAGAAAACCTGGTTCAGGTCTTCTAAAAGTTTGCAAAACCAAAAAAAACCCGGCTCGGAACCTCATAGAAGGTTCCCAAAACGAGGAACGCAGAGACGCTTAATGGGTCGGCCTACTCAGAACGCTTGGCCTAGTCAGATCGCAGAAATACTTAATGGTCCGGCCTACCCAAAACCAGGATCGCAGAAATGTAGAAATGTTCGTAAATTTAAGAAAAGTTGGTGAATTTCGTAAAAATATGATAAAAATAATAATAAATAAAATATTAAAAAGTGAAGAAATACAAACTGGAAGTTTATAGAAGCTTCCTCAAATAGGAAAACCCTATTCGCAGCTTGATACATGAAATATTTTCAAATTCATGAACTTTTCACAAATTGAAGGACCTTTTTTCAAATATGTGATTTTTTATTAAATTTTCGAAAAAATTGACTGCGTATCCTTTTCAATTTTGGCCAACGTTTTTTGTAAATTCATGGACTATTTTTGAAAAACTATGATTGTTTTTAAATTGACAAACTTTTTCAATCCATGAACATTTCTCCGAATTCATGAACAATTTATAAAATCCATGAACATTTTTTAACTTGTAAACACTTTTTTTCGTGATTTATAAACATTTTTGTGTACTTCTTATAGAAAAGTAAGTATCAAGGGCAGGTCATGGTGAAAGTGGCGAGTAAGGATCACCCTGAAGGAATCAACCAACATTTGTTTTTTCATGGAACGAACCAGCTAGTTTTTTTTGGGCTACGAACCCTGCCAGCTCGCGATCGAGCGATATAACGAATCCCATTAGCGTGACCCGGCGAGCGGCTCTTCGGAGGGGCTCATTGGCTTCAGCGTGGGCGCTACATGGTGATTTGGGCGCCTTAAGCGCTGATTAGGAGCACTCGACAGTAAGAACTTTTTCGTATGTGGCGCTCACACTCCCACTCTTCGTTGCTTCTAATGTGTCGGCCCATGCATTTCTTTTTCACCCTACTAGAAGATTTGGGAATGATCTAGAAGATTCCCTGTGGTTACTCTTGCTGGGACTTTCTCGTTTTTGTACTTGATTTTGTTATTTTATATTTTTCTTTTTTCCTCTTCACCTTTTTAAAATTTCATGAATATTTTTCATTCAATTTTTTTCCAAATATGTATTTTTTTTCAAATTTAAACTTTATCAAAATTCAATATTTTTTTAAAAAATTCAGGATCTTCCCCTAATATGTGAATATATTTTTTAAAAATTGAACTTCTTTTAATTTAGTGAACAATTTTTTACTAGTCACAAACTTTTCCAAATTTGTGATCGCTTTCATATTATGCATTTTTCAAATCCCTGAATATATTTTTAAATATTAAATACTTTTAGTTCCACAAAATTTTAAATTTATGAACATTTTAAAACTTGTTTTTTTTTGAAATCAGTGAACATTTTACTAAATCATGTTTTTTACAAATTCATGCACTTTTTCCAATCCAAATGCATTTTTAAAAATTGACAAAGAATGTTCACATTTACAATTTTCTGAAATTTCGTGATTTCCTAATTCAGTTTATTTTTAATTTGATGAAATATTTTTAGTTACAGAGCCAGCTATTTTTTATCTAAGAATCTTTTTAGTGAACTAAGAACAATATACTTACTGTAGCAAAGTAGACGCGAAAAAAAGTTAGCGATAGAGAGCGAGCTTTACTGGGCCAGGTCCATGCGGGCGACGCCTTGGGCTTTGGTTCGCCAACTGGCGCCTTAACCCCAAAGAGTGGACTCTTTTAATTACCCTATATTTGCCTGAAAAAAATAACCCTATATAGAAAAAGGAAGTTCTCAAAAAAAAAGAGGAACTGCTAAAAGAAGACGAGGACTCTTTTTTCAAGAGGTCTAATTAGGCGCCTTGAGCGCAAGGAAACATACTTGACGCACACTAGCGATCTTATTGGGCCACATGTCACTACTCCTCTTTCGCTCGTTTGCACGTACTCGTTTTGTCGTGAGGTGCAGTTTTTTCTCTGGTTCATTGGAAAAAGTGCATGATTTGGAAAAGATTCACGAATTCTAGAAAAAAAATCAAGAATTGGCAAAAAGCTCACAGTATTAATAAACGTTCACAATTTTGAAAATAGTTTATGAATATTTTTCAATCAAATTTAAGCCAACCGAAATAAAAAATATCAAATGGAAAATAACAAAAAATAACCTAACCCTCAATCAAATTTAACCCACCATCGTTTGCAAGAGGAGTTTCCCTTTGTACCCTAGTCCGACCCATAGGGAGTCACATGTGGGCGACGCAAGCGGCCTACTCGGAACATGCGACACATATTAACGCCCAATCATTACATGTCTCCCATTATCCACAGTGCTCTCCAATGTAAAAACTTGAAAAGACCCAAATTTGCATTGTCTCCATTTGCTTGAAGAGAAGGAAACCCAATATCCTCAATACCTACCGAGGGAATCCCAAATTCGCTGAGGGCACCCTTGCTGACACTATTAAATCCATGATGCCTTCCTATGGGAGGCTGACCCCAACTCCATGATGGCCCCACCCTCCTCGCCCCTCCACTATCGTTCCCACTGTTCCTCAGGGAACTAAAAATTAAATGTGCATTGATTACAAAAATTAAATAAATCAACAAGAGAAGACCACTATTATTTACCACATTTTATTGATCAAATACTAGATATATTTTGTTACGTTGATGGTTATTATGTATTTTCTCAATACTTATTTATCACGAAAGTCAAGAGAAAACTATTGTTATTGTTATTATTTAACAGTGGCTTATAGAATGGTGCACTTGTGTTTATGTAATGCATTTGCGACATTTTATAAATGTATGACTATTGACTGCTATAGAATTCCTTGAAAATGTTACATAGGTATTTATGGATGATTTTTCTGTTCCTAAAACCATGTTGGATAATTTCCTGTGCAATCTTAACAATATTTTGCAACAATTTGAGGATAGTAATCTTGTGTTGAATTGGAAAAGGTACCACTTCATGACAAACATAGTCCCTCATAGTTCAAATACTAAAAAAGAGAGGAAATATTCAAGAATTAGTCACCAACCTGAAAAGCAAACAAAACTTCAATTAACTATGAAGTTTTTAAAAAAGAAACACTAATCAGTTCTAACTTAAAAAGTCAAGTTGGATAGGAATACATAACCGCAAAGATGTCATGGTTGCATACATATATTAGGCTTAATTTGCGGTTATTGAACTGTGTTGTGGTGTGATTATTTTATAATTCACCTTGGAAAATAGCTACGAAACTATAGATGTTAGCCAAATAGTAAAACCGTCTGAATGAGCTGGATTACCATAATGGACCGTGAAACACTAAGTGATATATATCTCCAATGTTGAAGCATAAAACAAAGCATGTATTACATCCATCCTCTACCAACAGTTGAATTAAAGCCACGGTTCAAAAAATACTATTGCTTCTTTTTCTTTCAAATGAACAAATAATAATTCCGATAAAAATTAATTGCAGTTTGTTATAAAAACTGCAAGCCTGCCATTGCTTCAAGAGAGCTATTTGCAAACTCATAGCCAATCCATAGTGTCAATTCACACGGATATTCTCTTGTTTGTCCTGTAGCCACCAACTTAGTACTACAAGGCACTGTACCTTTTTATATATACAAAAAATAAGGCTAAAAGCAGGAGAGAAACCTATATATATTTTTAAGATGAGAAACCTTCCTGTTTACACATAGAGAAAAGCATCCTGATAGCTGATTGGGTGAAGGCTGGCAATTGCCGATGTGGTCAGCACTCGGCCAGCACAGATGAATTGCCCTCTTGATCAAGCTCGCCGTCTTCGTCTGCTCTCGGCCGGATGCCATTTTTGTCTGTTACTCCTTTGTTTGCTCTTGGCCGTTAGCTCATATGGAATATCCTCCTCGTACCTGGTACGACTATATATATATATATATCCTCCGGCCGTCCAATGCAGAGCATCAGAGCCGACCACAATTACTACACTAGCTAGCTAGCAAGCGAGCGAGCTATACTCTAGTCATGGCGCCGGTGGAGACGACGGCGGTGACGGTGGAGGCGGTGATGAGGGCGCAGCGGGCGGAGGGCCCGGCGACGGTGCTGGCCATCGGCACGGCGACGCCAGACAACTGCGTGTCCCAGGCGGACTACGCGGACTACTACTTCCGCGTCACCAAGAGCGAGCACCTCGTCGACCTCAAGAAGAAGTTCAAGCGCATGTGTAAGTAGTTTTCTATCCGTATATGTTCTTCACCAATGCATGCAAAACGGCTACCACTCTCGCTACACTCTTCACGGCCAAACACATGCAATGCCATGTGATTCCGAGAAATGGATGCTTTTGACATGTAGAGTATTAACGGTGAGTTGTGCAGGCGATAACTCGATGATCCGGAAGAGGTACATGCACCTGACCGAAGATATCATCCAGGAGAACCCAAACATTGGCACGTTCATGGCGCCGTCGTTGGACGCGCGCCAGGCCTGGTCGCCGAGATCCCGGAGCTCGGGAAGGCGGCGGCGCAGAAGGCGATCAAGGAGTGGGGCCAGCCGAAGTCCAAGATCACGCACCTCGTCTTCTGCACCACCTCCGGCGTGGACATGCCGGGCGCCGACTACCAGCTGGTCAAGCTGCTCGGCCTCCGGCCATCGGTGAGGCGCGTCATGCTGTACCAGCAGGGCTGCTACGCCGGAGGCACGGTGCTGCGCGTGGCCAAGGACCTCGCGGAGAACAACCGTGGCGCGCGCGTCCTCGTCGTCTGCTCGGAGATCATCGCCATGTGCTTCCGCGGCCCCTCGGAGGCCCACATTGACTCGCTGATCGGCCAGGCGCTCTTCGGAGACTGAGCGGCCGCGGTGATCGTCGGTGCCGACCCCGACGTCCCCATGGAGCGGCCGTTGTTCCAGCTGGTGTCGGCTAGCCAGACCATAGTGCCCGGCACGGATGGCTTCATCGAAGGCCAGCTCCGGGAGCTAGGGCTCACCTTCCAGCTCCACAAGGACGTGCCCCTGGCCATCTCGAAGAGCATCGAGAGCGCGCTGGCAGCCGCCTTCGCGCCGCTGGGCATCAACGACTGGAACTCCATCTTCTGGGTGGCTCACCCGGGCGGGCCGGCGATCCTAGACATGGTGGAGGCGGAGGCCAATCTCGACAAGAAGCGGATGCATGCCACCAGGCACGTCCTCTCCGAGTACGGCAACATGTCCAGCGCGTGCGTCCTCTTCATTTTGGACGAGATGCGTAAGCGCTCGGCCGAGGAAGGCCGCACCACCACTGGGGAGGGCTTGGAGTGGGGCGTGCTCTTCGGCTTCGGCCCTGGCCTCACCATCGAGACCGTCGTGCTCCACAGCGTCCCCATCACTGCCCCATGAGGACAGTATCAAGTATCAACCAAAACAAGGCCCATCATTGGGATAGTTTGTCGATCGCCGATTTGGCATAGCGTTGGTCTTATATGGTTTGCTATTTGTCAAACGTGCTTTTACGTGTGTTGATGTTGGTGTGCATCCTATCTATGCAGAGGTCAGGTGTGTATTCATTGTGTTTTATGTCTACTTGATACTTCATTTTGAGTCAATAAAATTTATCCTTTGTCTAAAAACAGCATGTCCGAATTACGACTCTATAGTTTCATGTTAAGTGTGTGATTGTGGCTTTAAAAGACGGAAGCGCTTAAGTCTAAGCCTCTGTTTGTTTGGGCTTTTGCTTCTGCTTTTGCATCATTTTCATTTTAGCAAAAAAAAGACATAAAATTTTCTAAATAGGGACTTTTTGCTTCGGCTTTTGACTTATGAATCAATATTGTTATATGATGATATAAGCCAAAAGCTGAATTAAGAAACACCTATTTAGGAGTTTTTTTGTGGCTTTTTACCAAAGTGAAAAAGTCGCAAAAGTAGAAGCAAAAGGCTGAACAAACATGGCCTAAGTTGATCGAGAATTAACAATTTTTTGCTCCATGTATGTGTTACGGTTTGTATGTATTTTCGAGTCAACATGGCAATGGGTACCCGCAAACCCAACGGGTAAAAGCCCTATTAGGATAAGGGTTTGGCAAAGTTTAATACCCATGGATTTGTAATTGGGGGAAAAATGTATCCATCGGGTAAGCCGGGTACGGGTAGGGAAGGCAATACTCATACCCTCTACCCACCTACTCGCATATTAGTACATCTTATAGGTAGGTCCCCTATGTCATTCACTAAAAAAGAAAAACCCAAGCCTAACCCAACTACAACCCGCACACAAAATGCCCTCCCCTTACCCACCCACTGCGTCGTCAGACTTACAGAACACAATCACCATATTCATAATTCAGTCTGAAATATCTTTTGATCCAAGCATCCAAAATTGATGATTATTTTCATTGTTGCATCCACCACATCAATACCGTTGAAACTAGATCCAAGTTGATGGGTGAACGCCGCCTTCACCATCCCGCTACAACGCCAGCGCGCCCGCGTCGCCCTCCCGCTAGGGCGGCTTGGGTGAAAACCCTAGATGCCACCGTCGGGCACGTCCATCCTCCCCTTCCCCTCCGCCGCCGCTAGAGGAGGTCGTCGGGCAAAGCCCCAGGCGGCTGATGGCGGCGGCGAAGGCTCTCTTCCCTCCCGCGCCAGATCAGGTGAGGCGGGTCACCCATGGCGCCGAGGCACTCTCGCCCGATCTATGTCGCGGCGGCGCGTTAGGTGACGACGCAAGGCAGTGGCAAGGTGCTGGGCGGGGGAGGCGGAGTTGCGGCTCCGAGGAAGATCTGGTGGCATCGGCCGTTCGATGGGCTAGCGGGCATGGCGGCCTTGGTCGCGGTGGCCGGCCGCGGCTGGATTCCGGGGCGGCGGCCCTGGAAGGTGGCGGCGGGTGAAGCTCGGGCTTCCCGCGACGGCATGGCGTGGTGCTGTCCCTATCCAAGGCAAATCTGCATCGCCGATCTCGTGGTTTTGCCGCGGATTGGTTCAGATCAGAGACGGTGATGAGCGTGCGGGATCGATCTCGGCGGCTCTCGCGGTTTGGCGAGGTGGAGTGGGAGTCCTCCTCCCAGGCTCCAGTGGTGGCGCATTCAGGCAGTGGCGGGTGTGCCATTGCTCCTACGGTGGCACTGCTGTTGCGGTTGGTCGCCGGATATAGGCGGCTAGATCTGGGGCTTTGAAGGCGGTCGAGACAGTGCACAGGTTGTCGAGTGGATGACTTGGGACGGATCCGAGTGAAAACTTGGTCTTCGGTCGTTGGCCGGAGCCGGTGATGACGATGCCTTTATCATCGTTTCCTTCATGAAGGCATCATCGAGGTACAAATCCCAAAACCACCCAATACCTCCGGGGGAAACCCTAGATCAGTCGATCAGATGACGTCGGCATTCATGTGTCGTTACCCCCTTGGGGGCGGCATTCTTGGAGACGGGTTCGAGGGACCAGCGGATGGCTTCTTCGGTGGAGCGGTGTTTCTTTCTATATATTCATGGCGGCGGCTCTTGGCGGCATGGAGCAGCGGAGGCTTGGCGTCAGATGTGTGGTGATGGACACGCGCAGGAGGTCGACGCTGTCTGGCGTCGTGGTGGCATCGGCGGCAGCTAGACCGGGCAAGATCGATGCAGCAGTACAACTCTGAAGAAGGATTGGTGGCAGGTGGCTGCGGCGGCCTCATACCCGACAAGCGTCCTGGTTGAGGAGCACGCCGGACTGATGGGTGCCCATACCCGGCAGGCGTGCTGGTTTGGACCTCCGGTCTTAGATGCTAGGTTTGGCTGCGAGGTCTGTTTGGTATTAGGCCCAGACTATCAGCGCCCCTTCATCAACTGGATAGGAGTAACGACAGATGTTGCTTAGACGGTGGCTTTAGTCTTACTGTTGTACGACTTTGTAAGGTTTTGTGTTAATAATTAATAAATGGCTGTATGCATCGTCTAGATGCAGAGGTCAGGGTATTCCTCCTTTTCTAAAAAAAAAGGTTGATGGATGAACTTTTTTTCGATGCAGCTTCTACTCCCCATGATAATGTACTTATACTTCCCACGTAGTGTACTAGTACTCCTCTTGGTAGTGCATTTGTACTCACCCACGTGTAGTGCACCTATAATCCCCGCGGTTACCTGTGCTCCCACACATCACGAAATTGCACTTCTTGCATAGCGCACATGTGTACTCCCAGTGCAATGTACTCATTCTGGTCAAATGTACTCCTACGCGTAGCGTATATGTAAATCCCCTTTAGCATACATGTACCTCCTCCCAGGTAGTGAGTATGCACTAAGTACTAGTAGACGTACAATGAAGTGGACAGACCATGCAATCACCTCCTAGATTTTCTGAGAGCTTCGTCACTTTAGGCCCTAAAAGCACAGACCAATTTGAGAAGTCCATAAAGACCATGTCATTGCACTCATACCCATGTTATGCACCGAATGTTTATGTGAGCCAGTTCACCAGTCACCACAGACCAATCGATAAAAATCACAATCAGTCTAAACTAAAAGCATCAGAGACAAGACTCCAAAGTTGTTGTGCTGCACCGCCACCAAAAAAAGCGGATGGTGAGTAGGTTCAGTTTCAGTAGAGCACTAGGTTAGGAATTGTGAGTAGCAACACTCTCGACGCTCTCCACTAAATTAAACCACCTAGTCATCTACCCATGATGGGGCACCCCAAATGTGTGACACTAGTTTGGGTCCCTTCTTTCACTATGATGCACAAATTCTAGAACCTGGGTGGGTGGGTAAACAACAATACCCAAACTACGGGTATACGCGCTGACGACTCGAACAGGCGACCTCCTGCTTTGACCTAAGTAGCACTAACCACCGCGCCAAAAAATCTTCAAGTGTCTACTTCCATCTATTTTCCCCTGTTCTTCTTCTTTCTTCTGTTTTCTTTTCACTTTTTCCTTTTTTTCCACTTCCTCGTTAGATGAGCTGTTTTCAAATTCGTGATTTTTTCTTCAAAATATATGAACTTTTCTTTTTTCAATTCGATGAACTTTTCTTCAAATTCTGTGAACTTCTTAAAAAAATTCTGAACTTCAAATTCTATGCAGGGTTGAATCGCAAGAGCTATTTCTCGCATTCAGCGAGAGATTGCTGAAGGGTTCGCTGCAATCGGCCCAGCCCATTAGTGACTTTGTTTCAAAAAAGTGAGTAAAAAATTGTAGCGTGTGGGATTAGAACCTGGAACGTCCAGGCTGGGTAATTGGCCTATTAGCCACTAGGATAATATCCAATTTGTGTTAAAAGACCTGGGCGCAATCTATTAGAAGGAAAGAACTGGTATTTCGCTGGACCTTTTCTCCATTTTCTTATTTTTTATTCGGGTTTCTTCACCTTTTTTCTTCTTTTTCTTTTTCTTGTTTATTTTCTTTTCTCTTCTCTATTTTTTTTCATTTGCTTCTCGGTTTTCAATGCTTTTTTCATTTTTTTTCTTTTCTGTTTTGTTGTTTTTCTTTCATTCCTTTTTATCCTTTCTACATTTGTTTCTTTGGTTTTATTTTTTGTTTGTTTCCTTTTTGGTTTATTTTGTTTGTTTTTCGGTTTTTATTTTTCATCTGCGCCCATGTCTCACACGTGGTTAGGACTACGCGTGTAATATACTTGAGGCGAAAGAAGCCGGTTTTTTCATTGTTTTTTCTCTATTTCCATTTTATTTTTTTCGTTTCTCTCCTTTTTCATTGTTTTTCTTTATTACTTTCTTTCTTATTTCGTTCTTCTTCAATTTTTTTTCATTTTTTTCTTTTTTCTTCTCCGAGTTGTTTCATTTTTTCTTTGTTTCCCTTTGTTTTTTCATTCTACATTCTTATATACATGATCAACACTTTTTTAAATACTTGTTCAAAATAATTCAAATACTTGCTCAACATTTTTTCAAAAACTTGTTCAACATTTTTATATACATAATCAACATTTTTTTCAAATACTTGCTCAACATTTTTTTTTCACATACTTGTTCAACATATTTTATATATTTGTTGAAATTGGTCTTTGAAATGTTTCAAATTCCATCACAGTGCAGACTTAGGAAATAATGTGTTCCCTTTTAATTAATTTATATACCTTCTACCAATTTTTAATTGTTTTTGTCCATCTCAGGAAACAGTAGAATCTCTACTCCTAAAGAGGGAGTCTGTAGTCGTTTCGTTTCGTTAGCCCCATCGTTTCGTACGTCCCCATTCCTCTCTTGTTCCTGCACCACGTGCACGTGCTAGCAGGTGGGCCTTTCTAAACTCCTATTACACTTTTCTTATTGCATCATCCTCCTGATTGCGCTTCCACACAGCCTGATCCAATTCTCTGTGCCTTCTTTCCAAATGTCCGCACAGGTTGACGCTACCTTTGGTCGAGCCCTCACCTTCGTCGGCCTCCTATCCGCAATGGTTGCTACCGCCCCCTGCGCTGGCCTACCATCCGTGTCGATGGAGATCCTCCTCTTTGCACTTTGCGCCCAACTGTGCCGGCTAGCACCAACAACCTTCTCCCTAGCCTATGTGCCACCGTCCACCTCACGACCCTCTTTCTTAGCACCACGTTGTCCCACTCCTCCTGTATGGCTCCTTGTACGCCTAACCCCAGATCAAACTTCTTCTCCCCCACCTCAACTAGGCTCTCCCTGATCTTGACGAGCAGCCAGTGGTCGTGCTATCTTGCCGGGTCTTCAAGTGGGTGAGCTTCTCCCGACGAGGTTTGCGACTAGCCATAGAGCTTTTATCCTCTGATGATGTTGTGCATGCCATGGTGATATTTGCCCAAGTGTCCATGCGAAACTCAGTAGAGATGGTGTTGTTGCGAGACCGAAAAGTTCCTTCCCAGCTCAAGCTCCTTGGCACCCTGCACTCAGGAGAGATGTACACAACTTGGCTAGCGGGTGCTGTTTTTACGGCGATAATGATGTTGTTCAGAAAATCAACAGGATGGGATTTGCGTTTGAGGATGCAGGAAGGAGTTGTTACGATATTTGTCAACACGAGGGAGTGGGTATCGACACCACATTAGGAAGGGCCTGCTGTCCCCACGGACGGAATCTCGGGTTCATATAAAGCAACCAAACTACGAGGATGCTTCACTGTATGAGGAATTGAGGATGCATTGGTGCTTTGTGAGCTTCTTCTCCTTTGGCCAGTCATCATGTATGGGGCAGCAGAGTTAGGCAGCTTGCATCAATTAGTATTCTGCACTTTGATCTCAAGGGTCATCTTGGCTGGTTTTCCTAGATTGTTCTCCATGTTGTGCATGTGCCTCTTGTGAAGGAAATATGCCCTAGAGGCAATAATAAAGTTATTATTTCCTTATATCATGATAAATGTTTATTATTCATGCTAGAACTGTATTAACCGGAAACATAATACTCGTGTGAATACATAGACAAACAGAGTGTCACTAGTATGCCTCTACTTGACTAGCTCGTTGATCAAAGATGGTTATGTTTCCTGACCATAGACATGTGTTGTCATTTGATTAACGGGATCACATCATTAGGAGAATGATGTGATTGACTTGACCCATTCCGTTAGCTTAGCACTTGATCGTTTAGTATGTTGCTATTGATTTCTTCATGACTTATACATGTTCCTATGACTATGAGATTATGCAACTCCCGTTTACCAGAGAACACTTTGTGTGCTACCAAACGTCACAACGTAACTGAGTGATTATAAAGGTGCTCTACAGGTGTTTCCGAAGGTACATGTTGGGTTGACGTATTTCGAGATTAGGATTTGTCACTCCAATTGTCGAAGAGGTATCTCTGGGCCCTCTCGGTAATACACATCACTTAAGCCTTGCAAGCATTGCAACTAATGAGTTAGTTGCGGGATGATGTATTACGGAATGAGTAAAGAGACTTGCCGGTAACGAGATTGAACTAGGTATAGAGATACCGACGATCGAATCTCGGGCAAGTAACATACCGATGACGAAAGGAACAACGTATGTTGTTATGCGGTCTGACCGATAAATATCTTTGTAGAATATGTGGGAGCCAATATGAGCATCCAGGTTCCGCTATTGGTTATTGACCGGAGACGTGTCTCGGTCATGTCTACATAGTTCTCGAACCCGTAGGGTCCGCACGCTTAAGGTTTCGATGACAGTTTTATTATGAGTTTATGAGTTTTGATGTACCGAAGGAGTTCGGAGTCCCGGATGAGATCGGGGACATGACAAGGAGTCTCGAAATGGTCGAGACGTAAAGATCGATATATTGGATGACTATATTCGGACTTCGAAAAGGTTTCGAGTGATTCGGGTATTTTTCGGAGTACCGGGGAGTTACGGAAATACGGGGAAGAATATTGGGCCTTAATGGGCCTTCGTGGGAAGGAGCGAGGAGGTGGCGCGCGCCCCTCCCAAGCCCAGTCCGAATTGGAAAAGGGGTTTGGGGCGCGGCCCCCCTCTCCCTTCCTTCTCCACTCCCCTCCTTTCCCCCCTTCTCCTAGTTGGACTAGGAAAGAAGGAAACCTACTCCTACTAGGAGTAGGAATCCTCCTCCTCCCTTGCTCCTTTATATACGGGGGCAGGGGGCACCCCAAAGACACAACAACAATTGATCCCTTGGATCTCTTAGCCGTGTGCGGTGCCCCCTTCCACCATAGTCCACCTTGATAATATCGTAGTGGTGCTTAGGCGAAGTCCCGCGATGGTAGAACATCAAGATCGTCACCACGCCGTCGTGCTGACGGAACTCTCCCTCGACACTCGGCTGGATCGGAGTTCGAGGGACGTCATCAAGCTGAACGTGTGCTAGAACTCGGAGGTGCCGTAGTTTCGGTGCTTGATCGGTCGAGCCATGAAGACGTACGACTACATCAACCGCGTTGTTCTAATGCTTCCGCTTTCGGTCTACGAGGGTACATAGACAACACTCTCCCCTCTCGTTGCTATGCATTACCATGATCTTGTGTGTGCGTAGGATTTTTTTGAAATTACTACGTTCGCCAACAGTGGTATCAGAGCATAGGTTATATTCGTTGATGTTATATGCACGAGTAGAACACAAGTGAGTTGTGACGATACAAGTCATACTGCTTACCAGCATATCATACTTTGGTTCAGCGGTATTGTTGGATGAAGCGGTCCGGACCGACATTACGCGTACGCTTACGCGAGACTAGTTCTATCGACGTGCTTTGCACATAGGTGGCTGGCGGGTGTCAGTTTCTCCAACTTTAGTTGAACCGAGTGTGGCTACGCCCGGTCCTTGCGGAGATTAAAACAGCACCAACTTGACAAACTATCATTGTGGTTTTGATGCGTAGGTAAGAACGGTTCTTGCTAAGCCCGTAGCAGCCACGTAAAACTTGCAACAACAAAGTAGAGGACGTCTAACTTGTTTTTGCAAGACATGTTGTGATGTGATATGGTCAAGACGTGATGCTATATTTTATTGTATGAGATGATCATGTTTTGTAACCGAAGTTATCGCAACTGGTAGGAGCCATATGGTTGTCGCTTTATTGTATGAAATGCAAACGCCCTGTAATTGCTTTACTTTATCACTAAGCGGTAGCGATAGTCGTAGAAGCAATAGACGGCGTAAACGACAACGATGCTACTATGGAGATCAAGGTGTCGCGCCGGTGACGATGGTGATTATGGAGGTGCTTCGGAGATGGAGATCACAATCACAAGATGCTGATGGCCATATCATATAACTTATATTGATTGCATGTGATGTTTATCTTTTATGCATCTTATCTTGCTTTGATTGACGATAGCATTTTAAGATGATCTCTCACTAATTATCAAGAAGTGTTCTCCCCGAGTATGCACTGTTGCGAAAGTTCTTCGTGCTGAGACACCACATGATGATCGGGTGTGATGGGCTCTACGTTCAAATACAACGGGTGCAAAAAAGTTGCACACACGGAATACTCAGGTTAAACTTGACGAGCCTAGCATATACAGATATGGCCTCGGAACACGGAGACCAAAAGGTCGAGCGTGAATCATATAGTAGATATGATCAACATAGTGATGTTCACCATTGAAAACTACTCCATCTCACGTGATGATCGGACATGGTTTAGTTGATTTGGATCACGTGATCACTTAGATGACTAGAGAGATGTCTGTCTAAGTGGGAGTTCTTAAGTAATATGATTAATTGAACTTAAATTTATCATGAACTTAGTCCTAGTAGTATTTTGCAAATTATGTTGTAGATCAATAGCTTGCGTTGTTGCTTTCATATGTTTATTTTGATATGTTCCTAGAGAAAATTGTGTTGAAAGATGTTAGTAGCAATGATGCGGATTGGATCCGTGATCTGAGGTTTATCCTCATTGCTGCACAGAAGAATTATGTCCTTAATGCACCGCTAGGTGACAGACCTATTGCAGGAGCAGATGCAGACGTTATGAACGTTTGGCTAGCTCAATATGATGACTACTTGATAGTTTAGTGCACCATGCTTAACGACTTAGAATCGGGACTTCAAAGATGTTTTGAACGTCATGGACCATATGAGATGTTCCAGGAGTTGAAGTTAATATTTCAAGCAAATACCCGAGTTGAGAGATATGAAGTCTCCAACAAGTTCTATGGCTAAAAGATGGAGGAGAATCGCTCAACTAGTGAGCATGTGCTCAGATTGTCTGGGTACTACAATCGCTTGAATCAAGTGGGAGTTAATCTTCCAGATAAGATAGTGATTGACAGAGTTCTCTAGTCACCATCACCAAGTTAGTAGAACTTTGTGATGAACTATAGTATGCAAGGGATGACGAAAATGATTCCCGAGCTCTTCGTGATGTTGAAATCAACGAAGGTAGAAATCAAGAAAGAGCATCAAGTGTTAATGGTTGAGAAGACCACTAGTTTCAAGAAAAGGGCAAAGGGAAAGAAAGGGGAACTTCAAGTAGAATGACAAGCAAGTTGTCACTCCCACGAAGAAACCCAAAGCTGAACCAAAGCCTGAAACTGAGTGCTTACACTGCAAAGGAAATGGTCACTGGAAACGGAAATACCCTGAATATTTGGTGGATAAGAAGGATGGAAAAGTGAACAAGGGTATATTTGATATACAGGTTATTGATGTGTACCTTACTAGTGTTTATAGTAGCCCCTGAGTATTTGATACTTGTTCGGTTGCTAAAAATTAGTAACTCAAAACAGGAGCTACAGAATAAACAGAGACTAGTTGAGGATGAAGTGACGATGTGTGTTGGAAGTGGTTCCAAGATTGATATGATCATCATCGCACACTCCCTATACTTTCGGGATTAGTGTTAAACCTAAATAAATGTTATTTGGCGTTTGCGTTGAGCATGAATATGATTTGATCATGTTTATTGCGATACGATTATTCATTTAAAGTCAGAGAATAATTGTTATTCTGTTTACATGAATAAGACCTTCAATGGTCATACACCCAATGAAAATAGTTTGTTGGATCTCGATCATAGTGATACACATATTCATAAATATTGATGCCAAAAGATGCAAAGTTAATAATGATAGTGCAACTTATTTGTGGCACTGCCGTTTAGGTCATATCGGTGTAAAGCGCATGAAGAAACTCCATAAAGATGGATTTTTGGAATCACTTGGTTATGAATCATTTGATGCTTGCGAACCGTGCCTTTTGGGCAAGATGACTAAAACTCCGTTCTTCAGAACAATGGAATGAGCTACTGACTTGTTGGAAATAATACATACCGATGTATACGGTCCAATGAGTGTTGATGCTCGTGGAAGGTATCATTATTTTTTGATCTTCACAGATGATTTGAGCAGATATGAGTATATCTACTTGATGAAACATAAGTCTGAAACAATTGAAAGGTTCAAAGAATTTCAGAGTGAAGTGGAAAATCATCGTAACAAGAAAATAAAGTTTTCTGCGATCTGATCATGGAGATGAGTATTTGAGTTATGAGTTTGGCCTTCAGTTAAAACAATGTGGAATAAGTTTCACAGCTCACGCCACATGGAACACCACAACGTAATGGTGTGTCCGAACGTCGTAACCGCACTTTATTGGATATGGTGCGATCTATGATGTATCTTACTGATTTACCACTATCGTCTTAGGGGTTATGCATTAGAGACAGTTGCATTCACTTTAAATAGGGCACCATCAAAATCCGTTTGAGACGACGCCTTATGAACTATGGTTTGGCAAGAAACCAAAGTTATCGTTTCTTAAAGTTTGGGGCTGTGATGCTTATGTGAAAAAGTTTCAACCTGATAAGCTCGAACCCAAATCGGAGAAGTGCGTCTTCATAGAATACCCAAAGGAAACTATTGGGTACACCTTTTATCACAGATCCGAAAGCAAGATATTCGTTGCTAAGATGGATCCTTTCTAGAGAAGGAGTTTCTCTCGAAAGAAGTGAGTGGGAGAAAAGTAGAACTTGATAAGGTAATAGTACCTTCTCCTGAATTGGAAAATAGTTCATCACTGAAATCAGTTCCAGTGATTCCTACACCAATTAGTAAGGAAGCTAATGATGATGATCATGAAACTTCAGAACAAGTTACTACAGAACCTCGTAGGTCTTCCAGAGTACGGTCCGCACCAGAGTGGTACGGTAATCTTGTCCTGGAAGTCATGTTACTAGACCATGATGAACCTACAAACTATGAGGAAGCGATGATGAGCCCAGATTCCGCGAAATGGCTTGAGGCCATGAAATCTGAGATAGGATCCATGTATGAGAACAAAGTATAGACTTTGGTTGACTTGCTCGATGATCAACAAACCATGTTAAATAAATGGATCTTCAAGAGGAAGACAGATTCTGATAGTAGTGTTACTATCTACAAAGCTCGACTTGTCGCGAAAGGTTTTTTGACAAGTTCAAGGTGTTGAATATGATGAGATTTTCTCACTCGTAACGATGCTTAAGTCTGTCCGAATCATGTTAGCAATTGCCACATTTTATGAATCTGGCAAATGGATGTAAAAACTGCATTCCTGAATGGATTTCTGGAAGAAGAGTTGTATATGATGCAACCAGAAGGTTTTGTCGATCCGAAAGGTGCTAACAAAATGTGCAAGCTCCAGCGATCCATCAATGGACTAGTGCAAGCATCTCGGAGTTGGAATATACGCTTTGATGAGTTGATCAAAGCATATGGTTTTATACAGACTTTTGGAAAGGTCTGTATTTACAATAAAGTGAGTGGGAGCACTACAGCCTTTCTGATAAGTATATGTGAGTGACATATTGATGATCAGAAATGATGTAAAAAATTCTGGAAAGCATAAAGGGGTGTTTGAAAGGAGTATTTCAAAGAAAGACCTTAGTGAAGCTGCTTACACATTGAGCATCAAGATCTATAGAGATAGATCAAGACGTTTGATAAGATTTTTCAATGAGTACATACCTTGACAAGATTTTGAAGTAGTTCAAAATGGAACAGTCAAAGAAGGAGTTCTTGCCTGTGTTGTAAAGGTATGAAATTGAGTAAGACTCAAATCCCGACCACGACAGAAAATAGAAAGAGAATGAAAGTCATTCCCTATGCCTCGGTCATAGGTTCTATAAAAGTATGCCATGCTATGGACCAGACCTATTGTATACTCTGCCCTGCTTTGGCAAGGGAGTACAATAGTGATCTAGGAGTAGATCACTGGACATTGGTCAAAAGTATCCTTAATGGAATAAGGAGATGGTTCTCGATTATGGAGGTGATAAAAGAGTTCATCATAAAGAGTTACATTGATGCAAGCTTTTACACCGATCCAGATGAATCTAAGTATCAATCTGGATACATATTGAAAGTGGGAGCAATTAGCTAGAGTAGCTCCGTGCAGAGCATTGTAGACATAGAATATTTGCAAAATACATACTGCTCTGAATGTGACAGACCCGTTGACTAAACTTCTCTCATGAGCAAAACATGATCATACCTTAGTACTCTTTGGGTGTTAATCACATAGCGATGTGAACTAGATTATTGACTCTAGTAAAACCTTTTGGGTGTTGATCACATGACGATGTGAACTATGGGTATTAATCACATACAGATGTGAATATTGGTGTTAAATCACATGGTGATGTGAACTAGATTATTGACTCTAGTGCAAGTGGGAGACTGAAGGAAATATGCCCTAGAGGCACTAATAAAGTTATTATTTCCTTATATCATGATAAATGTTTATTATTCATGCTAGAATTGTATTAACCGGAAATATAATACTTGTGTGAATACATAGACAAACAGAGTGTCACTAGTATGCCTCTACTTGACTAGCTCGTTGATCAAAGATGGTTATGTTTCCTGACCATAGACATGTGTTGTCATTTGATTAATGGGATCACATCATTAGGAGAATGATGTGATTGACTTGACCCATTCCGTTAGCTTAGCACTTGATCGTTTAGTATGTTGCTATTGCTTTCTTCATGACTTATACATGTTCCTATGACTATGAGATTATGCAACTCCCGTTTACCGGAGGAATACTTTGTGTGCTACCAAACGTCACAACGTAACTGGGTGATTATAAAGGTGCTCTACAGGTGTTTCCGAAGGTACATGTTGGGTTGGCATATTTCGAGATTAGGATTTGTCACTCCGATTGTCGAAGAGGTATCTCTGGGCCCTCTCGGTAATACACACCACTTAAGCCTTGCAAGCATTGCAACTAATAAGTTAGTTGCGGGATGATGTATTACGGAACGAGTAAAGAGACTTGCCGGTAACGAGATTGAACTAGGTATGGAGATACCGACGATCGAATCTCGGGCAAGTAACATACCGATGACAAAAGGAACAATGTATGTTGTTATGCGGTCTGGCCGATAAAGATCTTCGTAGAATATGTGGGAGCCAATATGAGCATCCAGGTTCCGCTATTGGTTATTGACCGGAGACGTGTCTAGGTCATGTCTACATAGTTCTCGAACCCGTAGGGTCCGCACGCTTAAGGTTTCGATGACAGTTTTATTATGAGTTTATGAGTTTTGATGTACCGAAGGAGTTCAGAGTCCCGGATGAGACCGGGGACATGACGAGGAGTCTCAAAATGATCGAGATGTAAAGATCGATATATTGGACGACTATATTCGGACTTCAGAAATGTTCCGAGTGATTCGGGTATTTTTCGAAGTACCGGGGAGTTACGGGAATACGGGAAAGAATATTGGGCCTTAATGGGCCTTAGTGGGAAGGAGCCAGGAGGTGGCGCGCCCCCCTCCCAAGCCCAATCCGAATTGGACAAGGGGTTTGGGGCGCGGCCCCCCTCTCCCTTCCTTCTCCACTCCCCTCCTTTCCCCCCTTCTCCTAGTTGGACTAGGAAAGAAGGAAACCTACTCCTACTAGGAGTAGGAATCCTACTCCCTTGGTGCGCCCCTCCTAGGGCCGGCCTCCTCCTCCCTTGCTCCTTTATATACAGGGCAGGGGCACCCCAAAGACACTACAACAATTGACACCCCAAACACCTTAGGAAACGAAAAAACCGCGAACTCAAAATCTCAAATGACAAATGTCAAATGGTGGTAGCAGAAATCGGTGGTGGTTTGCACTTGGCAATGTGGAAGTGGAATGATGGATATACACGTGTCTGAGTTGAAGTTGTCGTCCCTAAGTAGCCAAAACACCTTAGGAGACACAAGCCACAACTCGACAAGCTCAAACAAAATTGGGTTATGTTGGGTTGTCAGAAGTGTATGATGGGCAAGGTTATGCGGAAATGGTGGTGGTTGAAGAAGAAGCAATCGTCCCTAAGTAGCCGAAACACCTTAGGAGACTCGAATCACTACTCAAGCAACCACATATACAATGGGGAACAAAATTGGTTAGGTTGCGGAAGTCGGTGGCGGCTATGCGGATGATATGGTGGAGGGCCTAGGCAAACTTGTCAAATTTTCGAAAATTTGATGGAGTCAAATGGTGTTGGTGGTAATTTTGTGGGATAGGCGATGTCAAGAGCTTCAAAACGAGCTAAAGAACGTCAAAATCGCAGTTCGGATGAATTAGTTATGGACAAAACAAAAATCAGCCGAAGTCAATATCTACAAGTTACGGACGTCCGTAAATGGATGGATGTCCGGTCGTCGGACGTCCGGTCGGGTCGAAAATCCGTAAATTCGGTTCGGGTTAGGGGTTCCGGTCGTTCGGGAAAGGTCGGACGTCCGGTCGTTCCTGGGGATCCGGACGTCCGTAAAACGTCGGTCGTCCGGTGGGTCGGGGTCAATGCGAAATCCAAGATCCGGGGCGCGATTTTGAGCGAAAAATGGAGATTTTGGGGTCAAAATTGACGAGATTTCGTGGATGAAAGATGGTGAAACTCGGGGAGATGCTAGATCCACTTGAAACCAAGCAAATCCATGGATCAAAACCAACAAAACATCATCAAACCAACAAATCACAAAAAAATTTGGGGCTATTTTTGGTGGGGATTTTCGGATTTAGGACGAAATCAACAAAATCAAGCTAGAAAAAGAGGGGTAGGGGCTCCAAAAACGTGATCAACGTGGCTCATGATACCAAGATGATGTAGAGCGGAACCCTAGGGGCCGATCTTTCACGTTTGGAGGGGATCCTATGGGGAGACACGAAGAACGAGCGGAAGAAAACAAAGGGAATCACGAGGGAAAACGAGAGAAACACTCAACCGACAAGTAATCAATCACACGAGTGCTAGATCACCGAAAGCATAAGGTAACACATGATCCAAAATCAACAAGGGGAGGATACAAAGGGAACCGTTCTTCTCCGTGAGGAGGTCTTGATTGTCTTCCCTTGAAGGGGTCTTGAATCCGCTTGGGGGATCTTCTCCGCAGAGGTCGTGAGCTCCGAGGAGAAGTAACCAAGTGAATGAGCAAGGCTCTCACACAAAATATGAGCTAAACCATTGCTAACCCTAGCTAGGAGGTGGGAGAGGTCTATTTATAGTCTAAGTGAATGAAAGGGTAAGTGGCTTCGGCCCAACACACGGGCGGACGCACAGGCGTCGGACGTCCGACAGGTGCCGGTCGTCCGGAGGCTCGCGGGGGTCCGGACGTCCGTAGGTCTTCGGACTTCCGTTGATTTGGCTCGGGTCCAGGGGCACCGGACGTCCGATGAATTCCGGTCGCCCGGTCGCCGGTCATCCGTTGGCTCCGGTCTTCCGCAGATTCGGCTCGGGTCTTCAGGGGCCGGACGTCCGGGCTGGACCGGTCGTCCGGTGGCTGTAGCTACGGGCAGCTTCATCTCTTGGTCCTTGTACTTGGCGTCCTCGCTAGCTCTTTCGTTGGATGTGATGGCTTCGTGGCTTTCCTCCAAGTACCTGATCATGCATAAAACACACGTTGGAGGTAGTAGCCATGTCTCACATGTAGAAAGTGAAGGTTCGGAAAGGAGCGAGTTCACCTTGTGTCCAATGACGTATATTTGAGATCTTGTCATAAGTCCTCTTGGGGTTTGGAGAGTATTCGAAGTGTACATGGGGATGAACGTGGGATGCTCCACATCAGCTATGTAAACAACTGAGCAACTATATTCAACGTGGGCTGAGAATTCAACGAGTTTTACACAACCAGAAGAGGTGTGTGCAAATAATTGTTCTTCTATGTATGTATGTTGCACATGATATAGTACTCAAAAGGTATATTTCTATATATGTTTAATTTTGCAGAATATGAGAGAGATGTAGATGGATTCTGCCAGTTCAAAAAGAATTCATTGGGTTCCCGGGTCGGGGTCATTGAAAGGGGACAAAAAAAAATTCACCAAGTTTTATGCGACAAAAAGATGTGCAAGTGATGATATCCCACAACAAACCGACAATTGCAAATATAAACGTTATCGCACAGTGTTTTTACTTTCACCGTGATTAAAGTTCTTTCCTTCAATCAAATTGTTTTCTGTATTTAACTAATTTAGCTCATTTTTTTATTATAACTATGGACTATGTCTTTACCCCTAGAAAAAATAGGGTCATCGAATAAATCATGTCCGCCCCTAAGAAAACCAAGTTCGTAGACACTCGAGATGTCTTGTCATTAAATGACGAGTTGAAATGCCTTATAAAAGATGATACATTCTTGCACGATGGTATAAGACTAATTGCACAAACTTTGTACTTAATAATACAAATCATATATAATATTTAATAGGGTCTTTTACATCTATGTCCCTAACTCGAACCCACTACTCACATTTGCCCCTAATTCAAAAGCCTGCTCAAAAATGCCCCTCCGCCGTTAGGTGCCCTTACAGAAATGCCCTTCCGTCCCGTTTCCGTCTGGTCAAAGGGGTTTGACCGTCTACTGGGCGTTTATTGGACATTTTGCCCCTGCCTCCATGTGCCACTTACACGTGGGACCCAGTCAAAACATAAATAAAAAGGAAAAACTCTCTCTCTCTCTCACCCTCTCTCTGACACACTTACTTGTGGGCCCCCAAACAAAATAGAGAAATAAAAAAAATCCCTCCCACCTCTCTCCCCTACCTCACGACTTCTCTGTCTCACCTCCGGCGAGCGCCGACGGCCCTGGATGTGCCGCAGCCCTCCCTCCCACCTCTCTCCCCCACACGCCGCAGCCCTCCCTCCATTCTATCCTCCCTCTCCCTTCCTCCCTTCCTCTCCCTAGACTGCGCCCTGGACTGGCGGCGAGCTCCAATGACCAAAGCCATGGCGACGATGGACGAATTCGCAACTCCAGCGACCAACTTGTTGGCGGAGAGTACAGTTCGGACGAGTGCGTTGAGGCGCGTCCAGTGGTACCAACAGAGCATGCAGGGGTGGTCGGAATCGACCGCAGCGACGAGCTAGGCGGCGGCCGACGGCGGTGCTCAACGGATTCGAGAAGGCGGCCATGGATCCAGTGGTTTAGGGGGCTGGACGACATCTTAGGGGCACCACGAACATGACTGAGACATTAGTTTTTGGTTTAGCAGCACAGGGCTGGCGAATCGACGATGGCGCTCCGGCGATCCGCAGACGAGGAAGACGGTCGATCCGGCCGCAGGGGAGGAGAGCGAGCGGGGGAAGGGAGGGAAAGCTAGCTAGGGTTGTTAGGGGCCTGCAGGCGTCGTTAAGTAACCCTACCCGAGCTACTACGACAGAAAGCTGTCGAACAACGGCGACGGTGGCGCGCGCCGGCGCGTGCAGTCGATGAGGAAGACGATGACTGGGGGAGATGGGTGGGCCGGGCGCTATGCACATGGGCCAAAGTGCACATTGAACTTGGGCCAAAAGGTAAGCACTCTCTTTCTTTTCTTTAATTTCTGTTTTATTTTTTTTCAGGGGTAAAAATGTCAAACAAACGTCTCATAGACGGTCAAACCCCTTTGACCGGACGGAAACGGAACGAAAGGGCATTTTTGTAAGGTCACTTAACGGCGGAGGGGCAAATTTGAGCTGGCTTTGAAGTTAGGGGCAAATCTGAGTAGGTGGTTCGAGTTAGGGACAGAAATGCAAATGGCCCTATTTAATAACATAAATATATTCTAAATGTGTAATGTGGAATTACAGGTGATAAATGCCTACATATTAAGAAACAGTATAACTGAGCCACCTAAGAGCCCTCTCAGCGATTAGACTTCGTGAACCGTCCGATCCCATGCACGAACGATCAGATTTAACATCTGCCCTGGAGCGCCCACTTGGGTCTCCCTCGCCGGGTCAATTCTCACGAGCCGAGCTGGCTAACGTAACTGGGCTGCTACTCTGCACATCGTTTTCGGAGCCTTCCTGTGAACCGGGCCGTCTCATGCAGTAAATTCTTTTAAGGCCCAGTTTAGAAGCCTCGCGCAGGTGCTGCAGTGGATGGGCCGCTCCACAGGCTTCTCTCGGTGATGGCTGCTTCGATGGCCTACTACGGCACCTGCTAACGGTTCCTTACGAATCATCCTGCCGACCTACCCCGAGAGAATGGAGTAGAACAGACGCACGTTTTATGTTATTAGTGCAGTTCTGCCTTACACATGCCTGCAGCGATGACTTCCCTGATTTGGACACTGACGGACATGGTCCCAAAAGCATTAGAACATATGACATCATCAGAGACCAGTGAAAGATTAGAAAATCAAGGAACGCTAGAGAGAACACATGAACGAATAATAAATCAGAACCATCAACCAAATCTAAATCAGAAACAAAAGGAGAGAAAGCGCTGGACATACTTTCCTGTATTTCTCATCCACAACTAGCCTGGAGCGTATTTACCATATATGCTCCACTCAACATATGAAGCAATCCACAACTATTCTGGAGCGTATTTACCATAGATACCCCACTCAACATATGAAGGAAAAACTTTCAAATTATGAAATATTTCCACTATTTAATTTTTCTCTGATAATATTTATTTGTTTTAGCATTAAGATGAACGGGTGCGGCAAAGCGCGCATTCATGTTCTAGTATTATATATTGTATGCTTGCTCACGACCATCTACGAGACATGGCAGGTCAAAAGGTACATATTCTTAGCATGTTCATAACTAGCCAGATAAAAGAAGAAGAAGAAAGACAGACCTATCAAAATATCGTCACATCATAAAACATGTTAATACTTATCCACAATAAGATATGAGTAGTCTCGTCTCATTATCCATGCATATAATGATGTATTATTTCTAATTAATCCATGTGCATAATGATTTATTATAATTATTTCCAACTGTGTCTATGACGTATATGATATTTACACCAGCCATTCCTTCCGATTAACATTCCTAGTACCATTGGTATCTATCAGTAGTCAATGCCAAAGAAAACATGAGATTCAAGTATTGGACTCGCTTGGTGCTCGGGTCAAAAATGGAGTGACCTTGCTACAACTGTAACTATCTGTTATTTTTTGTCCTCTTGACATATGTTTTGTTTGCCTCAATCCCTACTTTTTTCATGAAAAATAGTTACTGGGACTTGAGAAACGTCTGAAATTTGGAGAACAGAATCCGGATTTTAACAGAGATAAGTGGCCTAGTGTCAATTACAAAATGGACAGTCGTAGAACATTCCCAGGAGGCAATGCAAACAGATGGGCAAGCACTTTTCACAAATAGAAAATTATTGTGTTTGGTACTTGTGCACACAACGGTGTCATGTAACAAAAACTATTAATGAAAATATGTACTGCATCTATTAGCCGATGTATGAAGGGGGGGGGGGGGTATAATGAACCATATTGTTTGTTCAAATAGTAGTCTGTTTATTTGATTCCTCTTGGTGATATTTTAAAGCATCATTCTATAAATTGTAACACATAATGTGGATTGTTTGTGCTAGCAGATGCATTGTCTGATCAGTTCTCCGGTATTTCTTTTGTACTACATTCTTGTCATGGTATATTGTTTCCAATAGCTACCACTTGTAGATTTATCTTATGTAAAAGACACCTTGTATGTCAAAGACAAACATGCACACCGTGTATATATTCTGGACTCTATCCATACGTCACAGTCATCAGAGGTTAAAACTCTGAGGCATTTAGTTAAATTATGAAGACTGCGAGGAAATTCAACGTCGCACTCGAAATAAAGTAACCTGGCTGGAATTGCGATATATTTGGATGGCAATGTTTATTTCCGACGGGTATTCCAATCAGCATGGGCATTCAACGATGTTCACATAACTCCAGTAAAATATTTCAAAAGCCTATGGCAACGAACGAATATTCTACTAGTTTGTGTTAAAATACCTGGGCGCAGCCTATTAGAAGGAAAAGAACTGGTTTTCTTCACTGGTTTTCTGTTAAAATATTCACTGGTTTTCTGTTTTTTTTGTATTTTATCTTTTCTCCATTTTTTTCTTTTTTATTCTGTTTTCTTCACCTTTTTCTTCCTTTTCTTTTTCTTGTTTATTTTCTTTTTTCTTCTCATTTTTTTATTTGCTTCTCGGTTTTCAATGCTTTTTCCATTTTTTTTCTTTTCCGATTTTTTGTTTTTCTTTAATTCCTTTTTTATCCTTTCTACATTTGTTTCTTTGGTTTTATTTTTTTGTTTTTTTCCTTTTTGTTTTATTTTGTTTGTTTTTCGGTTTTCATTTTTCAACTGCGCCCATGTCTCACACGTGGTTAGGACTAGGCGTGTAATATACTTGAGGTGAACGAAGCCAATTTTTTCATTGTTTTTTCTCTATTTCCATTTTATTTTTTCTTTTCTTTCCTTTTTCATTGTTTTTCTTTATTAGTTTCTTTCTTATTTCATTCTTCTCTGATTTTTTTATTCTTTTCTTTTTTTCTTCTCCGAGTTGTTTCATTTTTTTCTTTGTTTTTCTTTGTTTTTTCATTCTACATTCTTATATACATGATCAACATTTTTTCAAATACTTGTTCAAAATTTTTCAAACACTTTCTCAACATTTTTTTGATACTTGTTCAACATATTTTATATACATGATCAACATGTACTTGTTCAACATTTTTCTTATACTTGTTCAATTTTTTTCAAATACTTGTTCAACATTTTCAAATACTTAATAATTTTTTTCAAATACTCATTCAACATTTTCATATATTTATTGAACATTTGTCTACTTTTCCAACATTTTCCAAATATTTTTTATAGAGTGTATTTTGCAATATATATATTATAATATTTTAAAGTAAAAACAAAAAACGAAAACAGAAAATATACAAAAAAACAAAAAAAGGTTATGGCTTCCCGGGCGCGTGGTCCGACCCACCTTGCTCGCCCCCTTCAGCGAGTCTGGAAGTTAGACTCGCTGAAGGCGAGGAATAGGGGTGCCCAGGTCGAATCCCTCCGCCAAGTCCCCCGGGGTCGGTCAACTGGTCCTGGCGGGCCGCGGTCTCTTGGAGGGCTATAAATGGAGCCCAACCGCCTCCATACCAGGGCCGGATCCGATGCAAACAAGGAGGCCCGATCCCTCGTAGATTTCCCGGGGCGCACGCAGCCGACGAGCATGAGAGACAAGACCCCGAAGTTGCTGTGCTACACCACCACCAAAAGACGGATGGCGAGTAGGTACAGTTTCAGCACAACAAAGACATGAAAAGATCATCCACATTCATGGGCTTAGCCAGGAGCACCAGGTTAGAACCTGTGAGGAGTGACGCTCTTGACGCTCTCCACCAAATTAAACCACCTAGTCATCTACCCATGATGGGGGCATCCCAAATGCGTGACACCATTTTGGTTCCCTTCTTTCACTATGAGGCACAAATTCTAGAACCTGGGTGGGCGGGTGGGTGGGTAAACAACAATGCCCAAACCACACATTGTCTCAAAATTGTACTCCCTCCGTTTACAAATATAAGATATTTCGACTACGTGCGGTCTGAAGTGAGCGAACAAACATAATGAAATACTTCCATGTACATTCAAATCAGAAAAGGTCAGTGTAGAACATCTTACAATGATGCCGTGGCCGCAAATTAAGCGGTCCGGTTGAGCCTTGAGGCCGCGGCCCTAGGGTCGGTCGCCGGGTCCTGGCGGGCCGCGGCCTCTTGGTGGGCTATAAACAAGGCCGCGGCACAAGAGGGCCGAATCCGATGCAAACAAGGAGGCCCGATCCCCCGCAGATTCATTCCCCGGCGCGCACGCGGAAGCCGACAAGGCAGCCACCACACGTGTATCCACACCGCACTCCCTCCCTCACTCCCCTCCGCCACTATTTATGAGCTCCCTGGAGAAGACTTGACTTCCACTCGCGTTCGCGACGAGAGAAGCAGAAAAAAAAAAAAATCCCCAATCCCTCCGCCCGCCCGCCCACCCACCACTGCTCCGCCTCGTCCTCCCCTCCCAGATCTGCCGGGCACGGCCCTCGCCGGCGGCGTTGGGTCCGCGATGCCTCGGACGGCGCGGGGGGCCTCGCCCCTGCTCCGCGACCACGCCGACGCCCTCAACGTCCCCTCCGCCCGCTGCTGCTCCCACCGCCTCAAGCCCTGGTCTTGGCACCCCAATATCCACTCCTCCTAGCGCGCCCCCGTCCCCTTCCTCCCCTCCCTTCCCCTTCCTCCGTCCTTCCTCCTCCCCTAGCTAGACTTTTCTGGTTCTCGTCACTGCCGTGCCTCTGCTTGCGGGATTGGATCGCCGGCGCTGGGACCGGGGTAGGCCGCTGACCGACCGATCCCCTCTCTTTTAATCTCGCCAAATCTGGCGCAAACCTGCATCCAGCAGTAGTACTATCAATCTTGTTAATTACTACGTATATTGTGGTTTAACGTTCATTTGGGATCTAGAACCTTTAATCTGAGCAGGGACAAAAAATAGAGCTAGTCAGCTAAGTAGATGCTAGTTTAATGGGATCTTATTGAGTCAGCTCATGATGGCCTTGTGGTTTGATGGACGCAGGTCTGTAGCTTGTGGTTACTCTTCTAGGAATCGAGTTCTTGATGGATGTCCATTCCTGTGATCTTGGGACTGTGCCAGCAGTGGCACCTGATGGTACGGGTACCTCTTCCGTTGTCGCCGGCCGCGCCGACATTTCTCCAGGGAAACAGTCTGCCCTGGATGGAGCTTCGAGGCAGGGGGTGACTGCCGATGGTTCGGTGGAGGCTGGAATGTGTGCGGGTTTCTCCAAGCCGGCCAGCTCAGGGTTGAAGAAAGATCTCCAGAAGTGCGCAACGTTTCCGTCATCTGCCATCGAGGCCGAACCTGAGGATTCATGCAGTGACGCCGATGATGATGCGCCGAAGGATGCGCACACTTACCAGCGCTCCGTGTCCTTGCCTGTGAGTAACTCATGTTAAAATGTGTTATTGTTTATCAGGAGATTGACAAGCAGTATTGTGCTTTGGATCCATTTCTTACTATGTATCACTAGAAATGAACTTCATCTGTTGCGTTGTCGTTAGGACCATGATGTTTAAATCTAGCAGCAAACTAGTTCTCAACCAGCTGTTAGTGCATAGTGGTTTCACGCTAGTGTAGTTATATGCTGAACTACTGACACAACTAAGAGTGTCCAGTTTTCAGACCTGTCATCACATTCTTTGGAGGCTCATACTTGCAAGTGGGCCAATGAGGTTCATAAGAATGTTGATCAATTTATTGCTATTTTGGTGCAACTGTTCGAGCATTATAAACCATGTGTTGATATTTAGTGTGGAAAACTGGAAGTGTATATATATCATGTTTCTTACTGTGTTATAATTTCATAAACTGCATGTGATGCAATAGGTTGGTCTGTTCTTTCCGTTACAAAGCAAGTACGACACCACAAGACAATACTACAATGTTGACCTGCATAAGTCGCTGTGTCCGTCTCTGCAGTTGTAGTATTGCTAAGCAACTGGGGTATGCTTTACAGTTGTCGGTTATAGTCATTGATTTGGAAGTGTATACAACCAGAATTGCTTGTCATTCACGTGAACCAACTCACTAAATATCAACCCCAATTTCTCAAAAAAATAACAACTAAATATCAACCCCATGTCGACAAATTACATGTGCTCAACGGAATGTTATTTGTCGGCAAGTCAGCAATAATTTTGTGGCTATTAATATTGTGTAATGAGGAAGCTAACGAATATCTTCCTTTTCTTGTCTCCGCAGCCAACTGTGAAGCTCATATCTGCTATCAAAGGAAGCCGCCAAAAGAATGGGATTCCTTTACCAGCAGAGGATCGCCACATCAAATGGGCGGCCGACGTGTATGACCCCCCTGTTTCATCCGTTTCTCATTCTGTGAACAACGGTTACCAGCGGCGGCCCAAGCCTCGTAAGAAGGACAAGACCAAACAGAAAGAGAAGCGGAAGGCCAGGAACAAGAAAAAAACCAACAACGCTGCCCAAAATCAAGCTGTGCTCCAGACTCCTGAGTAAGATCGCTAGAACATCACTGCTGTTAACCTCCCCCGTGAAACTGTATACAATGTTTGTTGATTTCTTCATGTTGTGCTTGGCAGACTGGAAGACCTTGGCACCTCCATTGGTAGGGAGGCCCCAGCCGACCCTGGCAAGCTTGAGACCGAGATGTTGGACTATGGCATCAGCAGCCAAGAGGCCAAATGCGGAAGCAGCTTCCTGCTCGAGACGGTTGCGAAAATGCATTTCTCCATCGCCGAGGCCTCCTGAAACGCCCGCGGGAGACTCCATACTCTGCAATAGCATCTCTGTTATGTAAATAGGATGGCTGTACATAAATAAATCATGCGTGTTGTTATCACCATGTATCTTCCGTTGCACGTGATGTGCTAGAGAACTTCTGCCCTAGCGTTATTTCGTAGCAATTGCCATGAACTTTGGACTGGTTTTTGTATGTAACTATGTATGTTCTGCTGGACAAAACTATCATCAATCTTTTACTACACAGTTGCTGCATTGTCTAAGATTTGCTGGTCGTGGCCAGTTCTCCATAGTAGTTATGTTTAAACTGATCTACTGGAGGCAGTGTTCAAAATCAGTATTTATCAGAACACCTTTATAACCCTTGCCCAATCCATATTCAGATGGATGTTCAAGTAAAAACATTTGAAATCATTGCATCCTGATGCATATTTACATACAAATGTTGCAAATCATCCCCCTGAAACTGAGCATCTGATGTTTAACTAGGTTATTGTCATTTATCAGTTTGAAATTCATTCCTATCAGTGAGATGCTTTTTTTTACAAAATCAGTTAGATACTTGAAGCAGAGGATGAGGCATGCTAATAGAAATTTCTGAATTGGATTTATTCATCAAAATGTGTTGCATAATAAGCCTCAGTGGACATCATGGCATCATTAGTTTCAAGAACCAGTGATCCTAGTATGAAAGCTCACAACACAGAGTCTATCAAAATTTTACCATGAAGATGCAACTGATCTCAGGATCCACGAATCAACAACCAGAAAGGATACATTTGTCGTCGCGCCAGTCATAGCTTACATCTTCCTTAGGTGGTACATACTGGCAACTCAAATCACAATTGCCTCATGGTAAACAGCTCATGACCAGCCTCGGCGAGCGCGCTAAATCCTCATCAGAGGCTCATACTTAAGGTAAGCAGCAGCACAGCCATGTTGCTCAGTTGGCACGGCCTTGGATCACATCAAAGCCGACCTCGGTCGGGTCTGTCGCCTGCAGCTCCACCTGGATGCCGTCGAGCTCCCTCTTGAACCTCTCCTTGGAGCTCGCGTAGATCATCTTGCTCCTCACGCGTGCCGTGTCAGGAGACCTGCATCGAAGAGCGAGCAATTGCGCGTTGTGAAGAGCGAGCGGTGAATCGAAGAACAGATGGAAGCATCACTAACCATGCGACGAAGAATATCTTGCTCTTCTGGCAGTTCTCCTCGGTGACAAAGTCATAGTCGAATATCGCGTATCTGCATTCATTGGTGGGGAGGCTAGCAGCGAAATCCTCGTAGTTCAGGGCAGGCTCGCCGACCTTCTCCACAACAACCATCTTCTTCTTGTCGTCTATCTTGTAGATGATGAAGCGGTGGGTTCGCTTCGCCTTCAGCTCCAGGAACTTGAGCTTGCATTCGTCGTCCACAGCCATGCCCGACGCAGCGTTTGCCTACAGTAAAAGCGCAGGACAGTTAGCCATGATAGCAAGTAATACACTCTTTCTGCACTTGTAACAGAGTACATCTGGAAATAAATGTTATGCGGACAGCTGATTAACAGGTGGCGCTGCTGCAACATGGCAACTACAATTAGCTGCACCTTTCTAAAGGGTGAGATTAGGTGTAGTTGGTTGCCAGTAGCAATCGTCTGAACCGAACCAATTTCATCGCAAACGCCTGTCAGGACCGAACCGATTCATTGCCAACGCCTGTCAGGACAGTGGCTTTTGAACAAACGGAATTCCACTAAATGGGACTGTTCAGTGTATCTGAACCTCAGCTGGCGGGACATCAACATGACACAAGCTAGTAAAGAGATTTGCAGGTCCACATCCAACAATGACATGCTTACTGATAATAATAAGTGTAAAACAATCATGACCCAGGGCTATAGATCATGGTGATGCTCAATGCAATTAGATTTCTCCTCTTGCATCTTGGTCTGAAATAAACTCTTTCCATTGTCATTGTGTTATTTTCCAAAAAGGAAGGCCGCCATTCCTTTTTGGGAAGTAACAAAGAGCAGTAATGTGCACCATGGAGTTGTCGACAGGCTATTCTAAGAGATCCCAGTTGCAAACTTTCCATACCTCATCATTGGAGATTGGACATAACAAACTACAGATGGAACCATTAAACTACATGACTCCTCCAATAATAAAATCTGCAGGTAGGCCATCTGATTTCCTAATCCTGACAGACGTCCCGGGTCACCGACAACTGAGCAGCATCTATAGAAATTATTAAAGCGACACCATTAACAATTGAGGGGCCGAGATAACTAATGAGGGCGCATGCGTCTCCGTCCATCTAAAGCTCAAAGCTAAATCTGGAAACCCAATCTACAGAAAACAAAAAAGACCTTAAAAGAAAGCTCTTGCTGCAGCAGACGAATCCGGGACCAAACTTTTTTAGTTCAGTTAACCGCTATCCCGCCTGTTGGTGCTCGTGCTAGGACGCCAAATCGATGCTGAGCTAAACCACGCGCATTTCGAAGGGATCTTGCACGCTACGGATCAAAAATTCGGGAATCGCCAGCATAACTAGCGCCACTTCTTGGCCCTGCTGATGATTGGAATGGCGTGGACAAATCGTCGAGCACTAACGGATAACGGATGGGTACTGTGCGCGACGGCAGAAGCAAGATTAACCAAGAACGGAGAAGGGATGGGCATATGTTACCATATCGGAGGCCTCGGAGGGTGAGAGGCGACCCCGCAAGCAGGAGGAGAAGGATTCGGTGGCTTCGCCCTCTCCCTCCTCGCTCCCTTCTCTCTCTTTCGGCTGCGGCGGCTGCTGGGGGAGGGGGTGGGGGGTGGGCTTGGGTGGTCGGTGGGAGGAGGGGGGCGGTGTGGTGGTGGTATTTGTGCGAGGGAGTCGCGTGGGATGGACGCGCGGTTCGCGGCATATTTTCTTTTCTTTTTCTCCTCGCGCCATTTTCTCTCTCTTTTTCGGTGGCGGGCACCGACCGCGGGCAGGGCCCCGCGCGCCAGAGATAGATATTCTCTTCGGTCGCCGCTGCTGCGCTTGGTCCTCCTGCACCGCCCACGGTGGCCACCCGTGCGCTCGGTGGGGCTTCGGAGGGGTGGAGCCGGCTAAGAGCATCTCCAGCCGTTCGGACACGGGGCAGCGAAAAAAAGCCATCTGGGAATGAAGTGGTGCAAGTTTAACGTTTGAGAATGACTCCGTTCCCAGTCGTTGCTGACCAGATCGCCGTGAATTCAACGAAATTATGTACAAACTTGTGCAAACTCGGCGATCTGCTACGAACTCGACGAAATTTCATTAAAATTTGAAAAAAAGTAAAACATGCACACTACGGCAAACTATGTCAAACTACGTTAGCCACTATGCCGCGTCCACCGCTGGCCATCTACATGCCGAGAAGCCTGTAGAAGCGGGTGTAGTCGCTGCCGCAGCCGTCGTCGTCGTCGCGCGCCGCGCCGGAGCCACCCCTCCCTGCTGCACCCCTGCCCAGGGTCGCCGACGCACGGCGGGGCACTGGACGACCCGACCTCGCCCTCCTCGCCATTGTCGAGGACGATGACGCTGCCCTCCACACGGCCGCGTCGCCGGGCCTGGAGCTCCACGTACGCCTGGCGCTGGCGGCGCACCTGCTCGCGGACGTAGTCCTCCTTCGCCCATTTTAGGGCGGCCTCATCGTCGGGGGCCACCATGTCGACGTGCTTCGGCTTCACGGGGAGCAAGCCCGGCTCGGGCTTCGGTCGGACCAGGCGAAGGGAACGGGGGAAGGGGCGGACACCCTCGTTGATGATGAGGGCGCTGCTGCGGGTGTGGCGCCGCTGCGGTGTCTCCTCCGGTTCTGGCTTGATGGGACGGAGAGCCAGCGAGCCGGAGGAGAGCGAGCCGGAGCCCGACGACGAGGACGTCGACTCCATTCATCGCGACGTCCAGGAACTGTCGCAGCGGCGAGAGAAGGACGGCCGTGCCGGGTACTCGAGACGCGGCGCGTTGCCGGTCTCGGTGTGGTCGAGGACGGCCTCGAGGGTGCGGCCTGGGACGCCCCACCACGCGCGCTGTCCTTCGGTGTTGAGGCGGCCGCGGGGAATGACGCCGTTGACGGAGGCGATCTGTTCTGCACGGCGGCGCTCGAAGTACATCGTCCATAGCGTTTCGCTGTCGGGTGCGTACCTCGGCTCGTTCCGCTATTCCTCTGTCAGGGACGAGCGGATGCGGGCGATCTCCATCCCCCGTGCCGCCCCTTCGGGCACCGGTGGTACCGGGACGCCGCCGACGCTCAGCCTCCACGCCCCTGACATGTGCATGTCTGGGGGCGCCGGGTACTCGGCCTCGTAGAGGAGGCGCACCTCCGGCTCTTGGAGGTGGCGGCGGCCGAAGCCGTTCTCCGCCGCGCCGTCGCCTGGGAACCTCTCGGCCATCTTTACTCGTCGGCGGGAAAGGGGGAGAGGGCTGCTTTTGCGAGGCGGATGCAAGGGGAGGTTGTGGCGTTCACCGGTGGGGAGGGTCACCTTTTATAGCCACAACGGGGCGGCGAGAGGCTGCATGCCGGGCGACGCATGGCGGGAGCGGGCGGGACGCGCGTCGGCGGCGCCTTCACTGCGCCGCCCGTGAGGCATGAATGGAGCATCAATGGAGGCTGACCGGCGCGGCAGCCTTGGCCAGCCTTGGCATTGATTCCCGCGGGAACCGAGGTGATGAGGACGACGAAGCACCGTCTCGCTGACTAGGCGGGCCCATCCCAGTTCGCGCCAAAAACCGCGTCCCCCGGCGCCCCCAGGTGCTCCCCAGCGCGCCGGGTTCGGCCTGGGTCCGCTGGCGCTAATTTCGGCCCAAACCGACGAAAAACGGGCTCCTGGGGGCGCGACTGGGCCGTTTTTTCGGCACTGGCGTGAAGAAATTGCCTAGGGGGGGGGGGGGGGGGGCGTGTTGGGGGCTCGGCTGGAGATGTTGTAAAACGCCAACAGAATATCCTGCCGAAGCACCGCTAAACCTTTCACCTTTCAAGGACCGAGGGCAATTTGCATCGAAACGCCGTTAAACCTTTCACCGTGTTTTTTTTGCCATTCAATACCACAACTTCCTCCACCGCGGCCTCGGCCCCCCTCCTCTTTTTCGTCCCACGGTCTCGTCGGCGGCAAGAGCAATGGGGACCCATTGTCTTGCTTTTACTTCTTATTAGATTTTGCTTCTTCGGCGACATCGACGAGGTGGTGCCAACAGTGGTGTGCTGAAACAAGGTCGCTCCGGTCTTTCCCTACCTCGACGACACCCGATCCGACGCCGACGAAGGGCATGTGAGAGTTTGTGTCCCAGGCCTCTTGGTTCCCTTCAGATCTTAGCAGCTCGTGTGTCTTTCAAAGGGAGCTTTTGGCTGGCTTTTGGTGTGGCGACTACGACGTTTTCTTTTTTGGTTGATCTATGGCTTGGCCAGGTATGTCCAACCCTCGGTGCTGGTGGTGAAGGATTACAAGCCTATTCTACATGGGGTGTTGCTCCATCTGATGCCGCTTCAACGATTTTTAGATCACGTATCAAGGGACGAGTCCGTTTGCCCGCGTTCGTGGCATTTTGGTGTTTTGTGGGAGGCGTTGTCTGTCATGCTTGCTGGGTTTTTGCATGATTGTCCCTTTATTAATCATGGTTGCTTTTTTGCACGTTAGTCCATTAATCAATCGTGTGGTCGTTTTTTAGAGTGAATTTCACTTTTTACCTTGCAGTTTTACATTTGTGACACATACTCCATATTACCCAATTTAGTGGGACTTCAACCGAAATATCCGATTTTGGAGACTTTTAACATTTGTTTTACTCCAATTTTGCATTTTGCTTGTTTATGTTAGATAGGATCAGCATGTTGCGTCAATGTTTCATAAAAAAATTGTAAAGATCCGACGGCATCGTTGATGATCATGTCCAGACTTCTCTTATTGATCTCCTTCATTCCTTATCATTGTCTAAATATTTTTACACCGGGGTGTCATCTCACACCTTGTTCAATGGTCACGCATCACAAAATGAGGGTCCAAAGCTTCTAAAAGGGGTGTTCTAGACAGATTTCCACTAGACGAGGCAATTAGTGTCACAAATGCATTTCAATTAATCATACGGTGGGTGTATATGTGTGTATGTATCGGGGTTTTGTCATGTTATCCAGGTAATTCTCTTCTTCTTAATGATGAAATGCAAGAATGCCTGCTCCTCTTGAGGTGTTCTCGAAAAGAACTTCACGCAAAATCCCAAGCAGCCGGATTTGGAGCGAGTCGCAACGGTGCCATCAAAGCCGCCTTTTCTGTCACACATTAGTATCATATGCATGATACTAGTATATGATACTTCCTATTGTGATCAGCCTTAGTGAAGCCGCCTCTTTCGAGTCATACACTAATATCATATGCATGATACTAGTATATGATACTTCCTCCGTCTCATAATGTAAGACATTTTTCAACACCACACTAGTGTCAAAAAAACGTCTTACATTATAGGACGGAGGGAGTACTTCCTATTGTGACCAGCCTTAGGGCATCTCCAGCCGTTCGGCCCCCCAGGGCGCCTAAATAGAGCATCCTGGGGGCGTGCCGGCGCTAGTTCGGCGCCTGGGGGCGAGCTAGCTCCAAGTCACGCCCCCACGCGCCGGTCCCAGGATGCGGTAAATTCAAACTTGGTCGTTCCCGCTCTCAAAAGACGCCGCAAATCCGGCGATCGGGCGTAGTCTGACGTTGCAAAAAAACAGAGCGCCGCCTCCTCGACGGGGTCGGTTCACTCGGCGGGGTTGGTCCCAGGTGTTGGCGGAGTGGGCGTGCGCGAGCTCGGCGGTGTCGGAGCTGCTTCGGTGTTGGGCTGCGTCGGCGCGGCTTCGACACTGCTGGGCGGCGATGTAGAGGCTTCGCTCGGGCTTGGCGTCCGTGCGGCCGTGGGCGTCGTCGGCGTTGCCGTCGGCAGCTCGTTCAGGATGAGGCCGCGCTGCACCAGGTACCAGGACGACCGGTAGATTCATCCCCGCCTCGACCGACGAGGAAGACGCCGCCGCGCGCGCCGCGTTGTCGCGGGCCTTCTTGGCTATGCCCCTGTTCCGCCTGTCGGCGGTGACTGCTTCTCGCCGCTGAACTTCCACCCTCCACTCGGCATTCGACAGGCCCGGTGGCTTCGATGGCGGCGCCCTCGGCTTCCTCTGCTTCGGTTGGGTCACGGCGCCAGTCGCGGTCGCCGCCGTGCGCGGCATGTAGTACTTCTTCGGCGGCATGGCGGCGGAAGGCGAGCGGGGTTTGGCGGGAGAAAGGGGGAGAATGGCGGGAGAAAGCCGAGCGAGCGGGAGAGAAGCGAGAAAAGCGTCAAGAAAACGGCGGGAAAGGCCCTCGGGTCGCCTCCAGTGCGGGCCCACGCGCCTTTTTCGCTTGCGCCGGCTCCCCAAGCGCCCCCCAGGGCGCCGGGTTCGGCCTGGGTCCGCCGGCACCAGTTTTGGCCCGAGCCGGCGAAAAACAGGCTTCTGGGGGCGCGACTGGGGCCTTTTTTCGGCGCCGGCGCGGCAAAATCGCCTGGGGAAGGCCTGTTGGGGGCGCGGCTAGAGATGCCCTTAGCGAAGCCGCCTCTTCCGAGTCATACACTAGTATCACAATATACTGGTATTGAGATTGAATGTCAGTATTTTTGTTTGGACGCTTAGATATTCAGAACACAGACTTGATATTGAGGTTGAATGCCAAATGTTGGTCAATGTGAGGCACTGAGTTGTATGAGACTTCGCCGAGAGATCAAGCAAAGAGGAGGCTGGACGCTAGACAGGGGAAAGGGTTGGAGCTCTACAAAGGAGAGGAATGAGGCGGTCAGCAACACACCTGCACCGGGCAGCGGAGCTCGGGGTGGAGGCACGCCGGTCGTTGGAGATCATGGCGGAGGTAGGGTAGGGGGTGGCGCCGGCCGCTGGAGAGCTGGTGCGGGGCAGAAAGGTGGCACCGACCGCTGGAGAGCTCTGGCGGGGTAGGAGGGTGGCGCCGACTGTTGGAGAGCTCTAGTGGGGCGGGAAGGTGGCTTCGACCACTGGATCTTGGGGTGGAGACGAGACAGGAGGGTTGTGCCGGCCATCAGATCTTGGGGTGTAGGCACGCCGGCCGCGGGAGCTCGATGTGGAGGCGGGCAGGATGGCGGCCGCTGTCGTTCCTTGCATGGGCTATTGTTGTTGCCGCTCTCTCTCTCTCACTCAAAACTAGAGGTAGAAGAAGAATAACATGGACATAAGATTTTTCGGTCGGCGCACGAACGCCGCCACGGACGCACGAACGCCTCAATTCTTTTCCTCTTTACAGTGGCTACATGGCTACACACGGCTCATACTGGCGCCACTTCAAGCAGTACATGAGGGGCTTTTTATACCCGATACTCACACGCACACATGACCCGACCACGGCCACACACCGGCCACTAACACACGCACGAATTGATCACCCGGCCACTAACCCCACTCCACAAAGCTAGCTAACAACCTGCATGCATCTAACAAACTCACGCACGCACACGAGTCGGTCAAGGCACACATAGCTAGCTTATTCACACAACCATATGCATGCACGGTCAAGTCATGATTATTCTAACATTCTCCCCTTAATCTTGACTTGTCGTCGTCGGAGTTGTTGCAGCTACCGTAATTGTCGTTGTCACGGCCGTGACCCAGCCCGCGGACCCGACCTGGCGCATCGACGCCGGTCGCACCGCCACGGACCCGACCTGGCGCACTGACGCCGGTCGCACCGTGCTCCGTCACGACCCCGGCGACATATGCCGTGCTCCATCTCCACCGGCGACACACGCCTGGCGTCCCTCTGCGTTCCGCACGTCCCGCACGCATCCGACGTGCCTGACGAGCCCGACCGCACCAGTGCGTCCCGCACGTCCCGCGCGCATCCGACGCGCCCGACGAGCCCGACAGCACCAGACGCTCACCGCGTGCCGCCTCCGCGTCCGCCATGGCAGCCGCCACGCTGCGCCTACATGTCATGCACCTTCCACGGTTGTCGCCCCGAGCCGTCGCGACCTCTGCGCCACCATGCAGGTCCTTCGCCACCTCCTCGTGTCCGCGACCGCCGTGCCCTTTGCGCGCACTCCCCACGTCCCCACGCTCCCGGCCCGCGCTCCCGCCGCGCACGTACGCTATCTACGCAACCAGGTCCAGCGCCTCGACGCGGTCCACTCCCGCGGTCCCGACGCGCCCGACGCGTCCAGTGCGCACCCATAACACACACCGGTCGCGCCCGGCTCGCCGCCGCGTCTTATTGCCCTGCACCGCCGCGACCTCCATGCCGCCATGCCGTGCTGCGCCGCCGCGCCACCACGCAGCGCCTCGGCAGCCTCCGCGGTTGCCGCACGTACGACGTCACCGCCCGCCGCCTCTGCCATGCGCCATGGCAGCCACAGCGCCGCCCACCTCCATAGGCCGACACACGACCCGGAGCTCCAACGTGCAGCCGCCGGCGAGCGCCGCCATCGCTGCCACGCCTCCGGCACGGCAAGCACGCCCAAGACACCAAGCTCTGATACCAATTGTTGTTGCCGCTCTCCCTCTCTCACTCAAAACTAGAGGTAGAAGAAGAATAACACGGACACAAGATTTCTTGCGTCCGTGTTATTCTTCTTCTACCTCTAGTTTTGAGTGAGAGAGAGGGAGAGCGGCAACAACATGGGCGAGACAGGAGGGACGACGCTGGATTGGTTTCATTCGCTAACAGATACACAAGCTATCCCAATGCCTAGCAATGTCGAGCATGCACGCTCTGAATTGGGCCGACAGTTTTTTTGCGTTAGGGACAGACTGCTCAACATCAAGCCCTAATGCCACAATTGAATGCCAAGGCCAACCAAACGGTGGCATTTGGGATATTAGGCTCAGACAAATGCCAATAACCAATAATAGGCCTAAATGCAAACATCCAAATGGAGCGTTAGGGATAATTGGAACTCTAGATACGAGGATGTATCCCGGTGTTCACTTCCTTGGAGGGAGTCTAGTCACTGTTGAAGGGATGAGTCTTATCACAAAGGAACACAAACACCACGAAGGCTCACTCTATTCTCCTTATTGAGATATCACCACAAAGTCGGTTCTAAACCACCAGGGGTAGACCCTAAGGCGGCCTCTAAACCTTCACAAATTTTCTAGGGTAATCACAAGTCGATTTCTCACAAGAGCACTCCTATTGCCTACGAGTCTTCAATCTCCAAGAGTAACAAGATCAAGTGGGGAATGCTCAACACTTGCTCAAATTAGAAAATATTTTGGTTAAAAGAGGGAGAAAGAGTGGATCTATCACTTGGTGAAATCTCTCAAGAACTCAAATATCTCCGGGGTTTAGGAGTTGGTGTAGGAGAAAATGAGAGGGAGCACTTGGATGTTCTCGGGTTCTTTTGAATGTAGTGGCTAGCCCCTCCACGAGATAAAAGACGGGAATCTTGTATCGCTATCCAAAGGAGTGATTTTCCTATTATCTTTGAGATGGACTTGCTCACTGCGGTTCGTATGATTTAGAGACATGAGGTAGATAGATTAGATTATGTCTCCTTTGTGAAGGAAATTAAGCATCCGAGGGGTCTTCATGATACTTGTATTACTCCTGTAAATCATACTCAAAATAAGGCTAGCGATTGTCTGGCGAGTTTTGCTAGAATAGAAGGTATGACTATGATGTGGATCAGGTCAGGTCCCCTGAAGTTCTAGAATTGATTCGTGATGATTGTAAAGACATTGTGATTTTTAATACAATATTTTTCCCCGCAGAAAAATATGGAGGGAGTACAAAGTAACCGACCAGATGATTTGAAAGAAATAGCCACAACAATGAAATTAACATGGTTTTGTCGGTACGAGAGAGAGAACGAACCACAAATCACCAGGATGGCCCGACTCTTCTTCTTCAGATGGAACTGAACATCCTGATATGCACTTGATATATGTGGATGAAATTTGTGGATTATTTAAGCTTGCATGTTTGCCTAGAGATGAAGCTAAGAAGAAGGTTTTCCCTTCATCTTTGAAGGGAAAAGCATTGACATGGTATAGGCTATGCCATGATATTGGACCTTGGAACGGGAACCATTTGAAATTGGAATTTCATCAAAAAATTTATCCTATGCATCTAGTTCATCGTGATTGGAATTATATATATAATTTTTCGCCTCGTGAAGGAGAAAGTATTGCTCTAGCTTGAGGAGGCTTAAGTCAATGTTATATTCTTGCCACAATCACGAGCTCTCAAGAGAAATTATTATTTAGAATTTTTATGCTCGGCTTTCTTGTAATGACCAATCCATGCTCGATACTTCTTGTACTCGTTCTTTTATGAAGAAGACTATTGAATTCCGGTCAGATGTTTTAGAAATAATTAAATGCAACTTTGAAGACTGGAAACTCGATGAAGGTAAAGAGTCATGTATTGAACCTAAGTTTGATTGTGTTAAATCTTTTATGAATACTGATGCTTTTCAAAAGTTTAGCACTAAATATGGACTTGACTCTGAGATAGTAGCTTCTTTTTGAGAATCTTTTGCTACTCAGGTTGATCTCCCTAAGGAGAAGTGGTTTAAATATCACCCACCAATGAAATAAGAAATTAAAGAATCGGTAAAAGCTAAAGAAGAAACTATCATTTGCAATGTTGATCCACTTGTCCCCACTGCTTATATTGAAAAACCACCTTTTCCTGTTAGGATGAAGGAACATGCTAAAGCTTCAACTGTGGTTAACAAAAGTTATGTTAGAACACTCAAACCTTATGAACAAATCAAATTTGTACCTAGTGTTGCTATGGTTAAAGATCTCTTAGTTGATAATATTGATGGGCATGTTATTTACTTCTTTGGTGAAGCTTCTAGAATTGCCAAACCTGAAGGAAAAGATAAACATAGACCAGTTGTGGGCATGCCTGTTGTCTCAGTTAAGATAGGAGATCACTGTTATCATGGGTTTTGTGACCTAGGTGCTAGTCTGAGTGCTATTCCTTTCTCCTTATATCAAGAAATTAAAGATGAATTAGCACCTGCTGAAATAGAAGACATAGATGTTACTATTAAACTTGCCAATAGAGATACTATATCACCAATTGGGATCCTTAGAGATGTTGAGGTCTTGTGTGGGAAAGTAAAATACCCTACTGATTTTCTTATTCTTAGCACCCCACAAGATGACTTTTACCCCATTATTTTTGGTAGACCTTTCTTGAACACTGTCAATGCTAAAATAGATTGTGAGAAACAAACGGTCGGTGTTAGCTTTGGTGATGAATCCCGTGAGTTTATTTTTTCCAAGTTTAGTAAACAACCTCATAAGAAAGACTTGCCAAGTAAGGATGAAATTATTGTTCTTGCTTCTATTGCTGTGCCTCCCACTGATCCTTTGGAACAATATTTGCTAGACCATGAAAATGATTTGCATATGCGTGAAAGGAATGAAATAGATATAATCTTTTTTGAATAACAACCTCTGCTTAAACACAATTTGCCTATTGAAACTCAAGGAGGTCCTCCTCCACCTATAGGTGATCCTGTGTTTGAATTAAAACAATTACCAGACACTTTGAAATATGCTTATCTTGATGGGAAGAAGATATATCCTGTTATTATTAATGCTAACCTTTCAGAACATGAAGAAGAAAGATCATTGAAAGTTCTAAGGAAGCACAGTGCTGCTGTTGGATATACTCTTGATGATCTTAAGGGCATTAGTCCCACTCTATGTCAGCACAAGATTAATATGGAACCTGATGCTAAACCCGTTGCTGATCACCAACGTCGGTTAAATCCGAAAATGAAAGAAATGGTAAGAACAAAAATATTGAAACTTCTGGAAGCAGGTATAATCTATCCTATAGCTGATAGTAGATGGGTAAGTCCTGTTCATTGTGTCCCTAAAAAAGGAGGCATTACTGTTGTTCCTAATGATAAGAATGAGCTTATTCCACAAAGAATTGTCATAGGCTACAGAATGGTAATTGATTATAGAAAATTAAATAAAGTTGCTAGAAAATATCATTACCCTCTGCCTTTTATTGATCAAATGTTAGAAAGATTATGTAAGCACACACATTTTGCTTCCTTGATGGATACTCTGGCTTTTCTTAGATACCTGTTTTACAATCTGATCAAGAAAAGACCACTTTTACTTGTCCTTTTGGAACATTTTCTTATGGACCTATGCCTTTTGGTTTATGTAATGCACCTGCTACCTTTCAAACATGTATGACTGCTATATTCTCTGATTTTTCTGAAAAGATTGTTGAGGTTTTCATGGATGACTTTTCTGTTTATGGGAAGTCTTTTGATGATTGTTTAAGCAATCTTGATCGAGTCTTACAGAGATGTGAACAAACAAATCTCGTTTTGAATTGGGAGAAGTGCCACTTTATGGTTAACGAAGGTATCGTCTTGGGCCATAAAATTTCTGAAAGAGGCATTGAGGTGGACAAAGCCAAGGTTGATGCAATTGAGAAAATGCCACGTCCTAAAGATATCAAAGGTATTCGTATTCCTTGGTCATGCTGGTTTCCGTAGGAGGTTTATCAAAGACTTTTCTAAAATTTCTAGGCCTCTTACTAATCTTTTGCAAAAGGATATTCCCTTTGTGTTTGATGATGATTGCATGGAAGCCTTTGAAACACTAAAGAAAGCCATAATTACTGCACCTGTTGTTCAACCACCTGATTGGAACTTGCCTTTTGAGATTAGGTGTGATGCTAGTGATTATGCCGTTGGTGCTGTTCTAGGACAAAGAGTTGATAAGAAACTAAATGTCATTCATTATGCTAGTAAAACTCTAGACAGTACTTAACAAAACTAGTCTACTACTGAAAAAGAATTCTTAGCAGTGGTGTTTGCTTGTGATAAATTCAGATCTTACATTAATGATTCTAAAGTAATTGTTCACACCGATCATGTTGCTATAAAATATCTTATGGAAAAGAAAGATGCTAAACCTAGACTCATTAGGTGGGTTCTTCTGCTACAAGAATTTGATTTGCATATCACTGATAGGAAAGGAGCAGAGAACCCCATAGCTGATAACTTGTCTAGACTTGAAAATATTTTTGATGACCCACAACCTATTAATGATAGCTTCCTTGATGAACAACTAGCTGCAATAAATGTTTCTCATAGTACACCTTGGTATGCTGACTATGCTAATTATATTGTTCCTAAATACATACCACCTAGTTTTAGAAACCAACAAAAGAATTTTTTTCCTATGATTTAAGACATTACTTTTGGGATGACTCACATCTTTATAAAGAAGGAGTAGATGGTATTATTAGGTGTTGTGTACCTGAGCATGAACATGAACAAATCCTACGGAAATGTCACTCTGAAGCTTATGGAGGACATCACGCGGGAGACAGAACCGCTCATAAGGTATTGCAATCTGGTTTTTATTGGCCTACTCTCTTCAAGGATGCCCGTAAGTTCGTCTCATCATGCGATGAATGCCAAAGAATAGGTAATATCGGTAAGCGTCAAGAAATGCCTATGAATTATTCACTTGCTGTTGAACCATTTGATGTTTGGGGATTTGACTTTATGGGACCTTTTCCTTCCTCTAATGGGTATACACATATTTTGGTTGTTGTTGATTATGTTACTAAGTGGGTAGAAGCTATTCCAACCAGTAGTGCTGATCACAACACCTCTATTAAAATGCTTAAGGAAGTTATTTTTCCAAGCTTTGGAGTCCCTAGATATTTAATGACTGATGGTGGTTCACACTTTATTCATGGTACTTTCCGTAAAATGCTTGCTACGTATGATGTTAACCATAGAATTGTGTCACCTTATCATCCTCAGTCTAGTGATCAAGTTGAACTTAGCAACAGATAAATAAACTAATCTTACAAAAGACTATCAATAGGTCCCGGAGGAATTGGTCTAAGAAATTCGATGATGCACTTTGGGCTTATAGAACGGCTTATAAAAATCCTATGGGTATGTCTCCATATAAAATGGTTTATAGAAAAGTTTGTCATTTGCCTCTTGAGTTAGAACATAAAGCATTTTGGGCAATAAAAGAACTCAATTATGATTTCAAACTTGCTAGGGAAAAGAGGTTATTTGATATTAGCTCACTAGATGAATGGAGAACCCAGGCTTATGAAAATGCTTAAGTTGTTCAAAGAAAAAGTTAAAAGATGGCATGACAAAAGAATTAAAAAACGTGAGTTCAAAGTAGGAGAATATATTCTTTTGTACAACTCTCATTTCGGATTCTTTGCAGGGAAACCCCTCTCCAAATGGGAAGGACCCTATGCCATCGAGGAGGTCTATCGATCCGGAGCTAACAAAATAAATAATGCCGAAGGGACTAACCCAAAGGTTGTCAATGGGCAATGAATAAAACAATATATCTCATGTACGCCCATTAATGTTGAAAGCAATGGTATCCAAAATTTGACACCGGAAGAACACATAAAAGAGTCCTTTTGGAACACTCCAGAATCGTGAAAATAAGGAGGTACGTGATACGGTAAGTAAACAGACTCCGAAAAATCCGCAAAAATATTTTTTGTCAGTTTTGGAATATTTAGAAAATTAGGAAAATAAGAAACTTCCAGGAAAGTGACCCTGGTGGGCACGATACACCAGGGCGTGCCAGGCACCGGGCTTGCCTGGCGCGCCCAGGTGGGTTGTGCCCACCTCGGGTACTTTCCGGACTCAGTTTTTCTTCCGTTATGCTTGTTCCCCAAGATAAAAAAAATATACCTCCCGAACCTGTTAACCTCCGTATCACAGAGAAATCTCCTGTTTTTTTTTCTTGCTAATTTTCCTGTCAGACTTGGAATTATGTCGTCCCAAGACTCGGAGGGTGAGAGTTATGCTGCGGATTATATTGCAAACTCCAAGGTCTATGGGGAGGTAGAAACTATGGCTGGACTTCGGAGGAAGAAGAAGACTTTGATCCTGAGAAGAAGGAGGAGACAAACTCGGAGGAGGATGAAGTTCCATTGCCCCAACCTGGGGACATGCATGTTGAATTTAAGAAGTCAAGTCTTCCCAACAAAGGAAAGAGGCCTAAGATCCAGTTTATCCCTTTTCGTCTCTTGCAGGAAAATAAGCAAGATTTGTGCAAAAATGTGTTGGAGCTTGAGTGGGAGATTCGTGAACTAAAAGATGAGAATCCGTCCACAAGCGTAAGATGAGGAAGAATGGCAAACCCACTACTTCACCACCACCATCTTCTTCATCACCACCAAAAGAAAACTGAGTATTGGCTATGGGCACTCCCCTTGGCTTTCGCCAAGCTTGGGGGAGGTGCCCAGATATCGTATCAATCTCCACTATCTTTTGCCTTTACTTTCTTAGTTCGATCAATGGTTATCTTTTGCTATTAGATGAATAAAAGTTTAGTTCAATCCTTTCTTTTTGTGAGTTTGCTTAGTGATCAATCCTTGTAATCGTGTGCGAGATATATAATAAAGTTTAGTTTAAGTGTTGCCTTCTTTACTTTCTTCTTGCAATAAAAACAATGGAAATAAAAAGAAAAGATCATATGCTAATCTTATGGTAAGTGATGACATTACACAAGGAAAATTATAAGTAGAAAACTTTATTGTAGATTGACAAACATAGCATTGGTCAATGATGCAACACATGAAATAATTAATAAGGGAAGAGAAGATTCGCATATAAATATACTATCATGGAAATCTTTTGTGATTGTGAGCACCCATCAAAATATTATATGCCAAAATTGTTGACACTGGACAATGAAGACAACTTAATGATTTATGGTTGTTCATATTCACATAGAAGTCATATTGTCATAGATCCTTCAACATGTGGTGCTTGCCCCTATCTTTGCTAGCCAAAAACTCCGCACTAAGTAGAGATACTACTTGTGCATCCAAAACCCTTAAACCCTATCTTGTTTGAGAGTCCACCATACCTACCTATGGATTGAGTAAAATCCTTCAAGTAAGTTGTCATCGGTGCAAAAGGGAAATAAAAATTGCGTATAAAAATGTGAGATCATTTAGTGTAAGGGAAATTGAGCGTTGTACGAACTTGTGATGGTGAAGAATAAAAGCGACAGACTGCATAATAAAGGTTGCCATCACAAGGGGCAATATAACGTGACGTTCTCTTGCACTAAGGGGTTGAGCATACAAACAAAAAGCGCATGGCAACCTCTGCTTCCCTCTGCGAAGGGCCTATCTTTTACTCCCATGTATTTACTTTTATGCAAGAGTCAATGTTTTTCTCTCTATTCCTTTTATTTTTCTCCTTTGGCAAGCATCATTTGGTGAGGAAAGATCTAGGCACATATGTCCAGTTGATTATGGGTAGCATGAGTTATTATTGTTGACATCACGCTTGAGGTGAGTGCATTGGGAGGCGAAACTATAAGCCCCTATCTTTCTTTGTGTCCGGTTGAAACGTTTTGCTCATATGTGTGCGGTGAGTATTAGCAATCATAGAAGACTAAATGATGGTTGAGTATGTGAACTTGCCTAAAGGCTCCGATACGTGACCCTTCCTGAAAAGATGATGAATTGTAGTTGCAAAGTTGACTGAGAACATAGTTTGTTGGTTTCCAATAGAGTTTATGTTTTATACTACGATGTTGTGATGAATTGTCACTTGAGGACAAGCAAGGTCTAAGCTTGGGGGAGTTGATACGTCCATTTTGCATCATGTTTTCCTACTGTTATTAATGTTGTTTTATGGTATAATAATGCTTTTTGGAGTAATTCTAATGCCTTTTCTCTCATAATATGCAAGGTATGCACCAAGGGGGAGAATTCTGGCAGCTAGAAATCTGGACTTGAAAAAGCTACGTCAAGCTACCTATTATGCACAACTCGAAATGAGCTGAAACTCCCCGAGGAATTTTTATGGAATATTTAATGAATATTGGAGCAAATAAGTACCAGAGGAGGTCCACCAGGTGGGCACAACCCACCTGGGCGCGCCAGGAGGCCCAGGCGCGACCTGGTGGGTGCTGCCCTGCTCGGCCCACCTCCGGTGCCCATCTTATCGTATATAAGTCATTTTGACCTAGAAAAAATAAGGATAGGACATTCGGGATGAAGCGCCGCTGCCTCGAGGCGGAACTTGGGCAGGAGCACTTTTGCCCTCCGGCGGAGCGATTTTGCCGGGGAACTTCCCTCCCGGAGGGGAAAATCATCGTCATCATCATCACCTACAACTCACCCATCTTGGGGAGGGCTATCTTCATCAACATCTTCACAGCACCAACTCCTCTCAAACCCTAGTTCATTTCTTGTGTTCAATCTTTGTATCAAAACTATAGATTGGTGCTTGTGGGTGACTAGTAGTGTTGATTACATCTTGTAGTTGATTACTATATGGTTTATTTGGTGGAAGATTATATATTCAGATCCATTATGCTATTTAATACCCCTCTGATCTTGAGCATGTTTATCATTTGTGAGTAGTCACTTTCATTCTTGAGGTAATGGGAGAAATCATGTTGCAAGTAATCATGTGAACTTGATATGTGTTCGATATTTTGATGGTATGTATGTTGCCATTCTCTTAGTGGTGTCATGTGAATGTCGATTACATGACACTTCACCATATTTGGGCCTAAGGGAATGCATTGTGGAGTAGTTACTAGATGGTGGGTTGCGAGAGTGACAGAAGCTTAAACCCCAGTTTATGCGCTATTTCGTAAGGGACCGATTGGATCCAAAAGTTTAGTGCTATGGTTAGAATTTATTCTTAATACTTTTCTCATAGTTGCGGATGCTTGCGAGAGGGTTAATCATAAGTAGGAGGTTTGTTCAAGTAAGAACAGCACCTAAGCACCGGTCCACCCATATATCAAATTATGAAAGTACCGAACACGAATTAAGCCAACATGATGAAAGTGACTAGATGAAATTCCCGTGTACCCTCAAGAACACTTTGCTTATCATAAGAAACCGTTTTGGCATGTCCTTTGCCTCAAAAGGATTGGGCTACCTTGCTGCACTTTTGTTACTACTATTGTTACTTGCTCGTTACAAATTATCCTTCTATCAAACTACTGTGCTACTCACAATTTTAGCACTTGCAGACAGTACCTTGCTGAAAACCACTTGGCATTTCCTTCTGCTCCTCCTTGGGTTCGACACTCTTACTTATCGAAAAGGGCTACAATTGATCCCATACACTTGTGGGTCATCGGCTCTTCATTCCAATTATTTTAATTCACTATTGTTCCCTAATTTTGAAGCTATTCAATTCAATTGAGGTATTCAATTATGGATTTGATTTATGGTTTTGATCGACCCAATCTTTTTTCAAATCAATTAGCAGCAACTGACCTACAGAAACATATTAACCCCGCGCACCTCCCACCACCAAAAAAAGGAAACGCCACATTGTGATACTACAATACCAATATAATACATGCAGCTATCGACGCCGAAATTTCCTCACGATAACTATGGATTTATTAGCAGATAACACAGAATCACATCGGGAAAGGCCCATCCAATCATAGAATTATAACAAAAAACACACTCCATCATATTCCCGCCCCGACAGACTAAATATTCCATCAATTCCAAAATATAAGTGGTATTAGTTTTTTGGAAAGTCAAATTCCTTTAACTTTGACCAAGTTCAGTGCCAAAAATGTCAACATCCACAATATTAAACAATTTTTTTTGAATATTCACAATGTTGAGGATATCGCTTATCGTTAGCGTCTTGGTCAGCCCAGGATTAGAGATTAATCAAAAATCGGTCGATTAATTGGTTTTGTCGGTCGATTATTAATCGGCCATTTTTTGCAAATCTCAGGTTCCCTACACTAAAATTTGCTATATTCAACATAAAATAAAATAAAATTGGCCAGAGGTGTTACCTTGATTCGTAGCCTTTCAATCCTCATATAATCACAAAGAAAATAGGGCAATAGTAGATATTACTAAAGCAGATCCGCAAAACAGAAATAAACATAGTTTTTGCAAAAATAGTTCTAGGACTAAGCTTGATTTCCCAGTAGATTCTCGATAAAATCGCTTGTCGAGCGATAAATCAGCTCAAACGATAAACGGTGAAGATAAGGCATAATCTTATCGGCCACCCCAGGAGTAGCGATAACTGGGACAATAAATCGCTGAATCCGAAGCTTTTTTGAATAGTGAATATTCATTTCATGGTGAATCTAACTATACCAGTTTGGTATTATGGATTTTGATGTATTTCTCTACAAAATTTACCAAACTTAAAAATGTTCGACTTTCAAAAATGTAATACAACATATATTTTGAAATAGAGTGGGTAATGTTTTTAGGGAATTCAACAACAACAAAGGCGAAGCAAAGCACGCCAGACCCTTCTAGTTATACATTATGTCCGAAAGATTTTTGAATACCTAAGAAGATTCAATTTTCATGGGAGCAACTTCACACGGCATACTAATAGTGTATATAATCTGGGAGAAAATTCATATGTCATGCATGTCATAATGAAATATATATTACCCAGATTTCTATATTCAAATTAATGCATAACTTTTTATTTTATAAACTAGTGGAATCTTTTGTATACCCCAGATTAAACTAGTCACATCTAGACGAGCTTATCAAATATCAAATCATATGTCTGTAAGTAGAGTCTGCAATTTTCTATGTCCTTCGATAATTTCAATAACTATGTTATTTGAAGTATAAATATAAATCATGCATATGTTGCCAATTTGTTAATAAACCCAAGTTGCAAGACACATTAGCCATACCCTAGACGTTTATATAAGCTTACCCAATAATACACTGGAAACCAATATTAATATTTTTGCTAGATTGTATGCTTTTTACAAATCTCCATCATGATATTTAATTATATTAATATACATGAACACACGCTACATGGAATATATATTTATACACTACATAGTTAATAAATTTTAAAAAATTAATTCAAAGAGAACTTTTTATATTATTTAATTTAAATTTAGGAGAAACAAAATTTTGCAATATACATTTAAAATGTGTATCAAACAGAGAACACTATAAGTATTATTTACCAAAATTTTTATGTTGTTGACTATGCTAGCTAAGTAATATAAGGTTACTAATTAAAGCTATAGTATTATACAACTAGCTTAAATAAGTAAAAAAATATATTATAAAGATATATATTTTACACCCGGGTCCAAAATTGTGAGGGCGCGATTGGCGGGCAACTTGCTACTATTGGATGGCAACCCACACACACGCACGCGACCACCCGCCTTTGGTGGCCTTGGACTCCTTCAACGTCCTTGGGGCGATCCGAAGGAACCTACGCCAGATCCGCGAGGTAAGAACGTCAGATCCCGAAGTAAGGACAGTTGAGAAGAGGGGAGGGGTAGAAGGGGAGGGGTAGAAGGAGAGGGAGAGGGAGGAACCTGGTCCGGTGATCTGGCCGGTGAACTGCTCCTCGGATCTGGGGTAAGGAGCGGAAGGAGACGGCTGGCAGTTCCTGCCATGGAGCAAACTGAAAGGGAGAGGAGGAAGGAGGAAGATGATGGTAACGGTGAACTGCAGGAGGGAGGAGGAGGGAGTCGGCAGTTACCGATATGAGATGAGCGGCGAAGTCGGGTGCCTCCTTCAGGTTCTCTCCCGGGGAGGAACCCCACCGCAAGATTCGCCGCCGCCCACTCATGATGCATGAGATCGGCATCGACGTGGTATAATTCCCATTCCCTCCCGCTCCCCCTACCCCTACCCCTAAGTTGATTAAGTTTTTCGAGGATGAACGGTTACTTTCTGCTAAATTAAGTGATTGTGTTTCGTGGATGAACTGTTCTCTTTTGCTGAATTAGGTGATTGTGTTTTGTGGATGAACTATTACTTTCTGCTGAATTATGTGCGACCGTATGCTTAGTTCTGGTAAATAGGCGCCTTAGAGCATCTCCAATAGATGGTCCAAATTTTGGTGGTCCAAACCAGTGATGGTCCAAATTTGGAGCACCATAAAGTGCTTTTTACATCTCCGAAAAAGGCTCAACTCCAATAGATGGTCCAAAACGGAGATTTTAAAAAGAGCAACTCCAGCAGATAGTCCAAAACCAAGATTAAAACGACCAACTACTACTTCATCTCAACATAGTTCAAACATGAAATTCAACATAATTTCATACACAAATTCTACTACTACTTATTCGAACTGCTAGATGAAACTATTCCTCGTCGTCGGAGCTACGGAACTGTTCCCAGAACCCGTCCTTGGTTGGGTTATCGCACCCCTCGTCCTCCTCCTCAGAGTCACCCCAGTCCTCATCCAACGACTCCATAGGGATCACAGTCGAGGGGCCGGCCTCGCCCTCCTTCTTCACCCCTGCGGCATGAGCTACTCCACCACCGCCTGGGACTCGACCTCTGGCAAGTTGATGTCTGTCTTCGGCCGTCCGGCACGCCACACCACCACAACATAGGCACGCGTGGCCTCATCGGCGGTGGGATACGTGATGAGCCACCAACATCCTCCCGGCGTCGGAGAACTCCACTCCGAACTTCCCGGAGGGCTTCGCACTCACGCCGAAGAAACTGGACTTGCCCTTCGGCGTCTTCTTCGGCTGGTGCTAGGGCATGAGTGATGTAGGGGCGTGGATGTGGTGTATGCCTGTGGTGGCTGTTGTGGACCTAGAATACCAGGTGCTCCAGTATGCCTGCACGACACCAGTCCACAGATCAGCTGATGGTGGTCGCCACGACAGAGTGGCTGGAGGTGTTGAACTGCTCTTGGTGCACTGGAGCATGGAGCCGAGGAAGCAATTATGTCTAATTTTTCAAAATAGCATAACAGTATCACTCTTCTACCTGTTCTTGTTTATGCCCATTTGGTATATTTTCTTTGCGTGCTAGCTAGAACTTATACCAGAAGCTTCTTGTTTGCTAATTATCTTGAGATAAACTGTTTTGATCCTCTGCAGGCATTCTCAACAAAAGGTCTTTCCATATGGGTGGGATTTCTCTCGTTTTCACCTGGCTGCTCTGAAGCCTGTAGAACCTCATTGAAATCTCTTGCACGCAGCCAAGGTAAGTCAGATAGTGGACATAGATGCCGGATGATACTCCAGGTTTTGGCATGGAGTTGTGCTTTAGGTTCTCCATAGATCCCTGAGAACCGCCACTTTGTCCCCACCTCCTGAATATATATGTCCATGTGGTACTGCAAGTAGGGTTTGAAATCCGTTGAGAATCCATCCCACCGCCATAGAGCCAACCCTCCTTGAGGGAGTCCTGGATTAGGGGGTGTCCGGATAGCCAAACTATCACCATTGGCCGAACTCCTGGGCTATGAAGATACAAGATTGAAGACTCCCTCCCGTGTCCGGATGGGACTTTCCTTGGCGTGGAAGGCAAGCTTGGCGATACGGATATGTAGATCTCCTACCATTGTAACCGACTCTGTGTAACCCTAACCCTCTCCGGTGTCTATATAAACCGGAGGGTTTTAGTCCGTAGGACAAACAACAATCATACCATAGGCTAGCTTCTAGGGTTTAGCCTCTTTGATCTCGTGGTGGATCTACTCTTGTACTACCCATATCATCAATATTAATCAAGCGGAGTAGGGTTTTACCTCCATCGAGAGGGCCCGAACCTGGGTAAAAACATCGTGTGCCTTGTCTCCTGTTACCATCCGCCTAGACGCACAGTTCGGGCCCCCCTACCCGAGATCCGCCGGTTTTGACACCGACATTGGTGCTTTCATTGAGAGTTCCTCTGTGTCGTCACCTTTAGGCCCGATGGCTCCTTCGATCATCAACAATGACGCGGTCCAGGGTGAGACTTTTCTTCCCGGACAGATCTTCGTATTCAGCGGCTATGCACTGCGGGCTAATTCACTTGGCCATCTGGAGCAGATCGAAAGCTACGCCCCTGGCCATCAGGTCAGATTTGGGAGTTTGAACTACACGGCTGACATCCGCGGAGACTTGATCTTCGACGAATTTGAGCCACTGCCAAGCGCGCCGCACTGTCTCGATGGGTATGATCTAGCTCTGCCGCCGAACAGTGCCCTGGAGGCCGCACCGGCGTCCGCTCCGACCCTTAGCTCGGAGCCGACTTCGCCGATCGAGGACGAGTGGCTAGACACCGCCTCGTGGCTACGATCTCTATGGCGATTGAGCCAAACACCATCCATGTCCTTTGCAAAGCCCGTGACTCCGAGGTGCCGGACTCCTCTCCGGACTCCGAACCTCCCGCGCCCCTGCCAATCAAATCCGATTGGGCGCCGGTTAGGGAGTTCACTGCCGCGGACATCTTTCAGCACTCGCCCCTTGGCGACATCCTGAATTCACTAAAGTCTCTCTCTTTATCAGGAGAGCCCTGGCCGGACTACGGTCAGGAAGGTTGGGATGCGGACGACGAAGAAATTCAACACCCGCCCACCACCCACTTCATAGCCACTGTCGAAAGTTTAAACGACGTGCTCAATTTCGACTCCGAAGACATCGACGGTATGGACGACGATGTAGGAGATAACCACGAACCAGCACCTACAGGGTACTGGACAGCCACCCCATCTCACGATGTATACATGGTGGATACACCTAAAGGAAGTGACGACGAGGAACAACGGGACGCTACGAAGGATAAATCCCTCGAAAAGCAATCAAGACGGCGACGAAAGCGCCACACAAAGTCCCGCCTCGACAAAGACGACGACCTTACAGACCCAGCCATAGAGCAGGTCGAACCGGTGGACGACGAACATGCCATTGAACAACCGTTTGAACAGGCCAACTTGGATAAACAACCCGTCCCCGGCGAAGATAACAGTCCAGACGATCTCACACCAGACAAGTTGTTGGAGCAGAAGAACCTCCACAAAAGGCTTGTCGCCACTACGCGTAGCCTGAGAAAGCAGAAGCGGAAGCTCAAAACAGCAGAAGATGCACTCAGAATCAGATGGAGCAAAGTACTCAACACCACAGACAAATACGGCGACAGTCGCCAAACAAAGAGCTACCCGAAGCGCAAACTACTGCCCGAATTCGATGATGACACCTTAGAGGACCCGCAATCAAGGAACAAAGAGGCCGCCCGGTCGGATAGACGACCACATGACAAGCATAGAGCGGCAAGCGGCGCCGCACAAAAGCTGGCACGCGATCCGCATAAGGATTCACATCAAAAGGATGGCCCAGTTAGGTCCATCTACGGGCCAAGAAAGCAAGCTCTTCTAAGCAATGCAACAGGCCAAATATCCGGACATAACGACACACCCAAATATAGGGGAGCCGCACACCCCCTATGTTTTACCGCGAGGTGCTGGATCACGAATTCCCAGAGGGATTTAAACCCGTAAACATAGAGGCATACGACGGAACAACAGACCCGGGAGTCTGGATTGAGGATTACATCCTCCACATACACATGGCTAGAGGAGATGATCTCCACGCCATAAAATACTTACCCCTCAAGCTCAAAGGGCCAGCACGGCACTGGCTTAAAAGCCTCCCTGAAAATACCATTGGAAGTTGGGAAGAGCTCGAGGATGCTTTTCGGGCAAAATTTCAAGGGACTTATGTCCGCCCTCCAGATGCAGATGATTTAAGTCACATAACTCAACAACCCGGAGAGTCAGCCCGCAAATTCTGGAATAGGTTCCTCACTAAAAAGAACCAAATAGTCGACTATCCGGACGCCGAAGCCTTAGCAGCTTTCGAACACAACGTCCGAGACCAATGGCTCGCTAGGCACCTTGGCCAGGAAAAGCCAAGAACAATGGCCGCACTAACAAGCCTCATGACCCGCTTTTGCGCGGGAGAGGATAGTTGGCTGGCCCTGCACCGCCGCGACCTCCATGCCGCCATGCCGTGCTGCGCCACCGCGCCACCACGCAGCGCCTCGGCGGCCTCCGCGGTTGCCGCACGTACGACGTCACCGCCCGCCGCCTCTGCCATGCGCCATGGCAGCCACAGCGCCGCCCACCTCCATAGGCCGACACACGACCCGAAGCTCCAACGTGCAGCCGCCGGCGAGCGCCGCCATCGCTGCCACGCCTCCGGCACGGCAAGCACGCCCAAGACACCAAGCTCTAATACCAATTGTTGTTGCCGCTCTCCCTCTCTCACTCAAAACTAGAGGTAGAAGAAGAATAACATGGACACAAGATTTCTTGCGTCCGTGTTATTCTTCTTCTACCTCTAGTTTTGAGTGAGAGAGAGGGAGAGCGGCAACAACATGGGCGAGACAGGAGGGACGACGCTGGATTGGTTTCATTCGCTAACAGATACACAAGCTATCCCAATGCCTAGCAATGTCGAGCATGCATGCTCTGAATTGGGCCGACAGTTTTTTTGCGTTAGGGACGGACTGCTCAACATCAAGCCCTAATGCCACAATTGAATGCCAAGGCCAACCAAACAGTGGCATTTGGGATATTAGGCTCAGACAAATGCCAATAACCAATAATAGGCCTGAATGCAAACATCCAAATGGAGCGTTAGGGATAATTGGAACTCTAGATACGAGGATGTATCCCGGTGTTCACTTCCTTGGAGGGAGTCTAGTCACTGTTGAAGGGATGAGTCTTATCACAAAGGAACACAAACACCACGAAGGCTCACTCTATTCTCCTTATTGAGATATCACCACAAAGTCGGTTCTAAACCACCAGGGGTAGACCCTAAGGCGGCCTCTAAACCTTCACAAATTTTCTAGGGTAATCACAAGTCGATTTCTCACAAGAGCACTCCTATTGCCTACGAGTCTTCAATCTCCAAGAGTAACAAGATCAAGTGGGGAATGCTCAACACTTGCTCAAATTAGAAAATATTTTGGTTAAAAGAGGGAGAAATAGTGGACCAATCACTTGGTGAAATCTCTCAAGAACTCAAATATCTCCGGGGTTTAGGAGTTGGTGTAGGAGAAAATGAGAGGGAGCACTTGGATGTTCTCGGGTTCTTTTGAATGTAGTGGCTAGCCCCTCCACGAGATAAAAGACGGGAATCTTGTATCGCTATCCAAAGGAGTGATTTTCCTATTATCTTTGAGATGGACTTGCTCACTGCGGTTCGTATGATTTAGAGACATGAGGTAGATAGAATAGATTATGTCTCCTTTGTGAAGGAAATTAAGCATCCGAGGGGTCTTCATGATACTTGTATTACTCCTGTAAATAATACTCAAAATAAGGCTAGCGATTGTCTGGCGAGTTTTGCTAGAATAGAAGGTATGACTATGATGTGGATCATGTCAGGTCCCCTGAAGTTCTAGAATTGATTCGTGATGATTGTAAAGACATTGTGATTTTTAATACAATATTTTTCCCCGCAGAAAAATATGGAGGGAGTACAAAGTAACCGACCAGATGATTTGAAAGAAATAGCCACAACAATGAAATTAACATGGTTTTGTCGGTACGAGAGAGAGAACGAACCACAAATCACCAGGATGGCCCGACTCTTTTTCTTCAGATGGAACTGAACATCCTGATATGCACTTGATATATGTGGATGAAATTTGTGGATTATTTAAGCTTGCATGTTTGCCTAGAGATGAAGCTAAGAAGAAGGTTTTCCCTTCATCTTTGAAGGGAAAAGCATTGACATGGTATAGGCTATGCGATGATATTGGACCTTGGAACGAGAACCATTTGAAATTGGAATTTCATCAAAAAATTTATCCTATGCATCTAGTTCATCGTGATTGGAATTATATATATAATTTTTCGCCTCGTGAAGGAGAAAGTATCACTCTAGCTTGGGGAGGCTTAAGTCAATGTTATATTCTTGCCACAATCACGAGCTCTCAAGAGAAATTATTATTCAGAATTTTTATGCTCGGCTTTCTTGTAATGACCAATCCATGCTCGATACTTCTTGTACTCGTTCTTTTATGAAGAAGACAATTGAATTCCGGTCAGATGTTTTAGAAATAATTAAATGCAACTTTGAAGATTGGAAACTCAATGAAGGTAAAGAGTCATGTATTGAACCTAAGTTTGATTGTGTTAAATCTTTTATGAATACTGATGCTTTTCAAAAGTTTAGCACTAAATATGGACTTGACTCTGAGATAGTAGCTTCTTTTTGAGAATCTTTTGCTACTCAGGTTGATCTCCCTAAGGAGAAGTGGTTTAAATATCACCCACCAATGAAATAAGAAATTAAAGAATCAGTAAAAGCTAAAGAAGAAACTATCATTTGCAATGTTGATCCACTTGTCCCCACTGCTTATATTGAAAAACCACCTTTTCCTGTTAGGATGAAGGAACATGCTAAAGCTTCAATTGTGGTTAACAAAAGTTATGTTAGAACACTCAAACCTTATGAACAAATCAAATTTGGACCTAGTGTTGCTATGGTTAAAGATCTCTTAGTTGATAATATTGATGGGCATGTTATTTACTTCTTTGGTGAAGCTTCTAGAATTGCCAAACCTGAAGGAAAAGATAAACATAGACCAGTTGTGGTCATGCCTGTTGTCTCAGTTAAGATAGGAGATCACTGTTATCATGGGTTTTGTGACCTAGGTGCTAGTCTGAGTGCTATTCCTTTCTCCTTATATCAAGAAATTAAAGATGAATTAGCACCTGCTGAAATAGAAGACATAGATGTTACTATTAAACTTGCCAATAGAGATACTATATCACCAATTGGGATCCTTAGAGATGTTGAGGTCTTGTGTGGGAAAGTAAAATACCCTACTGATTTTCTTATTCTTAGCACCCCACAAGATGACTTTTACCCCATTATTTTTGGTAGACCTTTCTTGAACACTGTCAATGCTAAAATAGATTGTGAGAAACAAACGGTCGGTGTTAGCTTTGGTGATGAATCCCGTGAGTTTATTTTTTCCAAGTTTAGTAAACAACCTCATAAGAAAGACTTGCCTAGTAAGGATGAAATTATTGTTCTTGCTTCTATTGCTGTGCCTCCTACTGATCCTTTGGAACAATATTTGCTAGACCATGAAAATGATTTGCATATGCGTGAAAGGAATGAAATAGATATAATCTTTTTTGAACAACAACCTCTGCTTAAACACAATTTGCCTATTGAAACTCAAGGAGGTCCTCCTCCACCTATAGGTGATCCTGTGTTTGAATTAAAACAATTACCAGACACTTTGAAATATGCTTATCTTGATGGGAAGAAGATATATCCTGTTATTATTAGTGCTAACCTTTCAGAACATGAAGAAGAAAGATCATTGAAATTTCTAAGGAAGCACAGTGCTGCTGTTGGATATACTCTTGATGATCTTAAGGGCATTAGTCCCACTCTATGTCAGCACAAGATTAATATGGAACCTGATGCTAAACCCGTTGCTGATCACCAACGCCGGTTAAATCCGAAAATGAAAGAAGTGGTAAGAACAAAAATATTGAAACTTCTGGAAGCAGGTATAATCTATCCTATAGCTGATAGTAGATGGGTAAGTCCTGTTCATTGTGTCCCTAAGAAAGGAGGCATTACTGTTGTTCCTAATGATAAGAATGAGCTTATTCCACAAAGAATTGTCATAGGCTACAGAATGGTAATTGATTATAGAAAATTAAATAAAGCTGCTAGAAAATATCATTACCCTCTGCCTTTTATTGATCAAATGTTAGAAAGATTATGTAAGCACACACATTTTGCTTCCTTGATGGATACTCTGGCTTTTCTTAGATACCTGTTTTACAATCTGATCAAGAAAAGACCACTTTTACTTGTCCTTTTGGAACATTTTCTTATGGACCTATGCCTTTTGGTTTATGTAATGCACCTGCTACCTTTCAAACATGTATGACTGCTATATTCTCTGTTTTTTCTGAAAAGATTGTTGAGGTTTTCATGGATGACTTTTCTGTTTATGGGAAGTCTTTTGATGATTGTTTAAGCAATCTTGATCGAGTCTTACAGAGATGTGAACAAACAAATCTCGTTTTGAATTGGGAGAAGTGCCACTTTATGGTTAACGAAGGTATTGTCTTGGGCCATAAAATTTCTGAAAGAGGCATTGAGGTGGACAAAGCCAAGGTTGATGCAATTGAGAAAATGCCATGTCCTAAAGATATCAAAGGTATTCGTATTCCTTGGTCATGCTGGTTTCCATAGGAGGTTTATCAAAGACTTTTCTAAAATTTCTAGGCCTCTTACTAATCTTTTGCAAAAGGATATTCCCTTTGTGTTTGATGATGATTGCATGGAAGCCTTTGAAACACTAAATAAAGCCTTAATTACTGCACCTGTTGTTCAACCACCTGATTGGAACTTGCCTTTTGAGATTAGGTGTGATGCTAGTGATTATGCCGTTGGTGCTGTTCTAGGACAAAGAGTTGATAAGAAACTAAATGTCATTCATTATGCTAGTAAAACTCTAGACAGTACTTAACAAAACTAGTCTACTACTGAAAAAGAATTCTTAGCAGTGGTGTTTGCTTGTGATAAATTCAGATCTTACATTAATGATTCTAAAGTAATTGTTCACACCGATCATGTTGCTATAAAATATCTTATGGAAAAGAAAGATGCTAAACCTAGACTCATTAGGTGGGTTCTTTTGCTACAAGAATTTGATTTGCATATCACTGATAGGAAAGGAGCAGAGAACCCCATAGCTGATAACTTGTCTAGACTTGAAAATATTTTTGATGACCCACAACCTATTAATGATAGCTTCCTTGATGAACAACTAGCTGCAATAAATGTTTCTCATAGTACACCTTGGTATGCTGACTATGCTAATTATATTGTTCCTAAATACATACCACCTAGTTTTAGAAACCAACAAAAGAATTTTTTTCCTATGATTTAAGACATTACTTTTGGGATGACTCACATCTTTATAAAGAAGGAGTAGATGGTATTATTAGGTGTTGTGTACCTGAGCATGAACATGAACAAATCCTACGGAAATGTCACTCTGAAGCTTATGGAGGACATCACGCGGGAGACAGAACCGCTCATAAGGTATTGCAATCTGGTTTTTATTGGCCTACTCTCTTCAAGGATGCCCGTAAGTTCGTCTCATCATGCGATGAATGCCAAAGAATAGGTAATATCGGTAAGCGTCAAGAAATGCCTATGAATTATTCACTTGCTGTTGAACCATTTGATGTTTGGGGATTTGACTTTATGGGACCTTTTCCTTCCTCTAATGGGTATACACATATTTTGGTTGTTGTTGATTATGTTACTAAGTGGGTAGAAGCTATTCCAACCAGTAGTGCTGATCACAACACCTCTATTAAAATGCTTAAGGAAGTTATTTTTCCAAGCTTTGGAGTCCCTAGATATTTAATGACTGATGGTGGTTCACACTTTATTCATGGTACTTTCCGTAAAATGCTTGCTACGTATGATGTTAACCATAGAATTGTGTCACCTTATCATCCTCAGTCTAGTGATCAAGTTGAACTTAGCAACAGATAAATAAACTAATCTTACAAAAGACTATCAATAGGTCCCGGAGGAATTGGTCTAAGAAATTCGATGATGCACTTTGGGCTTATAGAACGGCTTATAAAAATCCTATGGGTATGTCTCCATATAAAATGGTTTATAGAAAAGTTTGTCATTTGCCTCTTGAGTTAGAACATAAAGCATTTTGGGCAATAAAAGAACTCAATTATGATTTCAAACTTGCTAGGGAAAAGAGGTTATTTGATATTAGCTCACTAGATGAATGGAGAACCCAGGCTTATGAAAATGCTTAAGTTGTTCAAAGAAAAAGTTAAAAGATGGCATGACAAAAGAATTCAAAAACGTGAGTTCAAAGTAGGAGAATATATTCTTTTGTACAACTCTCATTTCGGATTCTTTGCAGGGAAACCCCTCTCCAAATGGGAAGGACCCTATGCCATCGAGGAGGTCTATCGATCCGGAGCTAACAAAATAAATAATGCCGAAGGGACTAACCCAAAGGTTGTCAATGGGCAATGAATAAAACAATATATCTCATGTACGCCCATTAATGTTGAAAGCAATGGTATCCAAAATTTGACACCGGAAGAACACATAAAAGAGTCCTTTTGGAACACTCCAGAATCGTGAAAATAAGGAGGTACGTGATACGGTAAGTAAACAGACTCCAAAAAATCCGCAAAAATATTTTTTGTCAGTTCTGGAATATTTAGAAAATTAGGAAAATAAGAAACTTCCAGGAAAGTGACCCTGGTGGGCACGATACACCAGGGCGTGCCAGGCACCGGGCTTGCCTGGCGCGCCCAGGTGGGTTGTGCCCACCTCGGGTACTTTCCGGACTCAGTTTTTCTTCCGTTCTGCTTGTTCCCCAAGATAAAAAAAAATATACCTCCCGAACCTATTAACCTCCGTATCACAGAGAAATCTCCTGTTTTTTTTCTTGCTGATTTTCCTGTCAGACTTGGAATTATGTCGTCCCAAGACTCGGAGGGTGAGAGTTATGCTGCGGATTATATTGCAAACTCCAAGGTCTATGGGGAGGTAGAACACTATGGCTGGACTTCGGAGGAAGAAGAAGACTTTGATCCTGAGAAGAAGGAGGAGACAAACTCGGAGGAGGATGAAGTTCCATTGCCCCAACCTGGGGACATGCACGTTGAATTTAAGAAGTCAAGTCTTCCCAACAAAGGAAAGAAGCCTAAGATCCAGTTTATCCCTTTTCGTCTCTTGCAGGAAAATAAGCAAGATTTGTGCAAAAATGTGTTGGAGCTTGAGTGGGAGATTCGTGAACTAAAAGATGAGAATCCGTCCACAAGCGTAAGATGAGGAAGAATGGCAAACCCACTACTTCACCACCACCATCTTCTTCATCACCACCAAAAGAAAACTGAGTATTGGCTATGGGCACTCCCCTTGGCTTTCGCCAAGCTTGGGGGAGGTGCCCCGATATCGTATCAATCTCCACTATCTTTTGTCTTTACTTTCTTAGTTCGATAAATGGTTATCTTTTGCTATTAGATGAATAAAAGTTTAGTTCAATCCTTTCTTTTTGTGAGTTTGCTTAGTGATCAATCCTTGTAATCGTGTGCGAGATATATAATAAAGTTTAGTTTAAGTGTTGCCTTCTTTACTTTCTTCTTGCAATAAAAACAATGGAAATAAAAAGAAAAGATCATATGCTAATCTTATGGTAAGTGATGACATTACACAAGGAAAATTATAAGTAGAAAACTTTATTGTAGATTGACAAACATTGCATTGGTCAATGATGCAACACATGAAATCATTAATAAGGGAAGAGAAGATTTGCATATAAATATACTATCATGGAAATCTTTTGTGATTGTGAGCACCCATCAAAATATTATATGCCAAAATTGTTGACACTGGACAATGAAGACAACTTAATGATTTATGTTTGTTCATATTCACATAGAAGTCATATTGTCATAGATCCTTCGACATGTGGTGCTTGCCCCTATCTTTGCTAGCCAAAGACTCCGCACTAAGTAGAGATACTACTTGTGCATCCAAAACCCTTAAACCCTATCTTGTTTGAGAGTCCACCATACCTACCTATGGATTGAGTAAAATCCTTCAAGTAAGTTGTCATCGGTGCAAAAGGGAAATAAAAATTGCGTATAAAAATGTGAGATCATTTAGTGTAAGGGAAATTGAGCGTTGTACGAACTTGTGATGGTGAAGAATAAAAGCGACAGACTGCATAATAAAGGTTGCCATCACAACGGGCAATATAACGTGACGTTCTCTTGCACTAAGGGGTTGAGCATACAAACAAAAAGCGCATGGCAACCTCTGCTTCCCTCTGCGAAGGGCCTATCTTTTACTCCCATGTATTTACTTTTATGCAAGAGTCAATGTTTTTCTCTCTATTCCTTTTATTTTTCTCCTTTGGCAAGCATCATTTGGTGAGGAAAGATCTAGGCACATATGTCCAGTTGATTATGGGTAGCATGAGTTATTATTGTTGACATCACGCTTGAGGTGAGTGCATTGGGAGGTGAAACTATAAGCCCCTATCTTTCTTTGTGTCCGGTTGAAACGTTTTGCTCATATGTGTGCGGTGAGTATTAGCAATCATAGAAGACTAAATGATGGTTGAGTATGTGAACTTGCCTAAAGGCTCCGATACGTGACCCTTCCTGAAAAGATGATGAATTGTAGTTGCAAAGTTGACTGAGAACATAGTTTGTTGGTTTCCAATAGAGTTTATGTTTTATACTATGATGTTGTGATGAATTGTCACTTGAGGACAAGCAAGGTCTAAGCTTGGGGGAGTTGATACGTCCATTTTGCATCATGTTTTCCTACTGTTATTAATGTTGTTTTATGGTATAATAATGCTTTTTGGAGTAATTCTAATGCCTTTTCTCTCATAATATGCAAGGTATGCACCAAGGGGGAGAATTCTGGCAGCTAGAAATTTGGACTTGAAAAAGCTACGTCAAGCTACCTATTATGCACAACTCGAAATGAGCTGAAACTCCCCGAGGAATTTTTATGGAATATTTAATGAATATTGGAGCAAATAAGTACCAGAGGAGGTCCACCAGGTGGGCACAACCCACCTGGGCGCGCCAGGAGGCCCAGGCGCGACCTGGTGGGTGCTGCCCTGCTCGGCCCACCTCAGGTGCCCATCTTATCGTATATAAGTCATTTTGACCTAGAAAAAATAAGGAGAGGACATTCGGGATGAAGCGCCGCTGCCTCGAGGCGGAACTTGGGCAGGAGCACTTTTGCCCTCCGGCGGAGCGATTTCGCCGCGGAACTTCCCTCCCGGAGGGGAAAATCATCGTCATCATCATCACCTACAACTCACCCATCTTGGGGAGGGCTATCTTCATCAACATCTTCACAGAACCAACTCCTCTCAAACCCTAGTTCATTTCTTGTGTTCAATCTTTGTATCAAAACTATAGACTGGTGCTTGTGGGTGACTAGTAGTGTTGATTACATCTTGTAGTTGATTACTATATGGTTTATTTGTTGGAAGATTATATGTTCAGATCCATTATGCTATTTAATACCCCTCTGATCTTGAGCATGTTTATCATTTGTGAGTAGTCACTTTTGTTCTTGAGGTAATGGGAGAAATCATGTTGCAAGTAATCATGTGAACTTGATATGTGTTCGATATTTTGATGGTATGTATGTTGCCATTCTCTTAGTGGTGTCATGTGAATGTCGATTACATGACACTTCACCATATTTGGGCCTAAGGGAATGCATTGTGGAGTAGTTATTAGATGGTGGGTTGCGAGAGTGACAGAAGCTTAAACCCCAGTTTATGCGCTATTTCATAAGGGACCGATTGGATCCAAAAGTTTAGTGCTATGGTTAGAATTTATTCTTAATACTTTTCTCATAGTTGCGGATGCTTGCGAGAGGGTTAATCATAAGTAGGAGGTTTGTTCAAGTAAGAACAACACCTAAGCACCGGTCCACCCATATATCAAATTATGAAAGTACCGAACACGAATTAAGCCAACATGATGAAAGTGACTAGATGAAATTCCCGTGTACCCTCAAGAACACTTTGCTTATCATAAGAAACCGTTTTGGCATGTCCTTTGCCTCAAAAGGATTGGGCTACCTTGCTGCACTTTTGTTACTACTATTGTTACTTGCTCGTTACAAATTATCCTTCTATCAAACTACTGTGCTACTCACAATTTTAGCACTTGCAAACAGTACCTTGCTGAAAACCACTTGTCATTTCCTTCTGCTCCTCGTTGGGTTCGACACTCTTACTTATCGAAAAGGGCTACAATTGATCCCATACACTTGTGGGTCATCGGCTCTTCATTCCAATTATTTTAATTCACTATTGTTCCCTAATTTTGAAGCTATTCAATTCAATTGAGGTATTCAATTATGGATTTGATTTATGGTTTTGATCGACCCAATCTTTTTTCAAATCAATTAGCAGCAACTGACCTACAGAAACATATTAACCCCGCGCACCTCCCACCACCAAAAAAGGAAACGCCACATTGTGATACTACAATACCAATATAATACATGCAGCTATCGACGCCGAAATTTCCTCACGATAACTATGGATTTATTAGCAGATAACACAGAATCACATCGGGAAAGGCCCATCCAATCATAGAATTATAACAAAAAACACACTCCATCATATTCCCGCCCCGACAGACTAAATATTCCATCAATTCCAAAATATAAGTGGTATTAGTTTTTTGGAAAGTCAAATTCCTTTAACTTTGACCAAGTTCAGTGCCAAAAATGTCAACATCCACAATATTAAACAATTTTTTTGAATATTCACAATGTTGAGGATATCGCTTATCGTTAGCGTCTTGGTCAGCCCAGGATTAGAGATTAATCAAAAATCGGTCGATTAATTGGTTTTGTCGGTCGATTATTAATCGGCCATTTTTTGCAAATCTCAGGTTCCCTACACTAAAATTTGCTATATTCAACATAAAAAAAATAAAATTGGCCAGAGGTGTTACCTTGATTCGTAGCCTTTCAATCCTCATATAATCACAAAGAAAATAGGGCAATAGTAGATATTACTAAACCAGATCCGCAAAACAGAAATAAACATAGTTTTTGCAAAAATAGTTCTAGGACTAAGCTTGATTTCCCAGTAGATTCTCGATAAAATCGCTTGTCGAGCGATAAATCAGCTCAAACGATAAACGGTGAAGATAAGGCATAATCTTATCGGCCACCCCAGGAGTAGCGATAACTGGGACAATAAATCGCTGAATCCGAAGCTTTTTTGAATAGTGAATATTCATTTCATGGTGAATCTAACTATACCAGTTTGGTATTATGGATTTTGATGTATTTCTCTACAAAATTTACCAAACTTAAAAATGTTCGACTTTCAAAAATGTAATACAACATATATTTTGAAATAGAGTGGGTAATGTTTTTAGGGAATTCAACAACAACAAAGGCGAAGCAAAGCACGCCAGACCCTTCTAGTTATACATTATGTCCGAAAGATTTTTGAATACCTAAGAAGATTCAATTTTCATGGGAGCAACTTCACACGGCATACTAATAGTGTATATAATCTGGGAGCAAATTCATATGTCATGCATGTCATAATGAAATATATATTACCCAGATTTCTATATTAAAATTAATGCATAACTTTTTATTTTATAAACTAGTGGAATCTTTTGTATACCCCAGATTAAACTAGTCACATCTAGACGAGCTTATCAAATATCAAATCATATGTCTGTAAGTAGAGTCTGCAATTTTCTATGTCCTTCGATAATTTCAATAACTATGTTATTTGAAGTATAAATATAAATCATGCATATGTTGCCAATTTGTTAATAAACCCAAGTTGCAAGACACATTAGCCATACCCTAGACGTTTATATAAGCTTACCCAATAATACACTGGAAACCAATATTAATATTTTTGCTAGATTGTATGCTTTTTACAAATCTCCATCATGATATTTAATTATATTAATATACATGAACACACGCTACATGGAATATATATTTATACACTACACAGTTAATAAATTTTAAAAAATTAATTCAAAGAGAACTTTTTATATTATTCAATTTAAATTTAGGAGAAACAAAATTTTGCAATATACATTTAAAATGTGTATCAAACAGAGAACACTATAAGTATTATTTACCGAAATTTTTATGTTGTTGACTATGCTAGCTAAGTAATATAAGGTTACTAATTAAAGCTATAGTATTATGCAACTAGCTTAAATAAGTAAAAATATATATTATAAAGATATATATTTTACACCCGGGTCCAAAATTGTGAGGGCGCGATTGGCGGGCAACTTGCTACTATTGGATGGCAACCCACACACACGCACGCGACCACCCGCCTTTGGTGGCCTTGGACTCCTTCAACGTCCTTGGGGCGATCCGAAGGAACCTACGCCAGATCCGCGAGGTAAGAACGTCAGATCCCGAAGTAAGGACAGTTGAGAAGAGGGGAGGGGTAGAAGGGGAGGGGTAGAAGGAGAGGGAGAGGGAGGAACCTGGTCCGATGATCTGGCCGGTGAACTGCTCCTCGGATCTGGGGTGAGGAGCGGAAGGAGACGGCTGGCAGTTCCTGCCATGGAGCGAACTGAAAGCTAGAGGAGGAAGGAGGAAGATGATGGTAATGGTGAACTGCAGGAGGGAGGAGGAGGGAGTCGGCAGTTCCCGATATGAGATGAGCGGCGAAGTCGGGTGCCTCCTTCGGGTTCTCTCCCAGGGAGGAACCCCACCGCAAGATTCGCCGCCGCCCACTCATGATGCATGAGATCGGCATCGACGTGGTATAATTCCCATTCCCTCCCGCTCCCCCTACCCCTACCCCTAAGTTGATTAAGTTTTTCGGGGATGAACGGTTACTTTCTGCTAAATTAGGTGATTGTGTTTCGTGGATGAACTGTTCTCTTTTGCTGAATTAGGTGATTGTGTTTTGTGGATGAACTATTACTTTCTGCTGAATTATGTGCGACCATATGCTTAGCTCTGGTAAATAGGCGCCTTAGAGCATCTCCAATAGATGGTCCAAATTTTGGTGGTCCAAACCAGTGATGGTCCAAATTTGGAGCACCATAAAGTGCTTTTTACATCTCCGAAAAAGGCTCAACTCCAATAGATGGTCCAAAACGGAGATTTTAAAAAGAGCAACTCCAGCAGATAGTCCAAAACCAAGATTAAAACGACCAACTACTACTTCATCTCAACATAGTTCAAACATGAAATTCAACATAATTTCATACACAAATTCTACTACTACTTATTCGAACTGCTAGATGAAACTATTCCTCGTCGTAGGAGCTACGGAACTGTTCCCAGAACCCGTACTTGGTTGGGTTATCGCACCCCTCGTCCTCCTCCTCAGAGTCAACCCAGTCCTCATCCGATGACTCCATAGGGATCACAGTCGAGGGGCCAGCCTCGCCCTCCTTCTTCACCCCTGCGGCATGAGCTACTCCACCACCGCCTGGGACTCGACCTCTGGCAAGTTGAGGTCTGTCTTCGGCCGTCCGGCACGCCACACCACCACAACATAGGCACGCATGGCCTCATCGGCGGTGGGATACGTGACGAGCCACCAACATCCCCCCGGCGTCGGAGAACTCCACTCCGAAGTTCCCGGAGGGCTTCGCACTCACGCCGAAGAAACTGGACTTCCCCTTCGGCGTCTTCTTCGGCTGGTGCTAGGGCATGAGTGATGCAGGGGCGTGGACGTGGTGTATGCCTATGGTGGCTGTTGTGGACCTAGAATACCAGGTGCCCCAGTATGCCTGCACGACACCGGTCCACAGATCAGCTGATGGTGGTCGCCACGATAGAGTGGCTGGAGGTGTTGAACTGCTCTTGGTGCACTGGAGCATGGAGCCGAGGAAGCAATTATGTCTAATTTTTCAAAATAGTATAACAGTATCACTCTTCTACCTATTCTTGTTTATGCCCATTTGGTATATTTTCTTTGCGTGCTAGCTAGAACTTATACCAGAAGCTTCTTGTTTGCTAATTATCTTGAGATAAACTGTTTTGATCCTCTGCAGGCATTCTCAACAAAAGGTCTTTCCATATGGGTGGGATTTCTCTCGTTTTCACCTGGCTGCTCTGAAGCCTGTAGAACCTCATTGAAATCTCTTGCACGCAGCCAAGGTAAGTCAGATAGTGCACATAGATGCCGGATGATACTCCAGGTTTTGGCATGGAGTTGTGCTTTAGGTTCTCCATAGATCCCTGAGAACCGCCACTTTGTCCCCACCTCCTGAATATATATGTCCATGTGGTACTGCAAGTAGGGTTTGAAATCCGTTGAGAATCCGTCCCGCCGCCATAGAGCCAACCCTCCTTGAGGGAGTCCTGGATTAGGGGGTGTCCGGATAGCCAAACTATCACCGTTGGCCGGACTCCTGGACTATGAAGATACAAGATTGAAGACTCCCTCCCGTGTCCGGATGGGACTTTCCTTGGCGTGGAAGGCAAGCTTGGCGATACGGATATGTAGATCTCCTACCATTGTAACCAACTCTGTGTAACCCTAACCCTCTCCGGTGTCTATATAAACCGGAGGGTTTTAGTCCGTAGGACGAACAACAATCATACCATAGGCTAGCTTCTAGAGTTTAGCCTCTTTGATCTCGTGGTGGATCTACTCTTGTACTACCCATATCATCAATATTAATCAAGCAGGAGTAGGGTTTTACCTCCATAGAGAGGGCCCGAACCTGCGTAAAAACATCGTGTGCCTTGTCTCCTGTTACCATCCGCCTAGACGCACAGTTCGGGCCCCCCTACCCGAGATCCGCCGGTTTTGACACCGACATTGGTGCTTTCATTGAGAGTTCCTCTGTGTCGTCACCTTTAGGCCCGATGGCTCCTTTGATCATCAACAACGACGCGGTCCAGGGTGAGACTTTTCTTCCCGGACAGATCTTCGTATTCGGCGGCTATGCACTGCGGGCCAATTCACTTGGCCATCTGGAGCAGATCGAAAGCTACGCCCCTGGCCATCAGGTCAGATTTGGGAGTTTGAACTACACGGCTGACATCCGCGGAGACTTGATCTTCGACGGATTCGAGCCACTGCCAAGCGCGCCGCACTGTCTCGATGGGTATGATCTATCTCTGCCGCCGAACAGTGCCCTGGAGGCCGCACCAGCGTCCGCTCCAACCCTTAGCTCGGAGCCGACTTCGCCGATCGAGGACGAGTGGCTAGACACCGCCTCGGGGGCTACGTTCTCTATGGCGATTGAGCCGAACACCATCCATGTCCTTTGCAAAGCCTGTGACTCCGAGGTGCCGGACTCCTCTCCGGACTCCGAACCTCCCGCGCCCCTGCCAATCAAATCCGATTGGGCGCCGGTTAGGGAGTTCACTGCCGCGGACATCTTTCAGCACTCGCCCCTTGGCGACATCCTGAATTCACTAAAGTCTCTCTCTTTATCAGGAGAGCCCTGGCCGGACTACGGTCAGGAAGGTTGGAATGCGGACGACGAAGAAATTCAACACCCGCCCACCACCCACTTCATAGCCACTGTCGAAAGTTTAAACGACGTGCTCAATTTCGACTCCGAAGACATCGACGGTATGGACGACAATGTAGGAGATAACCACGAACCAACACCTACAGGGTACTGGACAGCCACCCCATCTCATGATGTATACATGGTGGATACACCTAAAGGAAGTGACGACGAGGAACAACGGGACGCTACGAAGGATAAATCCCTCGAAAAGCAATCAAGACGGCGATGAAAGCGCCACACAAAGTCCCGCCTCGACAAAGACGGCGGCCATACAGACCCAGCCATAGAGCAGGTCGAACCGGTGGACGACGAACATGCCATTGAACAACCGTTTGAACAGGCCAACTTGGATAAACAACCCGTCCCCGGCGAAGATAACAGTCCAGACGATCTCACACCAGACAAGTTGTTGGAGCAGAAGAACCTCCACAAAAGGCTCGTCGCCACTACGCGTAGCCTGAAAAAGCAGAAGCGGAAGCTCAAAACAGCAGAAGATGCACTCAGAATAGATGGAGCAAAGTACTCAACACCGCAGACAAATACGGCGACAATCGCCAAACAAAGAGCTACCCGAAGCGCAAACTACTGCCCGAATTCGATGATGACACCTTAGAGGACCCGCAATCAAGGAACAAAGAGGCCGCCCGGTTGGATAGACGACCACATGACAAGCATAGAGCGGCAAGCGGCGCCGCACAAAAGCTGGCACGCGATCCGCATAAGGATTCGCATCAAAAGGATGGCCCAGTTAGGTCCATCTACGGGCCAAGAAAGCAAGCTCTTCTAAGCAATGCAACACGCCAAATATCCGGACATAACGGCACACCCAAATATAGGGGAGCTGCACACCCCCTATGTTTTACCGCGAGGTGCTAGATCACGAATTCCCAGCGGGATTTAAACCCATAAACATAGAGGTATACGACGGAACAACAGACCCGGGAGTCTGGATTGAGGATTACATCCTCCACATACACATGGCTAGAGGAGATGATCTCCATGCCATAAAATAATTACCCCTCAAGCTCAAAGGGCCAGCACGGCACTGGCTTAAAAGCCTCCCTAAAAATACCATTGGAAGTTGGGAAGAGCTCGAGGATGCTTTTCGGGCAAAATTTCAAGGGACTTATGTCCGCCCTCCGGATGCAGATGATTTAAGTCACATAACTCAACAACCCGGAGAGTCAGCCCGCAAATTCTGGAATAGGTTCCTCACTAGAAAGAACCAAATAGTCGACTGTCCGGACGCCGAAGCCTTAGCAGCTTTCGAACACAACGTCCGAAACCAATGGCTCGCCAGGCACCTTGGCCAGGAAAAGCCAAGAACAATGGCCGCACTAACAAGCCTCATGACCCGCTTTTGCGCGGGAGAGGATAGTTGGCTGGCAAGATGTAGTACCAGCGACCCAAGTACATCCGAAGTCAGAGATGGAAACGGGAAACCACGACGCAATAAGGACCAACGCCGGACAAGGGGAAACCTCCCGAAGAGCACGACAGTCAATGCCGGATTCAAAAGCTCTCGGCAGAATCATAAAAAACTGCCCCTCAAGGATAACAGCCACGAGCTATCCAACTTAAACAAAATCTTGGACAAAATATGCCAAATCGACAGTACCCCCGGGAATCCTGCAAACCATACCCACAGAGATTGTTGGGTCTTCAAGCAGTCCGGCAAACTCAATGCCGGACACAAGGGGCTCGACACACCAAGCGAAGACGATGACAAACCCCACAAGCAGAGCACCGGAAAACAAAAGAATTTCCCACAAGAAGTTAAAACAGTAAACTCACTTCAAGTGACAAAAGGGAAAATCAGAATGGCGCCCATAGAAATATGCGCCGCATGGCCTATCCCAGCGGAGTCCCGACATTGGTTGTCAAAACCAATCACCTTTGATCATCAGGATTACTCCGGACGTATCGGGAACACAGGATGGACTGCCCTGATATTAGATCCTATAATCGACGGACTCCAATTCACAGAAGTCCTAATGAATGGCGGTAGTGACCTAAACCTGCTATATCAGGACACATTCCGCAGAATGGGGATAGACCCAACCAAAATTCGCCACAGCAACACCTCCTTCAAGGGGGTAATGCCAGGCCTATATGCCCATTGCACGAGCTCCCTACTGCTAGAAGTTGTGTTCGGCTCATCCGACAACTTCCGCCGCGAAAAGTTAACCTTCCATATCACCCCATTCAAAAGTAGTTGTCAAGCACTATTGGGACGTGAAGCTTTCGCCCGCTTTAACGCAATACCGCATTATGCATCTCTTACACTTAAAATGCCTGGTCCACGCGGCATCATCTCACTAAAGGGAAATATCAAGTGTTACTCGAGCATGGAAGAATGTGAGACTGCCTGGACAGTCACACACTAATCCGGCTCCGCTAAACCAAGCACCTGAGCAGGTCATTCGGACCCCGGACACGGCTAGACGAGTCCGGCATAAACATATGAAGGCCTACTAGCCGCACACCCCCGTACAAGGGGCTGCATGCATGTACAACAAGAGATAATAAAGCTCAATTTTATTCGCTTTTCAAATCGTACTCCTTTTATTTAATATAAAGTACATTTTTCGCACGATCTTTCTTCAACTAAGTTCTTCTCCTTTACAGATGAACACCGTGCTACACCCGTCCAGGATACGACACAACGGAGACACAGGCGCAAACGTGAAGTAGGGACCCGTTGCAAGGATTCTTTTCAGATTAAGACCCTGCGTAAACCTTTTTTACTGTCTCTTGTTGATACACATCTCCCGGTTTCTTGCTATAACCGAGGAGGAGGCTGGCGTTTTGGCATCGGCCGCATCAGAATTTTTTGCGTGTACCTGGACACTAGGGGCTTAGGGCATTGTTTTGCCCGTTTTTCATAAAGACCGAATACCTTTGGGAGTGTTTGGCGTCTCGAGTTAGGCCTTATATGCATCAGCTCCGAATCATGTCTTTGGTCAAATGTTGGGTTTGCCCGGCTCCTGTGTTTTGCTGCCTTATGTTCCGCTCTATCGGCTAACGCGGCACCAAGAGAACAACTGCGATTGTGCCCGGGTTCGGCCTGGCGAGCACCTCAGTAGAGAAAGACGAAAACTGGCTGTCATGATATAGCGTGAGACTGGTCAAGCACTCGATGACCCACCGGAATGTTTAGAATTCCTCCGCATTAACAAAGGACCGTTTCCCGGTCAGGCACATACGCGCCCCGAATTCGGTAGAGCGCGGTGCCTCTAGGGGCTATATAGTAGCCCCACCATCGAACTCCTATGGCTAAGTGAAAGTGATAAAGCATTATAGTCTGGTTGCCTAGTTTGCTATGCTATCACCTCCTTCACAGGACCAAGATGTTGGATTAAGTGTGAAAATGCGCCTTTTTTGCAAACACCCCCGCACTATGTGTGTGGGGGCTGAAGCCGAAGACTGCCATCTTTCAGGTTATATACGCATATACATTAACGGCCGCACAGGAGGTATTTTAATACTTGAACGCACAAGTATAAAAGCCCTTATATTATATTGTTTCACAAATCATACATGTCATTTGAACATAATATCCTTCGAGCACTGCCTCTCTATTAAACGAGCGCCCTGCAGGACTTCCTCAAAATAGTGCTCGACAGGTACTCGGCTTCTGTCCGAATCCTGGGATGCAACGTCGGTGGCCTTCATCTCCGCCCAGTATGTCTTGACACGGGCGAGAGCCATCCGCGCACCCTCTATGCATGCTGACCGCTTCATTGCACTAATATGCGGCACCGCACCAAGGAACTGCTGCACCAAGCCAAAATAACTCTTCGGCCCGGGCCTCTTCGGCCACAAATGAGTCATGACATCCTTCATGGCAAGTCCGGACAACCTTTCAGCTTAGCCCATTCGACCAAACGATCGGTCAATGGAAGGGGACGCTCTGGACTATGGAACTGCGACCAAAAAAGCTCTTCCATTCCGTGATCCTTTTGGCCTCGGAAGTGTTCGACCGCGTCTGCGGCACTCGCCGCCAAGTCCAGCTAAGTATCCTCCGCACCCCACAGCTGGCCAAACTGAGCATACTTAGGATCCGTGAATTTCCTCCGTAGCAGAAAAGGCTTTCCAGCCGCAATATCTTCGGCCTGACGTAGCTCCTCTTTCATAGCTCTCATCGCAGAGCGAGCATCCTTGGCCTCAATAGCGGCCTTTTTCAGGCCCTCTTGTTCCGCTCGACCTTCTTTTTCAAGAAGCTCACAACGGTCGGTAGCGTTCTTCAACCTGCGGCCATCTCGGCCATTTCGTTCTTGCTTCGGCAGTGAGCAGCCTGTTCGGCTCTCAGCTCTTCGGCCGCTTTTAAGGCAGCCGCATCACTTTTGCGGGCTTGCTCCTTGGCTCGGGCGAGTTCCGCCCGAAGGTTCTCCATGGAAGCAGCACCATCTGCGTCAAGCATACATGTTGTAAGGCATAGACATTAAGCTACCTTACCGGGTGTCCGCGGAGAAGCTGCATACCTTGTGACTCGTCAAGCCGCTTATTGACAAGCGCGATGTCAGAATCCGCCACGTCAAGCTGCCGCTTTAGTTCGACAAATTCATCAGTCCGGCTTGCCACCGGACGCTTCGCCACCTACATAGGAAGAGCGCATATTATACCTGGGATTATGATCCTCGGCGCGCTGTCATTTTTGACAACGCACCGAGTCTCAGGGGCTACTATCTATACATGGCGCATTCTATATGCAAAACTGTCAGAAGGTACATCATTTTGTGTACCTCAAAACCCGTCAGTAAACTTATGACGGCTTCATGCAATCCTCTTTCAGCGGATGAAATCCTTTCAATCACCGTGCCCATTAGCGCGCGGTGATCTTCCGAGATAGACGCTCGCCCGAGCAGATCTTTCAGCTCCTCCGACCGTACACCAGTCGGTGCCGGACTCGTCCGTTGGCCTTTTTCGAAGGCCGGACGCGGAGGGCTTTGAGGGGACATACGACTGCCTTCGAGCCCCGCCGGATTCGGAGAAGCCCTCCATGACGACACCTCAGGGTCATCCGCCTCGCATGACGGTACGGCAGGCGGAGGCGTTTCGCTCTCCATCATCTCCGGATCGAGATCCCCTGAAGACGAGCTCTGCCGAGAAGGGTTGAGATCCGAACTACAAGGAAAAATTTCGGTCATCTTCAGAAATAAGACATGGATGTCTCTCATTTTAAGAAAACGCCCCTCTTTACATACGGCTGGCTGGAGGGTTGATCTTCTTGGGGAAATAGTGCGGCCGGGGCATCTCCCGGCACAGGACCCTCTGGCGATCTTCCCCCGCTTCGAGGCCTTGGTCTCCGGATCTTCAGAAGCAGTCCTCTTCTCCCCTTGGAGGGAGGGATTCTCGATCCCTCCTTTCTTGATAAACTCCTTCGTGGAGGTAGTAGCTCCCTTGTTCCCCCCTTTGCCTTCTTCAGAAGGCGCAGCCTCTAGCATCCTGGTTAACACAGGATCCGGCGTGGTCTCAGGGAGGGGGGGCGGACACCGGATCAGTTTTGCTTTCGCTATCCACTCCTGTTCAAGGGACAACTCTTTTAAAGGCAAGTTTATGATAGATATACGGATAGCATGTCCGGATACAGGACTACTTACTTGAGTATCCGGGCGATTGCAGCTCAGACCTGCGTCCTCGGTCAAGTCCGGACACATTGCTCGTGATCCGAAGAACAGTTGGTACATCTCCACGGGCGTTACGCCCATAAAATGTTGGAGAGCTCGTGGTCCCTCCGGATTGAACTCCCACAGGCGGAGGGGGCGACGTTTGCAGGGCAGGGTGCGATGAATCAGCATGACCTGCGCTACTATGACCTGATTGATCTCTCTCTCTAGGAGGTCTCGAATACGGCCCTTGGACGACCCCCAGTCGAGCCCTTTATTGACCCATGACGCCAGCCGCGGTGGAGGACCCGAGTGAAAGGCAGGTGACGCCACCCATTTGGTGCCCCTGGGAGCGGTGATATAAAACCACTCATGTTGCCACAGACTGAGCTCCTCTTGAAAAGAGCCCTCGGGCCATGGAGCGTCAACATTCTTGCTTATAACAGCCCCTCCGCACTCTGCCTGCTGCCCCTTGATCATCTTCGCTTCCACTTTGAAGGTTTTGAGCCACAACCCGAAGTGAGGGGTAATGCGGAGGAAGGCTTCACATACGACAATGAACGATGAGATGTGGAGGATGGACTCCAGATCCAATTCATGAAATTCCAGCCCATAATAAAACATGAGCCCCCTCATGAAGGGGTCCATCGGGAAGCCTAACCCCCAAAGGAAGTGAGACACGAACACCACGCTCTCACCAGGCTTGGGAGTGGGAATAACCTGCCCTTGGGCAGGCAGCCTGTGCGAAATTTCGCCAGTTAGATACCGGGCGTCTCTCAGCTTTAGCACGTCTTCTTCCATGACGGAGGAAGGCATCCACCGGCCTTGCAGGTCGGAGCCGGACATCCTCGGAGGTCCGAAGCGCCTGAATCTAGAGCTTTGGGTGTTGGAACTCGAGGCGAGGGGCGGATTCGATTGAGATTGAAAGAAAGGAGCGGGCCTTGGTCTCGTTATAAAGAGGTTGAATACCAAGAGCCCTCCCCGTGACCGTTCGGGACTCGCCTTCGATAGAGGAGGCGTGCCAACGGGCACGACTGGGTTACCCACGCCCGTATTGATGAGAATCCCGGAATAAGGGGACACAATCTCTGCTTTGACAAGACGTGCCAAAGAAACCGCCTCGCTAAACACGCTGAGGTGGGATAGTAAAAACGATTCCAATAAAGGCTTGGTCGTGATGTGACGTCACGCCGCGGAATACGTCAGCAGATTGAATTTGTGTAAAGATTATTCTCTCTACGGTGGTATGTGGAACTTATTTTGCAGAGCCGGACACTATCCTTGTGTTCAAAATCTTCTATGAAATATTCGGAGGAGGAACCCGCATTGCAATGCCGAAGACAATATGCGCGCCGGACTCGTTGTCATTGAAGCCTGGTTCAGGGGCTACTGAGGGAGTCCTGGATTAGGGGGTGTCCAGATAGCAGAACTATCACAGTTGGCAGGACTCCTGGACTATGAAGATACAAGATTGAAGACTCCGTCCCGTGTCCGAATGGGACTTTCCTTGGCATGGAAGGCAAGCTTGGCGATACAGATATGTAGATCTCCTACCATTGTAACCGACTTTGTGTAACCCTAACCCTCTCCGGTGTCTATATAAACCGGAGGGTTTTAGTCCGTTGGACGAACAACAATCATACCATAGGCTAGCTTCTAGGGTTTAGCCTCTTTGATCTCGTGGTAGATCTACTCTTGTACTACCTATATCATCAATATTAATCAAGCAGGAGTAGGGTTTTACCTCCATCGAGAGGGCCTGAACCTGGGTAAAAACATCGTGTCCCTTGTCTCCTGTTACCATCCGCCTAGACGCACAGTTCGGGACCCCTTACCCGAGATCCGCCGGTTTTGACATCGACACTCGTCCTTTCCGATAACAATTCACAGCATAGACATTTTGAAACCCAAACTCCACATTAGTCTCTCCATCGCCGGTGCTCTCTTCTTGTTTTCTCATAGAAACACCAGCCTAGGGTTGAAGGAGCGAAGTAGGTCCCTGAATTCTCCCATTGTCGGGGCCAACCCCAAACCCCGACAGTTCCAAACCAAGATCCTCATTGTGCCCGTCGGGCCTGCTCCTCCTATTAAGTTTGCAATGTAAATGTGTTCATCACATGGTTCCAGTTCCTCAATGATACAGGGTTGTGCAGACCCCAAGCCTTGGTCAAGCATCGCTCGAGAGTACCCGCGTAGCCAACAACATGGTTGGGGACTCGCGGGTGGAGAAGGTGCTACCGCCAAACTCACCAGAGGAGACGCTGATTGCGCATGGAGCGGCTGAGGTCAATGCTGACCATGCTCTGTTAGCAGCAAGCAGAGTGATAGAAACGGCAGAAAATCTTTGCCATTGTTCATCGTGTAAGGGCTGGAGCCCCATTCATATCCAGCCAGCGCGTGTGACACGCGCTATGGTGCGACTTGACACCAGTGCGACACGCACTGTAGTGCAGTCTTTTGAATGAGATGCCTCTTGGAATGACATGTTTCCGTTTACCTTCTCAAATTTTCAACATTTTTCATTTGAAAAAAAGAAATTATTTCCTTTTTTCCCCTTCAAAAATGAAAAAAATACCTTTTTTTAATGTGGGTTACCATTTACTAGTTTCCTTCTATTTTGCTAGTAATATCATGTAGGAGTAATTAGAGCAACTCCAATGTGCCGACCCATTTTGTCCGCGCGCGTTCGTTTGGACTGCGGCGGACAGAAAAGTCGGCCCAACGTGCCGACCCAAACGGATGCGCGTCCTCTTTTTGACCCAAACGGACGTGCGTCCGCTTTTTGTCCGCCTGCGGGCTCATTTTTGAGCCTGATTTGCGTCGGTGCGGACACGAGATCGACGCGCGCGCCACGCTCCAACTACTCCCCCAGGCTAGCCAGTCGGTGGCAAAGCATCCACCATTCCCTCCAATTTCCAAAAACCCTCCAGCCCGCACGCTCCCGGCCGTTCGCCATGGACGACGCTCTCGATGCCACCGCCGTTGGCCTCACCTTCCTCGCCTCGTCCGGCCTCGCCTCCGCCCCCTCCGGCAAAGGCAAGCTCCGCGCCCCTCGCAAGACCGCCACACTGCCCAAGAAGAAGCTGAACCGGAGGAGCGGGCCACGCAATTGGCCAAGAGGAAGGGCCGGAGGCACGCGGCAGACAAAAGGGATGAAGCAGCAGCCGCCGCCTCCCTCGTCGTCGCTGCGCAGCAGGAGGACACCAACGCCCGCGTCGCGGTGGCAACGAGGGAGGCCTTGTTCTACCTAGGGTTAAACCCTGGCCACCACAGGCTCGTCAACACCGCCGTGGCTGCTGCCAGCACCGGCTTGTCCGCATTTCCTCGGATGGTGCTGCCGGAGTCACCGCACGCGTAGGTGACGCACCCGATCCCCAGCTTCAACGTCTACACGCAAGCCTCCCGACTCTCCGGGGAATGCTCGCCAGAGGTGAGCATGGTGGCTCCTTCCATGCCCGCGCCCATCGACCGCGATGCCACGCCAGTGGCCGGTTCCTCGTCGTCCGAAGGGACTAAGAAACATGCGCCTGAGATGCCAGCCAATGTGCTCACCGGTGCCCGCAACCTATTCGACAGAATGCCGGCGGCCGTGGCCGACGAGACGGCCAATCGTTTCATGGAGAACACCATCTTCGAGGGTGGTGCGGCGGCCGCTAGTGGTGCCACCGCGGTTGGCTACGATCCCAATGAGACCCAAAGCAAGGATGGCCGAGGGCCCTTCACGCTGGCGACCTACGATCAAGCTGGCATGCATGACACCTTCATGCAAGATCAAGTCGGCTTGGATCTAGAGGGCTTCCCGCTGGACCACGAGTTTCCAGAGGACTACAACCAAGAGGAATAGGATGAGTTGGACATCGATGGGGAGCCTTTGTTCGATGATGAGCTCGCCAACCAAGCCGTCGGGTCGAAGCCAAAGCGCAAGAGCAAGCGGGCGAAGGCATACATGGCGGCTGAGGACAATCTCCTATGTGAGTGTTGGAGGGACATTGGGCAAGACCCCAAGGTTGGCGCCGAACAAAAGGCATCAACCTTTTGGTTTCGTGTCCACCATGAGTACCATGAGCGCAAGAAGTTCGTGCCATACCAAATGCAAAGCGCGCGCGGGTGGGTGTCCATTTTTAGGCGATGGAGGGTGATCCAACAAGAGTGCAACAAGTTTTTTGCCACTCTTGAGAGCATCAAGGTACGCCCCGTGAGTGGCATCGACATGCAAGACATGGTACGCATGCGGCCCTCTTTGTTTTGATTTCGTTTATGCTTGCATGTCCATTTGCATACCCATTTGCCCATATGCTTGCATGCTATCCATTTGTAGGCGTTCCGAGCTTTGGCGGCTTTCAAGGTACAACATGAAGGCAAGTCCTTTAATCTCTCCCATTGCTGGAGGGTCATCAATGGGGAGGAGAAGTTCAAGGCGCAATATGCCGCCCTCATGGCACGTGGGGGGAAGAAAGCCATGGAGGAAGTTGGGGAGGGCGAGAAGCCACAGCCGCGGGGGAAGACCAACTCCAAGAAGGAGGACAAGTGGGATGCGACGTCCATCGCCTTGATCGTAACCGTGGAGGGCATGATGACCAAGTAGGACTCAAGGGAGGAGAAGCGCCGGCAAGACAAGAAAGAGAAAATGACCGCCTTCATGGAGATCCAAAGGTGGAGTCTTGAGATGGATGTGGAGAAGCAAACGAGGATTCTTGAGATGGAGGCGGAGAAGCAAGCCAAGATGCTAGAGATCGAGGCCGCCAATGCCAGGACCAAGGCGAAAGAAGTGGTTGTCGCTAGCATGATGATGGTGGGTGGAGATCATGAAGGTGGACCTCAACACCGTGTCGCCGAGGAAGAGACCATGGTTCGAGAAGATGCAGGCATACATGCTCAAGTTCGACGACGAGTGATCTATGGCGGCATGCCCCATCCTTTTTTGTATGCCGACAAGTGTGCTGGCATGACCACGACCGAGATGCCGTGGTCGAACTCCTGACCTTTTTAGTCTGCTGGCATGTGGGCCATTGGCAAGCGCGCCAGCAAGAACTGTGCGATGGTCTTTTTGGAGGCTGGCATGGTGCTGGCGATGAACTTTGGGCGGCGGCATTGGCCGCTGGCATGATCTATGGCCACATGCCTTTTAAATTTGTAGGCGGACATGAAATGGGTCAGACGCACGCCCACCCAAAAATAATAATAAGACGGACGCCGAGCGGGCGGCCGACACATACGGACGAAAAACGAACAAAATTGCTATCTGTTTGGGTCAGCGCGTTGGAGTTGCTCTTGCTTGTTTTTTTTGTGTTTTCATGAATAAATGGAATTATGGGCGGTAGTAGAACTTGCCGGTTATGACCATTGCTATCGGATCGTGCGCGGTCAAAATTAGTTAGATAGAGTAGTAAAATCGGCGGCGTGATTAGCGGGCCCTGACGTGGCAATTTGTTTTTTTTTTGAGGTAATGACGCGGCAATTTGCTATTGTTTGTTAATTGGACGGAGGGCCGGCCCATACGTCGAGCAAAAAGGGCGACCGCCCTGGGCCCCAAGAGGGGAGGGCCCAACTAAAACATATATTAGTAAGAACTACAGAAGTATACATTATATTTAAAAGATTATTAAATGAATAAAATAGAGTCTCAATTTGCAGAAGCGTAAGTTCACACCATATACTAATAAGTTATATCACACATAGGCAAACTAATCCGACTGGCGAAGTTGAGTTCAAATACATTAATGTCTCTTTACAATGCATGTCTTAGTATCTTAATGAAAATTATGATAAGTAGATTTCTGTTTAAACCAATACCCAATTTATAATTTGATAAGTGTGTAGGCATCTCATTTGTACCAATCCAAACCATGTGAATCTAAACGAGCATGTTAGGTAATGGAATCATACGTAAAACTACAGTTAACAACATTGTTGTTTCTTCGATGATTCTATTACTAAACCCAACTTGGAAGCTGCATTTTCTAGACGCTTAGAAGTTTTCATGAATATGTCTGCCTAATATTCAGTAGAAACCACTATTAAAATATTTGTTAGTGTGTATATAATTTAAAAATCTCTACCATAATATTCAATAATATCAAGAGATATATGAACACACGCATAGATATGCAAATGTGTATACACTACATCTTTTATGCAATATTAGAAAAATAAATCTGGAAGATTGTTTTAATAATAAAGAAAAAAGTGTTACATCATAAAATCTTCATTTTGTAGAATTAATATTTTCAATGATATACATTACAACTGCATACAAATGAATAATATAACTATTATTTGAAAACATTTTATGTGGCTAAGAAATAAAAATATATATTAATTATAACTGTAATATGATACACTTAGTTTACAATAAGTATAAAAGTTTAATATGAAAAACAATTATTTTACATCGCCCTGGGCCAAAAAATGCTTCGGACCGGCTCTGATTGGACGGCGAACGCACGTGACCACCCGCTCCGTCCCTATTTGTACGGGCACCACGCCCTCGCTTCTCGCCCACTCCCCGCATCCCACCTCTCCCTCTTACTCGCTCGCAGCAAAGGCTCCACCTTTCTTTCTCCCCACCCCACACGAACAGAGCTCCCCTGTTAGAACCAGATCTAGAAGAAGAAACGGAGGCCGTGCTGAAGGAAATATGCCCTAGAGGCAATAATAAAGTTATTATTTATTTCCTTATATCATGATAAATGTTTATTATTCATGCTAGAATTGTATTAACCGGAAACATAATACATGTGTGAATACATAGACAAACATAGTGTCACTAGTATGCCTCTACTTGACTAGCTCGTTGAATCAAAGATGGTTAAGTTTCCTAGCCATGGACAAAAGAGTTGTCATTTGATTAACGGGATCACATCATTAGGAGAATGATGTGATTGACATGACCCATTGCGTTAGCCTAGCACTTGATCGTTTAGTATATTGCTATTGCTTTCTTCATGACTTATACATGTTCCTGTAACTATGAGATTATGCAACTCCCGTTTACCGGAGGAACACTTTGGGTGCTACCAAACGTCACAACGTAACTGGGTGATTATAAAGGAGTACTACAGGTGTCTCCGAAGGTACATGTTGAGTTGGCGTATTTCGAGATTAGGTTTTGTCACTCCGATTGTCGGAGAGGTATCTCTGGGCCCTCTCGGTAATGCACATCACAATAAGCCTTGCAAGCAATGTGACCAATGAGTTGGTTATGAGATGATGCATTACAGAACGAGTAAAGGGACTTGCCGGTAACGAGATTGAACTAGGTATTGGATACCAACGATTGAATCTCGGGCAAGTAACATACCGTTGACAAAGGGAACAACGTATGTTGTTGTGCGGTTTGACCGATAAAGATCTTCGTAGAATATGTAGGAACCAATATGGGCATCCAGGTCCCGCTATTGGTTATTGACCTAGAACAGTTCTAGGTCATGTCTACATAGTTCTCGAACCCATAGGGTCCGCACGCTTAACGTTACGATGACAGTTTTATTATGAGTTTATAAGTTTTGATGCACCGAAGTTTGTTCGGAGTCCCGGATGTGATCACGGACATAACGAGGAGTCTCGAAATGGTCGACACATAAAGATTGATATATTGGAAGCCTATATTTGGATATCGGAATCGTTCCGGGTGAAATCGGCATTTTACCGGAGTACCGGGAGGTTACCGGAACCCCCCGGGGGGTTATTGGGCCTACATGGGCCTCGAGGCAGAAGAGGGAAGGAACCAGGAGGGGGCCGCGCGCCCCTCCCCTTCCTAGTCCGAATAGGACAAGGGAAGGGGGCGGCGCCCCCCCTTTCCTTCCTCCCTTCCTCCTCCTTCCCCCCTTCTCCTACTCCTACTTGGAAAGAAGGGAGTCCTACTCCCGGTGGGAGTAGGACTCCCCCTTGGCGCGCCCTCCTTGGCCGGCCACCTCCTCCCCCCTGGCTCCTTTATATACGGGGGCGGGGGGCACCCCATAGACACACAAGTTGATCTACGGATCGTTCCTTAGCCGTGTGCGGTGCCCCCTTCCACCATATTCGACCTCGGTCATATCGTCGTGAAGCTTAGGCGAAGCCCTGCGCCGGTAGAACATCAACATCGTCACCACGCCGTCGTGCTGACGGAACTCATCTCCGGAGCTTTGCTGGATCGGAGGCCGGAGATCGTCATCGAGCTGAACGTGTGCTGAACTCGGAGGCCCCGTACGTTCGGAGCTTGGATCGGTCGGATCGTGAAGACGTACGACTACATCAACCGCATTGTCATAACACTTCCGCTAACGGTCTACGAGGGTACATGGACATACACTCTCCCCTCTCGTTGCTATGCCATCAACATGATCTTGAGTGTGTGTAGGAATTTTTTTGAAATTACTGCGTTCCCCAACAGTGGCATCCGAGCCTAGGTTTTATGCATTGATGTTATATGCACGAGTAGAACACAAGTGAGTTGTGGGCGATACAAGTCATACTGCTTACCAGCATGCCATACTTTGGTTCGGCGGTATTGTGAGATGAAGCGGCCCGGACCGACGTTACGCGTACGCTTACGCGAGACTGGTTTCACCGTTACGAGCACTCGTGCTTAAAGGTGGCTGGCGGGTGTCTGTCTCTCTCACTTTAGCTGAATCGAGTGTGGCTACGCCCGGTCCTTGCGAAGGTTAAAACAGCACTAACTTGACGAACTATCGTTGTGGTTTTTGATGCGTAGGTAAGAACAGTTCTTGCTAAGCCCGTAGCAGCCACGTAAAATTTGCAACAACAAAGTAGAGGACGTCTAACTTGTCTTTGCAGGGCATGTTGTGATGTGATATGGTCAAGACGTGATGCTATATTTTATTGTATGAGATGATCATGTTTTGTAACCGAAGTTATCGGCAACTGGCAGGAGCCATATGGTTGTCGCTTTATTGTATGAAATGCAAACGCCCTGTAATTGCTTTACTTTATCACTAAGCGGTAGCGATAGTCGTAGAAGCAATAGATGGCGTAACGACAACGATGCTACGATGAAGATCAAGGTGTCGCGCCGGTGACGATGGTGATCACGACGGTGCTTCGAAGATGGAGATCACAAGCACAAGATGATGGCCATATTATATCACTTATATTGATTGCATGTGATGTTTATCCTTTATGCATCTTATCTTGCTTTGATTGACGGTAGAATTTTAAGATGATCTCTCACTAATAATCAAGAAGTGTTCTCCCTGAGTATGCACCGTTGCGAAAGTTCTTCGTGCTGAGACACCACGTGATGATCGGGTGTGATAGGCTCTACGTTCAAATACAACGGGTGCAAAATAGTTGCACACGCGGAATACTCAGGTCATACTTGACGAGCCTAGCATATACAGATATGGCCTCAGAACATGGAGACCGAAAGGTCGAACGTGAATCATATAGTAGTTATGATCAACATAGTGATGTTCACCATTGAAACTACTCCATCTCACGTGATGATCGGACATGGTTTAGTTGATTTGGATCACGTGATCACTTAGATGACTAGAGAGATGTCTGTCTAAGTGGGAGTTCTTAAGTAATATGATTAATTGAACTTAAATTTATCATGAACTTAGTACCTGATAGTATTTTGCTTGTCTATGTTTGTTTGTAGATAGATGGCTCGTGCTGTTGTTCCGTTGAATTTTAATGTGTTCCTTGAGAAAGCAAAGTTGAAAGATGATGGTAGCAATTACACGGACTGGGTCCGTAACCTGAGGATTATCCTCATTGCTGCACAGAAAAGTTACGTCCTGGAAGCACCGCTGGGTGCCAGGCCTGCTGCTAATGCAACTGACGACGTTAAGAACGTCTGGCAGAGCAAAGCTGATGACTACTCGATAGTTCAGTGTACCATGCTTTACGGCTTAGAACCGTGTCTTCAACGACATTTTGAACGTCATGGAGCATATGAGATGTTCCAGGAGTTGAAGTTAATATTTCAAGCAAACGCCCGGATTGAGAGATATGAAGTCTCCAATAAGTTCTATAGCTGCAAGATGGAGGAGAATAGTTCTGTCAGTGAACACATACTCAAAATGTCTGGGTATAATAATCACTTGATTCAACTGGGAGTTAATCTTCCTGATGATAGTGTCATTGACAGAATTCTTCAATCACTGCCACCAAGCTACAAGAGCTTTGTGATGAACTATAATATGCAAGGGATGAACAAGACTATTCCCGAGCTCTTCGTAATGCTAAAAGCCGCGGAGGTAGAAATCAAAACGGAGCATCAAGTGTTGATGGTTAACAAGACCACCAGTTTCAAGAAAAAGGGAAAAGGGAAGAAGAAGGGGAACTTCAAAAAGAACAGCAAGAAAGTTGCTGCTCAAGAGAAGAAACCCAAGTCTGGACCTAAACCTAAAACTGAGTGCTTCTATTGCAAGCAGACTGGACACTGGAAGCGGAACTGCCCCAAGTATTTGGCGGATAAGAAGGATGGAAAAGTAAACAAAGGTATATGTGATATACATGTTATTGATGTGTACCTTACTAATGCTCGCAGTAGCACCTGGGTATTTGATACTGGTTCTGTTGCTAATATTTGCAACTCGAAACAGGGACTACAGATTAAGCGAAGATTGGCTAAGGACGAGGTGACGATACGCGTGGGAAATGGTTCCAAAGTCGATGTGATCGCAGTCGGTACGCTACCTCTACATTTACCATCGGGATTAGTTTTAGACCTAAATAATTGTTATTTGGTGCCAGCGTTGAGCATGAACATTATATCTGGATCTTGTTTGATGCAAGACGGTTATTCATTTAAATCAGAGAATAATGGTTGTTCTATTTATATGAGTAATATCTTTTATGGTCATGCACCCTTGAAGAGTGGTCTATTTTTATTGAATCTCGATAGTAGTGATACACATATTCATAGTGTTGAAACCAAAAGATGCGGAGTTGATAACGATAGTGCAACTTATTTGTGGCACTGTCGTTTAGGTCATATCGATGTAAAGCGCATGAAGAAACTCCATACTGATGGGCTTTTGGAATCACTTGATTATGAATCACTTGGTACTTGCGAACCGTGCCTCATGGGCAAGATGACTAAAATGCCGTTCTCCGGAACTATGGAGCGAGCAACTAATTTGTTGGAAATCATACATACTGATGTTTGTGGTCCAATGAATGTTGAGGCTCGCGGCGGGTATCGTTATTTTCTCACCTTCACAGATGATTTGAGCAGATATGGGTATATCTACTTAATGAAACACAAGTCTGAAACATTTGAAAAGTTCAAAGAATTTCAGAGTGAAGTGGAAAATCATCGTAACAAGAAAATAAAATTTCTATGATCTGATCGTTGAGGAGAATATTTGAGTTACGAGTTTGGCCTACACTTGAAACAATGCGGAATAGTTTCGCAACTCACGCCACCCGGAACACCACAACGAAATGGTGTGTCCGAACGTCGTAATCGTACTTTACTAGATATGGTGCGATCTATGATGTCTCTTACTGATTTACCGCTATCGTTTTGGGGTTATGCTTTAGAGACAGCCGCATTCACGTTAAATAGGGCACCATCAAAATCCATTGAGACGACGCCTTATGAACTGTGGTTTGGCAAGAAACCAAAGTTGTCGTTTCTTAAAGTTTGGGCCTGCGATGCTTATGTGAAGAAACTTCAACCAGATAAGCTCGAACCCAAATCGGAGAAATGTGTCTTCATAGGATACCCAAAAGAGACTATTGGGTACACCTTCTATCACAGATCTGAGGGCAAGATTTTCGTTGCTAAAATCGGATCCTTTCTAGAGAAGGAGTTTCTCTTGAAAGAAGTGAGTGGGAGGAAAGTAGAACTTGATGAGATAACTGTATCTACTCCCTTATTGGAAAGTAGTTCACCACAAGAACCGGTTCCTGTGACGACTACACCAATTAGTGAGGAAGCTAATGATATTGATCATGAAACTTCAGATCAAGTTTCTACTGAACCTCGTAGGTCTACCAGAGTAAGATCCGCACCAGAGTGGTACGGTAATCCTATTCTGGAAGTCATGTTACTTGACCATGATGAACCTATGAACTATGAGGAAGCGATGATGAGCCCAGATTCCACAAAATGGCTAGAGGCCATGAAATCTGAGATGGGATCCATGTACGAGAACAAAGTATGGACTTTGGTTGACTTGCCTGATGATCGGCAAGCCATTGAGAATAAATGGATCTTTAAGAAGAAGAATGACGCTGATGGTAATGTAACTGTCTATAAAGCTCGACTTGTTGCAAAAGGTTTTTGACAAGTTCAAGGAGTTGACTACGATGAGACTTTCTCACCCGTAGCGATGCTTAAGTCTGTCCGAATCATGTTAGCTATTGCTGCATTTCATGATTATGAAATTTGGCAAATGGATGTCAAGACTGCATTCTTGAATGGATTTCTAGAAGAAGAGTTGTATATGATGCAGCCAGAAGGTTTTGTTGATCCAAAAGGTGCTAACAAAGTGTGCAAGCTCCAGCGATCCATTTATGGACTGGTGCAAGCATCTCGGAGTTGGAATAAACATTTTGATAGTGTGATCAAAGCATATGGTTTTATACAGACTTCTGGAGAAGCCTGTATTTACAAGAAAGTGAGTGGGAGCTCTGTAGCATTTCTGATATTATATGTAGATGACATATTATTAATCAGAAATAATATATAATTTCTGGATAGCATAAAGGGATACTTGAATAAAAGTTTTTCAATGAAAGACCTCGGTGAAACTGCTTACATATTGGGCATCGAGATCTATAGAGATAGACCAAGACGCTTAATAGGACTTTCACAAAGCACATACCTTGACAAAATTTTGAAAAAGTTCAAAATGGATCAGGCAAAGAAAGGGTTCTTGCCCGTGCTAGAAGGTGTGAAGTTGAGTCAAACCCAATGCCCGACCACAGCAGAAGATAGAGAGAAAATGAAAGATGTTCCCTATGCTTCAGCCATAGGCTCTATCATGTATGCAATGCTGTGTACCAGACCTGACGTATGCTTAGCAATAAGCTTGGCAGGAAGGTACCAAAGTAATCCAGGAGTGCTCGACAGCGGTCAAGAACATCCTGAAATACCTGAAAAGGACTAAGGATATGTTTCTCGTATATGGAGGTGACAAAGAGCTAGTCGTAAATGGTTACGTCGATGCAAGCTTTGACACTGATCCGGACGATTCTAAATCGCAAACCGGATACGTGTTTTTATTAAATGGTGGAGCTGTAAGTTGGTGCAGTTCTAAACAAAGCGTCGTGGCGGGATCTACATGTGAAGCGGAATACATAGCTGCTTCTGAAGCAGCAAATGAAGGAGTCTGGATGAAGGAGTTCATTTCTGATCTAGGTGTCATACCTAGTGCATCGGGACCAATGAAGATCTTCTGTGACAATACTGGTGCAATTGCCTTGGCAAAGGAATCCAGATTTCACAAGAGGACCAAGCACATCAAGAGACACTTCAATTCCATTCGGGACCAAGTCCAAGTGGGAGATATAGAGATTTGCAAGATACATACGGATCTGAATGTTGCAGACCCGTTGACTAAGCCTCTCTCACGAGCAAAACATGATCAGCACCAAGACTCCATGGGTGTTTGAATCATGACTATGTAAACTACATTATTGACTCTAGTGCAAGTGGGAGACTGAAGGAAATATGCCCTAGAGGCAATAATAAAGTTATTATTTATTTCCTTATATCATGATAAATGTTTATTATTCATGCTAGAATTGTATTAACCGGAAACATAATACATGTGTGAATACATAGACAAACATAGTGTCACTAGTATGCCTCTACTTGACTAGCTCGTTGAATCAAAGATGGTTAAGTTTCCTAGCCATGGACAAAAGAGTTGTCATTTGATTAACGGGATCACATCATTAGGAGAATGATGTGATTGACATGACCCATTGCGTTAGCCTAGCACTTGATCGTTTAGTATATTGCTATTGCTTTCTTCATGACTTATACATGTTCCTGTAACTATGAGATTATGCAACTCCTGTTTACCGGAGGAACACTTTGGGTGCTACCAAACGTCACAACGTAACTGGGTGATTATAAAGGAGTACTACAGGTGTCTCCGAAGGTACATGTTGAGTTGGCGTATTTCGAGATTAGGTTTTGTCACTCCGATTGTCGGAGAGGTATCTCTGGGCCCTCTCGGTAATGCACATCACAATAAGCCTTGCAAGCAATGTGACCAATGAGTTGGTTACGAGATGATGCATTACAGAACGAGTAAAGAGACTTGCCGGTAACGGGATTGAACTAGGTATTGGATACTAACGATCGAATCTCGGGCAAGTAACATACCGTTGACAAAGGGAACAACGTATGTTGTTGTGCGGTTTGACCGATAAAGATCTTTGTAGAATATGTAGGAACCAATATGGGCATCCAGGTCCCGCTATTGGTTATTGACCGAGAATGGTTCTAGATCATGTCTACATAGTTCTCGATCCCGTAGGATCCGCACGCTTAACGTTACGATGACAGTTTTATTATGAGTTTATAAGTTTTGATGCACGGAAGTTTGTTCGGAGTCCCGGATGTGATCACGGACATAACGAGGAGTCTCGAAATGGTCGAGACATAAAGATTGATATATTGGAAGCCTATATTTGGATATCGGAATCGTTCCGGGTGAAATCGGCATTTTAACGGAGTACCGGGAGGTTACCGGAACCCCCCGGGGGGTTATTGGGCCTACATGGGCCTCGAGGGAGAAGAGGGAAGGAACCAGGTGGGGGCCGCGCGCCCCTCCCCTTCCTAGTCCGAATAGGACAAGGGAAGGGGGGCGGCGCCCCCCCTTTCCTTCCTCCCTTCCTCCTCCTTCCCCCCTTCTCCTACTCCTACTTGGAAAGAAGGGAGTCCTACTCCCGGTGGGAGTAGGACTCCCCCTTGGCGCGCCCTCCTTGGCCGGCCACCTCCTCCCCCCTGGCTCCTTTATATACGGGGGCGGGGGGCACCCCATAGACACACAAGTTGATCTACGGATCGTTCCTTAGCCGTGTGCGGTGCCCCCTTCCACCATATTCCACCTCGGTCATATCGTCGCGAAGCTTAGGCGAAGCTCTGCGCTGGTAGAACATCAACATCGTCACCACGCCGTCGTGCTGACGGAACTCATCTCCGGAGCTTTGCTGGATCAGAGGCCGGAGATCGTCATTGAGCTGAACGTGTGCTGAACTCGGAGGCCCCGTACGTTCGTAGCTTGGATCGGTCGGATTGTGAAGACGTACGACTACATCAACCGCGTTGGCATAACGCTTCCGCTAACGGTCTACGAGGGTACGTGGACATACACTCTCCCCTCTGGTTGCTATGCCATCAACATGATCTTGAGTGTGCGTAGGAATTTTTTTGAAATTACTGCGTTCCCCAACACGCGCTCCCTCGGGTCGACTGGCTGGTCTCGAGCGCTGCGCCATGAGCCAGTAGAGGGCGGTGCGGCCGTTTGGATCCATGGGCATGACCAGGGCCGGTCCATAAGCCGGGCAAAAAAGGCAACCGCCCCAGGCCCCGGAGGGCAAGGGACTCCAAATTACTAAATTATGCTTGTAGTAACCATAGTACTTCCTACATTTTTATTTACTCCACATTAGTTGTGGTCAAAATTAAACTTTATAAACTTTGAAATATGCAATAACAAATCAATACCATTAGATTCATTATTGAATGTACTTTCACATCATATAGATTTGTTATTATAAATGTTCATAATTTTTTTCCATAAACTTGGTCAAACATTGTGAAGTTTGACTTTAGTCAAAGCTAATATGCAGAGTAAATAAAAATGAAAGGAGTATCCTCTATAACACTAAGCTTCCCAATTTTTTTTCAAGAGTACACCTAGGCGTACCTTAGCTTTATAGAAGGCAGAATTAGAATTACAAGAAACTACCACCCGCTGTGAACAACGAGCATAGCGCACACCACACCACTCACAAACAAGTCCACACATGGACAACACCGCAAAGTAAGCTACAACACATAAGAGCCTATCCTAGGCCGGCACATACACCACCGACGCCGAACGCCTTCGAAGACCACCCTTCCGTAGAACATTGCTTGTCGATGCACCATCCACCCCTGAGCGCCTAAGAGGAAGTGGCAAGTGGAAGGAAGGACTTGCTCCGATCTGAGGGAAGCACCGTCTTGGAGACACCAACAACGAGCATACATAGCGCCATAGGGGACCAACATAGGACAATGGCGGGCACCGAAGGAGAGCAATAAGGACCCAACCATGTCTCCATACACAAAGCTCCCAACAGAGATACGATGTCGAGGACGCCGCCAATGTGCCGATCCAACATCGAATCGAGGCTTTCACCTGAAGACAACCACCAACTCCAAGAGAGCGTGGGGCATGGAGCACACGCCTCGGCGATGCCTCCAAGAAGGGATGACACTGATGTCTACTAGACAACCTTCTTCTTGTACACGTTGTTGGGCCTGCAAGTGCACAGGTTTGTAGGATAGTAGCAAATTTCCCACAAGTGGATGACCTAAGGTTTATCAATCCGAGGGAGGCGTAGGATGAAGATGGTATCTCTCAAGCAACCCTGCAACCAAATAACAAAGAGTCTCTTGTGTCCCCAACACACCCAATACAATGGTAAATTGTATAGGTGCACTAGTTCGGCGAAGAGATGGTGATACAAGTGCAAAATAGATGGTAGATATAGGTATTTGTAATCTGAAAATATAAAAACAGCAATGTAACTAATGATAAAAGTGATCGTAAACGGTATTGCAATGATAGGAAACAAGGCCTAGGGTTCATACTTTCGCTAGTGCAAGTTCTCTCAACAATAATAACATAGATAGATCATATAACAAGCCCTCAACATGCAACAAAGAGTCACTCCAAAGCCACTAATAGCGGAGAACAAACGTAGAGATCATGGTAGGGTACGAAACCACCTCAAAGTTATTGAGGGAGTCCTAGACTAGGGGGTGTCCGGATAGCCGAACTATCATCATCGGCCGGACTCCAAGACTATGAAGATACAAGATTGAAGACTTCGTCCCGTGTCCGGATGGGACCTTCCTTGGCGTGGAAGGCAAGCTTGGCGATACAGATATGTAGATCTCCTACCATTGTAACCGACTCTGTGTAACCCTAGCCCTCTCTGGTGTCTATATAAACCGGATGGTTTTAGTCCGTAGGACATAACAACAATCGTACCATAGGCTAGCTTCTAGGGTTTAGCCTCCTTGATCTCGTGGTAGATCTACTCTTGTACTACCCACATCATCAATATCAATCAAGCAGGACGTAGGATTTTACGTCCATCAAGAGGGCCCGAACCTGGGTAAAACATCGTGTCCCTTGTCTCCTGTTACCATCCGCCTAGACGTACAGTTCGGGACCCCCTACCCGAGATCCGCCGGTTTTGACACCGACATTGGTGCTTTCATTGAGAGTTCCTCTGTGTCGTCACCGATAGGCTCGATGGCTCCTTCGATCATCAACAATGATGCGGTCCAGGGTGAGACTTTTCTCCCCGGGCAGATCTTCGTATTCGGCGGCTTTGCACTGCGGGCCAATTCGTTTGGCCATCTGGAGTAGATCGAAAGCTACGCCCCTGGCCGTCAGACCAAATTTGGAAGTCTGAACTTCACGGCTGACATCCGCGGAGACTTGATCTTCAATGGATTCGAGCCACAACCGAGCGCGCCGCACTGTCACGATGGGCATGATTTAGCTCTGCTGCCAGACAGTGCCCTGGAGACCACACACGAGTCCGCTCCGACCCTCGATTTGGAGCCGGCTGTGCAGATCGAGGACGGGTGGTTAGACACCGCCTCGGGGGCTGCAACCTCTACGGCAATAGAGCCAAATACTGACTTTGTCCCTTCTGAAGCTCGTGACTCCAAGGTGCCGGACTCCTTGCCGGACTCCGAACCTCCCGCACCCCCTTCAATCGAATCCGATTGGGCGCCGATCATGGAGTTCACTGCTGCGGACATCTTTCAACACTCACCTTTTGGCGACATCCTGAGTTCGCTAAAGTATCTCTCGTTATCAGGAGAGCCCTGGCCAGACTACGGTCAGGACGGTTGGGATGCGGACGACGAAGAAATTCAAGGCCCACCCACCACCCACTTAGTAGCCACTGTCAATGATTTAACCGACATGCTAGACTTCGACTCCGAAGACATCGATGGTATGGACGACGATGCCGGAGACGACCAAGAACCAGCGCCTACTGGGCACTGGAAAGCCACCTCAACTCACGATGTATACATGGTGGATACACCAAAAGGAAGCGATAATGAGGAACAACGGGATGCGGCGAAGGATAATTCCCCCGAAAAACAACAAAAACGGCGACGCAAGTGCCGACCGAAGTCCCGCCTCAATAACAACGGCACCCATACTGACCCAGCCGTAGAGCAGGGCGAACCAGTGGACGAGCAACCCATTCCCGGCAAAAACAATAGTCCAGACGATCTCACGCCGGACACATCACCGGAGCATAAGAACCTTCACAGAAGGCTCGTCGCCACTGCAAGGAGTTTGAAGAAGCAAAAGAGGAAGCTCAAAACGGTGGAAGACATACTCAGAATGAGATGGAGCAAAGTACTCAAGACCGCAGATAAATACGGCTATAGTCACCAAGCAAAGAGCTACCCGAAGCGCAAGCTGTTGCCCGAATTTGACGACGAGGCCGTAGAGCCCCCACAGTCAAAAAAGAAAGAGGCCGCCTGGCTGGATAGACGACCAGACAACAGTCTAAAAGCGGCAAGCGACGCCGCACATAATCCGGCACACGATCCAAATAAGGATCCTCGCAAAAAGGATGGCCCGTTCAGGTCCATCTATGGGCCAAAAAAGAAGGCTCCAGGAAGCAACACAACCCGCCGAGTGTTCAAAGATAACGGCACACCTAAATACAGGGGCGCCACACACCCACTATGTTTCACCGACGAGGTACTGGATCATGAATTTCCAGCGGGATTCAAGCCAGTAAACATAGAGGCATATGACGGAACAACAGAACCCGGAGTCTGGATTGAGGATTATATCCTACACATACATATGGCTAGAGGAGAGGATCTCCACGCCATAAAATACCTACCCCTCAAGCTCAAAGGGCCAGCTCGGCATTGGCTCAAAAGCCTCCCAGAAAATACCATCGGAAGTTGGGAAGAGCTTGAGGATGCGTTTCAAGCAAATTTTCAGGGAACTTATGTCCGCCCTCCGGATGTAGACGATTTAAGTCACATAACTCAACAGCCCGGGGAGTCAGCACGCAAATTCTGGAACAGGTTCCTCACCAAAAAGAACCAAATAGTCGACTGTCTGGACACCGAAGCCTTAGCAGCCTTTAAACATAACGTCCGAGACGAATGGCTCGCCAGACACCTCGGCCAAGAAAAACCAAGAACAATGGCCGCGCTAACAAGCCTCATGACCCGCTTTTGCGTGGGCGAAGATAGCTGGCTAGCAAGATGCAACACCAGCGACCCGAGTACATCCGAGGTCAGGGATGGAAATGGGAAATCACGACGCAGAAAAGATCAGCGCCGGAATAAGGAGAACGGCCCAAATAGCACGGCGGTCAACGCCGGATTCAAAAGCTCTCGGCCGAATAACAAAACACTGCCCCTTAAGGACAATAGTGACGAGCTATCCAACCTAAACAAAATCTTGGATATGATATGTCAAATCCACAGTACCCCCGGGAAGCCTGCAAACCATACCCACAGAGATTGTTGGGTCTTCAAGCAGTCCGGCTGACTTAACGCCGAACACAAGGGGCTCGACACACCAAGCGAAGACAATGACGAATCCCACAAGCAGCAGGCCGGAAAACAGAAGACTTTCCCACTAGAAGTCAAAACAGTGAACTCACTTCATGTGATAAATAGTACAACAACTACTAAAACACGCGCCGCACGATCCACCCAAGCGGAGCCCCAAAATTGGATGTCAAACCCAATTACTTTCAACCATCAGGATTACTCCAGAAGTATTCGAAACGTAGGAGGGACTGCTTTGACATTGGATCCCATAATCGACGGACTACAATTCACACAAGTCCTAATGGATGGCGGAAGTGAAATAAACCTGCTATACCAGGATACCATCCGCAGAATGGGGACAAACCCTACCAAAATTCGCCATAGCAACACTTCCTTCAAAGGAGTGACGGCAAACCTTTATGCAAAGTGTACTGGCTCCGTACTACTAAAGGTTGTGTTCGGTTCACCCGACAACTTCCATCGCGAAAAGCTAATCTTCCATATCGCCCCATTCAAAAGTGGCCATCAAGCACTACTGGGACGCGAAGCTTTTGCCCGCTTTAACGCAATATCGCATTACGCGTCTCTTATACTCAAAATGCCCGGTACACGTGGCATAATCTCATTAAAGGGAAACTCCGAGTGTTCCTCGACCACGGAAAACGTGAGACTGCCTTGACAGCCACACATTAATCCAACCTTGCTGATCAAAGCCCCTAAAAACAGGTCATTTAGACCTCGGACACGGTTAGGCGAGTCCGGCATAAATAAACAAGGGGCTTCCCAGCCGCATACCTCCTTACAAGGGGCTCCACGTATAAACAATGAGAGCCAATAAAGCTCAATTTTATTCATCTTCCAAATCATACTCTGTTTTAAATACATTTTTTGCACAATATTTTTTTCCAAACTAAGTTCTTCTCTTTTACAGATGAACCACGTGCTACACCCGTCCAGGATACAGCACAACGGAGACACAGGCGCAGACGTGCAGCAGGGACCCGTTGCAAGGATTCTTTTCAGATTAAGACCCTGCGTAAACCTTTCTTACTGTCTCTTGTTGATACTCATCCCCCGGTTTCCTACCATAACCGAGGAGGAGGCTGGCGTTTTGGCATCGGCCGCGTCAGAAGTTCTCGCCTGTACCTGGACACTAGGGGCTTAGGGCATTGTTCTGCCCGTTATCATAAAGTCCGAATACCTTAGGGAGTGTTCGGTGTCTCGAGTTAGGCCTTATATGCATCAGCTCCGAATCATGTCTTTGGTAAAATGTTGGGTTTGCCCGACCCCTGTGTTTTGCTGTCTTACGTTCCGCTCCATCGGCTAACGCGGCACCAGGAGAACTACTGCGATTGTGCCCCGGTTCGGCCGGGCGAGCACCTCAGTAGAGAAAACCGAAAACTGACTGTCATGATATAGTGAGAGACTGGTCAACCACTCGATCGACTATCGGAATGTTTAGAATTCCTCCGCTTTGACAAAGGACCGCTTCCCGGTCAGGCACACACGCGCCCCGAGTTCGGAGAGCGCGGTGCCTCTTGGGGCTATATCGTAGCCCCACCATCGAGCTCCTATGGCTAAGTGAAAGTGATAAAGCATTATAGTCCGCTTGCCTAGTTTGCTATGCTATCACCTCCTTCAAAGGACCAAGACGTTGGATTAAGTGTGAAAATGTGCTTTTTTTGCAAACACCCCCGCACCATGTGTGTGGGGGCTGAAGCCAAAGACTGCCATCTTTCAGGTTATAAATACATATACATTAACGGCCGCACAGGAGATATTTCAATACTTGAACGCACAAGTATAAAAAGTCGTTAGATTATAAATATGATCTCTCAAATCATACATGTCATTTGAACATGACATTTTTCGAGCACTGCGACTCTATTAAACGAGCGCCCTGCAGGACTTCCTCAAAATAGTTCTCGGTGGGTAAGCGGCTCTCGTCCGAACCCCGGGATGCAACATCGGTGGCATTCATCTCCGCCCAGTATGTCTTAACACGGGCAAGAGCCATCCGTGCACCCTCTATGCATGCCGACCGCTTCATCGCCTTGATATGCGGCACCGCCCCAAGGAATTGCTGCAATAAGCCAAAATAACTCTTCGGCTTGGGCCTTTCCGGTCAAAGATGAGCCACCACATCCGTCATGGCAAGTCCGAACAATCTATTCAGCTCAGCCCACTCAGCCAACCGATCGGTCAATGGAAGTGGACGCTCCGGACTATGGAATTGAGACCAAAAAAGCTCTTCCATTTCATGATCCTTCTGACTTTGGAAATGCACAACTGCGTCCGCCGCACTTGCCGCCAAATCCAGATAAGGATCCTCCGCACTCCACAACTGGACCAACTAAGCATACTTCGGATCCGTGAACTTCCTCCGCAACAGAAATGGCTTTCCAGCCGCAATGTCTCCGGCCTGACGCAGGTCCTCCTTTATAGCCCGCATTGCAGAACGAGCATCCTTGGCTTCGGCGGTGGCCTTCTTCAGGCCCTCCTGCTCCGCTTGGCGCTCTCTTTCAAGAACCTCATAGCGGTCAGTAGCATCTTTTAATTTCACGGCCATTACGGCCATTTCCTCCCTACTTCGGCAGTGAGCAGCCTTTTCGGCTTTTAGCTCCTCCGCTGTCTTCAAGGCAACCGCATCACTTTTTCTGGCTTGGTCCTTGGCTCGAGCAAGCTCCGCCTGAAGGTCTTCAACAGCAGCGGCACCATCTGCATCAAGCATACATGTTGTAAGGAGTGGGCGTCAGCTCCCTTACCAGGTGACCGCGGAAACACCACCTACCTTGCGACTCGTCAAGTCGTTTATTGACCAGCGCGATGTCCGCATCCGCAACATCGAGTTGCCGCTTCAGTTCGGCAACTCTATCAGTCCGGCTGGCCACCGAACGTTCCGCCACCTGCATAGGAAAGGCAACATTTCGTAACTGAGATTATGATCCTCGGCACGCTGTCGCTTTCGACAACATACCGAGTCTCAGGGGCTACTATCTATACAGGGCGCACTCTATGTGCAAAACTGTCAAAAGGTATGTCATTTTTTGCGTACCTCAAACCCCGTCAGTAAACTTCCGACGGCCTCATGCAACCCGCTCTCGGCGGATGAGATCCTTTCAATCACCGCACTCATTAATGCGCGGTGATCTTCTGAGAGAGACGCCCTCTAGAGCAAACCCTGCAGCTCCACCGGCCGTACTCCAGTGGGTGCCGAACTCCCAGGCCCCGCCGGACTCGGGTAGACCCTCCGTGACGACACCTCAGGGTCGTCCGCCCCGCCTGACGGGGCGGCAAATGGAGGCGTTTCGCTCTCCATCATCTCCGGACGAAGGTCCCCCGAGGATGAGCTCTGCTGAGAAGGGCTGAGATCCGAACTACAAGGTAGAAACTTCGGTTATCCTTAGAAATAAAATAGGGATGTCCCTTATTATAAAACTTCCCTTTTTTCTACTTACGGCTCGCTGGAGGGCTGATTCCTTTGGGGAGACTGTGCGGCCGGGACTCCTCCCGGCACAGGACCTTCCGGTGCAGATTTCTTTCCCCGCTTCGAGGCTTTGGCCTCCGGGTTTTCGGAAGCGGTCCTCTTCTCCCCCTGGAGGGAGGGATCCTTGATTCCCCCCTTACTGAGAGCCTCCTTAACAGAGGTGGTAGTTTCCCTGTTCTCCCCTTCGCCCTCCTCCGAAGGCGCTACCTCCAACATTTTGATTAACACGGGATCCGACGTGGTCTCAGGGAGGGGGGCCGGACACCGTATCAGTTTTGCTTGCGCTATGCACTCCTGTTCAAAGGATAGCCGGTTAAAAGGCAAATCCATGATAAATAAACGGATGATATGTCCGGTCACAGGGCTACTTACTTGAGTATCTGGGCGATTGCAGCTTAGGCCAGCATCCTCGGTCAAGTCCGGACACACTTCTTGTGATCCGAAGAACAGTTTGTACATCTCCACGGGTTTTGTACCCATGAAGTGTTGGAGAGCTTGTGGTCCCTCCGGATTGAATTCCCACATGCGGAGGGGGCGACGTTTGCAGGGCAGAAGACGCCGAATCAGCATAACTTACGTCACTACGACCAGATTGATCTCCCTCTCTTGGAGATCTTGAATCCGGCCCTGCAATAGGGGTACGTCCTTGGACGACCCCCAGTCGAACCCTTTGTTGACCCATGATGTCAGCCTCTGTGGAGGGCCCGGGCGAAAGGCGGGCGGCGGCCTCTGCCTGCTGCCCCTGTTGCCACAAGTCGAGCTCCTCCTGAAAAGAGCCCTCGGGGCATGGAGCATCGGCCCTCTTGCTTATAACCGCCCCGCCGCACTCTGCCTGACGCCCCTCAATCATCTTCGGCTCCACATTGAAGGTTTTGAGCCACAAACCAAAGTGAGGGGTAGTGCGGAGGAGGGCTTCGCAGACGACAATAAATGATGAGATGTGGAGGATAGACTCCGGAGCCAAGTCGTGGAATTCCAGCCCATAGTAAAACAGGAGCCCCCTCACGAAGGGATCCATCGGGAAGCCTAAACCCCGACGGAGGTGAGAGACGAACACGACACTCTCGCCAGGCTCAGGAGTAGGAATGACTTGCCCTTGGGCAGGCAACCTGTCAGGACCCCGACTCAATGCCACATCGATCTAGCATGTAACACCTCATATCACTTTGCGGCCTCACGCACGGTATCCCCACGGGTGTCGCCTTACCTTTGCCCGGGACCGTTTGCGCCTTTTGTCACACGTATATGATAGTGTCGCTAGCATCCATATGATAAGGAGCCCAGGCTGACATGGCTAGTCGTAAACCCAAAGTGGCACAAACTTACAAGGACAGGCATCCATGACCCAGCATCGAACGTGTCGGTCATCAGCGAGTGAATCCAGGCTATAGCACTGGGCTAGCAGGACTCCGGTGAACCGGGCTGTAGCGGGCTAACAGGACTCCGGTATTCCTCGCGTGACATGTCCCCTAAGGGACAGACACAGGAACGAAGAAGGACACATGCCGGCCAGCCTAAGTGTTCCGGAGCAGTAGCAAGCTACCATGGCTCAGTGGAAGCACTAGGAGACATTTCCCGATAAGAGAGGCTACTAAGGATAAACAACTAGATAGTCAGATCCCACACATACCAAGCATTTCAATAACATACACACAATATGCTCGATATGTGCAAATACAACATGGCATCACAACATGACTCTACAACTCAAGTATTTTATTCAATAGGCTCCGAGGAGCGAGATATTACAAGCATGGGTCTCACGACCCAACATTCAAAGCATACAAGTCAAGCACAAGCGGAAGCTTAACATGTCTGAGTACAGACATCTACAAATGAAAAAGGCTGAGAAGTCTGACTAACTACCAGATCCTGCCGAGGGCACAAGATCGTAGCTGAGGTAACAAGCTAAACGTCGAAGTCCACGTGGAACTACTAGCGAGACTGAAGTCTCTCTGCAAAAACATAAATTAAGCAACGTGAGTACAAATGTACCCAGCAAGACTTACATCAGAACTAACTACATATGCATCATTATCAACAAAGGGGATGGTGGGGTTTAACTGCAGCAAGCCAGCTTTGACTCAGTGGCTATCCTGAACTACGACTGCAATGTAACTCTTTGAGGTGGCGCACACGAGTCCACATATTCACCATATCAATACACCACTATGGATCCGCTCCCGTCTCCCTACGAGAACGCCATCCATAGCACTCACACTTATCTTGCGCATTTTAGAGTATCCACTTTCACTTGTCTATGAACTGTACAGGCAACCCAGAAGTCCTTTACCGCGGACACAGCTATTCGAATAGATAATGTTAACCCTGTAGGGGTGTACTTCTTCACACACGCTCTCACCACTTACTGCCGTTTACATGACATGTACTCGGCAACCTTCAAGCGGAAGCCCAGCGAGGGTGTCGGCCACGACCTGACTAAGCACACAAGTCTCTAGTCCAGCTTTATCGCCTATTTGGGTTCCATCCGCAAGGAGATCCGGCCGGGGTGTCGCTCACGGCCCCAAACGATGTGAGCAGGGTTCCCAAGCCCACCATCCGGATGCCACTTGGTACACCGTGCCACTGTGCCTAGTCGGTCCCAAGCCCACCTGTACCGGGTACCACTTGGTAGACTACTAACACTATCTACAAACACCAGAAACTAGTTGCAACTCCTGGACAGAGATCGAGTTGATTAATAAGTCGAGAGAGCTTGGAGCGCCCGGAGCCCAATGTGTGGTAGTAACTGATCATGGATCACAAACACAGAACTCAGTTCCTGAAGACCGCTGCAATGAGACAACCCACCATTTACTCCTACATGGCCTCTCACCGCTACCTTTACCAAATCGTGTTCACACACTTAGCTCTCCACAGTAGGACATGTTCACACACCTCCAATTCATCCCCGATGAATCAGACCTGACACAACTCTAAGCAATAGCAGGCATGACAACAAGCATGAATGAGTAGGCACATCAGGGCTCAAACAACTCCTACTCATGCTAGTGGGTTTCATCTATTTACTGTGGCAATGACAGGTCATGCAGAGGAAAGGGGTTCAACTACCGCAGCATGTAACAGTTGAATCGTTGTTGTCCTAATGCAGTTAAAGAGAGCAGGAGCGAGATAGTGGGATTGTATCGGAATGAACAAGAGGGTTTTGCTTGCCTGGCACTTCTGAAGATAATATAGTTCTTCATCGGTGTCATCGAACTCATCGTCGGAACCACATCTATCGAGAGGGGACAAACACCGGCAAACAAGGAAGAACACAATCAATGCAATGCACAATATGATGCATGATCATGACATGGCAATATGCTGTGATTTGAGCTAATTCAACTAGCAGCAAGTTAAATGGAGTTGGTTTGAACCCTAGGTTCAAATTCAAACTCCACATGTGGATATTCAAATGCCATTATTTGTTTTGCCCAATTCAGTAACTATAAGTTGTTCCAACATGCATGAAAACAGTACAGATGGATAGATTGGATTTTTCTGATCATTTTTCATATATAAATTATTTCATTTGGAGTTACGGTTGATTTTATATGAATTTTAGAAGTTTTGACTATTTTCTAAATTTTTTTGAATTATTTTAAATCCAGAAAATTATTAACTGCGTCAGCATTGCATCACTGTGACGTCAGCAGGTCAACTGCGGTTGACCAGGTCAAACCTGACGTGTGGGGTCCACACGTCAGTGACATAGTTATATAACAGGATTAATTAAATTTAACTAATCAAATTAGCAGGCATCAGGCCCACTGTTAGTGTCAGCAGGGGGTGTAATTAGTCCTAAACTAAACTGGTCAGGGGCGGGGCCCCCATGTCAGACGACCTGGGGTGGTCAAACCCCCGGTCAAAACGGTCAACGCCACCGGCGTCTTGACGCCGGCGACGGCAAACGCGGCAAAGCGCTGCGGGGTTGCTCCTCCAGTGGCTAAAAGCGCAGCAGAGGGCACCGGGGGGAAGCCCTTGCTCACCCGCATCCAGGGGAGCACGCGGTTGGGCGTGGGGTGGGTGGAGCTCACCGAAATGGAGCTCGTGGCGGTGCCGGAGTTCGGGCGGTGATGGTTACGGCGATGCAGCATGCGGCAGGAGCAGCGGATGGGTGTTACGGGCTCCTGGGAGTGCACTGAGTGCAGTGACACGCTCGGTTTGGATGGAGATGAACCAAAACGACGATGGCGACAAGTCCGGCGCCGGTGAGGTTTCGGTCTCAGCGGAAACGAGGGCTACGATGAGCTAGTGGGCATGTGAGTAGGGGGGATCAGTAGAGGAGCTTACGTCGAGTTCAGAGGTGGTCTTGGCGTGCTCGAGGAAGCACGGGAGCGAGCGGGGTGGCGAGAGGGATCTCCGGCGGCCGGCGACGAAGATGATGAACACGGCGTCGATGCAGGGCCTCCGGCGATGCGTGTCTATACGGAGAGGACGAGGGAGGCATGGCGATGCTCGTGGACACGTCGAAGAGGCTTGGGGTTGGCTGCGGCTGCGGCTATGGCGAGCAGCGTCGGCGGTTGCACTCGGGCGCGAGAGGAAGAAAGAGCAGATGAGGGGAGAGCTCCAGGGAGAGAGGGGAGAAGTGCAGGGTCGGGGCGGCGCCAAGGAGTAGCTTCGAGGCGTCGCCATGCTGTCCAAGCGGGGCAGGCAGCCAGGGAGCTGCGTGGAGAGCTCGGCGTGCGCGGGCGCGCTCCTCTCTGCCTGCCTGGCGAGAGGAAGCAGGTGGCTGGCACGGGCCAGCATAGTGCTGGGCCGGCCAGTGGGCTGCCAGGTGGGCTGCGCCAGGTAGGTGTCCAGGTAGTTTCCTCTCTCTCTATTTTCTATTTTGTTTTTGTTTTCTAATTATTTGCCTCTGTTTTGAGCTTAGGAAAAATACCAAGGCATTTCCTAAAATCCTGAAAATATTCATGGACACTTGCTGAATTATTTCAGTGGCCCAAAAATAGTTCCAACATTATTTGAACATTTAAATTATTTATAGTATTTAAATGCCCAAAGTCAAATACTATATGATTTAATTCAAAAATCCAGAATGGCCTAGAAAAATGTGCACCATTTTTGGGAGAGGTTCTAGACCAATCCAAAAATAATGAACTTTTCTAAAGAGCATTTTGGGTTCATAGAAAATATTTTTATTTGAACCTAGTTGATTTGATCTGGTGCTAGGGTTTGAGCAATCCCCATTTCAACTTAAATAGAATTTAAACATGGTGCACACATGAAGGGCTAGCCTAGAGCAAACCAGAAGCTAGGGATGTGACAACTCACCCACACTAAACAAGAATCTCGTCCCGAGATTCAAGACGTGAGATAAGAAGACAGAGGGGACACAAAGCTAACACAATCTTCATGATCCAACTGTCCTTTGCAGAGATGTTGATTCAGTGCTCCAATTGATCTTGATGTCTTTGCTTTTGAGATCTTCATCCAACACGAGGACAGAGACACTCTACAAGGATGGATCATCTTAATGTTCACAAGATCAACTCACGGAATGTGATGTAGAACATCTCTTGAGCTGAGAGGCAAAACACACATCATGAAGGACGGAAGAAATAATTTGATGAGGGTTTTAAAGTAGCAAGGAAAGTAGTTGCCATGATACCACAACGAGACACCTTAGGGATGGTGACTCGTAGATATATCTGCCTTAAGTGGCAAAAAGAATTACCTTTGACATAGAGATCATTGGGACTCTCTAAACTAGCCTAGGGCAATTCTCGAGCGATCATTTGGAGGGGTTCGGTAGAATGTCATACCCAGACTAGGATGGATGATGTGGGTTACCTTGTTGAAGACAATGCAAGGAATGATTTTGCTTGCGCATGCCCTCAAGAACTTGAGCATTTCCATATTCATCATGGTTTTACCAATATCCGTGTCAAGGATCCTGGCAACACAACAGACTACCATGATGAATAGTGATGGATGATGCAGATACAAAGGAAGATAACACCTTCTCAAATTTCACCTTAGCAATGCCAAGGTCACAAAATCTGGATAATCAACCGAGAGACATTTAGCACTCCGCTTCTAATGTTCTCCTTGATGTGCTAGCATAGTCCATTCATAGATATGGTTTGATATCTAGAACATCAAGTAAAAGGTCGGACTTCGGGAGCACAAAATCCATAAGGATCAACTTCTAGAATAAGTCATGCGAGATCCTCATGGGAGGTGACCAAACGACTTAAACAAGATACTACAATAATAGTGCTTCCAGCTAGGTGCATCCACTTCACTGGAACCTATATCATAGTTCTTTGGAGAAGTTCCAACCATCATATCTGCCTAAGATTCAGATCTGGTTGGTAATAGGGTAATTCAGACAACGTGTCTGAAAAAGAAAGTTTGCAACACAAATCGACGAGATGACGTTGCGAGATTCTCAGGAAATAAACTACGATAGCAAGCTCCAAAACATGAGCTGGTTCTGCTACACACATGTGAACACGCCGTCCAAGGCAAGCATGACCACGTAATAGTCTTATAGTAAAACACTACCGAGTTCAGGTGGGGAACCATCATTGAAATAACAAAGTCATGTGCATGTCCTTCTGGGCCCTTCGGGAATAGCATTTGAACTTCTTATCCTTGAACAAATCAATCAGTGGCTTGGTGTGCTACGGAATACACATGGAGTGGAGGTAATTAATCTACCAAACCATAGTATACTTTGCACATGCATGACTGACTTGGGATGATCCCAAGGAAAAGAAAACAATCTTTCTCGGATCCACGGCGGCAACTTACACCAAGTGCACGTGAATTAGAGGAAGTCACTTCTTCCATCCAAACATATACCTCATGAACGGAACATGAGGCAATGCTTTAAAAGTTTCCAACACTAGCTTAATGTTCAGCCAAATTATGGAGAAGACAAGGATGTTGTCGATGGGCTCAACAACAATTCATCCAGGTTTCCATATAAACGGAATTCCACAATTAAGTGAACACGGTGATAGCATTGGTCAGACCAAAGGATGTAATGGTGTATGCTTGAGGAATCAACCTCAAGTAAGACAACATTACAAACATCATTGGTTCTAACTTGATTTGATGATGGCCCACACTCAAATCAAGGTTTGGGCAAGACGATAGGTTCAACAACTGATCACGAGAACCAATCAATGAAGAAATCATCTCTCTACAACAAACACACAAACACAAGATATCACTTTGGAAATGAACTAAGTTGGGCAAGCTTTTATCTTCCAACTCTCCAAGTTGTTGTCTAGCTCAACCAACTAGCTCAGGGGTATCCAACACAGATTCTTGGAGAAGGGGTGTTTTACAAGAAAGCAACTTGATCACGAGCTCAACATATTAGTCAGGAGATAACCTGGATACTTCCGAGAAGATATCCGGTAATCACAAACCACCGATATGTTACTAAGCTCGAGAACAATCTTGATTTTCAGGGCAAGATGATATGATTAAATAAGCGAGGACTTAACAAAATCCTAACTCATCAATCGAGGAGTGCACCGGGATATAGGGACTAGGTAGCACAATCTATCTTAGAATGATGATTCAATAACCAACACGCTAAGAATGCGAACATTGTCCATTTACTACCAAGCAACTAGTTGCCAGGAGTATTGATTTCACACATCACGATTCATTTGTCGGCATTCCGGTTGCGATAACATGGAACCGAGGAATGAATAATGAGAGTGAGAAGTATCACTGTATCAAGAGTTCATAGGATGGTGTGCAATTCCCATGATATTCCTGATATAAAGATAGTAATACTTCAAGGTAGAACAGATCAGAAGCTGGATTGCATCTTGATCTGCGGAACACAGCTGCTTTGACGCAATCTTGGAAATGGAAAAGGTACTGGAGTTTGTTTCTCCTAGTCACTCTAGAATAGAATGGTTTGACGGACCACAAGAGTAATAGGCATCGATAAACTAATGCACGCATACCCTTGACTATCAATTGATAGACGGGGTTCGAGATACAACTAAGGAGGGACAACTCAAATAACATAAAACTTTCTGAGTTGTGGAGGCATGGGTTAATACGTCGAACCAAGTTCAACATATTTCTTCCGGATAACCCATGCAGAAAGGGAGAACTGGCAGAGCCACAACATAGAATGGAGAACTCATCAAGAGAACTCTTATTGTGATCTTTTGGTTCAAAGAACTTCTGCCATAAGTAGTTCATGGTAGTTGGAAGAATGAGGTACCACGAGCCTCGAGGACTATCACAAAGGTTACTAATAACCTAAAGGAACGAGCAAACACTATCAACATGAAGTGAGTAGGGTGAGTTTCGGGTTCAAGACCCAGGAGTAGAATACCTACTAACTAAATTGCATCACGGGATGCTTCCGAGAATGATGGCCAGAATCATCACACTGGGAACACAAATCATGGCTAGATTACTAGATGATCCCCTAAGACACCTAGGGTCATAATAATAACTCCAATATATATGTCGAGGTAATAGAATACCTCAACTCAGCGTTTAGTGTGGTTAATCTGGCCCAAAGGGACATCGAAACAGAAGGAAGGGATTTGCAAATGCTTCAGACTATTTAGAAACCTGGGATGACTCGGACAGCATAACAACTGTAAATGCTCGAAAAGATTTGAGACATGCTACAAAAATGGTGGCATAACCACTCGATCATCATAATATCAAGGTTCTGAGATCAATAGTTAACATAAGGAAGTAGTAGGAGCTGAACTGAGGCTTGAATTCACCAATCTTATAGGTCTACGGATTAGTAACACGTGATCCTAATAGAAAGAAGAGAAGGCCTAGTTCCTTAACCCCGTAGGAAAGATACGACGACTCAGATCAGAAGGCATAAGGTAAAGGAGTAAAAAGAGCCTTACGTTCCATCCCACAATCAATTACCCTACATATAACTAAAGCATTTCTAGACTCAACTTCGACCAGTTTGGCTTGGTAGTCCTACAGGCAGTCAAGCTCTAGTACCAAAGCTGTTAGGACCCCGACTCAATGCCACATCGATCTAGCATGTAACACCTCATATCACTTTGCGGCCTCACGCACGGTATCCCCATGGGTGTCGCCTTACCTTTGCCCGGGACCGTTTGCGCCTTTTGTCACACGTATATGATAGTGTCGCTAGCATCCATATGATAAGAGCCCAGGCTGACATGGCTAGTCATAAACCCAAAGTGGCACAAACTTACAGGGACAGGCATCCATGACCAAGCATCGAACGTGTCGGCCATCAGCGAGTGAATCCAGGCTATAGCACTAGGCTAGCAGGACTCCGGTGAACCGGGCTGTAGCGGGCTAACAGGACTCCGGTATTCCTCGCGTGACATTTCCCCGAAGGGACAGACACAGGAACGAAGAAGGACACATGCCGGCCAGCCTAAGTGTTCCGGAGCAGTAGCAAGCTACCATGGCTCAGTGGAAGCACTAGGAGACATTTCCCGGTAAGAGAGGCTACTAAGGATAAACAACTAGATTGTCAGATCCCACACATACCAAGCATTTCAATAACATACACACAATATGCTCGATATGTGCAAATACAACATGGCATCACAACATGACTCTACAACTCAAGTATTTTATTCAATAGGCTCCGAGGAGCGAGATATTACAAGCATGGGTCTCACGACCGAACATTCAAAGCATACAAGTCAAGCACAAGCGGAAGCTTAACATGTCTGAGTACAGACATCTACAAATGAAAAAGGCTGAGAAGTCTGACTAACTACCAGATCCTGCCGAGGGCACAAGATCGTAGCTGAGGTAACAAGCTAAACGTCGAAATCCACGTGGAACTACTAGCGAGACTAAAGTCTCTCTGCAAAAACATAAATTAAGCAACGTGAGTACAAATGTACCCAGCAAGACTTACATCAGAACTAACTACATATGCATCATTATCAACAAAGGGGATGGTGGGGTTTAACTGCAGCAAGCCAGCTTTGACTCAGTGGCTATCCTGAACTACGACTGCAATGTAACTCTTTGAGGTGGCGCACACGAGTCCACATATTCACCATATCAATACACCACTATGGATCCGCTCCCGTCTCCCTACGAGAACGCCATCCATAGCACTCACGCTTATCTTGCGCATTTTAGAGTATCCACTTTCACTTGTCTATGAACTGTACAGGAAACCCAGAAGTCCTTTACCGTGGACACGGCTATTCGAATAGATAATGTTAACCCTGTAGGGGTGTACTTCTTCACACACGCTCTCACCACTTACCGCCGTTTACACGACATGTACTCGGCAACCCTCAAGCGGAAGCCCAGCGAGGGTGTCGGCCACGACCTGACTAACCACACAAGTCTCTAGTCCAGCTTTATCGCCTATTCGGGTTCCATCCGCAAGGAGATCCGGCCGGGGTGTCGCTCACGGCCCCAAACGATGTGAGCAGGGTTCCCAAGCTCACCATCCGGGTGCCACTTGGTACACTATGCCATTGTGCCTAGTCTGTCCCAAGCCCACCTGTACCGGGTACCACTTGGTAGACTACTAACACTATCTACAAACACCAGAAACTAGTTGCAACTCCTGGACAGAGATCGAGTTGATTAATAAGTCGAGAGAGCTTGGAGCGCCCGAAGCCCAATGTGTGGTAGTAACTGATCATGGATCACAAACACAGAACTCAGTTCTTGAAGACCGCTGCAATGAGACAACCCACCATGTACTCCTACATGGCCTCTCATCACTACCTTTACCAAATCGTGTTCACACACTTAGCTCTCCACAGTAGGACATGTTCACACACCTCCAATTCATCCCCGATGAATCAGACCTGACACAACTCTAAGCAATAGCAGGCATGACAACAAGCATGAATGAGTAGGCACATCAGGGCTCAAACAACTCCTACTCATGCTAGTGGGTTTCATCTATTTACTGTGGCAATGACAGGTCATGCAGAGGAAAGGGGTTCAACTACCGCAGCATGTAATAGTTGAATCGTTGTTGTCCTAATGCAGTAAAAGAGAGAAGGAGCAAGAAAGTGGGATTGTATCGGAATGAACAAGGGGGTTTTGCTTTCCTGTCACTTCTGAAGATAATATAGTTCTTCATTGGTGTCATCGAACTCATCGTCGGAACCACGTCTATCGAGAGGGGACAAACACCGGCAAACAAGGAAGAACACAATCAATGCAATGCACAATATGATGCATGATCATGACATGGCAATATGCTGCGATTTGAGCTAATGCAACTAGCAGCAAGTTAAATAGAGTTGGTTTGAACCCTAGGTTCAAATTCAAACTCCACATGTGGATATTCAAATGCCATTATTTGTTTTGCCCAATTTAGTAACTATAAGTTGTTCTAACATGCATGAAAATAGTACAGATGGATAGATTGGATTTTTCTGATCATTTTTCATATATAAATTATTTCATTTGGAGTTATGGTTGATTTTATATGAATTTTAGAAGTTTTGACAATTTTCTGAAATTTTCTGAATTATTTTAAATCCAGAAAATTATTAACTGCGTCAGCATTGCATCACTGTGACGTCAGCAGGTCAACTGCGGTTGACTAGGTCAAACCTGACGTGTGGGGTCCACACGTCAGTGACATAGTTATATAACAGGATTAATTAAATTTAACTAATCAAATTAGCAGGCACTGGGCCCACTGTTAGTGTCAGCAGGGGGGGGGGGGTAATTAGTCCTAAACTAAACTGGTCAGGGGCGGGGCCCACATGTCAGACGACCTGGGGTGGTCAAACCCCCGGTCAAAACGGTCAACGCCACCGGCGGCTTGACGCCGGCGACGGCAAACGCGGCGAAGCGCTGCGGGGTTGCTCCTCCAGTGGCTAAAAGCGCAGCGGAGGGCACCAGGGGGAAGCCCTTGCTCACCCGCATCCAGGGGAGCACGCGGCTGGGCGTGGGGTGGCCGGAGCTCACCGGAATGGAGCTTGCAGCGGCGCTAGAGTTCGGGCGGTGATGGTTACAGCGATGCAGCATGCGGCAGGAGCAGCGGATGGGTGTTACGGGCTCCTGGGAGTGCACTGAGTGCAGTGACGCGCTCGGTTTGGACGGAGATGAACCAAAATGACGACAGCGACGAGTCCGGCGCCGGTGAGGTTTCGGTCTCGACGGAAACGAGGGCTACGATGAGCTAGTGGGCATGTGAGTAGGGGGGATTAGTAGAGGAGCTTACGGCGAGTTTAGAGGTGGCCTTGGCGTGCTCGGGGAAGCACCGGAGCGAGTGGGGTGGCAAGAGGGATCTCCGGCGGCCGGCGATGAAGATGATGAAGACGACGTCGATGCAGGGCGTCCGGCGATGCGTGGCTATACGGAGAGGACGAGGGAGGCGTGGCGATGCTCGTGGACACGTCGGAGAGGCTCGGGGTTGGCTGCGGCTGCGGCTATGGCGAGCAGCGTCGGCGGTTGCGCTCGGGCGCGAGAGGAAGAAAGAGCAGAGGAGGGGAGAGCTCCAGGGAGAGAGGGGAGAAGTGCAGGGTCGGGGTGGCGCCGAGGAGTAGCTTAGAGGCGTCGCCACGCTGTCCAAGCGGGGCAGGAAGCCAGGGAGCTGCGTGGCGAGCTCGGCGTGCGCGGGCGCGCTCCTCTCTGCCTGCCTGGCGAGAGGAAGCAGGTGGCTGGCACGGGCCAGCACAGTGCTGGGCCAGCCAGTGGGCTGCCAGGTGGGCTGCGCCAGGTAGGTGGCCAGGTAGTTTCCTCTCTCTCTATTTTTTATTTTGTTTTTGTTTTCTAATTATTTGCCTCTGTTTTGAACTTAGGAAAAATACCAAGGCATTTCCTAAAATCCTGAAAATATTCATGGACACTTGCTGAATTATTTCAGTGGCCCAAAAATAGTTCCAACATTATTTGAACATTTAAATTATTTATAGTATTTAAATGCCCAAAGTCAAATACTATATGATTTAATTCAAAAATCCAGAATGGCCTAGAAAAATGTGCACCATTTTTGGGAGAGGTTCTAGACCAATCCAAAAATAATGAACTTTTCTAAAGAGCATTTTGGGTTCATAGAAAATATTTTTATTTGAACCTAGTTGATTTGATCTGGTGCTAGGGTTTGAGCAATCCCCATTTCAACTTAAATAGAATTTAAACATGGTGCACACATGAAGGGCTAGCCTAGAGCAAACTAGAAGCTAGGGATGTGACACAACCTATGCGAAATCTCGTAGGTTAGGTACCTGGCGTCTCTCAGCTTTAGCACGTCCTCTTCCGTGACGGAGGTGGGCATCCACCGGCCTTGTAGGTCAGAGCCGGACATTGTCGAAGATCCGAAGTGCCCGAATCTGGAGCCCTGGGTGTTGGAACTCGGGGCGAGGGACGGATTTGATTGAGGATTGAAGAAAAGGAACGGGCATTGGTCTCCTCATAAAGAGGGAGAATACCAAGAGCCGTCCCCGTGACCGTTTGGAACTCGCCTTCGATGGAGGGGGCGTGGCAACGGGCGCGGTTGGGTTACCCACGTCCGTATTGATGAGAATCCCGGGATAAGGGGAACACAATCTCTGCTTCGACAAGACGTGCCAAGGAAACCGCTTCGCTAAACGCGCTGAGGTGGTATAATAAAAACGATTCAAGTAAAGTCTTGGTTGTGGTGTGATGTCACGCCACGAAATACGTCAGCAGATTGAACTTGTGTAAATATTATTCTCTCTACGGTGGAATGTGGAATTTATTTTGCAGAGCCGGACACTATCCTGGTGTTCACAATCTTCTATAAATTATTCGGAGGAGGAAACCGCCTTGCAATGCCGAAGACAATATGCGCGCCGGACTCGTTGTCATTGAAGCCTGGTTCAGGGGCTACTGAGGGAGTCCTGGACTGGGGGGTGTCCGGATAGCCGAACTATCATCATGGGCCGGACTCCAAGACTATGAAGATACAAGATTGAAGACTTTGTCCCGTGTCCGGATGGGACTTTCCTTGGCATGGAAGGCAAGCTTGGCGATACGGATATGTAGATCTCCTACCATTGTAACCGACTCTGTGTAACCCTAGCCCTCTCCGGTGTCTATATAAACCGGATGGTTTTAGTCCGTAGGACATAACAACAATCTTACCATAGGCTAGCTTCTAGGGTTTAGCCTCCTTGATCTCGTGGTAGATCTACTCTTGTAATACCCACATCATCAATATCAATCAAGCAGGATGTAGGGTTTTACCTCCATCAAGAGGGCCCGAACCTGGGTAAAACATCGTGTCCCTTGTCTCCTGTTACCATCCGCCTAGACGCACAGTTCCGGACCCCCTACCCGAGATCCGCCGGTTTTGACACCGACAGTTATTCTTTCGGATCAATCTATAAAAGAGTTCGTACTAGAATAACACCTTAAGATACAAATAAACCAAAACCCTAATGTCACCTAGATACTCCATTGTCACCTCAAGTATCCATGGACATGATTATACAATATGCATCACACAATCTCAGATTCATCCAAGCAACACAAAGTACTTCAAAGAGTGCCCCAAAGTTTCTACCGGAGAGTCATGAACGTGTGCCAACCCCTTTGCATAGGTTCCCAATGTCACGAAACCCGCAAGTTGATCACCAAAACATACATCAAGTGGCACATGATATCCCATTGTCACCACAGATAATCACGGCAAGACATACATCAAGTGTTCTCATAAAAGACTCAATCCGATAAGATAACTTCAAATGGGAAACTCAATTTATCACAAGAGAGTAGAGGGGGAGAAACATCATAAGATCCAACTACTATAGCAAAGCTCGGGATACATCAAGATCGTGCCATCGAGGGAACACGAGAGAGAACACGAGAGAGAGATCAAACACATAGCTACTGGTACATACCCTCAGCCCCGAGGGTGAACTACTCCCTCCTCGTCATGGATATCGCCGGGATGATGAAGATGGCCACCGGTGATGGGATCCCCCTCCGGCAGGGTGCTGGAACGGGATCCCGAGAGGTTTTTGGTGGCTACAGAGGCTTGCGGCGGCGGAACTCCCTATCTATCTTCTTTTCTAGAAGTTTTAGGGTACGTAGGTATATATGGGTGAAAGGAGTACGTCCGTGGAGCTGCGGGGGCCCCACGAGGCAGGGGGCGTGCCCGGGGGGTGGGCGCGCCCCCACCCTCGTGAGCACCTCCCGTATCTTTTGGCATGGGGTCCAAGTCCATCAGGTGGGTTTCCTTCCAAAAATAACTTCTCCAGTTGATTTCGTTCCGTTTTGACTCTGTCTGATATTCCTTTTCCTCGAAACACTAAAATAGGCATAAAACAACAAATCTGGGCTGGGCCTCTGGTTAATAGGTTAGTCCCAAAAATAATATAAAAGTGGATAATAAAGCCCAATATTGCCTAAAACAGTAGATAAAGTAGCATGGAGCAATCAAAAATTATAGATACGTTGGAGACGTATCAAGCATCCCCAAGCTTAATTCCTGTTCGTCCTCGAGTAGGTAAATGATAAAAAAGAATTTTTAATGCGGAGTGATACTTTGGCATAATTTCAATGTAAATCTTCTTAATTGTGATATGAATATTCAGATCCAAAAGATTCAAGACAAAAGTTCATATTGACATAAAAAATAATAATACTTCAAGCATACTAATCAAAGTAATCATGTCTTCTCAAAATAGCATGGCAAAAGAAAGTTCATCCCTACAAAATCATATAGTTAGGCCATGCTTCATTTTCGTCACACAAAGATGTTCCCAACTTCTATAACCCCGATGACAAGCCAAGCAATTGTTTCATACTTAAACAATCTCAAACTTTTTCAACCTTCACGCAATACATGAGCGTGATCCATGGATATAGCACTATGGGTGGAATAGAATATGATGATGGAGAAGACAAAAAAGGAGAAAGTCCCACATTGACGAGGATAATCAACGGGCTATGGAGATGCCCATCAATTGATGTCAACATGAGGAGTAGGGATTGCCATGCAACGGATGCACTAGAGCTATGAATGCTCAACAAAAGAAAACTAGTGGGTGTGCATCCAACTCGCTTGCTCATGAAGGCCTAGGGCATTTGAGGAAGCCCATCATAGGAATATACAAGTCAAGTTCTATAATGAAAAATTCCCACTAGTATAAAAAGACAACTTATGAGACTCACTACATGAAGAACAAGGTGCTACTTTGAAGCACAATATATGAGACTCACTATATGAAGAACAAGGTGCTACTTTGAAGCACAAGTGTGGAAAAAGAGATAGTAGCATTGCCCTTTTTATGTCAACTTATACTTTGAAGCATAATCCATGGGCTCAACATTAGTCAAAAGAACTCATATACTTATTGCAAAAATTTAGAAGTCATCAAAATCCAAGTACTACGCGCATGCTCCTAGGGGGATAGATTGGTAGGAAAAGACCATCGCTCGTCCCCGACCGCCACTCATAAGGATGCACAAGCTAGGTACACTTCATGTTTCAAATTTGTTACACAACTTTAACCATACGTGCATGCTACGGGACTAGCTAACTTCAACACAAGTATATCTCAAATTCACAACTACTCAACTAGCATGACTCTAATATCACTACGTCCATATCTCAAAACAATTATCAAGTATCAAACTTTTCTTAGTATTCAACACACTCATAAGAATTCTTACAAATCTTGTATGCTTAGCATGTTATGATTATTTAAGCAAATTACCATGCTATTTAAGACTCTCAAAATAATATAAGTGAAGCATGAGAGTTCATCTGTTTCTTCAAAATAAAACTACCACCATGCTCTAAAAGATATAAGTGATGCACTAGAGCAAATGACAAACTACTCCGAAAGATATAAGTGAAGATCAATGAGTAGTCGAATAATTATGCAACTATGCGAAGACTCTCTCTCATTTAATAATTTCAGATCTTCATACATTATTCAAACAGAAAGCAAAGCTAAAGAAAACTATATTGCAAGGATAGCACAACTCATGTGAAGAAGCAAAAACTTAGGCTCAACCGATACTAACCGATAGTTGTTGAAGAAGAAATGTGGGATGCCTATCGGGGCATCCCCAAGCTTAGATGCTTGAGACTTCTTGAAATATTATCTTGGGGTTCCTTGGGCATCCCCAAGCTTGAGCGTTTCTGTCTCCTTAATTCTTCTCATATCATGGTTTCTCTTTTTATCAAAAGCTTCATTCACAACAAACTCAGCAAGAACTCGTGAGATAGGTTAGTATAAACCAATGCAAAACCTTATCATTTTCTACTGTAACAAATCACTAAAATTATTATTCAACATTTCATACTAAATTCCTCTGCATATTTAATACTCCTATCCTCAAATAGAATCATTAAACGAGCAAACATATGCAAACAATGCAACCATAACAGCAATCTGCCAAAACAGTACAGTCTGTAAAGAATGCAAGAGTATCAATACTTCCCTGACTCCAAAAATTAAGAACTAAAATTCCCGCTGTAATAAATTTATCAGAGCTCAATATGCAAAAAGATTCAACATTATATCATTCTCTGACTTTTCTAGGGAATTTTTGCAATAGCGGTAAACTTTCTGTTTTCAAACAGCAACATGTATACTAGCAAAATAATCATGGCAAAGGCTATCCTTGACTTATTTATTGAAACTAAATATGAAAAACATTATTGTAAGTAACAGCAAGCAAAAAATAACAAAAGGAAATGACGCTCCAAGCAAAACACATATCATGTGGTGAATAAAACTATAGCTCCAAGTAAAGTTACCAATGAATGAAGACGAAAGAGGGGATGCCTTCCGGGGCATCCCCAAGCTTAGGATCTTGGTTGTCCTTGAATATTACCTTGGGGTGCCTTGGGCATCCCCAAGCTTAGGCTCTTGCCACTCCTTATTCCATAGTCCATTGAATCTTTACCCAAAACTTGAAAACTTCACAACACAAAACTCAACAGAAAACTCGTAAGCTCCGTTAGTATAAGAAAATAAAACCACCACTTAGGTACTGTAATGAACTCATTCTAAATTCATATTGGTGTAATATCTATTGCACTCCAACTTATATATGGTTCATACCACTTAATACTACCCATAGATGCATCAAAATAAGCAAACAACACATAGAAAACAGAATCTGTCAAAAACAGAACAGTCTATAGTAATCTGTATCCAAAGGAGTGATTTTCCTATTATTTTTGAGATGGACTTGCTCACTACGATTCGTATGATTTAGAGACATGAGGTGGATAGATTAGATTATGTCTCCTTTGTGAAGGAAATTAAGCATCCGAGGGGTCTTCATGATACTTGTATTACTCCTGTAAATCATACTCAAAATAAGGCTAGCGATTGTCTGGCGAGTTTTGCTAGAATAGAAGGTATGACTATGATGTGGATCAGGTCAGGTCCCCTGAAGTTCTAGAATTGATTTGTGATGATTGTAAAGACATTGTGATTTTTAATACAATATTTTTCTCCACAGAAAAATGTGGAGGGAGTACAAAGTAACCAACCAGATGATTTGAAAGAAATAGCCACAACAATGAAATTAACATGGTTTTGTCGGTACGAGAGAGAGAACGAACCACAAATCACCAGGATGGCCCGACTCTTCTTCTTCAGATGGAACTGAACATCTTGATATGCACTTGATATATGTGGATGAAATTTTTGGATTATTTAAGCTTGCAGGTTTGCCTAGAGATGAAGCTAAGAAGAAGGTTTTCCCTTTATCTTTGAAGGGAAAAGCATTGACATGGTATAGGCTATGCGATGATATTGGACCTTGGAATGGGAACCATTTGAAATTGAAATTTCATCAAAAAATTTATCCTATGCAAATAGTTCATCATGATTGGAATTATATATATAATTTTTCGCCTCGTGAAGGAGAAAGTATCGCTCTAGCTTGGGAGGCTTAAGTCAATGTTATATTCTTGCCACAATCACGAGCTCTCAAGAGAAATTATTATTCAGAATTTTTATGCTCGGCTTTCTTGTAATGACCAATCCATGCTCGATACTTCTTGTACTGGTTCTTTTATGAAGAAGACTATTGAATTCCGGTTGGATGTTTTAGAAATAATTAAATGCAACTTTGAAGATTGGAAACTCGATGAAGGTAAAGAGTCATGTATTGAACCTAAGTTTGATTGTGTTAAATCTTTTATGAATACCGATGCTTTTCAAAAGTTTAGTACTAAATATGGACTTGACTCTGAGATAGTAGCTTCTTTTTGTGAATCTTTTGCTACTCAGGTTGATCTCCCTAAGGAGAAGTGGTTTAAATATCACCCACCAATGAAAGAAGAAATTAAAGAACCGGTAAAAGCTAAAGAAGAAACTATCATTTGCAATGTTGATCCACTTGTCCCCACTGCTTATATTGAAAAACCACCTTTTCCTGTTAGGATGAAGGACCATGCTAAAGCTTCAACTGTGGTTAAAAAAAGTTATGTTAGAACACTCAAACCTTATGAACAAATCAAATTTGAACCTAGTGTTGCTATGGTTAAAGATCTCTTAGTTGATAATATTGATGGGCATGTTATTTACTTCTTTGGTGAAGCTTCTAGAATTGCCAAACCTGAAGGAAAAGATAAACATAGACCAGTTGTGGGCATGCCTGTTGTCTCAGTTAAGATAGGAGATCACTGTTATAATGGGTTACGTGACCTAGGTGCTAGTCTGAGTGCTATTCCTTTCTCCTTATATCAAGAAATTAAAGATGAATTAGCACCTGCTGAAATAGAAGACATAGATGTTACTATTAAACTGGCCAATAGAGATACTATATCACCAATTGGGATCCTTAGAGATGTTGAGGTCTTGTGTGGGAAAATAAAATACCCTACTAATTTTCTTGTTCTTAGCACCCCACAAGATGACTTTTACCCCATTATTTTTGGTAGACCTTTCTTGAACACTGTCAATGCTAAAATAGATTGTGAGAAACAAACGGTCGGTGTTAGCTTTGGTGATGAATCCCGTGAGTTTATTTTTTCCAAGTTTAGTAAACAACCTCATAAGAAAGACTTGCCTAGTAAGGATGAAATTATTGTTCTTGCTTCTATTGCTATGCCTCCTACTGAACCTTTGGAACAATATTTGCTAGACAATGAAAATGATTTGCATATGCGTGAAAGGAATGAAATAGATAGAATCTTTTTTGAACAACAACCTCTGCTTAAACACAATTTTCCTATTGAAACTCAAGGAGGTCCTCCTCCACCTATAGGTGATCCTGTGTTTGAATTAAAACAATTACCAGACACTTTGAAATATGCTTATCTTGATGGGAAGAAGATATATCCTGTTATTATTAGTGCTAACCTTTCAGAACATGAAGAAGAAAGATCATTGAAAGTTCTAAGGAAGCACAATGCTACTGTTGGATATACTCTTGATGATCTTAAGGGCATTAGTCCCACTCTATGTCAGCACAAGATTAATATGGAACCTGATGCTAAACCCGTTGTTGTTCACCAATGTCGGTTAAATCTGAAAATGAAAGAAGTGGTAAGAACAGAACTATTGAAACTTCTGGAAGCAGGTATAATCTATCCTATAGCTGATAGTAGATGGGTAAGTCCTGTTCATTGTGTCCCTAAGAAAGGAGGCATTACTGTTGTTCCTAATGATAAGAATGAGCTTATTCCACAAAGAATTGTCATAGGCTACAGAATGGTAATTGATTATAGAAAATTAAATGAAGCTGCTAGAAAATATCATTACCCTCTGCCTTTTATTGATCAAATGTTAGAAAGATTATCTAAGCACACACATTTTGCTTCCTTGATGGATACTCTGGCTTTTCTTATATACCTGTTTTACAATCTGATCAAGAAAAGACCACTTTTACTTGTCCTTTAGGAACATTTTCTTATGGACGTATGCCTTTTGGTTTATGTAATGCACCTTCTACCTTTCAAACATGTATGACTGCTATATTCTCTGATTTTTCTGAAAAGATTGTTGAGGTTTTCATGGATGACTTTTATGTTTATGGGAAGTCTTTTGATGATTGTTTAAGAAATCTTGATCGAGTCTTACAGAGATGTGAACAAACAAATCTCGTTTTGAATTGGGAGAAGTGCCACTTTATGGTTAACGAAGGTATTGTCTTGGGCCATAAAATTTCTGAAAGAGGCATTGAGGTGGACAAAGCCAATGTTGATGCAATTGAGAAAATGCCATGTCCTAAAGATATCAAAGGTATTCGTATTCCTTGGTCATGTTGGTTTCCATAGGAGGTTTATCAATGACTTTTCTAAAATTTCTAGGCCTCTTACTAATCTTTTGCAAAAGGATATTCCCTTTGTGTTTGATGATGATTGCATGGAAGCCTTTCAAACACTAAAGAAAGCCTTAATTACTGCACCTGTTGTTCAACCACCTGATTGGAACTTGCCTTTTGAGATTAGGTGTGATGCTAGTGATTATGTTGTTGGTGCTGTTCTAGGACAAAGAGTTGATAAGAAACTAAATGTCATTCATTATGCTAGTAAAACTCTAGACAGTAGTTAACGAAACTAGTCTACTACTGAAAAAGAATTCTTTGCAGTGGTGTTTGCTTGTGATAAATTCAGATCTTACATTAATGATTCTAAAGTAATTGTTCACACCGATCATGTTGCTACAAAATATCTTATGGAAAAGAAAGATGCTAAACCTAGAATCATTAGGTGGGTTCTTCTGCTACAAGAATTTGATTTTCATATCACTGATAGGAAAGGAGCAGAGAACCCCGTAGCTGATAACTTGTCTAGACTTGAAAATATTCTTGTTGACCCACAACCTATTAATGATAGCTTCCCTGATGAACAACTAGCTGCAATAAATGTTTCTCATAGTACACCTTGGTATGCTGACTATGCTAATTATATTGTTCCTAAATACATACCACCTAGTTTCAGATACCAACAAAAGAAAAAAATTCTTCTATGATTTAAGACATTACTTTTGGGATGACTCACATCTTTATAAAGAAGGAGTAGATGGTATTATTAGATGTTGTGTACCTGAGCATGAACATGAACAAATCCTACGGAAATGTCACTCTGAAGCTTATGGAGGACATCACGCGGGAGACAGAACCGCTCATAAGGTATTGCAATCTTGTTTTTATTGGCCTACTCTCTTCAAGGATGCCCGTAAGTTCGTCTCATCATGCGATGAATGCCAAAGAATAGGTAATATCGGTAAGCGTCAAGAAATGCCTATGAATTATTCATTTGCTGTTGAACCATTTGATGTTTGGGGATTTGACTTTATGGGACCTTTTCCTTCCTCTAATGGGTATACACATATTTTGGTTGTTGTTGATTATTTTACTAAGTGGGTAGAAGCTATTCCAACCAGTAGTGCTGATCACAACACCTCTATTAAAATGCTTAAGGAAGTTATTTTTCCATGCTTTGGAGTCCCTAGATATTTAATGACTGATGGTGGTTCACACTTTATTCATGGTGCTTTCCGTAAAATGCTTGCTACATATGATGTTAGCCACATAATTGTGTCACCTTATCATCCTCAGTCTAGTGGTCAAGTTGAACTTAGAAATAGATAAATAAAACTAATCTTACAAAAGACTATCAATAGGTCCCGGAGGAATTGGTCTAAGAAATTCGATGATGCACTTTGGGCTTATAGAACGGCTTATAAAAATCCTATGTGTATGTCTCCATATAAAATGGTTTATAGAAAAGTTTGTCATTTGCCTCTTGAGTTAGAACATAAATCATTTTGGGCAATAAAAGAACTCAATTATGATTTCAACTTGCTAGGGAAAATAGGTTATTTGATATTAGCTCACTAGATGAATGGAGAACCCAGGCTTATGAAAATGCTAAATTGTTCAAAGAAAAAGTTAAAAGATGGCATGACAAAAGAATTCAAAAGCGTGAGTTCAAAGTAGGAGAATATATTCTTTTGTACAACTCTCATTTCAGATTCTTTGCAGGGAAACCCCTCTCCAAATGGGAAGGACCCTATGCCATCAAGGAGGTCTATCGATCCGGAGCTAAAAAAATAAATAATGCCGAAGGGACTAACCCAAAGGTTGTCAATGGGCAATGAATAAAACAATACATCTCATGTACGCCCATTAATGTTGAAAGCAATGTTATCCAAACTTTGACACCGGAAGAACACATAAAAGAGTCCTTTCGGAACACTCCAGAATCATAAAAATAATGAGGTACGTGATACGGTAAGTAAACAAACTCCGAAAAATCCGCAAAAATATATTTTGTCAGTTTTGGAATATTTAGAAAATTAGGAAAATAAGAAACTTCCAGGAAAGTGACCCTGGTGGGCACGATACACCAGGGCGCGCCAGGCACCGGGCTTGCCTGGCGCGCCCAGGTGGGTTGTGCCCACCTCGGGTACTTTCCGGACTCAGTTTTTCTTCCATTCTCTTGTTCCCCAAGATAAAAAAAAATATATACCTCCCGAACCTGTTAACCTCCGTATCACCGAGAAATCTCCTGTTTTTTTTCTTGCTGATTTTCCTGTCAGACTTGGAATTATGTCGTCCCAAGACTCGAAGGGTGAGAGTTATGCTACGGATTATATTGCAAACTCCAAGGTCTATGGGGAGGTAGAACACTATGGCTGGACTTCGGAGGAAGAAGAAGACTTTGATCCTGAGAAGAAGGAGGAGACAAGCTCGGAGGAGGATGAAGTTCCATTGCCCCAACCTGGGGACATGCACGTTGAATTTAAGAAGTCAAGTCTTCCCAACAAAGCAAAGAGGCCTAAGATCCATTTTATCCCTTTTCGTCTCTTGCGGGAAAATAAGCAAGACTTGTGCAAAAATGTGTTGGAGCTTGAGTGGGAGATTCGTGAAATAAAAGATGAGAGTCCGTCCTCAAGCATAAGATGAGGAAGAATGGCAAACCCACTACTTCACCACCACCATCTTCTTCATCACCACCAAAAGAAAACTGAGTATTGGCTATGGGAACTCCCCTTGGCTTTCGCCATGCTTGGGGGAGGTGCCCCGGTATCGTATCAATCTCCACTATCTTTTGTCTTTACTTTCTTAGTTCGATCAATGGTTATCTTTTGCTATTAGATGAACAAAAGTTTAGTTCAATCCTTTCTTTTCGTGAATTTTCTTAGTGATCAATCCTTGTAATCGTGTGCGAGATATATAATAAAGTTTAGTTTAAGTGTTGCCTTCTTTACTTTCTTCTTGCAATAAAAACAAAGGAAATAAAAAGAAAATATCATATGCTAATCTTATGGTAAGTGATGACATTACACAAGGAAAATTATAAGTAGAAAAATTTATTGTAGATTGACAAACATAGCATTGGTCAATGATGCAACACATGAAATAATTAATAAGGGAAGAGAAGATTCGCATATAAATATACTATCATGGAAATCTTTTGTGATTGTGAGCACCCATCAAAATATTATATGCCAAAATTGTTGACGTTGGACAATGAAGACAACTTAATGATTTATGTTTGTTCATATTCACATAGAAGTCATATTGTCATAGATCCTTCAACATGTGGTGCTTGCCCCTATCTTTGGTAGCCAAAAACTCCGCACTAAGTAGAGATACTACTTGTGCATCCAAAACCCTTAAACCCTATCTTGTTTGAGAGTCCACCATACCTACCTATGGATTGAGTAAAATCCTTCAAGTAAGTTGTCATCGGTGCAAAAAGGAAATAAAAATTGCGTATAAAAATGTGAGATCATTTAGTGTAAGGGAAATTGAGCGTTGTACGAACTTGTGATGGTGAAGAATAAAAGCGACAGACTGCATAATAAAGGTTGCCATCACAAGGGGCAATATAACGTGACATTCTCTTGCACTAAGGGGTTGAGCATACAAACAAAAAGCGCATGGCAACCTCTGCTTCCCTCTGCGAAGGGCCTATCTTTTACTTCCATGTATTTACTTTTATGCAAGAGTCAAAGTTTTTCTCTCCATTCCTTTTATTTTTCTCCTTTGGCAAGCATCATTTGGTGAGGAAAGATCTAGGCACATATGTCCTGTTGAATATGGGTAGCATGAGTTATTATTGTTGACATCACGCTTGAGGTGAGTGCATTGGGAGGCGAAACTATAAGCCCCTATCTTTCTTTGTGTCCGGTTGAAACGTTTTGCTCATATGTGTGCGGTGAGTATTAGCAATCATAGAAGACTAAACGATGGTTGAGTATGTGAACTTGCCTAAAGGCTCCGATACGTGACCCTTCCTGAAAAGATGATGAATTGTAGTTGCAAAGTTGACTGAGAACATAGTTTGTTGGTTTCCAATAGAGTTTATGCTTTATACTACGATGTTGTGATGAATTGTCACTTGAGGACAAGCAAGGTCTAAGCTTGGGGGAGTTGATACGTCCATTTTGCATCATGTTTTCCTACTATTATTTATGTTGTTTTATGGTATAATAATGCTTTTTGGAGTAATTCTAATGCCTTTTCTCTTATAATATGCAAGGTATGCACCAAGGGGGAGAATTCTGGCAGCTGGAAATCTGGACTTGAAAAAGCTACGTCAAGCTACCTATTATGCACAACTCGAAATGAGCTGAAACTCCTTCAGGAATTTTTATGGAATATTTAATGAATATTGGAGCAAATAAGTACCAGAGGAGGTCCACCAGGTGGGCACAACCCACCTGGGTGCGCCAGGAGGCCCATGCGCAACCTGGTGGGTGCTGCCCTGCTCGGCCCACCTTCGGTGCCCATCTTATCGTATATAAGTCATTTTGACCTAGAAAAAATAAGGAGAGGACATCCGGGATGAAGCGCCGCTGCCGCGAGGCGGAACTTGGGCAGGAGCACTTTTGCCCTCCGACGGAGCGATTTCACCGGGGAACTTCCCTCCCGGAGGGGAAAATCATCGTCATCATCATCACCTACAACTTACCCATCTTGGGGAGGGCTATCTTCATCAACATCTTCACAGCACCAACTCCTCTCAAACCCTAGTTCATTTCTTGTGTTCAATCTTTGTATCAAAACTATAGATTGGTGCTTGTGGGTGACTAGTAGTGTTGATTACATCTTGTAGTTGATTACTATATGGTTTATTTGGTGGAAGATTATATGTTCAGATCCATTATGCTATTTAATACCCCTCTGATCTTGAGCATGTTTATCATTTGTGAGTAGTCACTTTCGTTCTTGAGGTCACGGGAGAAATCATGTTGCAAGTAATCATGTGAACTTGATATGTGTTCGATATTTTGATGGTATGTATGTTGCCATTCTCTTAGTGGTGTCATGTGAACGTCGACTGCATGACACTTCACCATATTTGGGCCTAAGGGAATGCATTGTGGAGTAGTTATTAGATGGTGGGTTGCGAGAGTGACAGAAGCTTAAACCCCAGTTTATGCGCTATTTCGTAAGGGACCGATTGGATCCAAAAGTTTAGTGCTATGGTTAGAATTTATTCTTAATACTTTTCTCATAGTTGCGGATGCTTGCGAGAGGGTTAATCATAAGTAGGAGGTTTTTTCAAGTAAGAATAGCACCGAAGCACCGGTCCACCCATATATCAAATTATCAAAGTACCGAACACGAATTAAGCCAACATGATGAAAGTGACTAGATGAAATTCCCGTGTACCCTCAAGAACACTTTGCTTATCATAAGAAATCGTTTTGGCCTGTCCTTTGCCTCAAAAGGAATTGGCTACCTTGCTGCACTTTTGTTACTACTATTGTTACTTGCTCATTACAAATTATCCTTCTATCAAACTACTGTGCTACTCACAATTTTAGCAGTTGCAGACAGTACCTTGCTGAAAACCACTTGTCATTTCCTTCTGCTCCTCGTTGGGTTCGACACTCTTACTTATCGAAAAGGGCCACAATTGATCCCATACACTTGTGGGTCATCGGCTCTTCATTCCAATTATTTTAATTCACTATTGTTCCCTAATTTTGAAGCTATTCAATTCGATTGAGGTATTCAATTATGGATTTGATTTATGGTTTTGATCGACCCAATCTTTTTTCAAATCAATTAGCAGCAACTGACCTACAGAAACATATTAATCCCGCGCACCTCCCACCACCAAAAAAAGGAAACGCCACATTGTGATACTACAACACCAATATAATACATGCAGCTATCGACGCAGAAATTTCCTCACGTAACTATGGATTTATTAGCAGATAACACAGAATCACATCGGGAAAGGCCCATCCAATCATAGAATTATAACAAAAAACACACTCCATCATCTCCCCGCCCCGACAGACTAAATATTCCATCATTTCCAAAATATAAGTGGTATTAGTTTTTTGGAAAGTCAAATTCCTTTAACTTTGACCAAGTTCAGTGCCAAAAATGTCAACATCCACAATATTAAACAATTTTTTTTGAATATTCACAATGTTGAGGATATCGCTTATCGTTAGCGTCTTGGTCAGCCCAGGATTAGAGATTAATCGAAAATCGGTCGATTAATTGGTTTTGTCGGTCGATTATTAATCGGCCAATTTTTGCAAATCTCAGGTTCCCTACACTAAAGTTTGCTATATTCAACATCAAAAAAAATAAAATTGGCCAGAGGTGTTACCTTGATTCGTAGCCTTTCAATCCTCATATAATCACAAAGAAAATAGGGCAATGGTAGATATTACTAAACCAGATCCGCAAAACACAAATAAACATAGTTTTTGCAAAAATAGTGCTAGGACTAAGCTTGATTTCCTAGTAGATTCTCGATAAAATCGCTTGTCGAGCGATAAATCAGCTCAAACGATAAACGGTGAAGATAAGGCATAATCTTATGGGCCACCCCAGGAGTAGCGATAACTGGGACAATAAATCGCTGAATCCGAAGATTTTTTGAATAGTGAATATTCATTTCATGGTGAATCTAAGTATACCAGTTTGGTATTATGGATTTTGATGTATTTCTCTACAAAATTTACCAAACTTAAAAATGTTTGACTTTCAAAAATGTAATACATCATATATTTTGAAATAGAGTGGGTAATGTTTTTAGGGAATTCAACAACAACAAAGGCGCAGCAAAGCACGCCAGACCCTTCTAGTTATACATTATGTCTGAAAGATTTTTGAATACCTAATAAGATTCAATTTTCATGGGAGCAACTTCATACGGCATACTAATAGTGTATATAATCTGGGAGCAAATTCATATGTCCTGCATGTCATAATGAAATATATATTACCCATATTTCTATATTCAAATTAATGCATAACTTTTTATTTTGTAAACTAATCAAATATCAAATCATACGTGTGTAAGTAGAGTCTGCAATTTTCTATGTCCTTCGATAATTTCAATGACTGTGTTATTTGAAGTATAAATATAAATCATGCATATGTTGCCAATTTGTTCATAAACCCAAGTTGCAAGACACATTAGCCATACCCTAGATGTTTATATAAGCTTACCCAATAATACACTGGAAACCAATATTAATATTTTTGCTAGATTGTATGCTTTTTACAAATCTCCATCATGATATTTAATTATATTAATATACATGAACACACGCTACATGGAATATATATTTATACACTACATAGTTAATAAATTTTTAAAAATTAATTCAAAGAGAACTTTTTATATTATTCAATTTAAATTTAGGAGAAACAAAATTTTGCAATATACGTTTAAAATGTGTATCAAACAGAGAACACTATAAGTATTATTTACCGAAATTTTTATGTTGTTGACTATGCTAGCTAAGTAATATAAGGTTACTAATTAAAGCTATAGTATTATACAACTAGCTTAAATAAGTAACAAAAATTATTATAAATATATATATTTTACACCCGGGTCCAAAATTGTGAGGGCGCGATTGGCGGGCAACTTACTACTATTGGATGGCAACCCACACACACGCACGCGACCACCCGCCTTTGGTGGCCTTGGACTCCTTCAACGTCCTTGGGGCGATCCGAAGGAACCTACGCCAGATCCGCGAGGTAAGAACATCAGATCCCGAAGTAAGGGCAGTTGAGAAGAGGGGAGGGGTAGAAGGGGAGGGGTAGAAGGAGAGGGAGAGGGAGGAACCTGGTCCGGTGATCTGGCCGGTGAACTGCTCCTCGGATCTGGGGTGAGGAGCGGAAGGAGACGGCTGGCAGTTGCTGCCATGGAGCGAACTGAAAGGGAGAGGAGGAAGGAGGAAGAAGATGGTAACGGTGAACTGCGGGAGGGAAGAGGAGGGAGTCGGCAGTTACCGATATGAGATGAGCGGCGAAGTCGGGTGCCTCCTTCCGGTTCTCTCCCAGGGAGGAACCCCACCGCAAGATTCGCCGCCGCCCACTCATGATGCATGAGATCGGCATCGACGTGGTATAATTCCCATTCCCTCCCGCTCCCCCTACCCCTACCCCTAAGTTGATTAAGTTTTTTGGGGATGAACGGTTACTTTCCGCTAAATTAGGTGATTGTGTTTCGTGGATGAACTGTTCTCTTTTGCTGAATTAGGTGATTGTGTTTCATGGATGAACTATTACTTTCTGCTGAATTATGTGCGACCGTATGCTTAGTTCTTGTAAATAGGCGCCTTAGAGCATCTCCAATAGATGGTCCAAATTTTGGTGGTCCAAACCAGTGATGGTCCAAATTTGGAGCACCATAAAGTGCTTTTTACATCTCCAAAAAAGGCTCAACTCCAACAGATGGTCCAAAACGGAGATTTAAAAAAGAGCAACTCCAACAGATAGTCCAAAACCAAGATTAAAACGACCAACTACTACTTCATCTCAACATAGTTCAAACATGAAATTCAACATAATTTCATACACAAATTCTACTACTACTTATTCGAACCGCTAGATGAAACTATTCCTCGTCGTCGGAGCTATGAAACTGTTCTCAGAACCCGTCCTTGGTTGGGTTATCGCACCCCTTGTCCTCCTCCTCAGAGTCACCCCAGTCCTCATCCGACGACTCCATAGGGATCACAGTCGAGGGGCCGGCCTCGCCCTTCTTCTTCACCCCTGCAGCATGAGCCACTCCACCACCGCCTGGGACTCGACCTCTGGCAAGTTGAGGTCTGTCTTCGGCCGTCCGGCACGCCACACCGCCACATCATAGGCACGCGTGGCCTCATCGGCGGTGGGATACGTGACGAGCCACCAACATCCCCCCGGCATCGGAGAAATCCACTCCGAAGTTCCCGGAGGGCTTCGCACTCACGCCGAAGAAACTGGACTTGCCCTTCGGCGTGTTCTTCGGCTGGTGCTAGGGCATGAGTGATGCAGGGGCGTGGACGTGGTGTATGCCTGTGGTGGCTGTTGTGGACCTAGAACACCAGGTGCTCCAGTATTCCTACACGACACCGGCCCACAGATCAGCTGATGGTGGTCGCCACGACAGAGTGGCTGGAGGTGTTGAACTGCTCTTGGTGCGTTGGAGCATGGAGCCGAGGAAGCAATTATGTCTAGTTTTTTAAAATAGTATAACAGTATCACTCTTCTACCTGTTCTTGTTTATGCCCATTTGGTATATTTTCTTTGCGTGCTAGCTAGAACTTATACCAGAAGCTTCTTGTTTGCTAATTATCTTGAGATAAACTGTTTTGATCCTCTGCAGGCATTCTCAACAAAAGGTCTTTCCATATGGGTGGGATTTCTCTCGTTTTCACCTGGCTGCTCTGAAGCCTGTAGAACCTCATTGAAATCTCTTGCACGCAGCCAAGGTAAGTCAGACAGTGCACATAGATGCCGGATGATACTCCAGGTTTTGGCATGGAGTTGTGCTTTAGGTTCTCCATAGATCCCTGAGAACCGCCACTTTCTCCCCACCTCCTGAATATATATGTCCATGTGGTACTGCAAGTAGGGTTTCAAATCCGTTGAGAATCCGTCCCGCCGCCATAGAGCCAACCCTCCTTGAGGGAGTCCTGGATTAGGGGGTGTCCGGATAGCCAAACTATCACCGTTGGCCGGACTCCTGGACTATGAAGATACAAGATTGAAGACTCCCTCCCGTGTTCGGATGGGACTTTCCTTGGCGTGGAAGGCAAGCTTGGCGATACGGATATGTAGATCTCCTACCATTGTAACCGACTCTGTGTAACCCTAACCCTCTCCGGTGTATATATAAACCGGAGGGTTTTAGTCCGTAGGACGAACAACAATCATACCATAGGCTAGCTTCTAGGGTTTAGCCTCTTTGATCTCGTGGTGGATCGACTCTTGTACTACCCATATCATCAATATTAATCAAGCAGGAGTAGGGTTTTACCTCCATCGAGAGGGCCCGAACCTAGGTAAAAACATCGTGTGCCTTGTCTCCTGTTACCATCCGCCTAGACGCACAGTTCGGGCCCCCCTACCCGAGATCCGCCGGTTTTGACACCGACATTGGTGCTTTCATTGAGAGTTCCTCTGTGTCGTCACCTTTAGGCCCGATGGCTCCTTCGATCATCAACAACGACGCGGTCCATGGTGAGACTTTTCTCCCCGGATAGATCTTCATATTCGGCGGCTGTGCACTGCGGGCCAATTCACTTGGCCATCTGGAGCAGATCGAAAGCTACGCCCCTGGCCATCAGGTCAGATTTGGGAGTTTGAACTACACGGCTGACATCCGCGGAGACTTGATCTTCGACGGATTCGAGCCACTGCCAAGCGCGCCGCACTGTCTCGATGGGTATGATCTAGCTCTGCCGCCGAACAGTGCCCTGGAGGCCGCACCAGCGTCCGCTCCGACCCTTAGCTCGGAGCCGACTTCGCCGATCGAGGACGAGTGGCTGGACACCACCTCGGGGGCTACGATCTCTACAGCGATTGAGCTGAACACCATCCATGTCCTTTGCAAAGCCCGTGACTCCGAGGTGCCGGACTCCTCTCCGGAGTCCGAACCTCCCGCGCCCCTGCCAATCAAATCCGATTGGGCGCCGGTTAGGGAGTTCACTGCCGCGGACATCTTTCAGCACTCGCCCCTTGGCGACATCCTGAATTCACTAAAGTCTCTCTCTTTATCAGGAGAGCCCTGTCCAGACTACGGTCAGGAAGGTTGGGATGCGGATGACGAAGAAATTCAACACCCGCCCACCACCCACTTCATAGCCACTGTCGAAAGTTTAAACGACGTGCTCAATTTCGACTCCGAAGACATCGACGGTATGGACGACGATGTAGGAGATAACCACGAACCAGCACCTACAGGGTACTGGAGAGCCACCCCATCTCACGATGTATACATGGTGGATACACCTAAAGGAAGTGACGACGAGGAATAACGGGACGCTACGAAGGATAAATCCCTCGAAAAGCAATCAAGACGGCGACGAAAGCGCCACACAAAGTCCCGCCTCGACAAAGACGGCGGCCATACAGACCCAGCCATAGAGCAGGTCGAACCGGTGGACGACGAACATGCCATTGAACAACCGTTCGAATAGGCCAACTTGGATAAACAACCCGTCCCCGGCGAAGATAACAATCCGGACGATCTCACACCAGACAAGTTGTTGGAGCAGAAGAACCTCCACAAAAGGCTCGTCACCACTACGCGTAGCCTGAAAAAGCAGAAGCGGAAGCTCAAAACAGCAGAAGATGCACTCAGAGTCAGATGGAGCAAAGTACTCAACACCGCAGACAAATACGGCGACAGTCGCCAAACAAAGAGCTACCGAAGCGCAAACTACTGCCCGAATTCGATGATGAGGCCTTAGAGCCCCCGCAATCAAGGAACAAAGAGGCCGCCCGGTCGGATAGACGACCACATGACAAGCATAGAGCGGCAAGCGGCGCCGCACAAAAGCCGGCACGCGATCCGCATAAGGATTCGCATCAAAAGGATGGCCCAGTTAGGTCCATCTACAGGCCAAGAAAGCAAGCTCTTCTAAGCAATGCAACACGCCAAATATCCGGACATAACGACACACCCAAATATAGGGGAGCCGCACACCCCCTATGTTTCACCGATGAGGTGCTGGATCACGAATTCCCAGCGGGATTTAAACCCGTAAACATAGAGGCATACGACGGAACAACAGACCCGGGAGTCTGGATTGAGGATTACATCCTCCACATACACATGGCTAGAGGAGATGATCTCCACGCCATAAAATACTTACCCCTCAAGCTCAAAGGGCCAGCACGGCAGTGGCTTAAAAGCCTCCCTGAAAATACCATTGGAAGTTGGAAGAGCTCGAGGATGCTTTTCGGGCAAAATTTCAAGGGACTTATGTCCGCCCTCCGGATGCAGACGATTTAAGTCACATAACTCAACAACCCGGAGAGTCAGCCCGCAAATTCTGGAATAGGTTCCTCACTAAAAAGAACCAAATAGTCGACTGTCCGGACGCCGAAGCCTTAGCAGCTTTTGAATGAGATGCCTCTTGGAATGACATGTTTCCGTTTACCTTCTCAAATTTTCAACATTTTCCGTTTGAAAAAAAGAAATTATTTCCTTTTCCCCTTCAAAAATGAAAAAAATACCTTTTTTTAATGTGGTTTACCATTTACTAGTTTCCTTCTATCTTGCTAGTAATATCATGTAGGAGTAATTAGAGCAACTCCAATGTGCCGACCCATTTCGTCCGCGCGCATTCGTTTGGACCGCAGCGGACAGAAAGGTCGGCCCAACGTGCCGACCCAAACGGACGCACGTCCGCTTTTTGACCCAAACAGACGGGCGTTCGCTTTTTGTCCGCCTGCCGGCCCATTTTTGAGCCTGATTTGCGTCGGTGCGGACACGAGATGGACGCGCGCGCCACGCTCCAACTACTCCCCCAGGCCAGCTAGTCGGTGGCAAAGCATCCACCATTCCCTCCAATTTCCAAAAACCCTCCCGCCCGCGCGCTCCCAGCCGTTCGCCATGGACGACGCTCTCGATGCCACCGCCGTTGGCCTCACCTTCCTCGCCTCGTCCGGCCTCGCCTCTACCCCCTCCGGCAAAGGCAAGCTCCGCGCCCCTCGCAAGACCGCCACACTGCCCAAGAAGAAGCTGAACCGGAGGAGCGGGCCATGCAATCGGCCAAGAGGAAGGGCCGGAGGCACGCGGCGAACGAAAGGGACGAAGCAGCATCCGCCGCCTCCCTCGTCGTCACTGCGCAGCAGGAGGACACCAACGCCCGCGTCGCGGTGGCAACGAGGGAGGCCTTGTTCTACCTAGGGTTAAACCCTGGCCACCTCGGGCTCATCAACACCGCCGTGGCTGCTGCCAGCACCGGCTTGTCCGCATTTCCTCGGATGGTGCTGCCGGAGTCGCCGCACGTGTCGGCGACGCACCCGATCCCCGGCTTCAACGTCTACACGCAAGCCTCCCAACTCTCCGGGGAATGCTCGCCAGAGGTGAGCATGGTGGCTCCTTCCACGCCCACGCCCATCGACCGCGACGCCACGCCAGTGGCCAGTTCCTCGTCGTCCAAAGGGACTAGGAAACATGCGCCGGAGATGCCAGCCAACATGCTCACCGGCGCCCGCAACCTATTCGACAGAATGCCAGTGGCCGCGGCCGACGAGACGGCCAACCATTTCATGGAGAACACCATCTTCAGGGTGGTGCGGCGGCCGCTAGCGGTGCCACCGCAGCTGGCTACAATCCCAATGAGACCCAAAGCAAGGACGGCCGAGGGCCCTTCATGCTGGCGACCTATGATCAAGCTGGCATGCATGACACTTTCATGCAAGATCAAGTCGGCCTGGATCTGGACGGCTTTCCGCTGGACCACGAGTTTCCAGAGGACTACGACCAAGGGGAAGAGGATGAGTTGGACATCGACGGGGAGCCTTTGTTCAATGACGAGCTCGCCAACTAAGCCGTCGGGTCGAAGCTGAAGCGCAAGAGCAAGCGGGCGAAGGCATACATGGCGGCTGAGGACAATCTCCTATGTGAGTGTTGGAGGGACATTGGGCAAGACCCCAAGGTTGGCGCCGAACAAAAGGCATCAACCTTTTGGTTTCGTGTCCACCATGAGTACCATGAGCGCAAGAAGTTCGCGCCATACCAAATGCAAAGCGCGCGCGGGTGGGTGTCCATTTTTAGGTGATGGAGGGTGATCCAACAAGAGTGCAACAAGTTTTTTGCCACTCTTGAGAGCATCAAGGCACGCCCCGTGAGTGGCATCGACATGCAAGACATGGTACACATGCGGCCCTCTTTGTTTTGATTTCGTTTATGCTTGCATGTCCATTTGCATACCCATTTGCCCATATGCTTGCATGCTATCCATTTGTAGGCGTTCCAAGCTTTGGCGGCTTTCAAGGTACAACATGAAGGCAAGTCCTTTAATCTCTCCCATTGCTGGAGGGTCATCAATGGGGAGGAGAAGGTCAAGGCGCAATATGCCGCCCTCATGGCACGTGGGGGGAAGAAAGCCATGGAGGAAGTTGGGGAGGGCGAGAAGCCATAGCCGCGGGGGAAGACCAACTCCAAGAAGGAGGACAAGCGGGATGCGACGTCCATCGCCTTGATCGTAACCGTGGAGGGCATGATGACCAAGTAGGACTCAAGGGAGGAGAAGCGCCGGCAAGACAAGAAAGAGAAAATGACCGCCTTCATGGAGATCCAAAGGTGGAGTCTTGAGATGGATGTGGAGAAGCAAACGAGGATTCTTGAGATGGAGGCAGAGAAGCAAGCCAAGATGCTAGAGATCGAGGCCGCCAATGCCAAGACCAAGGCGAAAGAAGTGGTTGTCGCTAGCATGATGACGGTGGGTGGAGATAATGAAGGTGGACCTCAACACCGTGTCGCCGAGGAAGAGACCATGGTTCGAGAAGATGCACGCAGACATGCTCAAGTTCGACGACGAGTGATCTATGGCGGCATGACCCATTCTTTTTTGTATGCCAACAAGTGTGCTGGCATGACCACGACCGAGATGCCGTGGTCGAACTCCCGACCTTTTTTGTGTGCTGGCATGTGGGCCATTGGCAAGTGCGCCAACAAGAACTGTGCGATGGTCTTTTTGGAGGCTGGCATGGTGCTGGCGATGAACTTTGGGCGGCGGCATTGGCCGCTGGCATGATCTATGGCCGCATGCCTTTTAAATCTGTAGGCGGACATGAAATGGGTCAGACGCACGCCCACCCAAAAATAATTATAAGACGGACGCCGAGCGGGCGGCCGACGCATACGGACGAAAAACGGACAAAATTGCCATATGTTTGGGTCAGTGCGTTGGAGTTGCTCTTACTTGCTTGTTTTTTTTGTGTTATCATGAATACTAGTAAGCGCACGTATCATCAAAATGTCATGGTTCACTCTCTCCTAACTTTTTCAGTAAGGTAAAAATGGCGGCGACAGTTTGCCCCTCACTTTGTTGTCGGGACTCGAGATACCGAGTCCCGTATCCATACTCTTCCACTCCAAACGGGAGGGGGCCGCTTTGATTCTAGCGTGGCAAGGATGACGTCACACCAGAATAGTATAACCCGCTCTCCTCCTACCTCCAAAAAATTATCTACGGCGCATCATTCATGTCATATTTAGTCTTTTAGGAGAAACAACAACTTATTAATGAATAATTTACAATGTCAGTTACAACCAGTGGCCTAACAACACACCTACGCTCGGGCTTCGGCTTTCATCGCATTGCTTCATATCTAGATTTTTAGAGCAGCAGTCAGTAACACATTCCCTTCGTGGTTTCAAGCAATCACGTCTTGCCAAATAGAATTGAAAAGAATTGACGTTCCCCTATTCACTCATTTTTCTCTAGTCCCCTATCCAGCTGCCTGTCTAGTTGTATAGTGGCAATCTGCATCACATGTACCTGCAAAATAGGTATTTTTTACATTTGTCATGAGGTTGAGTTTTTACATAATTTCTCTGTCATATTGGTGCCTCTTCAAAATAAACATAAAAATAGCTCATTCAGTTTGATCAAAAAGTAATTACCAGTGCATCCAATATGGTTACTGAATTGCCTTGGAGATTACCAGGTCAATGTCAAACTAATGGTCATGAGGGCATGCTGAGAACATCTTGTCATGTACTCCCTCCATCCGAAAAAGCTTTTTCGGATGGAGGGAGTATGTTAATAAAGAAAAAAATTAAACTACATTTGAAGTATTTTAATAATCTTAAGATAAATATGAATTCATTGATAATCACCTTTACCAATAACTTTGAAACCACAATCTCCCATACTTACAATTTGTAGAGTCCCAGTCTTCTCAAGCATTAGATTGATTTTCTTCAAGAGAAAAATCAAAATAGCTATTAGAAAAATCAAGGCAGCTTAGAAAAAAAAAGTTAATCAATACTCATATTACTTGAGAAAGTATCATTCTCAATATTTAAAGTCTGCAACAACAGTTGATGATTTAGTATGATTGGTAGATTTAGTAGGGACGTGACCAATGTGTCATCTGTTCTCTGATGTCCTGCAAGACTACTAAAAGCAGGAAAATAGTTTGCATATAGATAAGTAATTTTCTGCTAAAAATAATGGCTGAATATTTACTTAAAAAGGCATTGCTCTGATTTAGCAAACACTCATTTCCTTTTTTCCGAGGACATGGAGGCGGAAGAGTACATCAACCTAAAGAAGGCCAACAAGAGCAGCACCGCGCGCCGCAAAGTTTAAACAACTACTATAAAACAAGAACAAGATACAGCCTGAAACTAAATATCGCTGTCTCTTCAGCAAAAAAAATAAATAAATCCATGAACAAACTCTTCTGTGGTATAGATAGGAATGCACTTGTGTTATAAACAGGAAAAGCATCTCAAGAACACAATTTTGCCATTAAGCTATTTTCTTTCTTCTGCACCCTCTGGTAATCACCTAATTTATAAAATGAATTTATACTTTACCATGTGGTTAGTACTGATCATAAGACAACACTATTTTGTATCCATCAACCTGTTGCCAAATTTTGATCAGCGCCATGTCTAGAGCGCAGTAGAACATCGCTATAAACCACCTGCACACCCTGTCCTTGCTGTGCTCTTCTGTCCTTACTCTACTCTTCAATTACTCACCGGTCCATGACTACCAGATGACGACGCCAGAGCCCCTGAGGCGCCGAGCGACTGCGCCGTTTTGGCGAGAGTGTGGATGCCTGCGTGCAAGTGGTGGTGGCCATCGACTTGCGCCATGCAGTGGTCATCATCGGCACCCGCATGCTGGCTGCCCGCGTCATTGCCATCGTCGGCCTGCTCATGGTGACCGTCCTCCAGAACAGCATTGACGAAGACGTGGTCATCATCCGCGGGAACCTGGAGGAGTCCGTAGACGCCCAGGACTCCGCGAGGCATGCTGGTACTGGACATCGGCCTGCGCCATGCCGTGGCCATCATCAGCTCGTGCATGTTGGCCGCCTCTATGCACCACATAGTCATCATCGTTGGGCTGCGCGAGGCGGCAAACCTCCTGAATGGCATGACCATCATCATTGTTGGGTTGCGCGAGGCGGCAAACCTCCTGAGCGGCATGGCTGTCGCCGTGGCATCCGTCCATGAGCTCGCCATCACCTTGGTGGACACCGACCTCCGTGGGCACGCCATCGTACAGGTGGACGACGTCGCCCTGCCGGAGGCCGCCCTCCGCAGGAATGCCTTTGTGCTGGTGGACGCCGTTGTCCGCAAGCGCGTCGTCGTCCCAGATGCCACCGTCAGAGAGCATGTTGTCTAGAGCAGTAACTAAATACTGTGCATACCTAATCGGCTAGATAATAGACAGGCTTACAAAAAAACCTATTTAAATTCGCAATGTGTCTTGTGCAACTATCGAGTGATGTCTGTGTTTGACGGTGTGATCAATCACCTATACTGGTTCTATTGATCCACCCATGGGAATGATCAAAAACATACTGCAATGAGATTATAAATAAATATTGAGCTCACATGTTGTTGGTGGTGCTTGATGTGAGATTATAAATAAATATTAAGCTCACATAATGCATTGAGATTATAAATAAATGTTAAGCTTGCTGGTTCATGTCTTGGTGCTCAGATGTTGTTGTCACCAGTCCTAATTCCTAAACCTCATAAAATGTATAACTGACATAATCACTTGAGGGCATAAAGTCGTCACTGTATCCATAATTGAATTAAATTTGAGGTATAATATTCCCAATCAAGAAAAATACATCTTCAGTCTTATTGTCAATAAGCACCGGGGAAAAAAAAAGATGCAAGTGCATGTATAGAGGAATGGGAATAAGTGGTTTTCACGTAAGCCGGCCAAATTACAGAATCCATCAAATTAACTTCTGAGATGCAATTTTGTGCATGTAAGAAACAAAAAATATTGCTAGTTCCTATAGAAGCAAACCGTCAGGGTGCATTGATATCACATCGTTATCACTAGAATAAATCATGAATCATGATACTCATTACCTACAGGTCCTGACAAATGTAGTTCAGTGGCTGGCCCTTCCCCCTGCGGCTGTACCAACTACCAAGCGACGACCCATACATAACCAACCATTCAACCTGTCGACAAACAATGTGGATGTGTAAGCTAGTGGAGCAAGAATAACACTTACTGCGTGAGATCCTGACCAATGTACTTCATTTGACATCATTTAGTGTTCACTCTTCTATGGTCAGGTCCTGACCAATGGAGCTATACCAAAATTTGCAATTTATCCATTTCAAATAGCATGCCTCTCTTGTAACTTCCACAAAATGTACAGGCATGTCCTATGCCCAAATAAGGGCCAGTCCAGGTCTGCAAACAAATTGAAAAATACAGGTAGCCAATCAGGATTATATATGTCTAATAGTACCTCTTAGATGACAAACAAAAGAACCTAATAGAGATGCATACAAATGACACACTTGGTCCTTTCAGTAGGAAGTGACCTCGATCTTCAATCTGTACTGTGATATCTGCAAAAAAAAGGGCATCTCTTGGCCATGTTTTTCGAAATAGAATGCTCCAGGCAGGAGATAAGAATGTTTGTACTAATTACTACTGTCATATACATCAGCCTATTGCGGTAATGCCTGGAAGGGATTTGCATTGAAATTCCTAAGGAGAAGAGCACTTCTAAAGTTCTAATAGTCCAACTAATTAGGTCAACAATTCAACAGACCTGTACATGTCAAGTGATGTGAGTGCACTACAGACAAATAGCAAAACAAAGGTGAGCAGAAAATTACTATTAGCGCAGCATACTGGACTTCATACTGATTGCAAATCACACATAGGTTGAGTGCAAACTACAAAGCCTTGCTCTAGGAAAACTGGCAGCTAAAGTTATGCCCTATACATTGAGTACAGGAAAAAGAGTACATGCATGCACACGAGCAAAAGGTCACATACAAAAAAGTAAAATGTGTAACTGAACCTAAACGGGGGAGGAAAAAAGTCACATACAAAAAAGTAAAATGTGTAACTAAATCAATCACACTTGTTCTGCCCCAAAAAAGGGTAAATAGAATCCCTCCAATTTCTACCATCATCAATCACAGCATGAACTGATGTAAAAAAATAATAATCGCTGAACGAATGCAACTTACAGAGTCTCGTCAATCACAACATATAAGCACTAAAGGTCTATATTAGAAGTTACAGCTCTGAAGGAAGTAATTGGTCGGGCTACTACAGATGTAGGCATGAACACAATATTTTCTAGAAGCAAATGATGATAAGATAAATAAAACTGAGACTTCGCAGGATCTGCTTGCACTGAACCCTTTTTTCAGAACAGCAAAGGCCAAACTTTGTGCATTAACATCTGAACAAACGACATTGGATTAAAAAGCGAATTAGAAAGTCGTGCACACACAGCTTCTGAACCAATCAGATACTTCCCACACAGCGAACCAAACATCTCAATATGCCAGCAGCTTATAATTACATAAATTATGCGTCATCACCATGTCCAGAATTACGAACGGGTTGGGGTTTTGGGAAGGGAGGATATTGGAGAAATAAGGAGAAAAGACATACCAATTTGTTAAGCACGGGATCCTGCTTCAACGGCACCGGCGAGCACAACACAGATCAAGATGGAGATCGGAGGACGCAGACATGTGGTGGGGGATGGAGTGGTCCAGTGGAGTAAGAACGACCGCGTCGTCACAAGAGCAGGAGCACGCAGAGGCTCCCGTCCTGGGGCGCGGCTGTGGATTAGGAGCGGACCTTGAGCACTCACGGCCGGTTCCAACCCCTTCCTCAGGGCCGGCCCTGTGTTTCGGGAGGCCCTAGGCGAACTCGACGACATAGGCCCCTATGTCTAAGAGGCTAAGACTATATATGTGCTTGGGATTAGTTTTTAGCCCTTGTTCTCCAATAACATCAACATTGCTTGAAGATGTAAAGTACTTATTGAAAGAACTCTTCAGTGGTTAAATTTTCAAATCATTTTTCTCCTTTTTTCAGCACCCCACAAATGCATCTTCTTAGGTAACATGGCAGGCTAATGTTCTAAAATTATGATGAAAAGAGGATACAAAGAATTAGAAATTTATACATCGGATGATTGGAATCTTAGACATGTACACAAAATGACAAAAAATTAGGATCAATCATGGATGGATGAATAATTGAATACGTACTAAAGAATAAAGAATAAAAAAAACTACTAAAAATGGGCTTTGAATCGGGGGATAGATCAGGAACATGGTACATGGATGCATACGTATTGTGATGCACTCACGGCTCACATACGTATAAGTATTGCTGCCTTGCCGAATGTCGGATGGCCGGGCTGTCGGACCGCCGCGGGACGCATACAACGGCAACAACTAGCGGCGGCCGAGGCACCGAGAGACAGGCCGACGGCCCATGAGAGGACGAAGTCACGAAAACGAACCGATGAGCGACGAAGGCACAAGCGAATTAGCGAAAATGATGAGATCTCCAGCCGTGCCGTCTGGCTGCCGTGACGCTTCGCTATCGCTGCCTAGCTATCTGATAGGCCTAGCCTATCTTGTTTCTTTTCTCTTGTATAGTTTTTTTTCTTACCTATTTTTTGCTGGCTATACTATGTTATTTATCCTGCATCATGGGCCCCTCACCGGCCTGGGCCCTGGGCCATCGCCCCTCCGCCATACCCCCAGGGCCGCTCCTGCCCTTCGTCGCAAGCTTGGTGTTGGATCCGGGAGAGCTGCGGTGGCGGCGGCCTGGCGCGGAGGACAACGTGGCGGCGGCGGCCAGAAGAGGAGGAGCGCTGGCGGCGACTAGACGCGGAACGGTGGGGGCATGGGAGAACCTAAGGCGGCAGGGAGGCCGTTCGTGAGAGGTGTGCGGGGAGGCAGCAGTTTCCTTTTTCTCGGAATATTAAGTGGGAGGTTAGCACTAATCGAGGGCGGGATTGGGTGGTTGCCGAACGAAACTTTAGTCCGCTCGCTGATGCCAGAGTTTTCGTCCGCCAGTGAAAATATGTTTGCTTGTTTAATAGTACTAGTAAGTATGCACGTGCAACGCACGTCTCAATTGTCATCAAATAATTATTAAAATAATTTTTTTTCATCTATACATGTATTATTACTGATAATAATGTTTTCCGGTTGAAAACACAACTAAATGACGGACAAATAAAGGACGTGCAAATAAGTTCAAGATCAATAAATTTATGTCCCCCTCTCCCGCGCAATAAATAAATATTTTTTTGTAATATATGCAAGCTAGTTCTGTATTTCATCGATTGTTCAAGGAGAAGGCATCAAGGAAGGAACCTACCTGGACATGCTGATAATACAACCTACTCAGTCAGGAAATAATATTTTTTATTTGGACAAGGCCACACTCACTCACAATTTCTCTGGTGAATCATTGTCTAAAACGAAGTACGTGTATACAGTATTGAAGAAAGAAAAACAATCTGGTCACTTCCCCACCGCCCCGTCGCATCCGTTCCCCATTCTCCCATTGTCGCCCCTGCTCTTCCTCCCCTTAATGTCGAATCCGGCCGCGGAAGTGGCCGTCGGAGGCGGGCGCCGAGGCGTGGGACTCGCACACCCCTGCTCTTCCCTGCTCTTTCATCGAATCCGGTCGCCGAAGTGACCGAGGCGGTGCTCGAGTTCGGCATGCTCGCCGGGGATGCCGGGCTCCTCCCTCCTCCTGATGCTGTCGCCGCCGCCGCCGCCGCCATGAGCCTCTCCACCCTCTCCCGCGCTCGTCCCAGTCCAGGTTAGTCTATCTCTCCGACCCCGCCGGTTGCTCCTCCCCGTCAATTCGGATCGTCAACAGGTGCATTACCTCACTCCGTGCAATGCTCGGACCCCTAGGGTTATCTGCTCGGGGGCCATGGCGTGTTCCGCGCGGTGCTGCCTTCGCCGCCGCCGCCGCCCGGCGATGTGGTCGCTGCCGCGCTGGGTTGTGTCTCCTGCGTCGCTGCCTGACTTCCGGTCTAGGGAGACTGGCTTCATTGGCCAACAAATAGGGACGGGTAGGTCCGAGACTGGAGGTCCCTGCTCGCAAACTCGCAATCCCGGAGGCTATTCTACTACCAGTCAAAAAAGAGTAAGCTTTCTTCATCGGTTTAGAGCAATATGTGTGCAATCTGATTCCAGATAAAAAAAGTGAAACAGATGGACCATCTCTCTCCAAGCTTGTGTAATGTGTTCTGCATCCATCTCTTTTTTTGTTAAATGAATCTCAGACTAAGGAGAGCATGTTCTATAGGTTGGCATCACTGTCAAAGACCCACACCTCCCGGTTGGATTGCTTATGTTTGTGCAGCATGGATTTTTCAATATTAGTTGTTTACATTGTATGACTGCTTTATATATGAATGACGAATTTTGTTAGATTTTAGTTCAAAAAATTGCATACATTGGTTCCTAATTTGATGCAAATAACCAAAGTGATAGGATATTGTTTTTTGCAGTGTTCTAAGGGAAGCAGGTTCTCTGTTACAGCTTGCAAGACATTGTTTACAGAGGGAGTAATATGTAAGGGTGCTGCTTTCTAATCCGTTGATTCAGGTTGGATATGCTTGCTGCCCACATTTTTTTAAGTGATACTCCCTACGTCCGGAAATACTTGTCATCAAAATGGATGAAAATTGATGTATCTACAACTAAAATACATCTAGATACAACCATTTCAATGACAAGTATTTCCGGACGAAGGGAATACTTTCTTAACTGCGATGGCACGTGATTATACTGACATACTTTTCTTCCTCAGCTGGTCTAAGTACAGAAAGGACAGCAGAAGATTGAAGACCGCTCTCTGTGCTGCATGCATGCGATGATTTTGTGGCCATCAGGAGTATTATTTAAGTGGCCCATGAGATGTTTGAGGAAATAGCTATAGTAGATTAGCAAGTGAGTAAATATGCAGCGCTTCCGTTCATATGAACCATTTTGTGACCCAGATTGAGTTCGTTGATTTTTGACAGCAATTATTGATGCTGCTAATATCAATCTGTGCTACATCAACATATTTTAGTCCATGTAAATTTGAACAATACCTGAATAGTTTGAATTCTGAAATTACAAAACATGGTCTTTAATTAAGCTAGTTGTAGTAATATTACATTTTACATGGCTGGTGTGCAAGTTAAATGTTCTAATACAGTTTGTGTTTTCAGGTATTTTGAATTAATATACTAAACATATATGTGCAAGTAGTTCTTTCTCCTCATTGCAGCTACAATTTCGTTGATAGCTTTTCTGAGATAAAAGGATAGTATTGCGAGAAATCATCTGTCTGATAATCGGATCATTTGATTCTGAGATAAAAGGTATATATTTTTATTTTTTGTTTGTTTCTTCGGTATCATTTGATTGCAGACTTCGGTTAGCCGAGAGAGCTAAGAGATAATATAGTAAACAATTTCCACCAAGTGCTTAAGCTACTTTTTTCAAGGCCAGTCAGGTGACTGGGCCAAATCAATAATAAGGAGCTTAGTGTTTTATTATGTGATTTGAGCTGATCTAGGTTCTTATTTCTTTCAAGCTATAATTTATGATATACTGGTTAGACCTACTGATACGGTGAAAGGGTAAATCTGTTTTGTTGTACTTAATTTTGGTGCATTGTATTTTTCTTATCGACATTCCTCAACATAAGTTAATTCTAGACTCGCAAACTCGCAATTCCTTGAATCTGCTTAGTCGGTGGCTGTGTTGACGATGCGATCCTTAATGGTTCAATTTTATTTAGGAGAAGAAGAAGGTGCCGAAGGGAATGAGCAACAAGTCTGAATGGACGGGTATGTTTTGATTCTGAGTTGCATTCCACATTATTTTTGTAATTTGGGAAATCCTTGGGGTTGCCTATGGAACGTTTCCTTGATGTGATGGTCGGGCATATATGTTTACTAAATCAAAGTTCTAGATTACCTTCATCGGCAACTCCAAATATTTCTTACATGTCTTACCACAAGCATGTACATCAAAAACATTTATTCTAAACCGGTTCATGATAGATCAACAAAACCTTGTTGATGCTCTCACCTAATAGGATATCTACATGAAAGAAGGATATCACATAACTTTTTGTGTTGAAGTAATATAAAAGAGGTTTTGGAATATACTCCTTGGCTTCTTCTAAGGCTCAGTAGAAGGCTAGAAGCATGCTTGCTTGCATTCATTGTAATCAACCTTGCACTCAAATCCTTTTAACCAGAAGGGAGCTTGCTGCCCTAAACGAGCAGTAACAAACACTTTTTTGTTGGGAAATGTTTCACCCTGAAATATAATCTGAAGGAATCATTTTCATAGCAGAATTTTGTGTTCTAGTTTGAAGAGGGACGCATTAGTTAAAATTTCAAACAATGTTATCATGTCACTCAAATTGTATTTTCAGGAAGTGTGACATATTTCTGATCCAACCCATGCATCATAGTCTATAGTAAAAACATCTATTATGGATCTAATTTTTATTTAGTGAGTTCTTATACAAAAAAATATATTTTAAAAACCCCAACTAAGCATGTCTTGAAGGTCCATCTTTTGAAGCAATGAAGGTCCATCTATAGATGCGATCAATGATGCTTCGTTCAATGTATGGGATGTTGTTTTGAGCTTCATTCTCTTCGTACTTTAAAATATGCACCAAAAATTGCTTCCTCAGCTGAAATCCATCCTACATATGCATTATACAACATTGTTATAACAAGTTGCATGTGCAATGTGTATAGAAAGAAATAAGAATGGTGTAAATACTCACCTTGGGTATGGGAAAATATAGTTTTCCATCACACAATGAGTGCATGTAATTAAAAACCAAATAACCGGACAGGGCACTGCATGTATGAAATAAACATATAATGTGCGTTGAATGAATCAATTAATATTGTAATGCGTTTAAAAGATTCATACCAATGTGAGTTTGTTGGAGCAACATGAACTAAGCATTCCCATTTAGAGATATCATCCTTGAATGCAGGGTTTGCAACTTCTAGTGTACGGTTTAGGTTCTCAGCCACAATTTTAAGTACATTATTCCCCAAAGTAGGTATTGGCAACGGATCAAAAATTGAAACAACCTTTTTATTTTGATCCAACACAAACAATAGAAATAGTCCAAACATATACCAAGGCAATAAAATTTAAAGATATACAAAAATCTCACCCACGCAGCATGTGAACCGGACATGCCCTTTGAAATTTAAAGATATTTTTGTTTGGAAAAAAATGCCACTCTCACTTACAATGGGTCACTGGCTTATAGTATTACATCACGTTACGCATTTTACCAGCGTCTCGAAATTGCCCCATTGGGCTTTGTTTTAACTTTGGTATTGACTCACAATTACACAGGTTAATACTCTTGCTGCAGAAAGATTGTACACCCTTGCTAGTGATTGTGCCAATCTCAATTCAGACACATTACTTTTTGATGTATGCTGTGGGACTGGAACAATTTGCCGTTTTGGGAAGGTGAGACATATTTACCCTAATGAATGATTCTGTTAGTCTGTATACTTTCAGCTTGTATAATTTGACAAGTGCATATTTTTTGTTAATTGTGCAGAAACTTCTTTTCTGATGCAACTAATGGGGAAATACAAAAAACACATAATGTTGATTACTTTGAGCCTTTGAGTTAGAAGGTATACCCATCTCTTTGCAGTTTGCTCTTAATACACTCTTCCCTTCGCCATGTTGAGATGTTTAAGTCTTTCCACTTATCAGTTTTTAGTTCCATTTGAAGCGATGCATATTCAAATACATTTTCCAGTCCTTTGAGCTGTTGAGTGAATAAATGACAAAGTATTAGCATCACAACCGAATAATAACAGAAATCGTCTTATCAAAAGATGGTGTAGTGTGACTAATGACTAACCATAGCGGTAAGGTCTTTGCGGCTCATTCCTGGGCCTAGCGAGTCGAGCACCTGGATGCATCGCTGCCCGGTATTTATAACTGCTAGGTACCAATGGAAGTGTTCAATGTTCACTGGAATGAATATCTGAAAATAGGGTTTTTGTTAGTTTACGTCCCATCTATACAAACATTTGTATGGAACTGTGACTCACCATATCATGTTCCAAATAAGTTGTAGCTCTGTTTAATACCCATCTTGGTGCCTCATCCCGTATAGAGCTAAATTCCTTTATCATCTTAGAGATGCATGCACTCTCTAAGAACACACTCCACCTGACCTCATCTGTAGATGCTCTTTAGCACTTATGCAATGTATGTATGCGTCTATGATCTGCAATATCAAGTGCACACCTTGGTCATAGGAGAAAATAGAAACTAATGTTAAAATAGCATCGTCTTGTCTAAAAGCTACATATACTTACTTCGTCGCCAACAAATTCTTCTGGGAGTAATAGACGTTGTAACTGTTTTCTTTGGAGATGTGAGTCATCAATGCTCACTAAATTTCTTTTATCGTTTGGTTCAGACATGATATTTTCAATCACAGACCAATCATCGCCGGTGCAGGCGTAATCTATCATGATGTAAGTAACAACATTTATTAATGACAAAGAAAACAAATGTAGCAAAAGCAGGGCATAGAAGGATTTGTCCGTGCCTTCTGGAGCCACCACATAGTCTTGTGCCTTCTTAGGTTTGTTATGCAGTCGGATAGGCTTCCCTGCATGTGCCCCTTCCATGCCAGACGTTAGTTCTAATTCTCTGTCCTCAGCTGCATCCATTTGTTCACTTGTTTCATTGAAGGTTAATTCCTGGAAGCAACATTGCAAAGAATAATGGGTATGCAGGATACAATATACTTATAATTAGACCTATTTGGGACATAGTTGGAAACGAAAAGATGCCTCTGTCACTTCAGATTCTTCTGAATCACTTGACTGCGTGCTTTGCGTTTTCTCCACTTCTTTGTCGGCTGTTTCATTTGATTCTCTCATTGTGTCCCCTATAGTGTTTGCCCCTTCGATGCCAAATGTTTGTGCTAATTCCTCATCCTGAGCTAACTGCATTTGTTCTCTTGTTTCGTTCAAGGTTAATTCCTGAGAGCAAGATTACAAAGAACAATCAGTATGCAGGGTTTAATATAATTAGAATTAGAACTATTTGGGACATATAGTTGGAAAAGAAGATATGCCTATGTCACCTTGGAATCTGTGGACTGCGTGCTCTTCTTTTTCTCCACTTCATCTTTGTTGGGTATTCCATTTAGTTCTGCAAGCTTGTCCCCTACAGTTTCTGCCCCTTCGGTGTCAAATGTTTGTGCTAATTCATTGTCTTGAGCTGGCTGCATTTCTTCACTTGTTTCCTTGATGGTTAATCCCTGAGAGGAACATTACAAAGTATAATCCCTATGTAGTATTATAATATAATGAGAATTAGAACTATTTGGGATAGTTGAAACAGAAGCATGCCTTTGCGACTTCGCAATCTGTGGCCTGTGTGCTCTTTTTTTCCTGTACTTCATCACCGTTGTCTATTCCATTTGATTCTTCCTCGCTTCGTACCTGAAACACACATAATATAATATTACTCGGTACTTATTGGTTCTTCATCGCTTAGTAACTGAAACACACAATAATATAATATTCTCCAGTACTTACAAAAGAGCAAATATTATATGAAGATGAGTAAAGAATCGTAGATATGATATTATTATACTATAGATTACATCTTGTTTTGTCCCCCCCGAATAAGAATAATAATAATGGCATGTCAAATTAAAAACCGCCTTTGTTGGCTTGGGGTGTGTATGATTGTGTTATGATATCACCTCATCAATCTGCATATTTTCTTTATCTTCCATGATGCCTTGTTCTTCTATTGCCTTTGTTGACTCAGTGTTTGTATCCTCATCTTCGGTTATCATGCATTCAATCTGCATATTATGTGTATGCTCATCCTTCGCTCCTTTGTCGATGTTTTCCTGATACTCAAAGCATATATTATTATCACACCGTACACATTCAGCCCCTATCTGCTTATCTGCTTATGTTTACATAACATAGTGGTATCAGGACATCCTTTCCAACTAAATTTCAGTATCTATTTCTTTTCTTTAATTGTTCAGTAAACTTTTCGAGACTATTCTCTCTAGTAATCAGGTGGATGTTGCCCAAAGAATTTTGTAAGTCACACACAGCATCTCTGTAACTTTGCAGGGTAACACAAGGCATGTTGATTCACTTCGTTGGATCACCTCTAGCGACTATGCTGCCTTGTAGATGTGAAATTGTGAATATGATGTAATTACAGAGAGATATCATTATTACCACAACGATAGCAGATTGATCCGTAGAGGCCATCGGGGATTGTGACGTAGACATTGGGGGGAACGATGGTAGTTCACCATGGACACATGAGCAAGCTGGACAGACTTGCGGTGGAGGAGGCCGGCACGGTGGAGGGGGTGTGAGGCTGCGGCAATCCTTCGCGAGAGAGGATGAAGGAAACCCTACGGTACAAAACACGTTGCTTGTATGGGCTCTTGATTGAGAGATCGTTCGTTGTAGGCAATATGTAAGGCGGAAATCACGGAAAGGACTTCCATAGCGTGAGGAGGGAAGGGAATCGTGATAGTTATCTCAGGCCCCACGCTTTCCTTTGATTTATCTTTTTTTTGGCAACTCCTTTGATTTAGGGAAGGGAATCGTGATAGTTATCTCAGGCCCCATGCTTTCCTTTGATTTATCTTTTTTTTGGCAACTCCTTTGATTTATCTCAGGACGCATGTTTTTTTTTCTTTTTTATATCCCACGCATATAGAATTAATTGGGTTATTTTCGTAATACATGTTTATACAGAAATATTGGGCTCGGCTCATCAGAACGTTTATTCTATTTTTTGTGTGCTTTCTCTTCTACCTTTTTATATGTACAGCAAGTTCATCATTGTCTACAGAAATATAATTCTTGTATCCTTTGTCTTCGCAGTTAGTTAATTAATGTGCCCTCACTATTCGATAGGACGGGCCAGCGAAGTGCTTTCGGTTGTTTCAAGACAGAGCTTGATATTGATAAAATGACATAATCCACTATTCCTAAGATCAAACCATGTAACCTTGCAAATATTGTACTACAGCCCAAAGCTATTGGGAGTGGTGACATCACAGGTTTCCATTTTATGAAGAAACCATCAAGGTGAGTTTCGTACAAATGTTTTATTATTATTACTGCTCACTTGTGGTCAGATAAATTGATTGCTTTCTTGGCCCTTTTATCTCCTTTTGTTCATTGTTTCTTATGTTGTCTTCAGTTTTGTGTTTACACATTACTATTTTATCGACGGTTGTTAGTGTTAGGGACGGAGAATACTTATTATTCCATGATGACCACGTCCAGTCAAGACTGAAATTGACACTTCTTTCTTCCATTTATACGTTAGATGGATAGTTTTATTTAGTTAGTTCATGTGCGCTAAATAATTCAACCAGTTATATTTGAGACAGGTTTAACAATCACATATGCACCTGAGAGAAAACAACCATCATAAATGATAATTATTTAAGAAGGAGATTGATCCTGAGTGATAAATGAAAATTATTTAGTTTGTATGGTTGGGTTCAGTCTCAGGTGAGGTGCCTGACTTATGTAAGAAGCAGATTGATCCTGGGTGATAAATGAAAATTATTTTTCACCCGCAAAAAAAAAAACAGCCATCATAAATTTGCAATTTATCATTTATATTTCTGTCAATGATCCCAGCAGCTTACATTTTGCTGGTATAGCAATATTATGTTTTGGAATTGACAGAATAAATTGAAATTTCTACGTTCCCAAATGAATGGTGCAAGTAATCAGAACATGAATGGAATAACAAGTGTGACACATTTAAAGTCTGTACTTTTTCATTTCCATTCCAGTTGATATGTGAACGATTTTTACAAATAAATCACACTAATAAACGACTCTGACATAAAGAGTCGGAGGTCACATATACATCATTATTGTTTCATGCCTATTATGTAGTGCGATGTGATCAAAACCTGCAAATAAAATAAGAGAAAGTGTTAGGTTCAGAGTTAGTTATATAGGTACAAAATCAAAGGTGCAAATAAAACACGAACTATTGCACGTACCTCACCCCTCTAAAACATCTCTATAAACAATGTTTTTGGTGCTTCTCCCAGATTTATCAACCTCGGTGTTAGGCTTGGCTAAAATCCGTGTCGTCTTTCTTGAGACACCCCTTGACAATGCAACATATAGTTGGCCATGTGAGAAAACAGGTTCTGGAAGGTAAATACCGACATTTGGGATGGTTTGACCCTGTGCCTTGTTAATGGTCATCGCAAAACTCAGGCGGATCGGGAACTGTTTTCTCTTAAGCTTGAACGGAAGCGAGGTGTCCTCCGAGGGCGACATAGGGATCCTAGGTATGAACACCCTCTTTCCAGCATGCTGGCCACCAACAATCTCAGCATCGATTGCATTATCCTGGAAGGCCCTGATCATAAGGCGTGTTCCATTACATAGCCCATTATGAGGGTCGAGGTTCCGTAGCAAAATGACCGGGCAATTGATTTTTACTCTCAAGACATGCGGGGGCAACCCATTTGGTGTGATCGAGTTCAGGAAGTCAATTGCGTAATTGTTCTGGAAGTCATCCTCGATATAGTCAAAGCTATGGTACACCTTTTCCTCGCCCGGAAATCTGGAGATCATCTTGTCATTCAAGTCATCCACATGCTCGTTTTTGGTCGAGAGAATTGCACGTGTGCTCATGTACTCTCTCGACCTAGCATTGGTGTGTAGGGATGGGAAGACATCTTCGATAAGCTTGTTAATAGGTTCTTCATCGTCGGTATAAGCAATCACAATGTCTTCAGGGAGATGCACATAGTCGTCGCCAATTGTTTCTTCCGTTCCATTGCCGATCCGTAGGAGGTATTCTGAGAACCAAGGGTCTGTCTGTGCCCGCATATTGCGTGTGAGGCGTATCTTCCGGATCTTCTGCCACAGATAGGATCTCAACAGTGTAGCATCAGTGATCTGTGCTCTTGTCCCTCGTGTCACAACAGGGAGTACCTGCCTGAAATCGCCACCAAAGACGACAACCTTTCCACCAAATGGTAAAGGACATTCCATTATATCCTGTAGCGATCTATCAAGCGTCTCAACTGCTTGACGCTTTGTCATAGCAACTTCATCCCAAATTATCAAGGACGCCTGTTTAAGCAACTCTGCCGTGCCACTCTGCTTTGTGAAGCTACACATGCTGTTGTCAGTCAGCTTGATTGGAATTTTGAATCTGGAGTGTGCAGTCCGACCTCCAGGCATTATCCATGCTGCAATACCTGATGTAGCAGTTGCGATCGCTATTAGGCCCATCGAACGGACCTTCGCAAGTAATGCCTTGTACAGGTACGTCTTCCCAGTGCCTCCTGGGCCATCAACGAAGAAAATCTGGCTTTTCTGGTTCGTCACATGCTCCATTATGTCATTGAAACCAGCTAGTTGCTCATTGTTCAAACAACTAAATAGATCTAGATGTTCTTGGTCTACTTTGACCTCTCTCTCCTCTGTTACCTCTCTATTCTCAACGTCAGAAGAACCATCTGCGTCAACCAGATCCGGAAGTCCATAGTGTTTAATATTCTTTCCCATGGATTGCAACAGATCCCTAATATCCCTAAGGACCATTTGCTCTAGTGCTGCCTCATTCGATTGAGTACGGCGATAATCTTCAGACATGGATGCTAGATGTTTGTCCCACAACTGACGGATTTGTGTTGCCTCACAGAATACCAGTATAGTCGCAAACAACCGTCTAAGAGCAGAAGACATTTGAAATGTTGCTGCCTCTGTCATGCAATCATCAAGTGTCCTGTCATGCTCAATGAGGCCTAATTGCTCGCACGCCTCTCTGAAGGATCCGCATGGCTTGCCATTTATTGTTTTTAAATCATCAAATGAAGTGGCACCTCGGACATGGTTTAGGAGCACCCTCAGGTAGTACCTCTCTCCTTCAGCAGGGTGTGCATGCACCAATCTTCCAATCTGTGATCTCTTATTTTTCCTCGGTTGCCACTTCTTATTACCGGATATCCACCTATAATGTTCTGGGAACTCTCTGTACAACAATTTTCGTGCCTCTGGATACTTTTGGTTCATCTGAAAGTACTCGGTAAGCATGGATTTGGAAGAAGATGGCCGAGCGACAACATCTTGCAGATTTTCATAAGCCTGAAATGCGACTGTATGCATGTTTGGCAAATGAAGCTGGAGCTGCAACACAGCTGGGCTGACACCAAACATTTTAAATCCGAAAATCCTGTAGATAGCTTCGGGAGGAGATATATAGCGTGCATCCCTATATTGTCGAATTTCATCAATGATTCCCCCATCATTGATAATATCCTGCTGGAACGCAAATGATGCCTTATCATGCCCTTTGTAGATGTACTTGAATAAGTACTTCACTGCCTTGATGCTCGAGCATGCTTCGACATTAATGTGACAGTTGTATGTCATCAGCAGAAAGGGGTTGTAAGGGACCACCCATCTATTGTCCAAATCAGCTCCTCTGATCCTAACTCTCACCCTATCATCCCTCCTTCTATAGATGGGATATGAGTCTTTCCCTTGTAATGTAGCATCACAGAAATCTCGAGGGTAATGAAACCGACATTGTCCATCTATCATGCAAGGGCAACTTTTCTTGAGCGCGCCACATGGACCGTGCAACATGTGTTTGACCACCAGATTATGGAGAACAGGATATTTATTTTTGTCGGGTATCTCCGCCGATATCACCCGATCATAGTCATCCGGGGTCCTTAACTTACTTTTTGCTTTCATGATTAGAAGTATATGCTCATGAGGGAGTCCTCGTTTCTGAAACTCAGTGACATGTACATAAGCCGCAACTTCTCCAAAATGCTTACCCTTAATCAGTAAGTCCATCATGAATCATTGTTTAGCTCTGTATACTCTTGCCACAAGGTCTGGACGGTCTTGTGGCAGCTGTCCAGGCAACAATTCAATAGTTATCTCCTTCCAGTACGGATTGCATGTCATCATGATAAAATAGTCCGGTTTACCCCATCTTTGAACTATTGCCATTGCATCGAGGAACCTGCGCTGCATGTCACGGTCACCACCAGGAAAGGTACGTGGAAGCACGATTCTCTTCCCAATACGATCACCGCGTGACTCGCCAGCGATTACGGTGTCAACAAGGCCCTATAGTAAATCAAGATTTGACGCCAATTAGTATCCCATGTTGAAGCAAAGAGTGGCATCTGTAATACAATTTACTATGCCTTCAAACACAAGCATGTTACCTGGTAGAGGTCAGCGCGTATGACCTTTTTATTTGCTGGCTTTGAGTACCAGTCAAGCCTCATTGTCTCAATCTTGATGTACATGTCAACCGCCCACTGTTGGAAGAGGCGCCCCCAAACAAGATGATGTTAAAAAGCTTCTTCCGGACCTGCAGTTTGAAGGCATAGTACTCCCTTGCGCTAACATATTTCCTTGATTTTGTGGCATTCATCTCATTGTCACCGAAATCCTCATCTGGGTTATCCTCGTAGTCATCTAGAAATTGTTTACCAACATTAAAGTTGGTATAATAGAATCATACGAATATAAAAACGTGAATCGCGTCCAATACCTAGAGCTAACTCAGTGGCTTGTTCTTCATGCCCTGCGCCATGACCAAGTTCTTCTCTAATCATGTTATCGTCTGAAAGATGGATACTAAATAAGGTTAACTTTGATTAATATGTATAAATCAGTAATGAACATAATTTTGGTGTAATATAATCATAAGAATATAAAAACAACCTGCAGCTAAATCAGCAGTGTGGTCTTCATGCTGTGCGTCATGACCAAGTTGTTCTCTAATCATGTTATCGTCTGCAAGATGGATTATTGAATAAGTTTAACTTTGATTAAAATGTGTAAATTAATTATGAACATTATACCTGAAGGAAGAACATAGGCTGGGTACTCTTGTCGTGCAGAATCATCTACTGAATATTGGTTTGTGTCATCGGCGGCCTCAATATATGGCATCAAACGATTCCAACCGATCTCTCCACGTGGGAAGAATAGTGGATATGACAAAGGGTCGTAGCAACCATAGTATGCTCTAATATACAGGGGACGCTCACCTTTCCCGTACACAATAACACTTCTATCAAAGGTCTTTTGTGGGTCACTCCCTTCAACCCATATTGCTGCTACCTGAGAAGTTGTTGGCGCATTGTACCTCCGTTGATCAAGCTTGATATCGGTATTTAATGAGATCCTGTATTCATCTAGATTCGGAACATCACCAAGGCTTTTAAATACTTGAGCATAAGGGTTATGCTCTAGTATTGCCAGAATCTTCTGTATGAGATCTAACCTAAGATTTGGAGACCTCTTAACCCTATGAAACAAATTTTCATCTGTAACATAAATATATAGCTGCAAATGTCGAGGGCCATTATCACCAGACTCCAGATCATCAAGAGCGTGGTATAACCCCCCACACGCACGAAATGTATATACGCCGGTTCCTGCTGCGGTGCTGACTCGACGATCCAGGGTGACTCCCAGACTTGTGAATGAGAAGTGGGAGTTGAAATACCGTATATTTTCCCTGAAATATTTAGCATCCTCATCATCTAGACTTGTAAACAACCGTTTCAACTCCTCACAAACATCTGGAGTAAATACATCCACTTTCCCCTTTCTGCAGCAAAACGCAGGCCCCTCGTATTGAAATCGCAAAGCTCCACAATGGCGGCAATCACCAACTTTTCTAAGAACATGATGCTTTTTGGGCAGGGTAATATAGACTCTGTCATGAGCATCATTATTGGGAGCTCCATCACCATCCCGTTGTTCCACTCGGTATGTTTGAAAATAAACATCTAGAGCAGAACCGACATTTGCATTAATAAAAGTTCAAATAGAGACCATATTACTAATATTATATTGTAGTGGTAACTCATGACAGCAACAATAAACCTGATTGGGCGAAGATCCTAGCTTCTTCATCATGGTCTATGTCTCCATTTTTTTCTCCTTGGTTCCCGTCTCCCAAGCATTCTATTTGTGAACATTGAATAATAGTGTGTTAGGAGTAGTAAATGATGCCCATTTGATGTTATGCATAGTGGGGAGATGAATCTAAAAATGACATTATGCAGACCATCAATGTTTATCGTGTGCACATCGGGCTCCAGTAGTCCGTATGCATCTTTGGCGTGGTCGTTGGCTGAAAACATTTATTTGGCACAAAAGAGTAAGCAGCAGAGATGGACACTTTTTATGTACAGGGTGGTACCACCAAAAGTACCAATTTGATGATGTGTGTTTTGACCTGCAGAGAAGAATAAACACCACATAATTTAGCACCATTAATAGATCGGACAACTAACCCTTTTTTTTCAGAAGACTCTTCTGGCATATGTAGCTTGTCGATTGCACTGAGTTGGGGGTTCTCATCTAGTGACATTTGTGTGGGTGTCAGCTGTCTTGACTTCCGTTGCATCTGGTACGCATCATTTCTGTGCAACCAATGGGACTCATCGTCCACATTGTCTCTGGTCAAATGAACGGAATTTGGTACCGCACCCCCTGCACTTGTTATGTTCTGCAGTTGTGTGACTGCAGATTGTCCGGTAGCCGGCACTTGCGTTACAATGTTACTGCCATCAAGGACGGCAGCAATATGCTTATTTTGCTCGTGGGTTTGTCGCTGTCGCTTTAATATTTCCTCCCTATTTCGTGCATACCGCTCCCTTTCCATACGATTCTTAATCTCATTACTGCCTGAGTAGATGAAGAATAGATCATTATATATACAAATATATAGTGTGGAGAATGAAGTTCATCTTTATTAATCTCATTACTGCCTGAGTAGATGAAGAATAGATCATTTATATATAGCAATATATATAATGAAGAATGAAGTTCATCTTTATTACCTTGTGATACACCCAGCTGTGTTTGTGCCCCACTGATCTCAGCAGAGCCAATTTTCTTCTGTTTGTAGGCCTCATGTCGTCTCTTATTAATCTCATCCTTATTTTGTGCATACCGCTCTCTATCCCTCTGCATTTTACTTCTTTAGGGTCTGCACATAATGTCACAATTCAGCAGTTGGGGTACAAAAACTGAAATTGGGTGGTTGTGTAATGCTCATCACCCAAGGATTGGTTGTTGCTTATATCCTGGAACGGGGTGCGCGCCCTGTTGGGACTGGTTGGGGCCATATGAAGTCCTTCAACCCTGTGAATGTCAAGAATGGTATCACACAATTGTAACTGAAGGAATACTATTACCACAACTCAGATAGAGTAGTGTTTTATGTTCAACTCCATCCTACTGTTTAACATGCAAGCTTGGTTAATACTCAGTCGCCAATTGAATTCCTTTTGCATTAATATTCATGTAGGTGTATCTCAGAGTGACTTTATGTGTGTTCATATTTGGATCTGAGAATTGAACCTGTTCATATGCAGCTTGATGAGGCATTTAGGTGAGGTCAGTACAATGCTCACTTGACAAGGATTCATGAAACGACGTCAGGTTTAGGTCAGGTATGGACAACAAGGATTGTTAGCATATGGTCATGCCATATGCCATCAGTTCATACACTTTCCTTGTTTTTCATAATTTCATTCAACCAGAACAATTGATGGATCACATGAACAGGTTGAGAAAGGAGCACGGCAGCAACATGTAAAAGCCTTTCGAACTTGTGAATGAGAGAAGAGCAAGCACCTATGTCGGCGAGGAGATCCTCGTCGCGGCCGTGGCAGGGCATCTGTGCGGCTGCACCTGTCTTGGGAACAGCACGTCGTCGTGGCCGTCGTCGAGTGACTCGGCGACCTCGTCGTCGCGGCTGTCGTCGGATGCCTCGGCGGCTGCGCAGGGCAGTGACGTCGCGGCCGTCGTCGGTGCGGCCGTCGTCGGATGCCTCGGCGGCTGCGCAGGGCAGCGACGTCGCGGCCGTCGTCGGGTGCTTCAGCGGCTGCGCAGGGGCATGTAATCTGGACGTCGAGCCTGGATTGATTCCCGCAAATTGAGCTTAGTTGTTTCCATGTTGTTTTCCGTGTATGACTCTCCGTGTATTTTGGGCGTGGGTTCTTTACTGATTTTTTTTTGAGAAAAGGACGTGGGTTTACCTGTACACTCGTGCGGGCGTGGGTTGTTTTACGGGCAGCGTTTTCGTCCGCTGGCCTGAACTTCTCTCGTTTAATAGTAGTATAGATATACTCCCTCCGTTCCTAAATACTTGTCTTTCTAGAGATTTCAACAAGTGACTACATACGGCGCAAAATGAGTGAATCTACATTTTAAAATATGTCTACATACATCCGTATGTTGAGTCCATTTGAAATGCCTAGAAAGACAAGTATTTGGGAACGGAGGGAGTAGATAGTAGAGAAATGGAATTATGGGCGGTAGTAGAACTTGCCGGTTATGACCATTGCTATCGGATCGTGCGCGGTCAAAATTAGTTAGATAGAGTAGTAAAATCGGCGGCGTGATTAGCGGGCCCTGACGCGGCAATTTGTTTTTTTTTTGAGGTAATGACGCGGCAATTTGCTATTATTTGTTAATTGGACGGAGGGCCGGCCCATACGTCGAGCAAAAAGGGCGACCGCCCTCGGCCCCAAGGGGCCCAACTAAAGCATATATTAGTAAGAACTACAGAAGTATACATTATATTTAAAAGATTATTAAATGAATAAAATGGAGTCTCAATTTGCAGAAGCGTAAGTTCACACCATATACTAATAAGTTATATCACACATAGGCAAACCAATCCAACTGGCAAAGTTGAGTTCAAATACATTAATGTCTTTTTACAATGCATGTCTTAGTATCTTAATGAAAATTATGATAAGTAGATTTCTGTTTAAACCAATGCCCAATTTATAATTTGATAAGTGTGTAGGCATCTCATTTGTACCAATCCAAACCATGTGAATTTAAATGAGCATGTTAGGTAATGGAATCATACGTAAAACTACAATTAACAACATTTTTGTTTCTTCGATGATTCTATTACTAAACCCAACTTGGAAGCCGCATTTTCTAGGCCCTTAGAAGTTTCCATGAATATGTCTGCCTAATATTGAGTAGAAACCACTACTAAAATATTTGTTAGTGTGTATATAATTTAAAAATCTCTACCATAATATTCAATAATATCAAGATATATATGAACACACGCATAGATATGCAAATGTGTATACACTACATATTTTATGCAACATTAGAAAAAAAAATCTGAAAGATTGTTTTAATAATAAAGAAAAAATTGGTACATCATAAAATCTTCATTTTGTAGAATTAATATTTTCAATGATATACATTACAACTGCATACAAATGAATAATACAACTATTATTTGAAAACATTTTATGTGGCTAAGAAATAAAAATATATATTAATTATAACTGTAATATGATACACTTAGTTTACAATAAGTATAAAAGTTTAATATGAAAAACAATTATTTTACATCGCCCTGGGCCAAAAAATGCTTCAGACCGGCTCTGATTGGACGGCGAATGCACGTGACCTCCCGCTCCGTCCCTATTTGTATGGGCACCACGCCCTCGCTTCTCGCCCACTCCCCGCATCCCACCTCTCCCTCTTACTCGCTCGCAGCAAAGGATCCACCTTTCTTTCTCCCCACCCCACACGAACAGAGCTCCCCCGTTAGAACCAGATCTAGAAGAAGAAACAGAGGCCGCGCTCCCTCGGGTCGACTGGCCGGTCTCGAGCGCTGCGCCATGAGCCAGTAGAGGGCGGTGCGGCCGTTTGGATCCATGGGCATGACCAGGGCCGGTCCATAATCCGGGCAAAAAAGGCAACCGCCCCAGGCCCCGGAGAGCAAGGGACTCCAAATTACTAAATTATGCTTGTAGTAACCATAGTACTTCCTACATTTTTATTTACTCCACATTAGTTGTGGTCAAAATTAAACTTTATAAACTTTGAAATATGCAATAACAAATCAATACCATTAGATTCATTATTGAATGTACTTTCACACCATATAGATTTGTTATTATAAATGTTCATAATTTTTTTTCCATAAACTTGGTCAAACATTGTGAAGTTTGACTTCAGTCAAAGCTAATATGCAGAGTAAATAAAAACGAAAGGAGTATCCTCTATAACACTAAGATTCCCATATTTTTTTCAAGAGTACGCCTAGGCGTACCTTAGCTTTATAGAAGGCAAAATTAGAATTACAAGAAACTACCACCCGCTGTGAACAACGAGCATAGCACACACCACACCACTCACAAACAAGTCCACACATGGACAACACCGCAAGGTAAGCTACAACACATAAGAGCCTATCCTAGGCCTGCACACACACCACCGACGCCGAACTCCTTAGAAGACCACCCTTCCATAGAACATTGTTTGTCAATGCACCATCCACCCCTGAGCGCCTAAGAGGAAGTGGCAAGTGGAAGGAAGGACTTGCTCCGATCTGAGGGAAGCACCGTCTTGGAGACACCAACAACGAGCGTACATAGCGCCACAGAGGACCAACATAGGACAATGGCGGACACCGGAGGAGAGCAATAAGGACCCAACCATGTCTCCATACACAAAGCTCCCAACAGAGATACGACGTCGAGGACGCCGCCAATGTGCCGATCCAACAAAGGCTTTCGCCTGAAGACAACCACGAACTCCAAGAGAGCGAGGGGCATGGAGCACACGCCTCGGCAATGCCTCCAAGAAGGGATGACACTGATGTCTACTACACAACCTTCTTCTTGTACACGTTGTTGGGCCTGCAAGTGCACAGGTTTGTAGGACAGTAGAAAATTTTCCTCAAGTGGATGACCTAAGGTTTATCAATCCGTGGGAGGCGTAGGATGAAGATGGTCTCTCTCAAGCAACCCTGCAACCAAATAACAAAGAGTCTCTTGTGTCCCCAACACACCCAATGCAATGGTAAATTGTATAGGTGCAATAGTTCGGCGAAGAGATGGTGATACAAGTGCAAAATAGATGGTACATATAGGTATTTGTAATCTGAAAATATAAAAACAGTAAGGTAACTAATAATAAAAGTGAGCGTAAACGGTATTGCAATGGTAGAAAACAAGGCCTAGGGTTCATACTTTCGCTAGTGCAAGTTCTCTCAGCAATAATAACATAGATAGATCATATAACAAGCCCTGAACATGCAACAAAGAGTCACTCCAAAGCCACTAATAGCGGAGAACAAACATAGATATTATGGTAGGGTACGAAACCACCTCAAAGTTATTCTTTCGGATCAATCTATAAAAGAGTTCGTACTAGAATAACACCTTAAGATACAAATCAACCAAAACCCTAATGTCACCTAGATACTCCATTGTCACCTCAAGTATCCATGGACATGATTATACAATATGCATCACACAATCTTAGATTCATCCAACCAACACAAAGTACTTCAAAGAGTGCCCCAAAGTTTCTACCGGAGAGTCAAGAACGTGTGCCAACCCCTATGAATAGGTTCCCAATGTCACGAAACCCGCAAGTTGATCACCAAAACATACATCAAGTGGCACATGATATCCCATTGTCACCACAGATAATCATGGCAAGACATACATCAAGTGTTCTCATAAAAGACTCAATCCGATAAGATAACTTCAAATGGGAAACTCAATTTTTCACAAGAGAGTAGAGGGGGAGAAACATCATAAGATCCAACTATAATAGCAAAGCTCGGGATACATCAAGATCGTGCCATCGAGGGAACACGAGAGAGAACACGAGAGAGAGATCAAACACATAGCTACTGGTACATACCCTCAACCCCGAGAGTGAACTAGTCCCTCCTCATCATGGATAGCGCCGGGATGATGAAGATGACCACCGGTGATGGGATCCCTCTCTGGCAGGGTGCTGGAACGGGCTCCTGAGAGGTTTTTGGTGGCTACAGAGGCTTGCGGCGGCGGAACTCCCGATCTATCTTCTTTTCTTGAAGTTTTAGGGTACGTAGGTATATATGGGTGAAAGGAGTACGTCGGTGGAGCTATGGGGTCCCCACGAGGCAGGGCGGCGTGCCCGGGGGGGGGGGGGGGGGGGGGTGGGGTGGGGTGGGCGCGCCCCCCACCCTCGTGAGCACCTCTCGTATCTTTTGGCATGGGGTCCAAGTCCATCAGGTGGGTTTCCTTCCAAAAATAATTTCTCCAGTTGATTTCGTTCCGTTTTGACTCCGTCTGATATTCCTTTTCCTCGAAACACTGAAATAGGCATAAAACAACAAATCTGGGCTGGGCCTTCGGTTAATAGGTTAGTCCCAAAAATAATATAAAAGTGGATAATAAAGCCCAATATTGCCTAAAACAGTAGATAAAGTAGCATGGAGCAATAAAAAATTATAGATACGTTGGAGACGTATCAAGCATCCCCAAGCTTAATTCCTGCTCGTCCTCGAGTAGGTAAATGATAAAAAAGAATTTTTGATGCGAAGTGATACTTTGGCATAATTTCAATGTAAATCTTCTTAATTGTGATATGAATATTCAGATCCGAAAGAATCACGAAAAAGTTCATATTGACATAAAAAATAATAATACTTCAAGCATACTAATCAAAGTAATCATGTCTTCTCAAAATAGCATGGCAAAAGAAAGTTCATCCCTACAAAATCATATAGTTAGGCCATGCTTCATTTTCATCACACAAAGATGTTCCCAACTTCTATAACACCGATGACAAGCCAAGCAATTGTTTCATACTTAAACAATCTCAAACTTTTTCAACCTTCACACAATACATGAGCGTGAGCCATGGATATAACACTATGGGTGGAATAGAATATGATGATGGAGAAGATAAAAAAGGAGAAAGTCTCACATTGACGAGGATAATCAACGGGCTATGGACATGCCCATCAATTGATGACAACATGAGGAGTAGGGATTGCCATGCAACGGATGCACTGGAGCTATGAATGCTCAACAAAAGAAAACTAGTGGGTGTGCATCCAACTCGCTTGCTCATGAAGACCTAGGGCATTTGAGGAAGCCCATCATAGGAATATACAGGCCAAGTTCTATAATGAAAAATCCCCACTAGTATAAAAAGACAACTTATGAGACTCACTACATGAAGAACAAGGTGCTACTTTGAAGCACAATATATGAGACTCACTATATGAAGAACAAGGTGCTACTTTGAAGCACAAGTGTGGAAAAAGAGATAGTAGCATTGCCCTTTTTATTTTCTCTTTTTTTGGGCCTTTCTTTTTTTTTGGCCTTTCTTCTTTTCTTTGGGCAATGCTCTAATAATGATGATCATCACACTTCTATTGATTACAACATAAGGATTACAACTCGAAACTTAGAACAAGATATGACTCTATATGAATGCCTCCGGCGGTGTACCGGTATGGTGCAATGAATCAAGAGTGACATGTATGAAAAATAATGCATGGTGGTTTTGCCAAAAGTTCGATGTCAACTACATGATCATGCAATGGCAATATTACAAAAGTAAAGTATGTCATGACGATGATGAACGGAATGGTGGAAAGTTGCATGGCAATATATCTCGGAATGGCTATGGAAATGCCATAATAGGTAGGTATGGTGGCTGTTTTGAGGAAGATATAAGGAGGTTTATGTGTGATAGAGCGTATCGTATCACGGGGTTTGGATGCACCGGCGAAGTTTGCACCAACTCTGAAGGTGAGAAAGGGCAATGCATGGTACCGAAGAGGCTAGCAATGGCGGAAAGGTAAAAGTGTGTATAATCCATGGACTCAACATTAGTCAAAAGAACTCATATACTTATTGCAAAAATTTAGAAGTCATCAAAAACCAAGTACTACGCGCATGCTCCTATGGGGATAGATTGGTAGGAAAAGACCATCGCTCGTCCCCGACCTCCACTCATAAGGATGCACAAGCCAGGCACACTTCATATTTCAAATTTGTTACACAACTTTAACCATACGTGCATGCTACGGGACTAGCTAACTTCAACACAAGTATCTCTCAAATTCACAACTACTCAACTAGCACGACTCTAATATCACTACCTCCATATCTCAAAACAATTATCAAGTATCAAACTTTTCTTAGTATTCAACACACTCATAAGAATTCTTACAAATCTTGTATGCTTAGCATATTATGATTATTTAAGCAAATTACCATGCTATTTAAGACTCTCAAAATAATATAAGTGAAGCATGAGAGTTCATCTGTTTCTTCAAATAAAACTACCACCATGCTCTAAAAGATATAAGTGATGCACTAGAGCAAATGACAAACTACTCCGAAAGATATAAGTGAAGATCAATGAGTAGTCGAATAATTATGCAACTATGCGAAGACTCTCTCTCATTTAATAATTTCAGATCTTGATACATTATTCAAACAGCAAGCAAAGCTAAAGAAAACTATATTGCAAGGATATCACAACTCATGTGAAGAAGCAAAAACTTAGGCTCAACCGATACTAACCGATAGTTGTTGAAGAAGAAAGGTGGGATGCCTATCGGGGCATCCCCAAGCTTAGATGCTTGAGACTTATTGAAATATTATCTTGGGGTTCCTTGGGCATCCCCAAGCTTGAGCTTTTGTGTCTCCTTAATTCCTCTCATATCATGGTTTCTCTTTTTATCAAAAGCTTCATTCACAACAAACTCAGCAAGAACTCGTGAGATAGGTTAGTATAAACCAATGCAAAACCTTATCATTTTCTACTGTAACAAATCACTAAAATTATTATTCAACATTGCATACTAAATTCCTCTGCATATTTAATACTCATATCCTCAAATAGAATCATTAAACAAGCAAACATATGCAAACAATGCAACCATAACAGCAATCTGCCAAAACAGTACAGTCTGTAAAGAATGCAAGAGTATCAATATTTCCCTGACTACAAAAATTAAGAACTAAAATTCCCACTGTAATAAATTTATCAGAGCTCAGTATGCAAAAAGATTCAACATTATATCATGCTCTGACTTTTCTAGGGAATTTTTGCAACAGCGGTACATTTCTGTTTTCAAACAGCAACATGTATACTAGCAAAATAATCATGGCAAAGGCTATCCTTGACTTATTTATTGAAACTAAAGATGCAAAACATTATTATAAGTAACAGCAAGAAAAAACTAACAAAAGGAAATGATACTCCAAGCAAAACACATATCATGTGGTGAATAAAAATATAGCTCCAAGTAAAGTTACCAATGAACGAAGACGAAAGAGGGGATGCCTTCCGGGGCATCCCCAAGCTTAGGATCTTGGTTGTCCTTGAATATTACCTTGGGGTGCCTTGGGCATCCCCAAGCTTAGGCTCTTGCCACTCCTTATTCCATGGTCCATCGAATCTTTACCCAAAACTTGAAAACTTCACAACACAAAACTCAACAGAAAACTCGTAAGCTCCGTTAGTATAAGAAAATAAAATCACCACTTAGGTACTGTAATGAACTCATTCTAAATTCATATTGGTGTAATATCTACTGCACTCCAACTTATATATGGTTCATACCACTTAATACTACCCATAGATGCATGAAAATAAGCAAACAACACATAGAAAACAGAATCTCTCAAAAACAGAACAGTCTGTAGTAATCTGTATCAAACGTATACTTCTGTAACTCCAAATATTCTACCAAATTAGGAAGTCCTAATAAATTCATGTACCAATCCAGAGCAAAAAGAATCAGATCAGAAGCACGTTTCTGTGAAGTAACAAAACTAATTTACTGGGTGCAAAAGTTTCTGATTTTCAGCAGGATCAACACAACTATCACCGTAAACTATCCTAAAGGTCTTACTTGGCACTTTATTGAAACAAAAGCTATAAAACATGATTACTACAGTAGCATAATCATGTGTACACACAAAAACAGTAAGGATAAATATTGGGTTGTCTCCCAACAAGCGCTTTTCTTTAATGCCTTTCTAGCTAGGCATGATGATGACAATGATGCTCACATAAAAGATAAGAATTGAAACATAACGGGAGCATCATGAAGCATATGACTAGCACTTTTAAGTCTAGCCCACTCCCTATGCATAGGGATTTTGTGAGCAAACAACTTATGGGCACAATGAGACCCAAAGCAAGGACGGCCGAGGGCCCTTCACGCTGGCGACCTATGATCAAGCTGGCATGCATGACACTTTCATGCAAGATCAAGTCGGCCTGGATCTGGACGGCTTTCCGCTGGACCACGAGTTTCCAGAGGACTACGACCAAGAGGAAGAGGATGAGTTGGACATCGACGGGGAGCCTTTGTTCAATGACGAGCTCGCCAACTAAGCCGTCGGGTCGAAGCTGAAGCGCAAGAGCAAGCGGGCGAAGGCATACATGGCGGCTGAGGACAATCTCCTATGTGAGTGTTGGAGGGACATTGGGCAAGACCCCAAGGTTGGCGCCGAACAAAAGGCATCAACCTTTTGGTTTCGTGTCCACCATGAGTACCATGAGCGCAAGAAGTTCGCGCCATACCAAATGCAAAGCGCGCGCGGGTGGGTGTCCATTTTTAGGTGATGGAGGGTGATCCAACAAGAGTGCAACAAGTTTTTTGCCACTCTTGAGAGCATCAAGGCACGCCCCGTGAGTGGCATCGACATGCAAGACATGGTACACATGCGGCCCTCTTTGTTTTGATTTCGTTTATGCTTGCATGTCCATTTGCATACCCATTTGCCCATATGCTTGCATGCTATCCATTTGTAGGCGTTCCAAGCTTTGGCGGCTTTCAAGGTACAACATGAAGGCAAGTCCTTTAATCTCTCCCATTGCTGGAGGGTCATCAATGGGGAGGAGAAGGTCAAGGCGCAATATGCCGCCCTCATGGCACGTGGGGGGAAGAAAGCCATGGAGGAAGTTGGGGAGGGCGAGAAGCCATAGCCGCGGGGGAAGACCAACTCCAAGAAGGAGGACAAGCGGGATGCGACGTCCATCGCCTTGATCGTAACCGTGGAGGGCATGATGACCAAGTAGGACTCAAGGGAGGAGAAGCGCCGGCAAGACAAGAAAGAGAAAATGACCGCCTTCATGGAGATCCAAAGGTGGAGTCTTGAGATGGATGTGGAGAAGCAAACGAGGATTCTTGAGATGGAGGCAGAGAAGCAAGCCAAGATGCTAGAGATCGAGGCCGCCAATGCCAAGACCAAGGCGAAAGAAGTGGTTGTCGCTAGCATGATGACGGTGGGTGGAGATAATGAAGGTGGACCTCAACACCGTGTCGCCGAGGAAGAGACCATGGTTCGAGAAGATGCACGCAGACATGCTCAAGTTCGACGACGAGTGATCTATGGCGGCATGACCCATTCTTTTTTGTATGTCGACAAGTGTGCTGGCATGACCACGACCGAGATGCCGTGGTCGAACTCCCGACCTTTTTTGTGTGCTGGCATGTGGGCCATTGGCAAGTGCGCCAACAAGAACTGTGCGATGGTCTTTTTGGAGGCTGGCATGGTGCTGGCGATGAACTTTGGGCGGCGGCATTGGCCGCTGGCATGATCTATGGCCGCATGCCTTTTAAATTTGTAGGCGGACATGAAATGGGTCAGACGCACGCCCACCCAAAAATAATTATAAGACGGACGCCGAGCGGGCGGCCGACGCATACGGACGAAAAACGGACAAAATTGCCATATGTTTGGGTCAGCGCGTTGGAGTTGCTCTTACTTGCTTGTTTTTTTTTGTGTTATCATGAATACTAGTAAGCGCACGTATCATCAAAATGTCATGGTTCACTCTCTCCTAACTTTTTCAGTAAGGTAAAAATGGCGGCGACAGTTTGCCCCTCACTTTGTTGTCGGGACTCGAGATACCGAGTCCCGTATCCATACTCTTCCACTCCAAACGGGAGGGGGCCGCTTTGATTCTAGCGTGGCAAGGATGACGTCACACCAGAATAGTATAACCCGCTCTCCTCCTACCTCCAAAAAATTATCTACGGCGCATCATTCATGTCATATTTAGTCTTTTAGGAGAAACAACAACTTATTAATGAATAATTTACAATGTCAGTTACAACCAGTGGCCTAACAACACACCTACGCTCGGGCTTCGGCTTTCATCGCATTGCTTCATATCTAGATTTTTAGAGCAGCAGTCAGTAACACATTCCCTTCGTGGTTTCAAGCAATCACGTCTTGCCAAATAGAATTGAAAAGAATTGACGTTCCCCTATTCACTCATTTTTCTCTAGTCCCCTATCCAGCTGCCTGTCTAGTTGTATAGTGGCAATCTGCATCACATGTACCTGCAAAATAGGTATTTTTTACATTTGTCATGAGGTTGAGTTTTTACATAATTTCTCTGTCATATTGGTGCCTCTTCAAAATAAACATAAAAATAGCTCATTCAGTTTGATCAAAAAGTAATTACCAGTGCATCCAATATGGTTACTGAATTGCCTTGGAGATTACCAGGTCAATGTCAAACTAATGGTCATGAGGGCATGCTGAGAACATCTTGTCATGTACTCCCTCCATCTGAAAAAGCTTTTTCGGATGGAGGGAGTATGTTAATAAAGAAAAAAATTAAACTACATTTGAAGTATTTTAATAATCTTAAGATAAATATGAATTCATTGATAATCACCTTTACCAATAACTTTGAAACCACAATCTCCCATACTTACAATTTGTAGAGTCCCAGTCTTCTCAAGCATTAGATTGATTTTCTTCAAGAGAAAAATCAAAATAGCTATTAGAAAAATCAAGGCAGCTTAGAAAAAAAAAGTTAATCAATACTCATATTACTTGAGAAAGTATCATTCTCAATATTTAAAGTCTGCAACAACAGTTGATGATTTAGTATGATTGGTAGATTTAGTAGGGACGTGACCAATGTGTCATCTGTTCTCTGATGTCCTGCAAGACTACTAAAAGCAGGAAAATAGTTTGCATATAGTAAGTAATTTTCTGCTAAAAATAATGGCTGAATATTTACTTAAAAAGGCATTGCTCTGATTTAGCAAACACTCATTTCCTTTTTTCCGAGGACATGGAGGCGGAAGAGTACATCAACCTAAAGAAGGCCAACAAGAGCAGCACCGCGCGCCGCAAAGTTTAAACAACTACTATAAAACAAGAACAAGATACAGCCTGAAACTAAATATCGCTGTCTCTTCAGCAAAAAAAATAAATAAATCCATGAACAAACTCTTCTGTGGTATAGATAGGAATGCACTTGTGTTATAAACAGGAAAAGCATCTCAAGAACACAATTTTGCCATTAAGCTATTTTCTTTCTTCTGCACCCTCTGGTAATCACCTAATTTATAAAATGAATTTATACTTTACCATGTGGTTAGTACTGATCATAAGACAACACTATTTTGTATCCATCAACCTGTTGCCAAATTTTGATCAGCGCCATGTCTAGAGCGCAGTAGAACATCGCTATAAACCACCTGCACACCCTGTCCTTGCTGTGCTCTTCTGTCCTTACTCTACTCTTCAATTACTCACCGGTCCATGACTACCAGATGACGACGCCAGAGCCCCTGAGGCGCCGAGCGACTGCGCCGTTTTGGCGAGAGTGTGGATGCCTGCGTGCAAGTGGTGGTGGCCATCGACTTGCGCCATGCAGTGGTCATCATCGGCACCCGCATGCTGGCTGCCCGCGTCATTGCCATCGTCGGCCTGCTCATGGTGACCGTCCTCCAGAACAGCATTGACGAAGACGTGGTCATCATCCGCGGGAACCTGGAGGAGTCCGTAGACGCCCAGGACTCCGCGAGGCATGCTGGTACTGGACATCGGCCTGCGCCATGCCGTGGCCATCATCAGCTCGTGCATGTTGGCCGCCTCTATGCACCACATAGTCATCATCGTTGGGCTGCGCGAGGCGGCAAACCTCCTGAATGGCATGACCATCATCATTGTTGGGTTGCGCGAGGCGGCAAACCTCCTGAGCGGCATGGCTGTCGCCGTGGCATCCGTCCATGAGCTCGCCATCACCTTGGTGGACACCGACCTCCGTGGGCACGCCATCGTACAGGTGGACGACGTCGCCCTGCCGGAGGCCGCCCTCCGCAGGAATGCCTTTGTGCTGGTGGACGCCGTTGTCCGCAAGCGCGTCGTCGTCCCAGATGCCACCGTCAGAGAGCATGTTGTCTAGAGCAGTAACTAAATACTGTGCATACCTAATCGGCTAGATAATAGACAGGCTTACAAAAAAACCTATTTAAATTCGCAATGTGTCTTGTGCAACTATCGAGTGATGTCTGTGTTTGACGGTGTGATCAATCACCTATACTGGTTCTATTGATCCACCCATGGGAATGATCAAAAACATACTGCAATGAGATTATAAATAAATATTGAGCTCACATGTTGTTGGTGGTGCTTGATGTGAGATTATAAATAAATATTAAGCTCACATAATGCATTGAGATTATAAATAAATGTTAAGCTTGCTGGTTCATGTCTTGGTGCTCAGATGTTGTTGTCACCAGTCCTAATTCCTAAACCTCATAAAATGTATAACTGACATAATCACTTGAGGGCATAAAGTCGTCACTGTATCCATAATTGAATTAAATTTGAGGTATAATATTCCCAATCAAGAAAAATACATCTTCAGTCTTATTGTCAATAAGCACCGGGGAAAAAAAAAGATGCAAGTGCATGTATAGAGGAATGGGAATAAGTGGTTTTCACGTAAGCCGGCCAAATTACAGAATCCATCAAATTAACTTCTGAGATGCAATTTTGTGCATGTAAGAAACAAAAAATATTGCTAGTTCCTATAGAAGCAAACCGTCAGGGTGCATTGATATCACATCGTTATCACTAGAATAAATCATGAATCATGATACTCATTACCTACAGGTCCTGACAAATGTAGTTCAGTGGCTGGCCCTTCCCCCTGCGGCTGTACCAACTACCAAGCGACGACCCATACATAACCAACCATTCAACCTGTCGACAAACAATGTGGATGTGTAAGCTAGTGGAGCAAGAATAACACTTACTGCGTGAGATCCTGACCAATGTACTTCATTTGACATCATTTAGTGTTCACTCTTCTATGGTCAGGTCCTGACCAATGGAGCTATACCAAAATTTGCAATTTATCCATTTCAAATAGCATGCCTCTCCTGTAACTTCCACAAAATGTACAGGCATGTCCTATGCCCAAATAAGGGCCAGTCCAGGTCTGCAAACAAATTGAAAAATACAGGTAGCCAATCAGGATTATATATGTCTAATAGTACCTCTTAGATGACAAACAAAAGAACCTAATAGAGATGCATACAAATGACACACTTGGTCCTTTCAGTAGGAAGTGACCTCGATCTTCAATCTGTACTGTGATATCTGCAAAAAAAAGGGCATCTCTTGGCCATGTTTTTCGAAATAGAATGCTCCAGGCAGGAGATAAGAATGTTTGTGCTAATTACTACTGTCATATACATCAGCCTATTGCGGTAATGCCTGGAAGGGATTTGCATTGAAATTCCTAAGGAGAAGAGCACTTCTAAAGTTCTAATAGTCCAACTAATTAGGTCAACAATTCAACAGACCTGTACATGTCAAGTGATGTGAGTGCACTACAGACAAATAGCAAAACAAAGGTGAGCAGAAAATTACTATTAGCGCAGCATACTGGACTTCATACTGATTGCAAATCACACATAGGTTGAGTGCAAACTACAAAGCCTTGCTCTAGGAAAACTGGCAGCTAAAGTTATGCCCTATACATTGAGTACAGGAAAAAGAGTACATGCATGCACACGAGCAAAAGGTCACATACAAAAAAGTAAAATGTGTAACTGAACCTAAACGGGGGAGGAAAAAAGTCACATACAAAAAAGTAAAATGTGTAACTAAATCAATCACACTTGTTCTGCCCCAAAAAAGGGTAAATAGAATCCCTCCAATTTCTACCATCATCAATCACAGCATGAACTGATGTAAAAAAATAATAATCGCTGAACGAATGCAACTTACAGAGTCTCGTCAATCACAACATATAAGCACTAAAGGTCTATATTAGAAGTTACAGCTCTGAAGGAAGTAATTGGTCGGGCTACTACAGATGTAGGCATGAACACAATATTTTCTAGAAGCAAATGATGATAAGATAAATAAAACTGAGACTTCGCAGGATCTGCTTGCACTGAACCCTTTTTTCAGAACAGCAAAGGCCAAACTTTGTGCATTAACATCTGAACAAACGACATTGGATTAAAAAGCGAATTAGAAAGTCGTGCACACACAGCTTCTGAACCAATCAGATACTTCCCACACAGCGAACCAAACATCTCAATATGCCAGCAGCTTATAATTACATAAATTATGCGTCATCACCATGTCCAGAATTACGAACGGGTTGGGGTTTTGGGAAGGGAGGATATTGGAGAAATAAGGAGAAAAGACATACCAATTTGTTAAGCACGGGATCCTGCTTCAACGGCACCGGCGAGCACAACACAGATCAAGATGGAGATCGGAGGACGCAGACATGTGGTGGGGGATGGAGTGGTCCAGTGGAGTAAGAACGACCGCGTCGTCACAAGAGCAGGAGCACGCAGAGGCTCCCGTCCTGGGGCGCGGCTGTGGATTAGGAGCGGACCTTGAGCACTCACGGCCGGTTCCAACCCCTTCCTCAGGGCCGGCCCTGTGTTTCGGGAGGCCCTAGGCGAACTCGACGACATAGGCCCCTATGTCTAAGAGGCTAAGACTATATATGTGCTTGGGATTAGTTTTTAGCCCTTGTTCTCCAATAACATCAACATTGCTTGAAGATGTAAAGTACTTATTGAAAGAACTCTTCAGTGGTTAAATTTTCAAATCATTTTTCTCCTTTTTTCAGCACCCCACAAATGCATCTTCTTAGGTAACATGGCAGGCTAATGTTCTAAAATTATGATGAAAAGAGGATACAAAGAATTAGAAATTTATACATCGGATGATTGGAATCTTAGACATGTACACAAAATGACAAAAAATTAGGATCAATCATGGATGGATGAATAATTGAATACGTACTAAAGAATAAAGAATAAAAAAAACTACTAAAAATGGGCTTTGAATCGGGGGATAGATCAGGAACATGGTACATGGATGCATACGTATTGTGATGCACTCACGGCTCACATACGTATAAGTATTGCTGCCTTGCCGAATGTCGGATGGCCGGGCTGTCGGACCGCCGCGGGACGCATACAACGGCAACAACTAGCGGCGGCCGAGGCACCGAGAGACAGGCCGACGGCCCATGAGAGGACGAAGTCACGAAAACGAACCGATGAGCGACGAAGGCACAAGCGAATTAGCGAAAATGATGAGATCTCCAGCCGTGCCGTCTGGCTGCCGTGACGCTTCGCTATCGCTGCCTAGCTATCTGATAGGCCTAGCCTATCTTGTTTCTTTTCTCTTGTATAGTTTTTTTTCTTACCTATTTTTTGCTGGCTATACTATGTTATTTATCCTGCATCATGGGCCCCTCACCGGCCTGGGCCCTGGGCCATCGCCCCTCCGCCATACCCCCAGGGCCGCTCCTGCCCTTCGTCGCAAGCTTGGTGTTGGATCCGGGAGAGCTGCGGTGGCGGCGGCCTGGCGCGGAGGACAACGTGGCGGCGGCGGCCAGAAGAGGAGGAGCGCTGGCGGCGACTAGACGCGGAACGGTGGGGGCATGGGAGAACCTAAGGCGGCAGGGAGGCCGTTCGTGAGAGGTGTGCGGGAAGGCAGCAGTTTCCTTTTTCTCGGAATATTAAGTGGGAGGTTAGCACTAATCGAGGGCGGGATTGGGTGGTTGCCGAACGAAACTTTAGTCCGCTCGCTGATGCCAGAGTTTTCGTCCGCCAGTGAAAATATGTTTGCTTGTTTAATAGTACTAGTAAGTATGCACGTGCAACGCACGTCTCAATTGTCATCAAATAATTATTAAAATAATTTTTTTTCATCTATACATGTATTATTACTGATAATAATGTTTTCCGGTTGAAAACACAACTAAATGACGGACAAATAAAGGACGTGCAAATAAGTTCAAGATCAATAAATTTATGTCCCCCTCTCCCGCGCAATAAATAAATATTTTTTTGTAATATATGCAAGCTAGTTCTGTATTTCATCGATTGTTCAAGGAGAAGGCATCAAGGAAGGAACCTACCTGGACATGCTGATAATACAACCTACTCAGTCAGGAAATAATATTTTTTATTTGGACAAGGCCACACTCACTCACAATTTCTCTGGTGAATCACTGTCTAAAACGAAGTACGTGTATACAGTATTGAAGAAAGAAAAACAATCTGGTCACTTCCCCACCGCCCCGTCGCATCCGTTCCCCATTCTCCCATTGTCGCCCCTGCTCTTCCTCCCCTTAATGTCGAATCCGGCCGCGGAAGTGGCCGTCGGAGGCGGGCGCCGAGGCGTGGGACTCGCACACCCCTGCTCTTCCCTGCTCTTTCATCGAATCCGGTCGCCGAAGTGACCGAGGCGGTGCTCGAGTTCGGCATGCTCGCCGGGGATGCCGGGCTCCTCCCTCCTCCTGATGCTGTCGCCGCCGCCGCCGCCGCCATGAGCCTCTCCACCCTCTCCCGCGCTCGTCCCAGTCCAGGTTAGTCTATCTCTCCGACCCCGCCGGTTGCTCCTCCCCGTCAATTCGGATCGTCAACAGGTGCATTACCTCACTCCGTGCAATGCTCGGACCCCTAGGGTTATCTGCTCGGGGGCCATGGCGTGTTCCGCGCGGTGCTGCCTTCGCCGCCGCCGCCGCCCGGCGATGTGGTCGCTGCCGCGCTGGGTTGTGTCTCCTGCGTCGCTGCCTGACTTCCGGTCTAGGGAGACTGGCTTCATTGGCCAACAAATAGGGACGGGTAGGTCCGAGACTGGAGGTCCCTGCTCGCAAACTCGCAATCCCGGAGGCTATTCTACTACCAGTCAAAAAAGAGTAAGCTTTCTTCATCGGTTTAGAGCAATATGTGTGCAATCTGATTCCAGATAAAAAAAGTGAAACAGATGGACCATCTCTCTCCAAGCTTGTGTAATGTGTTCTGCATCCATCTCTTTTTTTGTTAAATGAATCTCAGACTTAGGAGAGCATGTTCTATAGGTTGGCATCACTGTCAAAGACCCACACCTCCCGGTTGGATTGCTTATGTTTGTGCAGCATGGATTTTTCAATATTAGTTGTTTACATTGTATGACTGCTTTATATATGAATGACGAATTTTGTTAGATTTTAGTTCAAAAAATTGCATACATTGGTTCCTAATTTGATGCAAATAACCAAAGTGATAGGATATTGTTTTTTGCAGTGTTCTAAGGGAAGCAGGTTCTCTGTTACAGCTTGCAAGACATTGTTTACAGAGGGAGTAATATGTAAGGGTGCTGCTTTCTAATCCGTTGATTCAGGTTGGATATGCTTGCTGCCCACATTTTTTTAAGTGATACTCCCTACGTCCGGAAATACTTGTCATCAAAATGGATGAAAATTGATGTATCTACAACTAAAATACATCTAGATACAACCATTTCAATGACAAATATTTCCGGACGAAGGGAATACTTTCTTAACTGCGATGGCACGTGATTATACTGACATACTTTTCTTCCTCAGCTGGTCTAAGTACAGAAAGGACAGCAGAAGATTGAAGACCGCTCTCTGTGCTGCATGCATGCGATGATTTTGTGGCCATCAGGAGTATTATTTAAGTGGCCCATGAGATGTTTGAGGAAATAGCTATAGTAGATTAGCAAGTGAGTAAATATGCAGCGCTTCCGTTCATATGAATCATTTTGTGACCCAGATTGAGTTCGTTGATTTTTGACAGCAATTATTGATGCTGCTAATATCAATCTGTGCTACATCAACATATTTTAGTCCTTGTAAATTTGAACAATACCTGAATAGTCTGAATTCTGAAATTACAAAACATGGTCTTTAATTAAGCTAGTTGTAGTAATATTACATTTTACATGGCTGGTGTGCAAGTTAAATGTTCTAATACAGTTTGTGTTTTCAGGTATTTTGAATTAATATACTAAACATATATGTGCAAGTAGTTCTTTCTCCTCATTGCAGCTACAATTTCGTTGATAGCTTTTCTGAGATAAAAGGATAGTATTGAGAGAAATCATCTGTCTGATAATCGGATCATTTGATTCTGAGATAAAAGGTATATATTTTTATTTTTTGTTTGTTTCTTCGGTATCATTTGATTGCAGACTTCGGTTAGCCGAGAGAGCTAAGAGATAATATAGTAAACAATTTCCACCAAGTGCTTAAGCTACTTTTTTCAAGGCCAGTCAGGTGACTGGGCCAAATCAATAATAAGGAGCTTAGTGTTTTATTATGTGATTTGAGCTGATCTAGGTTCTTATTTCTTTCAAGCTATAATTTATGATATACTGGTTAGACCTACTGATACGGTGAAAGGGTAAATCTGTTTTGTTGTACTTAATTTTGGTGCATTGTATTTTTCTTATCAACATTCCTCAACATAAGTTAATTCTAGACTCGCAAACTCGCAATTCCTTGAATCTGCTTAGTCGGTGGCTGTGTTGACGATGCGATCCTTAATGGTTCAATTTTATTTAGGAGAAGAAGAAGGTGCCGAAGGGAATGAGCAACAAGTCTGAATGGACGGGTATGTTTTGATTCTGAGTTGCATTCCACATTATTTTTGTAATTTGGGAAATCCTTGGGGTTGCCTATGGAACGTTTCCTTGATGTGATGGTCGGGCATATATGTTTACTAAATCAAAGTTCTAGATTACCTTCATCGGCAACTCCAAATATTTCTTACATGTCTTACCACAAGCATGTACATCAAAAACATTTATTCTAAACCGGTTCATGATAGATCAACAAAACCTTGTTGATGCTCTCACCTAATAGGATATCTACATGAAAGAAGGATATCACATAACTTTTTGTGTTGAAGTAATATAAAAGAGGTTTTGGAATATACTCCTTGGCTTCTTCTAAAGCTCAGTAGAAGGCTAGAAGCATGCTTGCTTGCATTCATTGTAATCAACCTTGCACTCAAATCCTTTTAACCAGAAGGGAGCTTGCTGCCCTAAACGAGCAGTAACAAACACTTTTTTGTTGGGAAATGTTTCACCCTGAAATATAATCTGAAGGAATCATTTTCATAGCAGAATTTTGTGTTCTACTTTGAAGAGGGACGCATTAGTTAAAATTTCAAACAATGTTATCATGTCACTCAAATTGTATTTTCAGGAAGTGTGACATATTTCTGATCCAACCCATGCATCATAGTCTATAGTAAAAACATCTATTATGGATCTAATTTTTATTTAGTGAGTTCTTATACAAAAAAATATATTTTAAAAACCCCAACTAAGCATGTCTTGAAGGTCCATCTTTTGAAGCAATGAAGGTCCATCTATAGATGCGATCAATGATGCTTCGTTCAATGTATGGGATGTTGTTTTGTGCTTCATTCTCTTCGTACTTTAAAATATGCACCAAAAATTGCTTCCTCAGCTGAAATCCATCCTACATATGCATTATACAACATTGTTATAACAAGTTGCATGTGCAATGTGTATAGAAAGAAATAAGAATGGTGTAAATACTCACCTTGGGTATGGGAAAATATAGTTTTCCATCACACAATGAGTGCATGTAATTAAAAACCAAATAACCGGATAGGGCACTGCATGTATGAAATAAACATATAATGTGCGTTGAATGAATCAATTAATATTGTAATGCGTTTAAAAGATTCATACCAATGTGAGTTTGTTGGAGCAACATGAACTAAGCATTCCCATTTAGAGATATCATCCTTGAATGCAGGGTTTGCAACTTCTAGTGCACGGTTTAGGTTCTCAGCCACAATTTTAAGTACATTATTCCCCAAAGTAGGTATTGGCAACGGATCAAAAATTGAAACAACCTTTTTATTTTGATCCAACACAAACAATAGAAATAGTCCAAACATATACCAAGGCAATAAAATTTAAAGATATACAAAAATCTCACCCACGCAGCATGTGAACCGGACATGCCCTTTGAAATTTAAAGATATTTTTGTTTGGAAAAAAATGCCACTCTCACTTACAATGGGTCACTGGCTTATAGTATTACGTCACGTTACGCATTTTACCAGCGTCTCGAAATTGCCCCATTGGGCTTTGTTTTAACTTTGGTATTGACTCACAATTACACAGGTTAATACTCTTGCTGCAGAAAGATTGTACACCCTTGCTAGTGATTGTGCCAATCTCAATTCAGACACATTACTTTTTGATGTATGCTATGGGACTGGAACAATTTGCCGTTTTGGGAAGGTGAGACATATTTACCCTAATGAATGATTCTGTTAGTCTGTATACTTTCAGCTTGTATAATTTGACAAGTGCATATTTTTTGTTAATTGTGCAGAAACTTCTTTTCTGATGCAACTAATGGGGAAATACAAAAAACACATAATGTTGATTACTTTGAGCCTTTGAGTTAGAAGGTATACCCATCTCTTTGCAGTTTGCTCTTAATACACTCTTCCCTTCGCCATGTTGAGATGTTTAAGTCTTTCCACTTATCAGTTTTTAGTTCCATTTGAAGCGATGCATATTCAAATACATTTTCCAGTCCTTTGAGCTGTTGAGTGAATAAATGACAAAGTATTAGCAAAACAACCGAATAATAACAGAAATCGTCTTATCAAAAGATGGTGTAGTGTGACTAATGACTAACCATAGCGGTAAGGTCTTTGCGGCTCATTCCTGGGCCTAGCGAGTCGAGCACCTGGATGCATCGCTGCCCGGTATTTATAACTGCTAGGTACCAATGGAAGTGTTCAATGTTCACTGGAATGAATATCTGAAAATAGGGTTTTTGTTAGTTTACGTCCCATCTATACAAACATTTGTATGGAACTGTGACTCACCATATCATGTTCCAAATAAGTTGTAGCTCTGTTTAATACCCATCTTGGTGCCTCATCCCGTATAGAGCTAAATTCCTTTATCATCTTAGAGATGCATGCACTCTCTAAGAACACACTTCCACCTGACCTCATCTGTAGATGCTCTTTAGCACTTATGCAATGTATGTATGCGTCTATGATCTGCAATATCAAGTGCACACCTTGGTCATAGGAGAAAATAGAAACTAATGTTAAAATAGCATCGTCTTGTCTAAAAGCTACATATACTTACTTCGTCGCCAACAAATTCTTCTGGGAGTAATAGACGTTGTAACTGTTTTCTTTGGAGATGTGAGTCATCAATGCTCACTAAATTTCTTTTATCGTTTGGTTCAGACATGATATTTTCAATCACAGACCAATCATCGCCGGTGCAGGCGTAATCTATCATGATGTAAGTAACAACATTTATTAATGACAAAGAAAACAAATGTAGCAAAAGCAGGGCATAGAAGGATTTGTCCGTGCCTTCTGGAGCCACCACATAGTCTTGTGCCTTCTTAGGTTTGTTATGCAGTCGGATAGGCTTCCCTGCATGTGCCCCTTCCATGCCAGACGTTAGTTCTAATTCTCTGTCCTCAGCTGCATCCATTTGTTCACTTGTTTCATTGAAGGTTAATTCCTGGAAGCAACATTGCAAAGAATAATGGGTATGCAGGATACAATATACTTATAATTAGACCTATTTGGGACATAGTTGGAAACGAAAAGATGCCTCTGTCACTTCGGATTCTTCTGAATCACTTGACTGCGTGCTTTGCGTTTTCTCCACTTCTTTGTCGGCTGTTTCATTTGATTCTCTCATTGTGTCCCCTATAGTGTTTGCCCCTTCGATGCCAAATGTTTGTGCTAATTCCTCATCCTGAGCTAACTGCATTTGTTCTCTTGTTTCGTTCAAGGTTAATTCCTGAGAGCAAGATTACAAAGAACAATCAGTATGCAGGGTTTAATATAATTAGAATTAGAACTATTTGGGACATATAGTTGGAAAAGAAGATATGCCTATGTCACCTTGGAATCTGTGGACTGCGTGCTCTTCTTTTTCTCCACTTCATCTTTGTTGGGTATTCCATTTAGTTCTGCAAGCTTGTCCCCTACAGTTTCTGCCCCTTCGGTGTCAAATGTTTGTGCTAATTCATTGTCTTGAGCTGGCTGCATTTCTTCACTTGTTTCCTTGATGGTTAATCCCTGAGAGGAACATTACAAAGTATAATCCCTATGTAGTATTAAAATATAATGAGAATTAGAACTATTTGGGATAGTTGAAACGGAAGCATGCCTTTGCGACTTCGCAATCTGTGGCCTGTGTGCTCTTTTTTTCCTGTACTTCATCACTGTTGTCTATTCCATTTGATTCTTCCTCGCTTCGTACCTGAAACACACATAATATAATATTACTCGGTACTTATTGGTTCTTCATCGCTTAGTAACTGAAACACACAATAATATAATATTCTCCAGTACTTACAAAAGAGCAAATATTATATGAAGATGAGTAAAGAATCGTAGATATGATATTATTATACTATAGATTACATCTTGTTTTGTCCCCCCCGAATAAGAATAATAATAATGGCATGTCAAATTAAAAACCGCCTTTGTTGGCTTGGGGTGTGTATGATTGTGTTATGATATCACCTCATCAATCTGCATATTTTCTTTATCTTCCATGATGCCTTGTTCTTCTATTGCCTTTGTTGACTCAGTGTTTGTATCCTCATCTTCGGTTATCATGCATTCAATCTGCATATTATGTGTATGCTCATCCTTCGCTCCTTTGTCGATGTTTTCCTGATACTCAAAGCATATATTATTATCACACCGTACACATTCAGCCCCTATCTGCTTATCTGCTTATGTTTACATAACATAGTGGTATCAGGACATCCTTTCCAACTAAATTTCAGTATCTATTTCTTTTCTTTAATTGTTCAGTAAACTTTTCGAGACTATTCTCTCTAGTAATCAGGTGGATGTTGCCCAAAGAATTTTGTAAGTCACACACAGCATCTCTGTAACTTTGCAGGGTAACACAAGGCATGTTGATTCACTTCGTTGGATCACCTCTAGCGACTATGCTGCCTTGTAGATGTGAAATTGTGAATATGATGTAATTACAGAGAGATATCATTATTACCACAGCGATAGCAGATTGATCCGTAGAGGCCATCGGGGATTGTGACATAGACATTGGGGGGAACGATGGTAGTTCACCATGGACACATGAGCAAGCTGGACAGACTTGCGGTGGAGGAGGCCGGCGCGGTGGAGGGGGTGTGAGGCTGCGGCAATCCTTCGCGAGAGAGGATGAAGGAAACCCTACGGTGCAAAACACGTTGCTTGTATGGGCTCCTGATTGAGAGATCGTTCGTTGTAGGCAATATGTAAGGCGGAAATCACGGAAAGGACTTCCATAGCGTGAGGAGGGAAGGGAATCGTGATAGTTATCTCAGGCCCCACGCTTTCCTTTGATTTATCCTTTTTTTGGCAACTCCTTTGATTTAGGGAAGGGAATCGTGATAGTTATCTCAGGCCCCATGCTTTCCTTTGATTTATCTTTTTTTTGGCAACTCCTTTGATTTATCTCAGGACGCATGTTTTTTTTCTTTTTTATATCCCACGCATATAGAATTAATTGGGTTATTTTCGTAATACATGTTTATACAGAAATATTGGGCTCGGCTCATCAGAACGTTTATTCTATTTTTTGTGTGCTTTCTCTTCTACCTTTTTATATGTACAGCAAGTTCATCATTGTCTACAGAAATATAATTCTTGTATCCTTTGTCTTCGCAGTTAGTTAATTAATGTGCCCTCACTGTTCGATAGGACGGGCCAGGGAAGTGCTTTCGGTTGTTTCAAGACTGAGCTTGATATTGATAAAATGACAGAATCCACTATTCCTAAGATCAAACCATGTAACCTTGCAAATATTGTACTACAGCCCAAAGCTATTGGGAGTGGTGACATCACAGGTTTCCATTTTATGAAGAAACCATCAAGGTGAGTTTCGTACAAATGTTTTATTATTATTACTGCTCACTTGTGGTCAGATAAATTGATTGCTTTCTTGGCCCTTTTATCTCCTTTTGTTCATTGTTGCTTATGTTATCTTCAGTTTTGTGTTTACACATTACTATTTTATCGACGGTTGTTAGTGTTAGGGACGGAGAATACTTATTATTCCATGATGACCACGTCCAGTCAAGACTGAAATTGACACTTCTTTCTTCCATTTATACGTTAGATGGATAGTTTTATTTAGTTAGTTCATGTGCGCTAAATAATTCAACCAGTTATATTTGAGACAGGTTTAACAATCACATATGCACCTGAGAGAAAACAACCATCATAAATGATAATTATTTAAGAAGGAGATTGATCCTGAGTGATAAATGAAAATTATTTAGGTTGTATGGTTGGGTTCAGTCTCAGGAGAGGTGCCTGACTTATGTAAGAAGCAGATTGATCCTGGGTGATAAATGAAAATTATTTTTCACCCGCAAAAAAAAAACAGCCATCATAAATTTGCAATTTATCATTTATATTTCTGTCAATGATCCCAGCAGCTTACATTTTGCTGGTATAGCAATATTATGTTTTGGAATTGACAGAATAAATTGAAATTTCTACGTTCCCAAATGAATGGTGCAAGTAATCAGAACATGAATGGAATAACAAGTGTGACACATTTAAAGTCTGTACTTTTTCATTTCCATTCCAGTTGATATGTGAACGATTTTTACAAATAAATCACACTAATAAACGACTCTGACATAAAGAGTCGGAGGTCACATATACATCATTATTGTTTCATGCCTATTATGTAGTGCGATGTGATCAAAACCTGCAAATAAAATAAGAGAAAGTGTTAGGTTCAGAGTTAGTTATATAGGTACAAAATCAAAGGTGCAAAGAAAACACGAACTATTGCACGTACCTCACCCCTCTAAAACATCTCTATAGACAATGTTTTTGGTGCTTCTCCCAGATTTATCAACCTCGGTGTTAGGCTTGGCTAAAATCCGTGTCGTCTTTCTTGAGACACCCCTTGACAATGCAACATATAGTTGGCCATGTGCGAAAACAGGTTCTGGAAGGTAAATACCGACATTTGGGATGGTTTGACCCTGTGCCTTGTTAATGGTCATCGCAAAACTCAGGCGGATCGGGAACTGTTTTCTCTTAAGCTTGAACGGAAGCGAGGTGTCCTCCGAGGGCAACATAGGGATCCTAGGTATGAACACCCTCTTTCCAGCATGCTGGCCACCAACAATCTCAGCATCGATTGCATTATCCTGGAAGGCCCTGATCATAAGGCGTGTTCCATTACATAGCCCATTATGAGGGTCGAGGTTCCGTAGCAAAATGACCGGGCAATTGATTTTTACTCTCAAGACATGCGGGGGCAACCCATTTGGTGTGATCGAGTTCAGGAAGTCAATTGCGTAATTGTTCTGGAAGTCATCCTCGATATAGTCAAAGCTATGGTACACCTTTTCCTCGCCCGGAAATCTGGAGATCATCTTGTCATTCAAGTCATCCACATGCTCGTTTTTGGTCGAGAGAATTGCACGTGTGCTCATGTACTCTCTCGACCTAGCATTGGTGTGTAGGGATGGGAAGACATCTTCGATAAGCTTGTTAATAGGTTCTTCATCGTCGGTATAAGCAATCACAATGTCTTCAGGGAGATGCACATAGTCGTCGCCAATTGTTTCTTCCATTCCATTGCCGATCCGTAGGAGGTATTCTGAGAACCAAGGGTCTGTCTGTGCCCGCATATTGCGTGTGAGGCGTATCTTCCGCATCTTCTGCCACAGATAGGATCTCAACAGTGTAGCATCAGTGATCTGTGCTCTTGTCCCTCGTGTCACAACAGGGAGTACCTGCCTGAAATCGCCACCAAAGACGACAACCTTTCCACCAAATGGTAAAGGACATTCCATTATATCCTGTAGCGATCTATCAAGCGTCTCAACTGCTTGACGCTTTGTCATAGCAACTTCATCCCAAATTATCAAGGACGCCTGTTTAAGCAACTCTGCCGTACCACTCTGCTTTGTGAAGCTACACATGCTGTTGTCAGTCAGCTTGATTGGAATTTTGAATCTGGAGTGTGCAGTCCGACCTCCAGGCATTATCGATGCTGCAATACCTGATGTAGCAATTGCGATCGCTATTAGGCCCATCGAACGGACCTTCGCAAGTAATGCCTTGTACAGGTACGTCTTCCCAGTGCCTCCTGGGCCATCAACGAAGAAAATCTGGCTTTTCTGGTTCGTCACATGCTCCATTATGTCATTGAAACCAGCTAGTTGCTCATTGTTCAAACAACTAAATAGATCTAGATGTTCTTGGTCTACTTTGACCTCTCTCTCCTCTGTTACCTCTCTATTCTCAACGTCAGAAGAACCATCTGCGTCAACCAGATCCGGAAGTCCATAGTGTTTAATATTCTTTCCCATGGATTGCAACAGATCCCTAATATCCCTAAGGACCATTTGCTCTAGTGCTGCCTCATTCGATTGAGTACGGCGATAATCTTCAGACATGGATGCTAGATGTTTGTCCCACAACTGACGGATTTGTGTTGCTTCACAGAATACCAGTATAGTCGCAAACAACCGTCTAAGAGCAGAAGGCATTTGAAATGTTGCTGCCTCTGTCATGCAATCATCAAGTGTCCTGTCATGCTCAATGAGGCCTAATTGCTCGCACGCCTCTCTGAAGGATCCGCATGGCTTGCCATTTATTGTTTTTAAATCATCAAATGAAGTGGCACCTCGGACATGGTTTAGGAGCACCCTCAGGTAGTACCTCTCTCCTTCAGCAGGGTGTGCATGCACCAATCTTCCAATCTGTGATCTCTTATTTTTCCTCGGTTGCCACTTCTTATTACCGGATATCCACCTATAATGTTCTGGGAACTCTCTGTACAACAATTTTCGTGCCTCTGGATACTTTTGGTTCATCTGAAAGTACTCGGTAAGCATGGATTTGGAAGAAGATGGCCGAGCGACAACATCTTGCAGATTTTCATAAGCCTGAAATGCGACTGTATGCATGTTTGGCAAATGAAGCTGGAGCTGCAACACAGCTGGGCTGACACCAAACATTTTAAAGCCGAAAATCCTGTAGATAGCTTCGGGAGGAGATATATAGCGTGCATCCCTATATTGTCGAATTTCATCAATGATTCCCCCATCATTGATAATATCCTGCTGGAACGCAAATGATGCCTTATCATGCCCTTTGTAGATGTACTTGAATAAGTACTTCACTGCCTTGATGCTCGAGCATGCTTCGACATTAATGTGACAGTTGTATGTCATCAGCAGAAAGGGGTTGTAAGGGACCACCCATCTATTGTCCAAATCAGCTCCTCTGATCCTAACTCTCACCCTATCATCCCTCCTTCTATAGATGGGATATGAGTCTTTCCCTTGTAATGTAGCATCACAGAAATCTCGAGGGTAATGAAACCGACATTGTCCATCTATCATGCAAGGGCAACTTTTCTTGAGCGCGCCACATGGACCGTGCAACATGTGTTTGACCACCAGATTATGGAGAACAGGATATTTATTTTTGTCGGGTATCTCTGCCGATATCACCCGATCATAGTCATCCGGGGTCCTTAACTTACTTTTTGCTTTCATGATTAGAAGTATATGCTCATGAGGGAGTCCTCGTTTCTGAAACTCAGTGACATGTACATAAGCCGCAACTTCTCCAAAATGCTTACCCTTAATCAGTAAGTCCATCATGAATCATTGTTTAGCTCTGTATACTCTTGCCACAAGGTCTGGACGGTCTTGTGGCAGCTGTCCAGGCAACAATTCAATAGTTATCTCCTTCCAGTATGGATTGCATGTCATCGTGATAAAATAGTCCGGTTTACCCCATCTTTGAACTATTGCCATTGCATCGAGGAACCTGCGCTGCATGTCACGGTCACCACCAGGAAAGGTACGTGGAAGCACGATTCTCTTCCCAATATGATCACCGCGTGACTCGCCAGCGATTACGGTGTCAACAAGGCCCTATAGTAAATCAAGATTTGACGCCAATTAGTATCCCATGTTGAAGCAAAGAGTGGCATATGTAATACAATTTACTATGCCTTCAAACACAAGCATGTTACCTGGTAGAGGTCAGCGCGTATGACCTTTTTATTTGCTGGCTTTGAGTACCAGTCAAGCCTCATTGTCTCAATCTTGATGTACATGTCAACCGCCCACTGTTGGAAGAGGCGCCCCCAAACAAGATGATGTTAAAAAGCTTCTTCCGGACCTGCAGTTTGAAGGCATAGTACTCCCTTGCGCTAACATATTTCCTTGATTTTGTGGCATTCATCTCATTGTCACCGAAATCCTCATCTGGGTTATCCTCGTAGTCATCTAGAAATTGTTTACCAACATTAAAGTTGGTATAATAGAATCATACGAATATAAAAACGTGAATCGCGTCCAATACCTGGAGCTAACTCAGTGGCTTGTTCTTCATGCCCTGCGCCATGACCAAGTTCTTCTCTAATCATGTTATCGTCTGAAAGATGGATACTAAATAAGGTTAACTTTGATTAATATGTATAAATCAGTAATGAACATAATTTTGGTGTAATATAATCATAAGAATATAAAAACAACCTGCAGCTAAATCAGCAGTGTGGTCTTCATGCTGTGCGTCATGACCAAGTTGTTCTCTAATCATGTTATCGTCTGCAAGATGGATTATTGAATAAGTTTAACTTTGATTAAAATGTGTAAATTAATTATGAACATTATACCTGAAGGAAGAACATAGGCTGGGTACTCTTGTCGTGCAGAATCATCTACTGAATATTGGTTTGTGTCATCGGCGGCCTCAATATATGGCATCAAACGATTCCAACCGATCTCTCCACGTGGGAAGAATAGTGGATATGACAAAGGGTAGTAGCAACCATAGTATGCTCTAATATACAGGGGACGCTCACCTTTCCCGTACACAATAACACTTCTATCAAAGGTCTTTTGTGGGTCACTCCCTTCAACCCATATTGCTGCTACCTGAGAAGTTGTTGGCGCATTGTACCTCCGTTGATCAAGCTTGATATCGGTATTTAATGAGATCCTGTATTCATCTAGATTCGGAACATCACCAAGGCTTTTAAATACTTGAGCATAAGGGTTATGCTCTAGTATTGCCAGAATCTTCCGTATGAGATCTAACCTAAGATTTGGAGACCTCTTAACCCTATGAAACAAATTTTCATCTGTAACATAAATATATAGCTGCAAATGTCGAGGGCCATTATCACCAGACTCCAGATCATCAAGAGCGTGGTATAACCCCCCACACGCACGAAATGTATATACGCCGGTTCCTGCTGCGGTGCTGACTCGACGATCCAGGGTGACTCCCAGACTTGTGAATGAGAAGTGGGAGTTGAAATACCGTATATTTTCCCTGAAATATTTAGCATCCTCATCATCTAGACTTGTAAACAACCGTTTCAACTCCTCACAAACATCTGGAGTAAATACATCCACTTTCCCCTTTCTGCAGCAAAACGCAGGCCCCTCGTATTGAAATCGCAAAGCTCCACAATGGCGGCAATCACCAACTTTTCTAAGCACATGATGCTTTTTGGGCAGGGTAATATAGACTCTGTCATGAGCATCATTATTGGGAGCTCCATCACCATCCTGTTGTTCCACTCGGTATGTTTGAAAATAAACATCTGGAGCAGAACCGACATTTGCATTAATAAAAGTTCAAATAGAGACCATATTACTAATATTATATTGTAGTGGTAACTCATGACAGCAACAATAAACCTGATTGGGCGAAGATCCTAGCTTCTTCATCATGGTCTATGTCTCCATTTTTTTTCTCCTTGGTTCCCGTCTCCCAAGCATTCTATTTGTGAACATTGAATAATAGTGTGTTAGGAGTAGTAAATGATGCCCATTTGATGTTATGCATAGTGGGGAGATGAATCTAAAAATGACATTATGCAGACCATCAATGTTTATCGTGTGCACATCGGGCTCCAGTAGTCCGTATGCATCTTTGGCGTGGTCGTTGGCTGAAAACATTTATTTGGCACAAAAGAGTAAGCAGCAGAGATGGACACTTTTTATGTACAGGGTGGTACCACCAAAAGTACCAATTTGATGATGTGTGTTTTGACCTGCAGAGAAGAATAAACACCACATAATTTAGCACCATTAATAGATCGGACAACTAACCCTTTTTTTCAGAAGACTCTTCTGGCATATGTAGCTTGTCGATTGCACTGAGTTGGGGGTTCTCATCTAGTGACATTTGTGTGGGTGTCAGCTGTCTTGACTTCCGTTGCATCTGGTACGCATCATTTCTGTGCAACCAATGGGACTCATCGTCCACATTGTCTCTGGTCAAATGAACGGAATTTGGTACCGCACCCCCTGCACTTGTTATGTTCTGCAGTTGTGTGACTGCAGATTGTCCGGTAGCCGGCACTTGCGTTACAATGTTACTGCCATCAAGGACGGCAGCAATGTGCTTATTTTGCTCACGGGTTTGTCGCTGTCGCTTTAATATTTCCTCCCTATTTCGTGCATACCGCTCCCTTTCCATACGATTCTTAATCTCATTACTGCCTGAGTAGATGAAGAATAGATCATTATATATACAAATATATAGTGTGGAGAATGAAGTTCATCTTTATTAATCTCATTACTGCCTGAGTAGATGAAGAATAGATCATTTATATATAGCAATATATATAATGAAGAATGAAGTTCATCTTTATTACCTTGTGATACACCCAGCTGTGTTTGTGCCCCACTGATCTCAGCAGAGCCAATTTTCTTCTGTTTGTAGGCCTCATGTCGTCTCTTATTAATCTCATCCTTATTTTGTGCATACCGCTCTCTATCCCTCTGCATTTTTTACTTCTTTAGGGTCTGCACATAATGTCACAATTCAGCAGTTGGGGTACAAAAACTGAAATTGGGTGGTTGTGTAATGCTCATCACCCAAGGATTGGTTGTTGCTTATATCCTGGAACGGGGTGCGCGCCCTGTTGGGACTGGTTGGGGCCATATGAAGTCCTTCAACCCTGTGAATGTCAAGAATGGTATCACACAATTGTAACTGAAGGAATACTATTACCACAACTCAGATAGAGTAGTGTTTTATGTTCAACTCCATCCTACTATTTAACATGCAAGCTTGGTTAATACTCAGTCGCCAATTGAATTCCTTTTGCATTAATATTCATGTAGGTGTATCTCAGAGTGACTTTATGTGTGTTCATATTTGGATCTGAGAATTGAACCTGTTCATATGCAGCTTGATGAGGCATTTAGGTGAGGTCAGTACAATGCTCACTTGACAAGGATTCATGAAACGACGTCAGGTTTAGGTCAGGTACGGACAACAAGGATTGTTAGCATATGGTCATGCCATATGCCATCAGTTCATACACTTTCCTTGTTTTTCATAATTTCATTCAACCAGAACAATTGATGGATCACATGAACAGGTTGAGAAAGGAGCACGGCAGCAACATGTAAAAGCCTTTCAAACTTGTGAATGAGAGAAGAGCAAGCACCTATGTCGGCGAGGAGATCCTCGTCGCGGCCGTGGCAGGGCGTCTGTGCGGCTGCACCTGTCTTGGGAACAGCACGTCGTCGTGGCCGTCGTCGAGTGACTCGGCGACCTCGTCGTCGCGGCTGTCGTCGGATGCCTCGGCGGCTGCGCAGGGCAGTGACGTCGCGGCCGTCGTCGGTGCGGCCGTCGTCGGATGCCTCGGCGGCTGCGCAGGGCAGCGACGTCGCGGCCGTTGTCGGGTGCCTCAGCGGCTGCGCAGGGGCATGTAATCTGGACGTCGAGCCTGGATTGATTCCCGCAAATTGAGCTTAGTTGTTTCCATGTTGTTTTCCGTGTATGACTCTTCGTGTATTTTGGGCGTGGGTTCTTTACTGATTTTTTTTGAGAAAAGGACGTGGGTTTACCTGTACACTCGTGCGGGCGTGGGTTGTTTTACGGGCAGCGTTTTCGTCCGCTGGCCTGAACTTCTCTCGTTTAATAGTAGTATAGATATACTCCCTCTGTTCCTAAATACTTGTCTTTCTAGAGATTTCAACAAGTGACTACATACGGCGCAAAATGAGTGAATCTACATTTTAAAATATGTCTACATACATCCGTATGTTGAGTCCATTTGAAATGCCTAGAAAGACAAGTATTTGGGAACGGAGGGAGTAGATAGTAGAGAAATGGAATTATGGACGGTAGTAGAACTTGCCGGTTATGACCATTGCTATCGGATCGTGCGCGGTCAAAATTAGTTAGATAGAGTAGTAAAATCGGCAGCGTGATTAGCGGGCCCTGACGCGGCAATTTGTTTTTTTTTTTTGAGGTAATGACGCGGCAATTTGCTATTATTTGTTAATTGGACGGAGGGCCGGCCCATACGTCGAGCAAAAAGGGCGACCGCCCTCGGCCCCAAGGGGCCCAACTAAAGCATATATTAGTAAGAACTACAGAAGTATACATTATATTTAAAAGATTATTAAATGAATAAAATGGAGTCTCAATTTGCAGAAGCGTAAGTTCACACCATATACTAATAAGTTATATCACACATAGGCAAACCAATCCAACTGGCAAAGTTGAGTTCAAATACATTAATGTCTCTTTACAATGCATGTCTTAGTATCTTAATGAAAATTATGATAAGTAGATTTCTGTTTAAACCAATACCCAATTTATAATTTGATAAGTGTGTAGGCATCTCATTTGTACCAATCCAAACCATGTGAATTTAAACGAGCATGTTAGGTAATGGAATCATACGTAAAACTACAATTAACAACATTTTTGTTTCTTCGATGATTCTATTACTAAACCCAACTTGGAAGCCGCATTTTCTAGGCCCTTAGAAGTTTCCATGAATATGTCTGCCTAATATTGAGTAGAAACCACTACTAAAATATTTGTTAGTGTGTATATAATTTAAAAATCTCTACCATAATATTCAATAATATCAAGAGATATATGAACACACGCATAGATATGCAAATGTGTGTACACTACATCTTTTATGCAATATTAGAAAAATAAATCTGAAAGATTGTTTTAATAATAAAGAAAAAATTGGTACATCATAAAATCTTCATTTTGTAGAATTAATATTTTCAATGATATACATTACAACTGCATACAAATGAATAATACAACTATTATTTGAAAACATTTTATGTGGCTAAGAAATAAAAATATATATTAATTATAACTGTAATATGATACACTTAGTTTACAATAAGTATAAAAGTTTAATATGAAAAACAATTATTTTACATCGCCCTGGGCCAAAAAATGCTTCAGATCGGCTCTGATTGGACGGCGAACGCACGTGACCTCCCGCTCCGTCCCTATTTGTATGGGCACCACGCCCTCGCTTCTCGCCCACTCCCCGCATCCCACCTCTCCCTCTTACTCGCTCGCAGCAAAGGATCCACCTTTCTTTCTCCCCACCCCACACGAACAGAGCTCCCCCGTTAGAACCAGATCTAGAAGAAGAAACGGAGGCCGCGCTCCCTCGGGTCGACTGGCCGGTCTCGAGCGCTGCGCCATGAGCCAGTAGAGGGCGGTGCGGCCGTTTGGATCCATGGGCATGACCAGGGCCGGTCCATAATCCGGGCAAAAAAGGCAACCGCCCCAGGCCCCGGAGAGCAAGGGACTCCAAATTACTAAATTATGCTTGTAGTAACCATAGTACTTCCTACATTTTTATTTACTCCACATTAGTTGTGGTCAAAATTAAACTTTATAAACTTTGAAATATGCAATAACAAATCAATACCATTAGATTCATTATTGAATGTACTTTCACACCATATAGATTTGTTATTATAAATGTTCATAATTTTTTTTCCATAAACTTGGTCAAACATTGTGAAGTTTGACTTCAGTCAAAGCTAATATGCAGAGTAAATAAAAACAAAAGGAGTATCCTCTATAACACTAAGATTCCCATATTTTTTTCAAGAGTACGCCTAGGCGTACCTTAGCTTTATAGAAGGCAAAATTAGAATTACAAGAAACTACCACCCGCTGTGAACAACGAGCATAGCACACACCACACCACTCACAAACAAGTCCACACATGGACAACACCGCAAGGTAAGCTACAACACATAAGAGCCTATCCTAGGCCTGCACACACACCACCGACGCCGAACTCCTTCGAAGACCACCCTTCCGTAGAACATTGTTTGTCAATGCACCATCCACCCCTGAGCGCCTAAGAGGAAGTGGCAAGTGGAAGGAAGGACTTGCTCCGATCTGAGGGAAGCACCGTCTTGGAGACACCAACAACGAGCGTACATAGCGCCACAGAGGACCAACATAGGACAATGGCGGACACCGGAGGAGAGCAATAAGGACCCAACCATGTCTCCATACACAAAGCTCCCAACAGAGATACGACGTCGAGGACGCCGCCAATGTGCCGATCCAACAAAGGCTTTCGCCTGAAGACAACCACGAACTCCAGGAGAGCGAGGGGCATGGAGCACACGCTTCGGCGATGCCTCCAAGAAGGGATGACACTGCTGTCTACTACACAACCTTCTTCTTGTACACGTTGTTGGGCCTGCAAGTGCACAGGTTTGTAGGACAGTAGCAAATTTCCCTCAAGTGGATGACCTAAGGTTTATCAATCCGTGGGAGGCGTAGGATGAAGATGGTCTCTCTCAAGCAACCCTGCAACCAAATAACAAAGAGTCTCTTGTGTCCCCAACACACCCAATGCAATGGTAAATTGTATAGGTGCAATAGTTCGGCGAAGAGATGGTGATACAAGTGCAAAATAGATGGTACATATAGGTATTTGTAATCTGAAAATATAAAAACAGCAAGGTAACTAATGATAAAAGTGAGCGTAAACGGTATTGCAATGGTAGAAAACAAGGCCTAGGGTTCATACTTTCGCTAGTGCAAGTTCTCTCAACAATAATAACATAGATAGATCATATAACAAGCCCTGAACATGCAACAAAGAGTCACTCCAAAGCCACTAATAGCGGAGAACAAACGTAGAGATTATGGTAGGGTACGAAACCACCTCAAAGTTATTCTTTCGGATCAATCTATAAAAGAGTTCGTACTAGAATAACACCTTAAGATACAAATCAACCAAAACCCTAATGTCACCTAGATACTCCATTGTCACCTCAAGTATCCATGGACATGATTATACAATATGCATCACACAATCTCAGATTCATCCAACCAACACAAAGTACTTCAAAGAGTGCCCCAAAGTTTCTACCGGAGAGTCAAGAACGTGTGCCAACCCCTATGAATAGGTTCCCAATGTCACGAAATCCGCAAGTTGATCACCAAAACATACATCAAGTGGCACATGATATCCCATTGTCACCACAGATAATCATGGCAAGACATACATCAAGTGTTCTCATAAAAGACTCAATCCGATAAGATAACTTCAAATGGGAAACTCAATTTTTCACAAGAGAGTAGAGGGGGAGAAACATCATAAGATCCAACTATAATAGCAAAACTCGGGATACATCAAGATCGTGCCATCGAGGGAACACGAGAGAGAACACGAGAGAGAGATCAAACACATAGCTACTGGTACATACCCTCAACCCCGAGAGTGAACTACTCCCTCCTCATCATGGATAGCGCCGGGATGATGAAGATGACCACCGGTGATGGGATCCCTCTCTGGCAGGGTGCTGGAACGGGCTCCTGAGAGGTTTTTGGTGGCTACAGAGGCTTGCGGCGGCGGAACTCCCGATCTATCTTCTTTTCTTGAAGTTTTAGGGTACGTAGGTATATATGGGTGAAAGGAGTACGTCGGTGGAGCTATGGGGGCCCCACGAGGCAGGGCGGCGTGCCCGGGGGGGGGGGGGGGGGTGGGGTGGGGTGGGCGCGCCCCCCACCCTCGTGAGCACCTCTCGTATCTTTTGGCATGGGGTCCAAGTCCATCAGGTGGGTTTCCTTCCAAAAATAACTTCTCCAGTTGATTTCGTTCCGTTTTGACTCCGTCTGATATTCCTTTTCCTTGAAACACTGAAATAGGCATAAAACAACAAATCTGGGCGGGGCCTTCGGTTAATAGGTTAGTCCCAAAAATAATATAAAAGTGGATAATAAAGCCCAATATTGCCTAAAACAGTAGATAAAGTAGCATGGAGCAATAAAAAATTATAGATACGTTGGAGACGTATCAAGCATCCCCAAGCTTAATTCCTGCTCGTCCTCGAGTAGGTAAATGATAAAAAAGAATTTTTGATGCGAAGTGATACTTTGGCATAATTTCAATGTAAATCTTCTTAATTGTGATATGAATATTCAGATCCGAAAGATTCACGAAAAAAGTTCATATTGACATAAAAAATAATAATACTTCAGGCATACTAATCAAAGTAATCATGTCTTCTGAAAATAGCATGGCAAAAGAAAGTTCATCCCTACAAAATCATATAGTTAGGCCATGCTTCATTTTCATCACACAAAGATGTTCCCAACTTCTATAACACCGATGACAAGCCAAGCAATTGTTTCATACTTAAACAATCTCAAACTTTTTCAACCTTCACACAATACATGAGCGTGAGCCATGGATATAGCACTATGGGTGGAATAGAATATGATGATGGAGAAGACAAAAAAGGAGAAAGTCTCACATTGACGAGGATAATCAACGGGCTATGGACATGCCCATCAATTGATGTCAACATGAGGAGTAGGGATTGCCATGCAACGGATGCACTGGAGCTATGAATGCTCAACAAAAGAAAACTAGTGGGTGTGCATCCAACTCGCTTGCTCATGAAGACCTAGGGCATTTGAGGAAGCCCATCATAGGAATATACAAGCCAAGTTCTATAATGAAAAATCCCCACTAGTATAAAAAGACAACTTATGAGACTCACTACATGAAGAACAAGGTGCTACTTTGAAGCACAATATATGAGACTCACTATATGAAGAACAAGGTGCTACTTTGAAGCACAAGTGTGGAAAAAGAGATAGTAGCATTGCCCTTTTTATTTTCTCTTTTTTTGGGCCTTTTTTTTTTCTTTTGGCCTTTCTTCTTTTCTTTGGGCAATGCTCTAATAATGATGATCATCACACTTCTATTGATTACAACATAAGGATTACAACTCGAAACTTAGAACAAGATATGACTCTATATGAATGCCTCCGACGGTGTACCGGTATGGTGCAATGAATCAAGAGTGACATGTATGAAAAATAATGCATGGTGGTTTTGCCAAAAGTTCGATGTCAACTACATGATCATGCAATGGCAATATTACAAAAGTAAAGTATGTCATGACGATGATGAACGGAATGGTGGAAAGTTGCATGGCAATATATCTCGGAATGGCTATGGAAATGCCATAATAGGTAGGTATGGTGGCTGTTTTGAGGAAGATATAAGGAGGTTTATGTGTGATAGAGCATATCGTATCACGGGGTTTGGATGCACCGGCGAAGTTTGCACCAACTCTCAAGGTGAGAAAGGGCAATGCACGGCACCGAAGAGGCTAGCAATGGCGGAAAGGTAAAAGTGTGTATAATCCATGGACTCAACATTAGTCAAAAGAACTCATATACTTATTGCAAAAATTTAGAAGTCATCAAAAACCAAGTACTACGCGCATGCTCCTATGGGGATAGATTGGTAGGAAAAGACCATCGCTCGTCCCCGACCTCCACTCATAAGGATGCACAAGCCAGGCACACTTCATGTTTCAAATTTGTTACACAACTTTAACCATACGTGCATGCTACGGGACTAGCTAACTTCAACACAAGTATCTCTCAAATTCACAACTACTCAACTAGCACGACTCTAATATCACTACCTCCATATCTCAAAACAATTATCAAGTATCAAACTTTTCTTAGTATTCAACACACTCATAAGAATTCTTACAAATCTTGTATGCTTAGCATATTATGATTATTTAAGCAAATTACCATGCTATTTAAGACTCTCAAAATAATATAAGTGAAGCATGAGAGTTCATCTGTTTCTTCAAATAAAACTACCACCATGCTCTAAAAGATATAAGTGATGCACTAGAGCAAATGACAAACTACTCCGAAAGATATAAGTGAAGATCAATGAGTAGTCGAATAATTATGCAACTATGCGAAGACTCTCTCTCATTTAATAATTTCAGATCTTGATACATTATTCAAACAGCAAGCAAAGCTAAAGAAAACTATATTGCAAGGATAGCACAACTCATGTGAAGAAGCAAAAACTTAGGCTCAACCGATACTAACCGATAGTTGTTGAAGAAGAAAGGTGGGATGCCTATCGGGGCATCCCCAAGCTTAGATGCTTGAGACTTCTTGAAATATTATCTTGGGGTTCCTTGGGCATCCCCAAGCTTGAGCTTTTGTGTCTCCTTAATTCCTCTCATATCATGGTTTCTCTTTTTATCAAAAGCTTCATTCACAACAAACTCAGCAAGAACTCGTGAGATAGGTTAGTATAAACCAATGCAAAACCTTATCATTTCCTACTGTAACAAATCACTAAAATTATTATTCAACATTGCATACTAAATTCCTCTGCATATTTAATACTACTATCCTCAAATAGAATCATTAAACAAGCAAACATATGCAAACAATGCAACCATAACAGCAATCTGCCAAAACAGTACAGTCTGTAAAGAATGCAAGAGTATCAATACTTCCCTGACTACAAAAATTAAGAACTAAAATTCCCAATGTAATAAATTTATCAGAGCTCAATATGCAAAAAGATTCAACATTATATCATGCTCTGACTTTTCTAGGGAATTTTTGCAACAGCGGTACATTTCTGTTTTCAAACAGCAACATGTATACTAGCAAAATAATCATGGCAAAGGCTATCCTTGACTTATTTATTGAAACTAAAGATGCAAAACATTATTATAAGTAACAGCAAGAAAAAACTAACAAAAGGAAATGACACTCCAAGCAAAACACATATCATGTGGTGAATAAAAATATAGCTCCAAGTAAAGTTACCAATGAACGAAGACGAAAGAGGGGATGCCTTCCGGGGCATCCCCAAGCTTAGGATCTTGGTTGTCCTTGAATATTACCTTGGGGTGCCTTGGGCATCCCCAAGCTTAGGCTCTTGCCACTCCTTATTCCATGGTCCATCGAATCTTTACCCAAAACTTGAAAACTTCACAACACAAAACTCAACAGAAAACTCGTAAGCTCCGTTAGTACAAGAAAATAAAACCACCACTTAGGTACTGTAATGAACACATTCTAAATTCATATTGGTGTAATATCTACTGCACTCCAACTTATATATGGTTCATACCACTTAATACTACCCATAGATGCATGAAAATAAGCAAACAACACATAGAAAACAGAATCTCTCACCAAAACATACATCAAGTGGCACATGAAATCCCATTGTCACCACAGATAATCACGACAAGACATACATCAAGTGTTCTCATAAAAGACTCAATCCGATAAGATAACTTCAAAGGGGAAACTCAATTTATCACAAGAGAGTAGTGGGGGAGAAACATCATAAGATCCAACTACAATAGCAAAGCTCGGGATACATCAAGATCGTGCCATCGAGCGAACACGAGAGAGAACACGAGAGAGAGATCAAACACATAGCTACTGGTACATACCCTCAGCCCCGGATAGCGCCGGGATGATGAAGATGGCCACCGGTGATGGGATCTCCCTCCGGCAGGGTGCCGGAATGGGCTCCCGAGAGGTTTTTGGTGGCTACAGAGGCTTGCGGCGGCGGAACTCCCGATCTATCTTCTTTTCTGGAAGTTTTAGGGTACGTAGGTATATATGGGTGAAAGGAGTACGTCGGTGGAGCTACGGGGGCCCCACGAGGCAGGGGGGCTCGCCCGGGGGGGGGGGGGGGGGGCGCCCCCACCCTCGTGAGAACCTCCCGTATCTTCTGGCGTGGGGTTCAAGTCCATCAGGTGGGTTTCCTTCCAAAAATAACTTCTCCAATTGATTTCGTTCCGTTTTGACTCCGTCTGATATTCCTTTTCCTCGAAACACTGAAATAGGCATAAAACATCAAATCTGGGCTGGGCCTCCGGTTAATAGGTTAGTCCCAAAAATAATATAAAAGTGGATAATAAAGCCCAATATTGCCTCAAACAGTAGATAAAGTAGCATGGAGCAATAAAAAATTATAGATACGTTGGAGATGTATCAACACCCACGGGTGCCATCGCCATTGGCCCGACAGAAGCCAAGCAAGATTTTCATCCGCGCATCGCACATTGCCACGCCTCCTGGAATTGGGAAACAACATCCAATTCGCCTCGCACCGCTGCCACCACAACTCTAAGCAGAAGTAGTCGCAAAGCCGAGGACCGACGACCAGCTGCACGACCAAGAGGACCCGGACCACCGCACCAAACTCCTCGCTTTGACTAAGAGCCACAGCCATCCGCACCACCGGCCAGGTCCAGGACCGCCCACAAGTCATCGCCAGCCAAAGGACGACCTTGCGACCGTCGGAATCGCCCTCCACAAAGCACCAAGCTGCGCCACTGGGAGAGCACCGCCGCTCACCACACCGCACATAGGTGACCAGCCACTCTCCTGCTCGCCAAGACTCCATCTTGGCCGAGCCACCATAGCGCCGACGCCACCAACTATCAGTGGGCTCGCGCCATCGCCACCAAACGGCGCCGCCGCCACCAAAGCTCACCAATTCACCGCTGCCAGCGCTGTCCAGGACCGCCGCCGCACCAATCCTTCAATCGCACAACGGCAGCCAGACCCCGCACCCGGCCGGCACGGAACAGGCCAGATCGATCCCCACAGCGAAGAGCGTCGTGCCGCCAGCGGCCCGCGCACTCTACCGCAACACACCGCCGGCCAGCAGTCCGCGCCGCCCCGCACCGCCACCGCCTGCGCGCCATCCGCCGCGCTAGGGCACCAAGATCCCCCGACGCGCCCGAAGAGGAACCCCCCCCCCCCCCCCCGCGGCCCCTGATCCAGGTGAGGATTAAGAGATCCCGCCGCCGCCGGCACCGTTTGGGCTTTGCCCGGCGGCGCCCGCTAGCGGCAGCGAGGGGAGGGGAGGAGGATGAGGGCTTCGTCTGGCGGCGGGTAGGGTTCAGCACCCGGGTCGCCCGTGGGGGGGGGGGAGGGCTCGACTTGTGGTGCTCCCGAGTTTCCCTCTTCGTCCCAACCTCCTCAATTTTAAAGGGATCACAATAAATTGAGGTCTTCAATTGAAATTGGTACACCTGATTTTGACCGGGTTAATAATTTTCAAAGCTCCCTCATTCAATTCTTTTATATTGTTCACTATATTTCCTATTTTCTAATGCCTCACAATTAATTGAGGTTTTTAATTTAAAATTTATTTACTCAATTTGATAGGGTCAACAATTTTTAAAGGAGCTCTTCCATCCAATTATTTTAATTCAATATTGTTCCTTAATTTTGAAGCTATTCAATTCGATTGAGGTATTCAATCATGGATTTGATTTACAATTTTGATCGCCCCAATAATTTTTCAAATCAATCAGCAGCAACTGACCTATGAAAAATATTAATCTCGCGCACCCTCCCACCACCTAAAAAAGGAAATGCCACCTTGTGATACTATAGAACCAATATAATACATGCATCTATCGACGCAGAAATTTCCTCACGTAAATATGGATTTATTAGCAGATAACATAGAATCACATCGAGAAAGGCCCATCAAATCATAGAATTATAACAACAAAAACACACTCCTTCATCTCCCCACCCCGACAGACTAAATATTCCATCAATTCCAAAATATAAGTGGTATTAGTTTTTTGGAAAGGCAAATTCCTTTAAATTAGACCAATTTCAGTGCCAAAAATGTCAACATCCACAAAAGAATGAATATTCACAATGTTGAGGATATCACTTATCGTTAGCGTCTCGGTCAGCCCAGGATTAGAGATTAATCGAAAATTGGTCGATTAATCGGTTTTGTCGGTCGATTATTAATCGACCATTTTTTGAAAATCTCATGTTCCCTACACTAAAATTTGCTATATTCAACATCAAAAAAATATTGGCCAGAAGTGTTACCTTGATTCCTAGCCTCCAAATCCTCATATAATCACAAATAAAATAAACAATACTAGATATTACTAAACCAGGTCAACAAAACACAAATAAACATAGTTCTTGCAAAAATAGTGCTAGGAATAAGCTTGATTTGTCAGTAGATTCTTGATAGAATCACTTGTCAAAGCGATAAATCAGCCCAAACGATAAATGGTGAAGATAAGACATAATCTTATCGGTCACCCCAGGAGTAGTGATAAATTGGACGATAAATCGTTGAATCCGAAGATTTTTTGAACAGTGAATATTCATTTCATGGTGAATCTAACTATACCGGTTTGGTATTATAGATTTTGATATATTTCTCTACAAAATTTATCATACTTAAAAATGTTTGACTTTTAAAAATGTAATACACCTTATATTTGAAATAGAGTGGGTAATGTTTTTTCGGAATTCAACAACAACAAAGGCGCATCAAAGCGCGCCAGACCCTTCTAGTCATACATTATGTCCGAAAGATTTTTGAATACCTAAGAAGATTCAAAGATTCAATTTTTATGGGAGCAAGTTCACACTGCATACTAATAGTGTATATAATCTCGGAGAAAATCCATATGTCATGCATGTCCTAATGAAATATATATTAACCATATTTCTATATTCAAATTAATGCATAACTTTATTTTATAAACTAGTGGAATATTTTGTATACCCCAAATTAAACTAGTCACATCTAGACGAGCTTATCAAATATCAAATCATATGTGTGTAAGTAGAGTCTGGAATTTTCTATGTCCTTCAATAATTTCAATAACTGTTTTATTTGACGTATAAATACGAATCATGCATATGTTTCCAATTTGTTAATAAACCCAAGTTGTAAGACACATTAGCCATACCCTAGACGTTTATATAAGCTTACCCAATAATACACTGGAAACCAATATTAATATTTTTGCTAGATTGTATGCTTGACAAATCTCCATCATGATATTTAATTATATTAATATATATAAACACACATACATGGAATATATATTTATACACTATATAGTTAATAAAATTTTAAAAATTAATTCAAAGAGAACTTTTTATATTATACAATTTAAATTTAGTCGAAGCAAAATTTGCAATATACATTTAAAATGCGTATCAAACAGAGAACACTACAAATATTATTTACGGAATTTTTATGTTGTTGACTATGCTAGCTAAGTAATATAAGTTTACTAATTAAAGCTATAGTATTATACAACTAGCTTAAATAAGTAAAAAAAACTTATTATAAAGATATATATTTTACTACACCCCGGGTCCAAAATTGTTGGCCCTGGCTCAAGGCACAAGTGCATCCACGAGCCATCCGGCCAGAATGCGTCGGAGCGGCATTGACCCTGACGTGCGGACCCTGCATCGGCCGGGCCGGGTTGGACAAGCAGCGCTTCAGCGCGGACCCAAACGGCACCGTACCAGCGAGAGCTGCATCATGGCATGGATTTGAGCCGCGTCGCACAGGCAGGGAAAGTAGTTGGAGCGGCGACAGCGGTCCGCACCTCTTCCTCCCCTTCTCTAACCGCCGGGCCGAAATGTGTTGTGTGCCCGTAGGAGCGATCCTCGGCAGTAGGTCTCGTCCCCTCGCAGCCCCGACGCAAGTGATCGCAGGTGAAGCCCGCAACAGGCACCGTGATGACCGGAGGTGGCGTCGACCACCCACCGCACTCGGCGCGTGAAGCCCCCCCCCCCCCCCCCCCGCCGCCCTCTGACCGATCGGGAGAGAGTGATCGATGCGGTACGGGCTCCCCTCCCACCTCACCCGCGCGTGTTCTTCCTTGTGTCGAGCGATGCTATTTTTTTGTCCGATTGCATGCGTTTCGTCGAGTGGCCGGATTACTTGGCCGTTAGATTGTTTTCCGCTGACGAACTTACCCTCAAGACGTGATCTTTCCTTGTTGCTGGTCTCATTAGCACTGCGACCCCGCACGATGGATATCTAAATTTGTTTCGAAGTTGGCATCTCCTGTGAGTAGCTGGGGGCATGAATTAATTGTACCTGATGTGTGTTGTATGTTATTTAGCCCGTGGATTGTTCCGGCTTAGACTAGTAAGAAATTTGGGGAAATGATTGCATGTAATTTAGTGTCACCTGGTTATTGTGCGTATTGATGCAATTATAGGATTTATCACCTGGTTGTTGTTCTTATTGATGCAATTATAGGATTTAGCACCTGACTGTTTATATGTAATACCAGTTGTCCTATCTGTTGTTCCATAGTTCTGCTCAATTATCCATGATGGTTTCACGAATGCAGTGAGCTTTTAATTGTACCATACTCTATGTTAGGTCATTTATCATTACATTTTGTGTTCAGTTGTGACGCCCGGATAATTAGGCTACAGTAGTCCCGCGTTAACGATGCCACGTCACCTCGGTTACTGTTGCTAACCTCGCGTTAGACCAAAACTGATTCGAAATAAAATTCAAAATCAATCAAAAATAAGTAAATAAAAGTTTTCAAATTTTAAAACTAAAATGTTCAGATTGAACCAAATATTGTATAGGTAATTATGGTGGAGAAGCCACACCTTTAAAAAATGTTTAAATACTATAAGGTGAATAAAACAACAGCAAAAACAATTATTTGAATACCTTTTGTAATAAATAAAATGTCAAACTAATTTATTTGAGGACTAGACTTCTTGTGACTATGGACTAAGTTGAAATACTAATTTAGATACTAAGTGTATATTTTACTAAAACTAAAATAATAGGAAACAAAACTAAAACAGAAAAGGTAAAGTAAATAAAAAGTAAAAACAAAACAAAATAGGAAAAAAAGCCCCCCCCCCCCCCCCCTCAACTGGGCCGACTGGCCCAGCTGGCCACCGCGCCCCCCCCCCCATGGGCCTCAGCCCACCTGGCAGCCCAATAGGCCAGGTGCCCCCCCACCAGGTCACCTTCCCCTCCACTGTGCGAGCGACCGCGCGTGCACGTCGCCGCCGAACCATCTCGCCGGCCACGCCGCTACAGGCGTCGCGGGGAGGATAAGGACAGCCCCGACGCCTCGGGCTCCCTCCCCACTCGCCCACTTGCCCGCTCTCCCCCTCGTCGCTCTCTCCCTTGCTCTCCAGATCCCCTCCCCTCCTCAACCGCCGCCGCCGTCGCCATGGATGTGACGTAGCCACGGCCACCGGCCACCCCGCGCCTCGCCAGCACGTCCACGAGACGCGCCGTCCTCGGCTACACCCTCTGCACCAACTGGAGCGAGAAGGGAGCCACCACCGCAACCCCGACGATCCCTTCTTCCTCCTGCGGCCATCTTCCTCTCCAGCGCCGATTCACCGCCGTTGGTCCTCCCCGAGCCTGCTAACGCACACCTACAGGCTCACGATGAGCAGCCGCATCGCCTCCCCCTCTCTCCGGCCTCTCACCGTAGCCGCAGCCGCCGCTTTTGCCGCGCCCAAACACCTCACCGTCGATGAGCTCATGGTCGTCGCCATAGCCGCTGTCCCGCTCGCCTGAGCACAGCACCGTGCTCCTGGAGCCCCCAGGAGCACAACGAACACGCGCACGCGCTCCGCCGAGCTCCGTAGCACCGTTTCCGTCGAGGTCCCATACGCGCCGCCGCCGTAGCTCGTCGCGGGCCTCGTTTCCGGCCATCTCCGGCCACATAACCACCACGGTTCGATGTGGCTAGCTCCGCTCGTTTGAACGCGCCCTCTCGCGCGTGAAACGACCACCTGTGGACGAATTCCATCGCTCTCCCGTTTGCTCGGCCGTCGGAATGGTCGCCGGAGTTAGCTCCAGCGCTCTCCGGCCGGTGCCGAGCTGGCACCCACGTGGCACCGTCCCGTGCCACTGACAGGTGGCCCTCAGTGGACCTGCTGACCCATGTTGACTGGTTTGACCAGTCAACCATGCTGACGGGGCAGCACCTAGCCACTGACATGTGGGCCCCCATCTGTTATATTAGTCTAATAACGTTTTATATATTAAAATGATTAGTTAACCTAAAACACTCACTGATGCCCGGGGCCCACCCTCTAATTAACCCTCTGTTAGTCTAAACTAACACTGTTAAAGTCACAAAGGCTGACATGTGGGTCCCACCGGACCCACATGTCAGGTTTGACACCTACAGCCGCTGTTGACTTGCTGATGTCAGCATGGCATCATGTTGACGTCATATTCCTTTTCTATTAATTTTAATAATTCTAGAAAATGCTTTAATCTTTAGAAATTCATAGAAATTAAACCGTAACTCGAATGAAAATACTTTCTACATGAAAGTTTCTCAGAACGACGAGACGAATTTGGATACCCAGCCCGTTCATCCGCCACGCGTCCCTAGCATAGTGAACCTACAACATTTCACCTCCGGTTCATCTGCCCGAAAACACGGAACACCGGGGATGCTTTCCCGGATGTTCCCCCCTTCATCGGTATCACCTCATACCGCGTTAGAACACGTCTAGCTCTGCTTGTTGTCCTGTTATGCACTTGCTTGCTATGTATTTATTGTTTCTTCCCCCTCTTCTTCCGCTAGACACCGAGACCGACGCCGCTGCTACCCAGTACGACTACGGTGCTGACGACCCCTCTCTCTTGCCAGAGCAACCAGGCAAGCCCCCCCTTGATCACCAGATATCGCCTATTCTCCTCTATACTGCTTGCATTAGAGTAGTGTAGCATGTTACTGCTTTCCGTTAATCCTATTCTGATGCATAGCCTGACATTGTTGCTACATCTATTGATACCTTACCTGCAATCCTAAATACTTAGTATAGGATGCTAGTGTATCATCATTGGCCCTACATTCTTGTCAGTCTGCCTTGCTATACTATTGGGCCGTGATCACTCGGGAGGTGATCACGGGTATATACTATACATACATACATACTGTACAGATGGTGACTACAGTCGGGTCAGCTCGATGAGTACCCGCAAGTGATTCTGATGAGGGGGCTGAAAGGACAGGTGGCTCCATCCCGGTAGAGGTGGGCCTAGGTTCCCGACGGCCCCCGACTGTTACTTTGTGGCGGAGCGACAGGGCAGGTTGAGACCACCTAGGAGACAGGTGGGCCTGGCCCTGTTCGACGTTCACGGATACTTAACACGCCTAACGAGATCTTGGTATTTGATCTGAGTCTGGCCACTGGCCTATACGCACTAACCAACTACGCGGGAACAGTTATGGGAACTCGACGTCGTGGTATCAGCCGAAGCCTTCTAGACGTCAGCGATTGAGCGGCGCGCGCCGGATTGGAACGTAAGCCTGCTCTTGTATTAAGGGGGCTAGTTCTGCTTTCGGCCGCCCACGCAACATGCAGGTGTGCAATGGGCGATGGGCCCAGACCCCTGTGCCATAGGAGTTAGACCGGCGTGCTGACCTCTCTGTTAGGCCTAGGTGGGGCTGCGACGTGTTGATCTTTCGAGGCCGGGCATGACCCAGGAAAGTGTGTCCGGCCAAATGGGATCGAGCGTGTTGGGTTATGTGGTGCACCCCTGCAGGGAAGTTAATCTATTCGAAGAGCCGTGATCTTTGGTAACAGGACGACTTGGAGTTGTACCTTGACCTTATTACAACTAGAACCGGATACTTAATAAAACACACCCTTTCAAGTGCCAGATACAACCCGGTGATCGCTCTCTAACAGGGCGACGAGGAGAGGACCGCCGGGTAGGATTATGCTATGCGATGCTACTTGGAGGACTTCAATCTACTCTCTTCTACATGCTGCAAGACGGAGGCTGCCAGAAGCGTAGTCTTCTGTAGGACTAGCTATCCCCCTCTTATTCTGGCATTCTGCAGTTCAGCCCACTGATATGGCCTCCTTACACATATACCCATGCATATGTAGTGTTGTTCCTTGCTTGCGAGTACTTTGGATGAGTACTCACGGTTGCTTTCTGCCCCCTTTTCCCCCTTTCCTTTCTTTCTGGTTGTCGCAAGAGTCCAGGAGCCATACGCCACCGTCGACGGTGACTCCTACTACACCGGAGGTGCCTACTACTATGTGCAGCCCGCTCACGACGACCAGGAATAGCAGGAGGATCCCAGGCAGGAGGCCTGCGCCTCTTTCGATCTGTATCCCAGTTTGTGCTAGCCTTCTTAAGGCAAACTTGTTTAACTTATGTCTGTACTTAGATATTGTTGCTTCTGCTGACTTGTCTATGATCGAGCACTTGTATTCGAGCCCTCGAGGCCCCTGGCTTGTATTATGATGCTTGTATGACTTATTTTATTTGTAGAGTTGTGTTGTGATATCTTCCCGTGAGTCCCTGATCTTGATCATACATGTTTGCGTGTATGATTAGTGTACGATTGAATCGGGGGCATCACAAGTTGGTATCAGAGCCGACTGCCTGTAGGAATCCCCCTTCCACACTCCTTGGCCGAAGTTGAGTCTAGTCGATGAAAATTGTTTTACTAACATGGCTGTGTGCCTTACGGGCCCACGTCGCCATTGGGTGGTATTAGGATCTTTTACTCCTCGATCTATACTCTGGGACTCTGATCTCTCTGCTATTCGGGTTAAATGATTTTACTAAATCTGACTTTAGGTTCTCGTAACAACCTTCTTCCGGAGAGCCCCTTGTTATAGATGATCGTCTGCTGCACCAGAAGGTTCCGAAGTTACTCTCCGATGTTCCCTCGATACTTTGTGCCATCGCTTTTGCAGTTCCATTCCATCGATAAACCCCAATGGTAGTACACTTGCCATTTATACAATCATTCCCCGTTGATCTTGTTATTACAAGATACCCTGAAATTCTCTCTATTTTTCCGAGAATACTTTGCGCCTACTGCCTTGCAGTTCTTTGCCACATGAATACCCATGCGGATAATTCCCCGCACTTACCGAGTATCCGCTCACCCCCAGTTGTTCAGGTGTTTCACAAAAGTCTTCGAAATAATATTCGATCTTCCGAAAATCCTTAAGCCACTTATTGCTCTGCAATACTTGTCTGCTTGCATTATGGATGCTTTCCATATGTCTGGCAATATTCGTTAGTATCCTTAGACACCGTGATTTTGATCCTATTGATTCAACATGAGTGTGAATGCACGCAATCATCAGTTGATCCTTTTAAATTATCTTTCCGGCTCAGACTGAGCTGGTTCTCAACCAATCCAATTGTCGTCGATTGTACCCCTAAGGCTATTCAACTTATCTACCCCTAATCAGAGCTTTGCTTCGGACCCCTTGATTTGAAAATCCTAATTCCTTTGCATTTGACCTCTGAATTAGTTAGTTGCTTCTATAATCCAATGCCTTTGCATTGTTTCTTTCTCTGGTTGTGTGTCGATGCTCACATCAGCTCCGTTATGGACCGTCAGATCCTTTGTTGAATTTATCATCTGACAGTGTCTTTCATATTCAATGACCTTGTGAGCCTTTCCATGGGTATATAATGCCTTTGGTAATTTGTATCCTCTACCTTGATAACCATACTCTAGTTTCGAGCTTGTATTATCTACTCCGAAGCTTGTGGTATATTTTTCTAAGAAGCCCTTATGGGTTGAACATATGCCTTCTCTAAAGCGTGTAACCCGAAAGTTTTCACGAGTCATACCATTCTGGTGTTTTTACCAGATAATTTTTTGCTCTACAACTTCTTCAAAAAGCGAGAAGTAAATGATAGGTTAGGCATTGAAGAAGTGGGAGTCGACCTTGAACTTTGTGTTCATGCCCATGGACACGATGTAGATCTTATCATGGAAGCTTCTCTTAAATTAATTATCCCCTTGGTATAAGTTCATCTTATATCTGGGATTTGATCTTTTGCAATCGTGGTTCCGGCCATATTGTTCTTCTTTGAACCCGTTTCTCAGACAAGTTAAATTACTTGTCTTCTGCACATCATTTCAGTTGTCAAGCTTCTATTTTACTCTACCTTCGAGTATTACCCCCTGGTATCTCAAGGATATCAACCCATTGCACTTCATCTTATGAATTTCTGATGAAGTAATACCTTTCCCCGTCATAGTCACTCCACGGGTTCTAGGTTGTTGTCAACCGAAAACATCGGGTTGTGAATCGAATCAACACTGAGATTCAGTACTCCCAGTACTTTGTTGTTGAGAATTTTAATACTCCATCAAGTCATTCCTAGCCTGATCGGCTATATCGTTATCATGCTAAATTTTAACCGTGCTACCTAGTCCTTATTCCCGGAGCACAACTTTCGATGATAGCTAAGCTTACGACAATCGTCCTCGGCATATCATTTCGCCTTGAACAAAAATCTTTGATTTCAAGTTTGTATTGTACTAGTGGTTTCAATAACCTTTCGCTTCATCATTCCTTTGACTTGTTGTCATCGCCGATCAATTACACCTTCATGAAATCTCTCGACAATTGTGTCGGATCACCTTCAACACTTTGACTTCTTCCGAGATGTTAACTGTGTTCATGATGAGAAATACCCTCCTTGCCCTCGATGATTTTATTATCATCGACAACACCCTTGACTTCCTTTCATCGCGAGCTTGTCCACATTATGAATACAACCTGCTCTCCAGCTAATGTTGTGTTCTGCCTTGAAGTATTACTGTCTTTTCTATCAAGAATGTTGTGAGGATTGCTCCACCTCTTAAGAATTCTTGAAATAGTGATACTTCTCTCCATCACCTTCTTTCTTGGTCCCCGTGTTGTTTCTAACCGGAATACCGACAATTGAACTATGATGTGTGAATTCAAAATTCCTAGCAACCCTATTTCTTTGAAGTGAATGGTCAATAACTCCACTCTAAGTCTTTTGGTTATTGAATCACCATTCTAACATTGATCATGCTACCTAAGCCCATATTTCGGGTGCACCTTTCAACCAATGTTTAATTGTGTATGTTTCCCTCGAGCATACATCATTATATCATCAGATCTGACAAATGTTATCTCCTTGTCCGCATAATTGTGGGAACCCATCTTTTTGGAAATCTCAATGAATTTTTGCTGAGTCCATCAGCCACCTCCTCATCCCCTCCTTGGTGTAAAGATGAACTATTGTTTCAGGAACCCGCTCCCATAAATCATTTCCCAAGAATCTTGCAATTTCATTTCATCGAATTTGTGTTGCACCTTTTCTTCTTGCACATCCCGAGTCTGAGGTATCATGACACCAACCGGATATGAATCTCGGTCAGATATGATGGTTGGGACAACTTTCCAGGAGTTATGATGTTGGTCCTTTGATGACCCGGTAATATGATGTCATGCCTACCACCCCCTCCCCCAACTGGAGGACCTATCATTATAATTTCTTTTGCAAGGATAACCATTCTTCCTGGAGGAAACTGTAAAACTTATTTTATAAGTTGCTCCTGATGGATCATTTGTGTATCCAAAGTCAGACCCTTGATTGAAACACCATATCATTGCTACCTCGAAGCATGACTATGATACCCCGCTCATCAATAAGAACATTGGAGGCGCGATGCTAAATGTTTCTTGGTCAGTTATCCAAACACCATTGTATGGGTAACATCTTGATGAATCCTTGTCTCTTTATCTGAATGGTTGGGTACTTGCTCTCCTACCCTGTATGCCATGTTCTGCTTGCCCATGAGAAGGATATACTCCTAATAATTGTGCGTAATCACAATTTTTCTTTCCATTGGTCTGTTTAATCTGATAATCACGTTTTCCTTTCCATTCTTTTGCTTAACCTTTCCTGTAATCTGACTTAACTGAGCAGAGATAATTCCCTGCTTAGGTAAGCACCTTGTTGTACCACTCTATCAGTAAGACCCTGTTACTATTGTTGATGACATTCCGGTAACCACCGATTGGTGAGAACTTTGCCAATTGGTTCGCCTCGTTCAACGAGCAGGAAAATGGTTTGTCTTTGTTCCTCGTCCTTGGTACCGACATTGTTGCCGACATAGCTGACAAGCTACCCACTGACATGCCTCCCTGTCGCGGCTGTGCAAGATGTCACCACCTTTCCTACTTTCAACCCACATGGTGGGCCCATAACCCACAGATCCACTGGGTCGAAACCCGACTCATCTTCACAACCCGGATTTTAATGTATCCTTTGCACCTGGCTTCGTGTGTGATTCACGATCTAAATGCTATACCATTATTCATCCTGGGATCAAACACCATGTTATTCTCGTTGTTCAAACCCCCATTCCAGCTTCTGTCTAGTCATCGAATGATTGCCTACCCATTTGAAACTGTGGTACCAGCGTATATTGCACTCAACGAATTCACTGAAATACAACTCGTGGGGTACCTTGTGTATTTCCCATTGAGTTCACCGTCAGATGCCCAGCTTTGTGGAGATGCGTTCTTTTGAAGTTTTTTTTCCTTGGTCGCGTTCGTAGGACGATGGAGATCCTGAACAAAGGATGACAACTTGGTCATGGTGACTTGAAGCAGAGAAACAAAGACATCAACATAATGGATCGACCTCTTTGAGAAGAGCAACCAAGACTGGGAACACTCGCTAGAATTTCGTAACCAAAACTTTCCCCCTTACACCCCTCTTAAATCTCGGGACGAGATTTCTTGTAGTGGAGGAGAATTGTGACGCCCGGATAATTAGGCTACAGTAATCCCGCGTTAACGATGCCACGTCACCTCGGTTACTGTTGCTAACCTCGCGTTAGATCGAAACTGATTCAAAATCAAATTCAAAATCAATCAAAAATAAGTAAATAAAAGTTTTCAAATTTTAAAACTAAAATGTTCAGAGTGAACCAAATATTGTATAGGTTATTATGGTGGAGAAGCCACACCTTTATAAAATGTTTAAATACTATAAGGTGAATAAAACAGCAGCAAAAACAATTATTTAAATACCTTTTGTAATAAATAATATGTCAAACTAATTTATTTGAGGACTAGACTTCTTGTGACTATGGACTAAGTTGAAATACTAATTTAGATACTAAGTGTATATTTTACTAAAACTAAAATAATAGGAAACAAAACTAAAACAGAAAAGGTAAAGTAAATAAAAAGTAAAAACAAAACAAAATAGGAAAAAAGCCCCCCCCCCTCAACTGGGCCGACTGGCCCAGCTGGCCACCGCCCCCCCCCCCCCATGGGCCTCAGCCCACCGGCAACCCAACAGGCCAGGTGCCCCCCCCCCCACCAGGTCGCCTTCCCCTCCACTGTGCGAGCGACCGCGCGTGCATGTCGCCGCCGAACCATCTCGCCGACCACGCCGCTACAGGCGCCGCGGGGAGGATAAGGGCAGCCCCGACACCTCGGGCTCCCTCCCCACTCGCCCACTTGCCCCCTCTCCCCCTCGTCGCTCTCTCCCTCGCTCTCCAGATCCCCTCCCCTCCTCAACCGCCGCCGCCGTCGCCATGGATGTGCCGTAGCCGCGGCCACCGGCCACCCCACGCCTCGCCAGCACGTCCACGAGACGCGCCGTCCTCGGCTACACCCTCTGCACCAACTGGAGCGAGAAGGGAGCCACCACCGCAAGCCCGACGACCCCTTCTTCCTCCTATGACCGTCTTCGTCTCCAGTGCCGATTCGCCGCCGTTGGTCCTCCCCGAGCCCGCTAACGCACACCTATAGGCTCACGGTGAGCAGCCGCATCACCTCCCCCTCTCTCCGGCCTCTCCCCGTAGCCGCAGCCGCCGCTTTTGCCGCGCCCGAACACCTCACCGCCGATGAGCTCATGGTCGTTGCCATAGCCGCTATCACGCTCGCCTGAGCACAGCACCATGCTCCTGGAGCCCCCAGGAGCACAACAAACACGCGCACGCGCTCCGCCGAGCTCCGTAGCGCCGTTTCCGTCGAGGTCCCATACGCGCCGCCGTCATAGATCGTCGCTGGCCTCGTTTCCGGCCACCTCCGGCCACATAACCACCACGATTCGACGCGGCTAGCTCCGCTCGTTCGAACGCGCCCTCTCGCGCGTGAAATGGCCACCTATGGACGAATTCCGTCACTCTCCCGTTCGCTCGGCCGTCGAAATGGTCGCCGGAGTTAGCTCCGGCGCGTCTCCGGCCAGTGCCGAGCTGGCACCCATGTGGCACCGTCCCGTGCCACTGACTGGTGGCCCTCAGTGGACCTGCTGGCCCCTGTTGACTGGTTTGACCAGTCAACCATGCTGACGGGGCAGCCCCCAGCCACTGACATGTGGGCCCCCTCTGTTATATTAGTCTAATAACGTTTTATATATAAAAATGATTAGTTAACCTAAAACACTCACTGACGCCCGGGGCCCACCCTCTAATTAACCCTCTGTTAGTCTAAACTAACACTGTTAAAGTCACAGAGGCTGACATGTGGGTCCCACCGGACCCACATGTCAGGTTTGACCCCTACAGCCGTTGTTGCCTTTCTGATGTTAGCATGGCGTCATGCTGACGTCATATTCCTTTTCTATTAATTTTAATAATTCTAGAAAATGGTTTAATCTTTAGAAATTCATAGAAATTAAACTGTAACTCGGATGAAAATACTTTCTACATGAAAGTTGCTCAAAATGACGAGACGAATCCGGATATGCAGCCCGTTCATCTGCCACGCGTCCCTAGCATAGTGAACCTGCAACATTTCACCTCCGGTTCATCTGCCTGAAAACACGGAACACCGGGGATGCTTTCCCGGATGTTCCCCCCTTCATCGGTATCACCTCATACCACGTTAGAACACGTCTAGCTCTGCTTGTTGTCCTGTTATGCACTTGCTTGCTATGTATTTATTGTTTCTTCCCCCTCTTCTTCCGCTAGACACCGAGACCGACGCCGCTGCTACCCAGTACGACTACGGTGCTGACGACCCCTCTCTCTTGCCAGAGAAACCAGGCAAGCCCCCCCCCCCCTTGATCACCAGATATCGCCTATTCTCCTCTATACTGCTTGCATTAGAGTAGTGTAGCATGTTACTGCTTTCCGTTAATCCTATTCTGATGCATAGCCTGACATTGTTGCTACATCTATTGATACCTTACCTGCAATCCTAAATACTTAGTATAGGATGCTAGTTTATCATCATTGGCCCTACATTCTTGTCAGTCTGCCTTGCTATACTATTGGGCCGTGATCACTCGGGAGGTGATCACGGGTATATACTATACATACATACATACTGTACAGATGGTGACTAAAGTCGGGTCAGCTCGATGAGTACCCGCAAGTGATTCTGATGAGGGGGCTAAAAGGACAGGTGGCTCCATCCCGGTAGAGGTGGGCCTAGGTTCCCGACGGCCCCCGACTGTTACTTTGTGGCGGAGCGACAGGGCAGGTTGAGACCACCTAGGAGACAGGTGGGCCTGGCCCTGTTCGACATTCGCGGATACTTAACACGCCTAACAAGATCTTGGTATTTGATCTGAGTCTGGCCACTGGCCTATAAGCACTAACCAACTACGCGGGAACATTTATGGGCACTCGACGTCGTGGTGTCAGCCGAAGCCTTCAAGACGTCAGCGACTGAGCGGCGCGCGCCGGATTGGAACGTAAGCCTGCTCTTGTATTAAGGGGGCTAGTGCTGCTTTCGGCCGCCCACGCAACATGCAGGTGTGCAATGGGCGATGGGCCCAGACCCCTGCGCCATAGGAGTTAGACCAGTGTGCTGACCTCTCTGTTAGGCCTAGGTGGGGCTGCGACGTGTTGATCTTCCGAGGCCGGGCATGACCCAGGAAACTGTGTCCGGCCAAATGGGATCGAGCGTGTTGGGTTATGTGGTGCACCCCTGCAGGGAAGTTAATCTATTCGAATAGCTGTGATCTTCGGTAACAGGACGACTTGGAGTTGTACCTTGACCTTATGACAACTAGAACCGGATACTTAATAAAACACACCCTTTCAAGTGCCAGATACAACCCGGTGATCGCTCTCTAACAGGACGACGAGGAGAGGACCGCCGTGTAGGATTATGCTATGCGATGCTACTTGGACAACTTCAATCTACTCTCTTCTACATGCTGCAAGACGGAGGCTGCCAGAAGCGTAGTCTTTGATAGGACTAGCTATCCCCTCTTATTCTGGCATTCTGCAGTTCAGTCCACTGATATGGCCTCCTTACACATATGCCCATGCATATGTAGTGTAGTTCCTTGCTTGCGAGTACTTTGGATGAGTACTCACGGTTGCTTTCTCCCTCCTTTTCCCCCTTTCCTTTCTTTCTAGTTGTCGCAAGAGTCCAGGAGCCAGACGCCACCATCAACGATGACTCCTACTACACCGGAGGTGCCTACTACTACGTGCAGCCTGCTGACGACGACCAGGAGTAGCAGGAGGATCCCAGGCAGGAGGCCTGCGCCTCTTTCGATCTGTATCCCAGTTTGTGCTAGCCTTCTTAAGGCAAACTTGTTTAACTTATGTCTGTACTCAGATATTGTTTCTTCCACTGACTCGTCTATGATCGAGCACTTGTATTCGAGCCCTCGAGGCCCCTAGCTTCTATTATGATGCTTGTATGACTTATTCATTTGTAGAGTAGTGTTGTGATATCTTCCCGTGAGTCCCTGATCTTGATCGTACACGTTTGCGTGTATGATTAGTGTACGATTGAATCGGGGGAATCACATCAGTGCCTATAAACTTACCTGTACTATCATGATAGTTGCCACGCTGTAATATTCAGTGCCTATAGATATGATGAACTATGAAGATTATAAGCTAACCTTCTTATTCTAGATTAAGATTACTTGGTATTACTCCCTCCATCCCAAATAATGTCCAAAATGATCTTATATTTTGGGGCCAAGAGAGTTTATTGCTATTATATTTCTCTTTATATAGCACATTCTTCATTTCGAAATATAATCAAGTTAGAACATCATCTGTGTCTGCATTCTCTCACAAGATGGATATCTAAATTTGTTTCGAAATTACCATCTCCTGTGAGTAGCTAGGGGCATGGATAATTGTACCTGATGTATGATGTACATGTTACTTAGCCCGTAGCTTGGACTAGTAATACATTTGTGAAAATGCGTTATATCAACTAGATGGGGGGGTGAAATAGGCAATTTTTACAAATTCATCACTCAGGAAATACTACTTGAGGAATTTGCTAAGTGACGAAATTCAATCAGCGGAAAATGTATTCAGGTGCATGCATAACAAGACAGTAGCATAGTCATCATGATGAAATGAAACATACATAGAGCACAAGTAGCGTGTAAACATGATAAGTAGGCAGAAGACAAGATGACTGAAGAAATAGAATGGAGGAAATTCAGAAAGTTTTCAGTCAAAGTCTTTAAACAGTAATGATCAATTTGATCAACAAGTAAGGAATAGAACCAGTAACTTGGTGAAGACAGTGATTTGGTAGACCAGTTCCAACTGCTGTGGCAGTTGTACGTATAGTTGGAGCTGCTTGGTATTTAAACCAAAGGACACACAGTCCCAGGACACACAGTCCTTACCGTATTCTCCTTGAGCTAAGGTCACACAGACCTCGCCCAATCACTCGTGGTAAGTCTTCAAGGTGATTTCCAAACCCTCACAGACTTGGTCACTCGGCGATCGACAATCCCTCTTGGATGCTCTAGACCTTGACACCTAACCGTCTGGAAGATGCACAGTCTTCAAAGGTAACTAGCGTCGGTCCCACACAGGAACAATCTCTTCAGTGATGCTCGATCATTTTGGGTTTTAGGTGTTTGGGGTTTTGGGTTTTTCCTCATTTATGTTTCTCTCTCGAAGTCCTCAGAGGATGGGATGCTCTAAATGACAAGTGTCAGTTTCTCTCGGAGCAGCCAACCAACTACTGGTTGAAGGGGGCGGCTATTTATAGACGGAGAGCAGCCTGACATGATAAGACATAAATGCCCCTATTGATATGACCGTTATGTGGATAAAATATTTGGGACAACTGGCGCTAAGCACAACAACGGTTGGAATTTGAGCTCTCAAATTCCTCAGGGCTACCATGTTCCTCACTGTAGGCAATTTGCACTGGCGAATTCTTAACTCTTCAGCCAGAACAAATTCCTCAGAGATCAGAAGATCTTCGTCTCTGCACTGAAGAAATTGATTGAACTGTATGAGATTTCCAAAGGCTTCACTCGAAGAATTGGGTATCTATAGTCTTTGAGATGAGCATGACTTGGAAAAATTTCCTTAGTATTACCTCGACCCCCTTTAATAGTACGGTGTTCCTATGACTCAAAAGAAGGAAATGAAGCTACAAAAAAAAGGTCTTCATGCTTCATAATCCTTGCATCAATATCTTAAAGGTCACACCTATTTCCTCATTTTCAAAGTCTTCAAGAAAACCAAAGTCTTCAGGTGAAGACATTCATTTTTAGGGGTCGACTTTCTTCGGAAATATCAAACTCCTCAGAGACTTATAAGACCTGTGTACACTCACAAACACATTAGTCCCTTAACCTATAAGTCTTCAATACACAAAAATCACTAAGGGGCACTAGATGCACTTACAATGTCCCCCTTTTTGGTGATTCATGACAAATATGTTAAGTTTTCAACGGGGATAACCATGTGAAGTGTAAATATTGATTTTGAGGAATTTTATTGCAAGATATAGAAGAACTCCCCCTGAATATGTGCATATTTGAGAAATTTGCTTTGGACTACAAATGCACATGGTAGGATAAAATCTTGGAGATCTCCCCCTATATCTTGTAATCCATTTACGCGTTTAACATATAATATGAGGAATTTGAAATGCATGATGAAAAATGATGTCTGACGATATTAAGCATGCATGCATTAAGGTACACTACTAGGGAAAACCTCATACACAGAATTTTACCAGTAGCGCTTGTTAAAATGAGGCGCTACTGTTACTTAGCAGTAGCGCGTCTGGCAGAACCGCGCTACTGTTACCCGCTTAGCAGTAGTGCGGCAGGAACAGAAAGCGCTACTACTATAATTGCCACACCGTTCCCGACGTGCTAGGTATAGTAGTAGCAGCCTTCTACGAATAGCGCTACTACTACGGATTTTAGCAGCAGCGTGTTTTCCCTCCCCACGCTACAGTTAAAGCTATTTTCACCTACCCCCCCCCCCCCCCCCGCGCGGCCTGATTCCCTATCCTCTGCTTCCTCCCCCAATTCTCCTCTACTATTCCTCGTGGCCTCCGCCACGCCGCCGTCTTCCCCGACCCCTCCTCGCCGTTGTCTCCCCCGACCCTGCCTCGCCGCTGTCTCCCCCAACCCCACCTCACCGCCGTCTCCCCCGACCCCGTCCCGCCGCCGTCTTCCCCGACCCCGCCTTGCCGCCGTCTCCCCCGACCCCGCCTCGCCACACCTCGGTGCCGCCGTCTCCCCGCCCTCCTGTAAGCACTCTCCCGTTCCGATCCCTCTTCTCTGCTTAGTATGAACCCTAGCTATTTAGTGCTAGTTAGTATGAACCCTAGGCTATCTTTAGTGCTAGTTAGTTAATTACTTAGATGGTAATTAAGGCAGTAGTTCCTAGGTACTAATTAGTTAGTAAGAACTAGGTATTAATTAGGTACTAGAATATTTTTATTTATAGTAAGTTTATTTTTAGTAAGAACTAGTTGAATTAATAGAACTAGTTAGTAAGAACTTGTTTCTATTTTTTAGTTAAAGCAATTTTTCCCGCCTCGACGTGGACGATGCCTATCCCGCATCCTCGTCGTCGAGTCAGCGGAGGACGACACCTGCTTGACCAGATCGGCCATGTCCGGGACTGGGCTCCGCCGGGGTGCTACTGGGAGGCGCTACCTACCGGGGGGCGCAGGTTGGTGAGGAGCCAGCCTGTCGTTGACCCGAACATTCTTTGGTGGCGGTCGCGTGGGCCAGTGACGATCCAGAGGCTAGAGGACTCCGCGGAGGTGGTGCGTCACCGTGTCAGTGAGGAGTACGCGCACGTCCGTCGCTACTTGTTTGCATTGGAGCACAGGTCGTTCTCCAATACCTGGTAGGTTCTCCGGGGATCTCACTAGAGCTATGATCTCGTGATGGTTCCTTCTCTGTGGGTGTCCACCGCCCGCGCCGATACCCGTCGTGTGCTAGAGTTTTAGTTGTATTAGTGATGTTATATGTATGACACTATTCGTGATGTATTAGTGATAATATTCGACGATGTACGGACGCATGAGATGATTTACTTTTGCTTATTGAATGCATGCTAATTTGAGTCCTATAAGATATTTTGAAATGTATATCTTGTGTTGCTCAATATCCAAGTGGCCAGTCATGTTTGCAGGTTACACCTCCGAGTGGCCTATGTTTTGCCGGAGTGTTGATTCATTTCCGTTCCGGCAAATTTCAGGTGCTCGATATGTCCTATTTTAGCAAAGGTCATGCCGGATTTTTCCGTCAATTTTGGCATGACTTGTGCAAGAATATGTAAGAAATATCGAGTGCCTCGGATTTGTGTGTTGAGTATCTTGGTAGTTGTCTTCGATCGATTTTCAATTAATGTTTTAACTATGAACATAGGAAATGTCTGATGATAAAAAGGATTTCAGTATTTGCAAATACTGCGAAGACGAGCACGGTCTGTGCGACGGAATCTTCCTAGATGATGATAGGCGCTTCAGCATCAAGCTGGACGAGAACTTCGAAGTGGATACAGTAAGTCACAACGACAAGTCTTTTTTCGTAATTAAGCATGACATCTGCTTTATTTGCTTCAACTTATATATTTTTACTATTCTACTAGTGTATCCCCTGCCATGCAAGAGTTTTTGTATTGGATAAGATAGGTTTCAGTCATAGTATGGAGGAAAAGAAAGTTTACTTGAAGACCGAGCATGGTTATATTTTCCATGCAAAATTATACAATTCAGACGACTACACCTATTTTGGATGCAAAACATGGCGAGCACTATGCAAGACTTATGCATTTGAGCCTGATATGGTTATCACCTTTGATATTCGTCCGGAAGATAATATTGAAGGTAATACCGACATCTGGGTCGATGTGCAGATGCCTCTAGTTATACCATTATGTAAGTTTCTCAACCATATATATATTTATGTCTTTGATATTTTTTATTCAAAAATAGTTGACAACTAATTTGTATTGTCAGCTTATTTCAGTGCAAGCAAACATGTACAACGCTTGGTAGACAGGACCGTATACTGTCCTGGGGCTGAAATCAACTGCGAGGAGCTCAGTCATTATGTTTCTTGGCTTGAGGATCTTGATACTGTCAAGAAAAATTTTCTTCCTGCATTTAGAAATGTTAGTTCTGAAAATGTGCGACCAATAGTGTTTGTAATGAACTACGGTCACATCTATTTAGGAAGGATGGTAAGATTTTTACTATTTGTCATCAGTGCATCTTTTCCATACATTATTTTTGAAGCTAAACTTTATTGCTAAGTATGTTACCATACGATGTTCTTCAACAGGGACTCCCGATGAATGTTGTGCCTTATGGGATCGAGACTAAAGGTACCATGAGTATTATCAGCTTGCGGCCAAGATATCCTACAGATTACTTTAGTGCATTCAAGATTAGCGACGGATGCTTAATAGTGCAAGACTGGACCAAATATGTGATGGGGGAGCGCAGAGAAGTACTAGGGGGCAGCAAACAGATGCGCTACCCACGATTAGGAGACAGGTTCATCTGAATGCTCCAGTTTGATCAAGGAGGAGAGCTATACATGTTTTATGTTATTTTACCTAAGAGAGAGCAGCAGGAGTGATTAGCTAGCTAGAAATGAGTTTGAGGATGATGATGTGCTACACTATTACTATGATGATAAAATAGCTAGTGTTGGTGGTAATGACTATGATGATTATTATTAGCTAGTTTTAGTGGTGATTAAATAAATACTGTTGGTGGTAATGACTATGATGATGATTAAATAGCTTGTGCTGGCGGATTAGATTCAAGTGGAGGCAACATGTGGTGCACATCGAAAGTACTACTAGTCCAAACTTGATCAAGTTTGGATTAGTAGTATACTTTTGACATGCACCACATATTGCCTCCACTTGAACCTAATCCACCTTCATTTGACACACTGTTATGGACAAAATGATGAAACCTCATAACTGGTATTGTACCAATATTTGTACGATGGTGCATAAATACACTAAAAAAATACTAGTAGCGATGGACAGAAAACACGCTGCAAGTAGTTACCTTAGCAGTAGCACGGTACTGAATAAATGCTGCAGCTATTTGTCCTAGCAGTAGCGCGTGCGGGCACGTGTTACTGCTAAGCAATAGCTGTAGCGCCTTATTAGTAGCGCGGCCTCCTGCACTACTAGTGGACACAAAACCCGCGCTACTGCTAGGGTTTTCCCTAGTAGTGGTACTTGACGAAATAAGCATGCAGAAAGCAGTTTAAAAGTGTCAGACCACCATCGGACTTAAGTTTACAACTCATCAAATAAACACCTCAGAAGACCAAGAGTTGTAACTTAACAAAAAACAACCCATATATAGAGACCTCTTGAAGACTAACTCAAATTTCTCCCCCTTTGTCATCAAATGAACAAAAGAGATGAAACTTGAGGACTAATGCCCCTGAAGAATATCATCATGAGGTCGATGGAGGAGCGCCAGCGTTGTTGGGGTCATTTGTTGAAGTAGCTAGGGCCTGCTGCAGTTTCATCGAGATCCTTAGCTTCATCCGTCTCACGCGATGAAGAATATGAACTTGTGACCAACTGAGGAACTTTGACCTTCTTGAATTTCTTCGATGGAGGATGAGCCCAATCAAAGTTCTGCTGAAAGTCCATCTGCTTGAGGTCTTCATCACTGTAAAGATGAGAAAGTATAGCCCAAGTGCTATCGAAGATTTCATGCCCATAGTAATGGTTCTTCTGCACAGTGTTCTGAGTAATAGTCATATTCTAAAGAATTGAGCCATATTGACGCTTAACCCACTTGTGGTTGCGATCGACTTTCTGGTGAAGACTTAGAAGAACCTCATGATCAGTCATTACACGAGGGGCAGTGGCTTGAGAATTTTGCTCGGTGGATTTGGCAACAGAGTCCTGGGTTGCAGAGTCATCATTGGTGGAGTAAGATGCAGCCTTACGAAATTGACCATCCAATGGACGAGTGCCTTCATCAATAACCGCAACTTTGCCTTTTTCATCAACTGAGGAAATTGTCCTTCTGAGGATTTCAATAGAGGCAGAAAGCTGAAGTGATTCTGAAAATCAGCCTTGTATGGAGTTGAAGACCTGGTTTTGATGAATTTCATAATCCAGGGAGCATAGGGCTTCAATTCAAACGGTGAAAGAGCAAAACTGGCCAAAATCCTCATGAAGAAATCATGATAGTTAAATGGGAATACCATGAATGATGTTGAACAACAGATTCTTCATAATGCCAACAACTTCTTCTTCTTTAGAGTTGTGGCCTTTGATTGGACTCAGGGTTTTGGTCAATATGCAGTAGACTGTCCTTGCACTACAAAAAAAATACACTTCCATGATGATACGTGTTTGTCACTGTAGGTCACATTTTTTTGTCATGCATGTACATCCATGACGATTTTATGACAGAATCAAGATAGTCATACCTGTGCTGTTGTAGAAGTGTTCCATGACATTACCAAAATTATCATCACGGAAGTGTCCACTTCCATGACGATAAATCACGCGTCACAGAAGTGCTTTCGTCAAGGGTGACCGACACATGGCATCAACCATAACGAAACGCCGTTAAGCGATCGGGTCCGGTTTTGGATCCGATAACCCGTTAGCAGCCCCGACCAATGGGGATTTTCCATGTGTAAAATCATCATTGGCGGGAGGAAACACGTGTCGGCTCACCGTTGGGACAGATGTCATCCACTCATTGGACAGAAGGCGCCTATGATATGTTGACACGTGGCACGGCCCAACAGAGGCCCATTCCTGTGAAAAGGCCGACCTGTTTGAATTGGTCAAAATGTGGTGGGCCGGCCCATGGAAAGCCTGTTAACGGCCTGTTCGCATATAGCCCATTTACAGCCCGCTAACCCAGGGCCCGTTACGACCTATTCGAATTAGGCCCAGTATTGTCATCTGGGCCGTCCAATATGATTCCAGCCCGTTTTAACTTCTGGCCTATGTATGGCCCATGACGTCTTTTGGCCCATATGAGGCCCTTTGTAACTCTTGGCACATTAACGGCCCGTGGTGAAACTGGCCCATAATGAACAATGTATCACTTTATTCCCATTAACGGCTCGTGGTGAAACTGGCCCGTAATGAACAGTGTGTCACTTTATACCCATTAATGACCCATTATTCCGTTGGGCTGTTTCCATCCCATGTTACCTTTCGGCCTTCTCAGAGCCCATTTAGAGCCCATTTATTCTTGGGCTCATTTCCAACATTCGTTTACTTACGGGCCATTACTGTCATTGTTTGCTTGTGGGACAAATTCAGCCCGAGGTTACAGTCAGCCCGTTTTTTGCCCGTTAATATGTTGGGCCGTTTACATAGCTTCATCAAATACGGCCAATTAATGACGTCCCGTTAGGGTCGGCCCATGAACAGACGATTCCAACTCTAGCCCGTTTACAGCCATAATGCGGTCTATTATTAGCCCATGTTAGGCCAACTGATCATACGGCCCATAGAAGGCCCATTGATGATATGGCCCATAGAAGGTCCATTGTGTCTACAACCCATATAAGGCCCATTGTTTCTACGACCCGTAGAAGGCCCATTGTTTCTACAGCCCGTAGGAGGGAAATGGTAACTACAGTAAATATGTAGCCCATGGTTATCGTGGCCTAGTTTTAAAAAATAGGTTATTGCGGCTACTAGCAAACCGCTGAAAAAGAACTACACTGTCTACAAGCAAAGAAATAAACAAGACAATAAGGAAATAAATAAGCAAGCAACTTACTCTAGGCTATCACGGCTATTACACATATTACATCCACTGGGCATCAAAGTTCGCCACCAGTGCAAATATAGGGAACACAACAGCATGTAAACGCCACAACAAAACAAGTCCAGAACTGAAACCACTTCAAAACAACTCAAAAAACAATATCATGGGTACCCATAATGCTGGCAAGATGCTTAGCAAGCTTATTAACTTTCTCTTGTTTGGCGCTTAAATCCTCCAGCACTTGCTGTTGCACCAGAAAGTATGCATCTAAATTCTGCAGGGACTTCCTCAGTCCTTTGGCTTCCTATCGCATAACATCTGATCGATGTCTTTCAACTTGAAGTAGAGACTCAAGAAGCCGAATTGATTCAGGCAACGAGTTCGAAGAGCGAGTGCCAGCAGTAGTAGCCAGTTACTCAAACACTACATCAAGATAGGACTTTGGGGTTGTCTCAGTGTCTTCAATATAGTTTTTATCAGCTTTCTTGGAGACCAACACGGATATCTCACAATCTTGAACCTTATCTGCATTACTTCCTTTACCATTGCATAATAGAGTACTCTTCTCCAATATTTTATCCGCGTTCTAAAAGAGAAACAAACAAACATATCACAGGTTTACAATGTAGTATATGAAACTCATTTTGGTAAACCAGTTCAATAGTAAGGTGGACAGGATAACAATATGAAACAAACATATATCTATGTAGTATGGTCATTGTATGGTCTATATCATTCTAGTTTATGTTGCCAAATCAAGATAGATACAATTTGAATCATATCTATTTAAGACAAAGCAGCATAGACAGAATATAAGTGTGGGAAACTACACATCAATAACAACACTTGTAATGTGCATGGCATGAGAACATAACTGTTTATTCAATTGAAACTAAAATTAACATAGAGCAAGTTACAATAGCAAACACGTTAAATAAACAGGTTTAAAACATACCTGTTGCGCCATTGGAGTTTCAATTGCATCCTTCAAATTTGAAATTAGTTGGTATGAGTAAATACAGTGATGCAAGAGCAAAGTAGTATGAACCATAGCTACAGAACCTGACCTGAGAACAATTCTTCTTATGCTTTAAGCGTTGACTTGGGGTTCGGAGTGGTGGTCCTCGTGCTTTGGGCACTGCAGTTGCCTTACCAACTGCTCCTGTTTGGGTGCTCTATGGGGGGAGAGGGTGCTGTGTCAATGGGAACTGGGTTACTATCTGCTGAGGTTGGGGTTAGAAGGGGTATAGCTGGTTCTCTGTCCAACTGGGTAGGGGTACAATCTGCGTGAGTCTGGGTTATGTGTGGTGGGGCTGGTTCTTGGGAAAGTACAACCGTGGTTCTATCTGCATCGACAGGTAGCACAATCTTTTCTCAAGACCGTGTTTTTGCTCCCACAAATACTGCCATCACCCCCTCCAATTGAAATGGCTGATAAACAAGAAAATTAATTGAATTTATAGACATTGTAAGATAAACATGTGCAATGGATAGTAGGGAAGAAAACAGGGCATGAAATAATTCACATTTATGTTGTCTAACCAAACAGAATAGCAGGGCATAATTTTACATATATGATGGCTAATTAAACAGGATAGCATGACACAATTTCACATGTATGATGGCTAACTAAATAGGATAGAATGACATACTTCAAAATATTATGACTATGTAAATAGGATGACATGATATAACTATACGATGTGTCTATTAAAGTGGTTGGCATGCCATAAATAACAAACATGCCGTCGATGGAAATTAACATGATGGCATGATATAATTTATGGATAGAATGACATAATTTAAAATATGATGACTATGTAAACATGATGAGATGATATAACTATATTATGCTTTAGAAAATGGGTTGGCATGCCATAATTCAGGTACATGCTGTCTATGTAAACATCATGACATGATATAAATCAAATATATGATTTATATACTAAGGAAGTGAGCAGAGGGCAATCGCATATATGATGTGTCAACTAAGGAGATGGCATTCAATATTGTGTATATGATGTAAAAACTAAGCATTGCAATACAACATATGCATGATATGAGTGATATAACCCTGCCAAGTTTGAGCATACACCTCAGGCGGACAATAGGACTGGTCATCTGCCCCTGAATCCTCCTCTGAAGAGCTATCTGTAACCAACAAGATATCTACTTCAACAGGTAGCATGTTCTGCTCTGAAGACCTTGTTTTCATTCCAAATTTCTCCATCACCAATTCAAATGGCTGATGCACAGGAAGAGTAGTTGAATATACAAACATTATCGACAAAAGCAATGAGAAATACAAAAAAAGGACGGCATGATATAATTCACATATATGATGCTTGCCTAAATAGCACGGCATTGCATAATTCACATATATAATGCCTTGCAACAAGATAACATTGCATAATTCACATATATAATGTCTTGCAACAAGATGGCATTGCATAATTCACATATATTGTAATTATACACTAAACATGTGGCATTCACACAAAGCATGTCGAAACTAAGAAGATGACATAGCAATACAAGATACCATATGCACGATATGAGAAACATAACCCTGCCAAGTTAGAGCATGCACCTCGGGGGGGGGGGGGGGGGAAATAGGACTGGTCATCTGTCTCTGAATCCTCCTTTGAGGAGCTATCTGCAACCAGCAAGACATGCGCTTCATCAGATAGCATTGTCTGCTCTGAAGACCTTGTTTCCACTCCAGATTTTTCCATGACCGTGCTGAATTGCTGATGCACAGGAATAGTAATTGAATGTACTAAAATTGTTGATAAATTTAACACGTAATAAAAAAATGATGGCATGATATAATTCACATATAAGATGACTGGCTAACCAAGGTGGCATTGCAAAATTCACATATATGATGCCTGGCTAAACAAGATGGCATTGCATGATTCACATATACGATAAAGAAACTAAACAGATGGCATCGACACAAAGCATGTCTAAACTAAGCAGATGACATCTTTGATGTATACAGTAAGCAATGCAAGGCACCATATGCATGATATTACCAACATCAGCATGCCAAGTTAGAGCAAAGACCTCATGGGGTAAATAGGATTGGTCTTCTCCTTCTGAATCCCCCTCAGAACAGTTATCTTCCTCTTGATTACGATCCGAAATGGGTGGAGGGGGGGGCTGCCTTTGCGCCCACCATGGAGCAACGTCTGCATGAAATTTTATTGCCACGCAAGGCTCGTCTCTTTTGCTCTACATGATCAGTTCCATTGTGTACAATAACTGGCATGCATAGGAATAAAACATAGTGAGATTATGTAAGGAGTGCATGCACAAATCCAGAGTGATGGTAGCAAACTGTGGATAGACCAAAAAACAATGATAACAGGCAGATAATAGCTTTAGTTAAAAAATACAGATAATGGCTCCTTTAATGTTTGTTTGCACCCAACATGAAACTTTTAGTAGACACCCGAGATTAACTAGATAGTAGATATATAGTACTAATTGTTGCCCCAATATGTACCCCACAACTATTTAAAAACTCAAGTTTCAGCATTAGTTTGGACCTGACTCGGAGTCTAATAGGTGAACACGACGATAATGTAGCATGTCATCAAATTAAGCGATGCATAACGTAAGCAGACACGGAAGAGAGCGACCTCTCTTGCGGACCCGTGTAGTCCTCAAGGTCATCTGCTCAGTTGATGATGGTAATGTAGTTGTCGTGGCTGCCGGCGGCGTGGAAGAAGATCTGAGGCGGCGAATGTCGAGGAAACTGATCCATGAACACCTATGGGGACCGGCGGACCGAGCCCCCTTTTGGTTCGGAGGGGGGCGGGGATCGCACGAAGAGCGGATCGAGGCAGTGCACACGAGCAGTTTACCCAGGTTCGGGCCGCACGGATGCGTAAAACCCTACTCCTGCTTGCTTGATTGTATTGAGTTCTTGCTCAGGAGCGATGAACGCTACCAGACCGAGCGTGAGTGTGTTCTTGGTGTTTCGAATGAGCCGAACCCCTTCTACGTTGCGCATGGGCCTCCTTTTATACGCTGAAGGGGTCACCGACAGGTCGCAACGTAGACTAGAGGGGTAAAAAATGGAAAAAGAATGCGGTAGGTACAGCTACCGCTACTGTGGGCACAGTGTATCCTACCTAACTCTGACGGCAGGGGACAAGGGCATTGAATGCCCGTTTGAGTCGCCTAAACAGTGCAAAAAGTGACCGTTAGGAGCGCCACCGTTTGCCATGATGGCCTCCTCTTCATCTCCGCTTGCCACCGTGTACCCCTGGCTGCACAGGCTCCCGCCACGCGCCCCTGAGAAAGCCTCAGGGCGACACGTGGGTGGATGCGCTGGAGCGCGGGTATAGAGTGGCAGCTGGCCCCCGGCAAGTACCTTGTCGGAGTCGTCGTCTTTTCGCGTCCGGAAGCTTTTCGCTCGCCGGACCTTGCCGGGACGCGCGGTGTGTCGCGGCTAGTTTCTTGAGGTGCCGAGGTTGGCCTTCCCGGCAAGCTCCTCTTGCCGGGGCCTTGTCTCTTCCCGGCAAGCTCCTCTTGCCGGGGCCTTGTCTCTTCATCTTGAACACTTTGTTCTTGAATGGCTCCAAAGGAACCAGCGGAGGACCCTGGCGGTCGCCCGACAAGCCTTGCCGCGGGGCGCTGCAACTGCCCGTGCACAAGTTCGGGATACTAGGGTACCCCTACTCTAGTACACCAACAGGAGCCCTCGGGCCTGGGCCATACACGGTGCCGAGCGCTGTTGGGCCAGGCCCAAAATAGGGCACGGGCACGCGCGGGCCTGGGTTATGCCGAATCTAACTCCGTATCCACCGTGCCCCCCGTAACGGCACGCGTCGATCGCGGCGTCGTGGGAGAGATCGTGGGTGGTTCTTTATTCGGAAAAAGTGCAACGTTTGCCTCCTCCTCTTTATAAGCAGGGGAAACAGGGGCAGTTCCCCAACCTTCGCCATTTTCTGCTGCAATCTCAGAAATCTCCGCCGCCCCCCTCCGCTTCCAAAGTCGAAAGAGAGCAGCGCTCCGCCCCCGTCGCCGTCGCCACCACCAGTGCCGTCGATCTCCCCCACCGCCTCCGCCATGGCTCCGAAAGCCGGGAAGGGGAAGGCCGCGAAGACTGCGGCCACGAAGGCTGTGAAGTCGACCGAAGCGCAGCGGCTTGAGGCGCTGCGGAAGGAGCGGGCCACCTTCCCCCCCGAGCTATCCGCAAAGGAGCTGAAGGAGTGGTACTATCTCTTCTGGTCGACGGAGATGCGGGCGCATCCGCGCACGAAGGTACTCTCCGCCGTCGCCTCGCAAGAAGCTCCAGTTGGCGGGTACCCTTTCTTTGCCTTGTTCTTCTACTGCGGGCTCTGCCCGCCATTCTCTGATTTCTTCTGCGACATCATGAACACCTACGGGTTCCACCTCCTTGATTTCACCCCCAACGCCATTCTGACCATGGCAGTTTTCGCCCATCTGTGCGAAAACTTTGTCGGAGTCCACCCCAACGTAGCCCTCTTCCGCCACTTATTTATGCCTCGTGTCGAGAGAGGGAAACTCTTGCCGGTGGGATCGCGTGGATCTCGCGAGCCGGCAAGAAGGAGACCTACCTGGAGGGGGAGCTCCGCAGCAAGTGGGATGAGTGGAGAGCAGATTGGTGCTGGGTTGTAGAGGAGAAACCGCAGCCGTTCACCGCCCTGCGCCAAACCCCAGCAGTGCGTGGTAATGATTGGAGCGCCCTGTCCGTGGACGTTGACAAGCTGAAGATCGCCACCACCCGGATCTTGCGTCTCAGGCTTGCCGGGCTGACTGTAGGTGCTGTCGGCGCAGATTTCCTTCGCCGTGCAGGCGAGGGGGAGACCCGCCTGGGAATTTGGAGGCCCGGCAGATATCATGAGGTTGCGGTCGGGCCTCAATTTCAATTTCACCGTCCTAGAGTTGGACGGGATACTCAAGGAGATATTCAAGCACGACCCACAGCATCCCGAGTGGTTCAGGTTGCCGGCAGGCGTCGTTCCTCTGTGCAACAACTCCTCGCGCGACCGCATCTGCGCAATGATGCCGTTGTGTGATTCGCACGGGATCGTTCCAACTTGGCAAGAACCTGCCGGCGACGTCGTGCAACAGTTCTTCGACGGCCTAGTGGAAGTGGCGGTCAATGCTGACGAAAAGAAGCTCCTCACCCGCGACACCACCGATCAAGAGATGGAACGCATCGCCACCAGGGCGGAAGAGGCGGCGGCAGCCGCAGCCGCGGGTGAATTCGGGTTCACAGTGGAGGAAGCGGACGAGGCATCGGCGACGAGCCTTGCCGAATGGGAGTGGCCTGAAGACGAAGAAGAGCTCGCCGCGCCTGACGCCGAGTCGAGCGAGCCCGCCGAGGGTGCGAGCGGCCCGCCATCTCCGAGGAGCTTGCCGCGAGCAGGGCCCGCAGCGCAGCCCCCAGTGCAGCCAAGAAGGCGCCTCCGCAGGGCCGGGGACGCAGCAAGGCGGCAAGTGGGCCAACAGCCGCAGCGCCGCGCGACGCGCTCCGCCGCGGCAAGTACGGTTGCCGCGGGAGCGCCTCCCACCATGGTGGCAACTGGAGCGGGGTCGTCTCGGGCTAGCGCCGCAGTCCCCGCCAAGCGGCCAAGGGATCCCACCCCTCCACCTCGCCGCGCCGGAGGTGGGCTGAACTTCGACCTCTCCGCGCTCAGCTCCGACGAGGAGGAAGAAGAAGAGTAAGATTCCCTTGTTGTTCTTGTAGTTCTTCAACTTGCTATTCTTGTCTTGCATCTGATCTGATCCACCCTGGACTCTCCCTTTTCAGGACTCTGGCCCAGAGGGTGGCGAAGAGGGCCAAGGCTCCGGTGGTTATCATCGAGGATGAGCCCACTTCGACGGCAGGAGGCACACCCGAGACCACCTTGCCGGATCCGGCCACTACTCCGCAGAGCAGCCCCCAGCGCAGCCCCCAGCGTAAGTACATGGTTTACTTTCTGCTTCTGGGCGCGCGCGGTCGCTCTTTTCCTTTGTTGACATCTGATCGCTGGTTTGTTTGTGCAGGAGCAGAACAGCTTCATCAGGAGGGCGTGGTGATCACCTCCGACTCGTCGTCTGCTTCGACTATGTCGCCAAGGGCGGACTCCCCGGCAAGGAAGCGTTCTCCGGCAAGGGAGAAATCTCCAGCAAGGGAGGAGTCTCCGGCAAGGGACAGCGCCAACGATCTCCCGGTGGTGGAGCCCATGACAGCGGATCCCAGCACAGGTAGTCCTTCTTGCCCGAAACTTTCCTTGTGTTCTTCTGCTGATTTTTCTTCTCGAGTGCTTGTTTGATTTCTCCTTCTTCTCCGGTCGTCAGATCCACCCTCCGCGGATCCGATGGAGACCGAGGCGGGCGGCGAGGAGAACACGCGCGGCAACACTAATGATGCTGCGGCCACCGAAGAAGGAGCCGGTGCTGATGTGCCCGCCGGCGAAGAGGCCGCCAAGGCTGCCGCCGAAGAAGCTCGCGAGGGATCTGGCGATCGCACTGACGGCCCTGAGGCCGCAGAAGCGCCAGGAGCTGCACCGACTGCCGATCCCTCCGCCGCTGCCGCAGCGCCAGGCTCCGAGGAGTCCCAGCCCGGCGCCTATCTGAAGGCCGGCGAGGGCATCTTCATCAAGCTCCCCTGGGTGTCAAGCTCCAGGGCGCCGGTGGAAGGAGAAGCTCTGGATGGGGAGGTGCTTGCCTCCGCTGGGTTGTCGATCATCGACGTGCTGGGAAGCAGCAGCGACGAGCCTGAGGAGGAGCGGCTGCTACGGAGGCTGCTGGCGCTCTATCGCGCCCGCCAAGCCAAGTTGGAGTCCCGGGAAGTGCTTCTCGCGAAGGCGAGCGTGGATATAGAGAAGCGCGCGGAGGAGCTCCGGGGTCTTCGCCAGGAAGCTCTCCGGGCCTTGGCGGAGGAGCGGGAGCAGCTTGCTGAGGAGCGGAAGGCCTTCCTCCTCGAGAAGGCCGAAGCTGAAGAGCAGCAGCGGCTCACCGGCGAGAAGCTATACGCGCAAGAAGGCGAGCTGGCCCAACGGAAAGTGAACCTCGACAGCCACAAGGAGGAGCTTGCCGCGCGCGAACAGGCACTTGGCGCGACGCTCCAAGAAGCAAAGGATGCGGCTGTGGCTGCCGAGACCGCCAAGAAGGAATTGGAGGTAAAGGTGGCGCAACTGGAGGCTGATCTGAAGGTGGGTGGCGAAGAGCTCGCCGCGCTCAAGCTGGAGCGCGAGAAGGACGCCCTTGCCCACGGTGAGCTGCAGGGCCAATTCACCGAGAAGGGCAAAGAGTTGAGCGCCGCCAAAGATTCCAACGCCAATCTGAAGCTGAAGCTGGCCACCTTGACGGAGACGCTGGACGGCGCCAAGAAACGGGAAGCGGACTTGAAGAAGGATATCAAGGCCAACGAGGTGCTGCTGGCGAGGGCCGCCAAAACCCAGAATCTCCTCAGAGGTACTGTGGAGCTCTGGACGGAGGGCCTCGTGAACATTGCTGCAGTCATCGAAGAGGAGCTGGTGCAGTTGGGGGTGGAGGGCCTCGGGTACTCCTCCGACGGGAACCTCCAACCTAGCGCCAAGCTCACTCTGTTCTTCAAAGGCGTGGTGACGGCCCTCCAGCAACTCCGGGAACGGATCCCAAAGCAGCTGGCCGACGAGTCATGCATGATTTGTGCCGGAGTTCTGGAGAAGGTGCTGGTGAAGGTGGCCTTCCGCAACCCAGGCCTCAACCTCACCAACGTCCTCAAGAGGCTGCCGGCGGACGCTGATCTTGACGCACTCAAGGCCATCGTCGCACCCACTGTGGACAGGGTGAACGAGGTCAAAAGGGTTGACGGCGGTCGCGTAGATTAGGCCGTCCGTTTTCTTCTTTTCTTGCCGCTGCCAGTCATGTCATGGGAACACTTTATTAGAGGCGCGACAAGTTATTTTTGTAATATAACTCTATCTTAGGTAAAAAATTGCTCTGTTACTTCCTTTACTCGACTCTTGGCTTTGTATGTTTCTGCCCTACGCTTTCTAGGGAAACTTGCCGGCGCAGGCACCCTTGCTGCGAGCGCCGAGTGCGGAACTTCAGCAGCCTGCTGGCGGGGTCGCTACCGACAAGCAACCTTGTCGCAACTAGTCGCAGCTCACTTAAGTTGTTGAGCGGACTCGAAACAAAGTAAGGGTGCAACTAGCTACGAGTTGGTTCCTCCGCGCACAGGTTTTCCATACAAAGCACGGTCGTTCAAGGAAAATAACTCAAAAATTTAAAAACTGATTGCTCAAACTTTAGCAACTTAGCTTTTCTGTCGTCTGCTTCCCGGCAAGGAGAAACTCTCTTGAACGGCCCGGTCCACACCATTATCTTCTCCTTCCTCCACCGGCAAACCTTGTGGGCGAGGGAACCTTCCTTCTTTTGAGAAAGAGACAGAAAAAGAAAGTAATGATATGGAGCCTTACGGCTCGTTATTGCTTACCGGGGTCTGGTGCTGCACAAAGTGTCAGATAACATATGCAAAAAGGATTACAGCATGAAATTGACAAGACGTGCGGGGCACATGAACTTTACTTGTGCACGGGGTCTACGCCCGGCTTTGTACAAAGGATTACATGCAACAGCGGCAAGACTTGTACAAAAGGTGGTTGCCGGAAAAGCTTCCGACAACCGCGCCCTACGGGTAAAACTTACGAAGATGTTCAATGTTCCAGGAGTTGCTCACCGGAATGCTATCTTCGGTCTCAAGGCGGACAGCGCCGGGCCTAGTGACTCGTTTCACCCGATAAGGGCCTTCCCACTTTGGCGTCAACTTGTTGGAATTCTTGGTGGACTGAACACGCCGAAGAACAAGGTCGCCTTCCTCGAAGCTTCTGGCTTTAACTTTGCGGCTATGGTAGCAACGCAAAGCTTGCTGGTAGCGAGCGGCTCGCACAGCAGCCTGAAGACGGTCTTCCTCAAGGAGCAGCGCGTCATCTTTCCGCAGCTGCTCTTGCTCGAGCTCATCATAAGCGAGCACTCGAGGCGACCCGTAAACGAGTTCCGTGGGGAGAACTGCCTCTGCTCCGTAGACTAGAGCGAAAGGTGTCTGGCCAGTGGCTCGATTTTGTGTCATCCTGATCGACCAAAGAACCACCGGCAGCTCCTCGATCCAGTTTCTTCCGTAGTTGTGCAGCCTGTCGAAAGTTCTGGTCTTGAGGCCTCGCAGCACTTCAGCATTTGCCCTCTCCACTTGACCGTTGCTTCTCGGATGAGCAACAGAAGCGAAGCAGACCTTGGTGCCAAGATCTTGGACGTACTGCATGAAGGTGCGGCTCGTAAATTGTGTGCCGTTGTCGGAGATGATCCTGTTAGGGATCCCGAAACGGCAAACAATCGACCTGAAGAACATGACTGCTGACTGTGCTGTCACCTTCCTCACTGGTTCCACTTCCAGCCACTTTGTGAACTTGTTGATGGCAACGTACAAGAACTCAAAGCCCTCGACAGCTCGGGGAAAGGGGCCGAGGATGTCGAGCCCCCAGACCGAAAATGGCCAGGATAAAGGGATCGTCTGGAGAGCTTGAGCTGGCTGGTGTATCTATTTGGAATGTAACTGGCATGCTTCACACTTGGTTACTTGTGCAGTCGCATCCTGGAGGGCTGTCGGCCAGAAGAAACCTTGTCGGAACGCTTTGCCGGCAAGTGCTCTTGCGCCAATGTGGTGACCACATATGCCTCCATGTATCTCTGCCAACAGCTGTTGTCCGTCTTCCCGGCGAATGCACTTCAATTTCACACCGTTGAGTCTTATTCTGTACAGTGTGTTGTCAACAAACTTGTACATACTTGACTGCCGGGCTACTCTTTCCGCTTCTTCTTGCTCTTCAGGAAGCTCTCCTATCTGAAGAAAACGGACAATCTGTTGTGCCCATGCTGGAGCTTGCGGCTCGACAACAAGGACTAAAGGCATATCTGTTGCTGTGGGAACATCCGCCTCTACGGCAAGAACCTGTGGTTCGGCCGGAGCGTGATGTTCCCTGGCAAGCTTGCCGGAGCAAAACTTGTCGGGGGTGTCTGCTTCAACGGAACCAACCGAGAGGTTTGCCGGAGCAGACTGCTCCTCAGCACTCTTGGCGTCGATCTTGGGGACCTTCTTGGCGGCGGCTTCGGGAAGCTCTGCCGGAAAGTAGTCACCAGAAACCAACTTCCTCTTCTTACTCTATCCAATCAATGGTGTTACGGATGGTTGAGTCCGCTTGAGCACAAAGATCCCTGGTTCCACAGGTAACTTTAGTGCAGCGCACTTTGATAGGCCATCAGCAATATCGTTCTGAGCTCGTGGAACATGCTCCATTTCCAGGCCGTCAAAGTGTTCTTCTAGCTTCCTCACTTCATCAACATATGCTTCCATCAATGGACTCTGATAGTTTTTGTTTACTTGGCGGACGACCAACTGCGAGTCACCCCTGACAATGAGCTTGTTGATCCCAAGGTCTGCTGCGATTCTGAGGCCGGCAAGCAAACCCTCATACTATGCGGTATTGTTTGTTGCTTGCTCCTTGGGAAAGTGCATCTGGACTACGTACTTGAGGTGCTCTCCGGTGGGTGCGATAAGCAGCACGCCAGCACCGGCGCCTTGCAGCGAGAAGGCACCATCAAAGTACATCAACCATTCTTTGCTTGCCTCTTTGACGGGGATGCTTGTTTCTGGAGTTTCTTCATCTGGTGTTGGCGTCCACTCCGCTATGAATTCTGCCAATGCTCTGCTCTGTATAGTTGAGGCGCTCTCAAACTTGAGGCCAAAGCTTGACAGTTCCAGTGCCCACTCGACAATCCTGCCTGTTGCTTCCGGATTCTGCAATATCCTCTTCAACGGAAAGCGAGTGACAACTGTTATCTCATGTGCCTGGAAGTAATGGCGCAGCTTTCTCGAGGCCATGAGGAGGCCGAAAAGCAATTTCTGCATGCCAGAGTACCTCGACCTAGCCCCCTGCAGAAGGGAACTGACAAAGTAAACTGGGCGCTGCACCATTTTCTTCTGCACCTCCTTGCATGCCTGCGTAGATCCATCTTTGTCGGGACCGGAGCTTGTCGGAGAAGCCCCCTGCTTGTCACTGGATTCACTTGCTGCGGTTGCTGGCTCATCGTCCGCCTCCCTCTCCGCTACTAACGCAGCACTAACCACTTGATTGGTTGCTGCTAGATACAGCAGCAACTTCTCTTGTGGCTTAGGTGCGACAAGTATTGGAGTGGAGGACAGGTACCTCTTCAAGTCCTACAGCGCAGCCTCCGCTTCCGGAGTCCATTTCATCGGACCTGCCTTTTTCAATATTTTGAAAAACGGCAAGGCGCGCTCTGCGGACTTAGAGATAAACCTGCTGAGAGCCGCCACGCAACTGGCAAGCCTTCGTACATCCTTGACGCGCTTTGGTGCTTCAATCTGCTTGATGGCTTTGATCTTGTCGGGATTGGCTTCAATCCCCCGCTGTGACACAAAGAACCCGAGAAGCTTGCCGGAAGGGACTCCAAACACGCACTTCTCGGGATTGAGCTTGAGGTTGATTTTGCGCAGATTTGCAAAAGTTTCATCTAGATCTTGAATCAGAGTAGCCTTGTCCTTGCTCTTGACCACTATATCATCCATGTAGGCTTCCACATTTCTGTGTATCTGGGGCTCAAAAGCGACGTGGACTACCCTTGCAAATGTTGATCCAGCATTCTTCAACCCGAAGGGCATCCGTACGAAACAGTATGTGCCACATGGGGTGATGAACGCGGTTTTATCCTCATCTTCTTCTGCCATGAAGATCTGATGGTATCCTGAGTATGCATCAAGAAATGAAAGCAAATCACATCCGGCTGTGGAGTCAACAATCTGGTCAATGTGCGGCAAGGGAAATGGGTCTTTGGGACAAGCTTTATTGACATGAGTGAAGTCTATACAAAGCCTCCATTTCCCGTTGGCCTTGCGCACGACTACAGGATTGGCCAACCACGTGGGATGGAGCACTCCTCTGACAAGGCCTGCTGCTTCCAGCTTCTTGATTTCTTCTGCAATAAACTCTTGGCGCTCCACTGCTTGCTTCCTGACTTTCTGCTTGACGGGCCGTGCATGAGGACAAACGGCTAGGTGGTGCTCAATCACTTTCCTGGGAACACCGGGGATGTCAGACGGTTGCCATGCAAACACGTCGACATTCGCCCGCAGGAAAGCAACGAGCGCGCTTTCCTATTTGGGGTCGAGAGTGGCACTGATGGTGAAGATACCACCAGTGCCGTCCTCCTTGGCAGACACCTTCTTGGTCTCTGGCGGAGCTGCCATTGTCTTCTTAAACTTGCCGGTGAAGCTCGATGGTGCGTCCTCGACGGTAGCACAGCACTCCGAAGAGGTGCGCTTGCCGGAGTGGGCATCAGAGCTCTTGCCGGGCTTGGTCTTCTTCTTCTCCCCGGGAGCTTCAGCGGCAAGTGACTTGCGATCGGCTGCGGCTGCTGCCTCCCGGTAAATCTTGTCGGCGCAGATAAGGGCATCTTTCTTGTCCCCAGGGACAGAAATGACACTTATCGGGCCTGGCATCTTGAGCATGTTGTATGCATAGTGAGAGGCTGCCATGAACTTGGCGAGCGCTGGACGGCCAAGGATCCCATTGTAGGGTAATGGAAAGTCGGCAACGTCAAAAGTGACCCTCTCAGTTCTAAAGTTCAGCTCGCCGCCAAATGTGACCGGCAGCGTGATCTTTCCCTTCGGCTTGCTCCTTCCCGGGCTGATTCCTTGGAACGTGCCGGTCTCTTCGAGCTCGCTGTCAGGAATCTGGAGTTTCTGGAGGACCGCGGAGGATATCAGGTTCAAGCCGGCCCCGCCGTCAACTAGCATCTTCGTGACCTTGAGGTTGCGGATAGTTGGAGAAACCAACATCGGCAAGCACCCGACCGCAGTTACGCGATCAGGGTGGTTCTCAATATCAAAGATGATAGGCGTGCTGGACCATTTCAGGGGCTTGCGTGACTCTACGGATGGCTCTGCTGCATTTACTTCCCGCATCCACTGCTTGAGTTGGCGGTGCGAAGTATGCAGAGAGGCGCCACCGTCAACGCACAGGACCTCTGTGGCTTTCTGAAACTCCTGCTCATCGGCCTCGTCATCATCCATGTCTTCGTCGTCGTCGTCGTCTTCATCCTTGTCGCGGCCACGGGGAGGTCTGTCTCCTTGCCGCTGCTTGGCCTTGCCGCGGCGTCCTCCGCGGCCGGGGCATTTCTTGCCGGCTCCTCCAGCACCTTCCTGGGCCTTCTCCTTGTCGCGTCGCTCGTACTCAGCTTTTTGCAGCTCAACAAGCTGCTCGACCTTCTTGCAGCTCTGGAGATCGTGACCCTTGGTGCGGTGGATCTTGCAATACTGCTTGCCGGAGCTGTCCTGCTTGTCGGCGGCTGCCACAGGCTGGGCCTCCTTGCTGGAGCCACCAGCTTTAGCTTCCTTGGCGCCACCTCCGTTGCCGGTCTGCTCGACAGCTAGCACTTCCTTGCCCTTCTTCCTTCTGTTGTTCCGCCGCCGGCCTTTCCTTGCCGGAGCGGCGTCCTCACTATCGGATCCTCCTGCTCCTGTATTCTCTCTGGGGAGCCTCCTCCCCTCTTCAGCGCGCGCACACTTGTCGGCCAGGGTGTAAAGTTCGCTGACGTCCCTGATCTTACACATCGCCATTTCCTCCCTCATCCTGCGGTTTCGCACGTTCTGATGGAATGCGCTGATGATCGCGGCAGGGTGGACGTCCGGGATGTTGTGATGTACACGGCTGAATCTCTGAATGTACTTGCGCAGTGACTCTCCTTCCTTCTGGGCGAGCAGATGAAGATCACTCTCTTGTCCATGTGGCTTGTGGCCGCCTGTAAAGGCACCGACAGACTGATGGCATAGATCTTCCCAAGAGGAGATGGAGTTGTCCGACAAGTGCATGAGCCAGGACCTGACGTTGGGCTTGAGCACCAGCGGGAAGTAGTTGGCAAGGATCTTGTCGTCCCGTCCCCCGGCAGCCTGCACCGCGATGGTGTAGATGCTGAGGAACTCCGACGGATGCGACTTGCCGTTGTACTTCTCTGGTACGTCTGGTTTGAAGTTTTTCTTGCTAGGCCACTGGACCTGCCGCAGCTCATGGGTGAACGCAGGGCAACCTACCGCGTATGGCAAGTCGCCTGGCTCCCCCGGCGGTTGCATGTCGACAGAGGGCCCAGCGCGCTGGTTAGATTGACGCCGCGCTTCTCTTCGGCGCTCGATGCGAGTACGAGCGTCCTCTTGTTGCCGTTCGTGGAGAACTTGGCGCTGGTCGCGACAAGCTCGTGGGTCCGACGACGCGGTGGAGCCGCTGTCAGGGTGGATCCAGCGAATCGGCGATCTTGGCCTTCGTGGTGGAGAGTGCATGGAAATCGCACCTCCCTCGGTCTTGTTGCCATCGGCTCGCGTCCGGCAGTCCTGCCGCGGCAGCGAGGTGCTTGGTTGCCGCGCAGTGTTGCCGTTGGCGAAGCCGATGAGGCTCTGGATAGTGGCCCTCCACTCGTCGGTCTTGTTCGCCGTCGGAGGGTAATCTAGGAGCAGTTGAGCTCGCGCCAAGGCTTCTGCTGGAGTGGTGGGCGGCAGAGGTGAACGGTGCGAGGAGCGGGACATGCTCGGACTCCTAACCACGTTAAAGGAGCACTGTCCCGTCCGGGCGACCATACTTCGCTCGGGCCAGCATGTTGATGTGCATGCTGGTCTTGGACGCCACGAGAACCACCAGCTTGATCTTGGCCCAGCGGACGTATGGCGCTGCGAATGCCATGACGCTGCTGGTCCCGCGCCTCCTGAGACGGGCGCGGTGCGCGTACGGACGCTGAGGTCTGTGCCGCCTTGTCCTTGGACTTGGCCGCACTGTGAGCTCCCTCGTCGACGCCCGTTCTTCCGCCGACGTCCACTCCACCACCCGTTTGCTCCGGAGGCGGTGGAAGCGACGCAGACGGATCAGCTGCCTCCGAAGCCTTCTTCTTCGGTGGCATGTCGATGAAGACGATGAAGATTTAGCTCGCGTGCACGCCGGATCTGGTTCACACGATCTCGACGCCCCCTACCTGGCGCGCCAAAGATGTCGGGGAAACTGATCCACGAACACCTATGGGGACCGGCGGACTGAGCCCGCTTTCGGTTCGGAGGGGGGCGGCGATCGCACGAAGAGCGGATCGAGGCGGTGCACACGAGCAGTTTACCCAAGTTCGGGCAGCACGGATGCGTAAAACCCTACTCCTGCTTGCTTGATTGTATTGAGTTCTTGCTCAGGAGCGATGAACGCTACCAGACCGAGCGTGAGTGTGTTCTTGGTGTTTCGAATGAGCCGAACCCCTTCTACGTTGCGCATGGGCCTCCTTTTATACGCTCAAGGGGTCACCGACAGGTGGCAACGTAGACTAGAGGGGTAAAAAATGGAAAAAGAATGCGGTAGGTACAACTACCGCTACTGTGGGCACAGTGTATCCTACCTAACTCTGACGGCAGGGGACAAGGGCATCGAATGCCCGTCTGAGTCGCCTAAATAGTGCAAAAAGTGACCGTTAGGAGCGCCACCATTTGCCACGATGGCCTCCTCTTCATATCCGCTTGCCACCGTGTACCCCTGGCTGCACAGGCTCCCGCCACGCGCCCCTGAGAAAGCCTCAGGGCGACACGCGGGTGGATGCGCTGGAGCACGGGTATAGAGTGGCAGCTGGCCCCCGGCAAGTACCTTGTCGGGGTCGTCATCTTGTCGCGTCCGGAAGCTTGTCGCTCGCCGGACCTTGCCGGGACGCGCGGTGTGTCGCGGCAAGTTTCTTGAGGTGCCGAGGTTGGCCTTCCCGGCAAGCTCCTCTTGCCGGGGCCTTGTATCTTCATCTTGAATACTTTGTTCTTGAATGGCTCCAAAGGAACCAGCGGAGGACCCTGGCGGTCGCCCGGCAAGCCTTGCCGCGGGGCGCTGCAACTGCCCATGCACAAGTTCGGGATACTAGGGTACCCCTACTCTAGTACACTGACAGCGAAAGACACTCTGGAGAGCGGATCCCTACTGTGGTGAGCCCTTCCGTCGTTGGAGCAGCTGAGCTGGGGTGGAACACAGCGCCGCAGGAGCAGGACAAACCACACAAGGTTTTCTTTGACACATATCTGTAACAGAAGTAATTGTGTAAGGGCTTGTTTGAATTTGAGGATTCTAACAATGCAGGGATAGGAAATAGACAGGAATAGGATAGGAATGCACGTGCAAAATAGAGAATTTAAAATCACAGGATTTCTGCCAATCCTGGTGTTTGATTCAGAAGAATTGGAAGATCACAGGATGCAAAGAAGCATGATGAGATTAAGTCAAACCACAAGAAAATGTACGGTTATAATGCTATTATGCTACTATCTCTTAGTCTTATGCTTCATGAATAGGAATATGAGAAGGAGGACAAGTGGAAATTAGAATTCCTACGGTTTTTTCTTTCAAGGAGACACTAAAGGAACAAATCCTACAGTTTTCCTTTGCTCCATTCCTTTGCACCAAATTCATGAAAAGTAGTACCATAGGAAACTTCCACTTCCTATGTTTTTCATTCACTTTTCCTTTCAAGCACTGGCGATTCTAGTAGGCAAGCTTGAGCAAGGTAAGTCCTACACTAAAAAAATGTTTTTGTGCTACTTCTATTACTTTGGACCCAGGCCACTACCCTACTAGCTCAACTCCCAGGCCCATCAACAAATGCACAGCTCAAATGTGTAGAGATAAATAATGATGGTGTTCAAGAGAGTCCATCACGGATAGCTAAGTTACCTAGTACCTCACTGCTTGTCATATAGTAGGATAAAATAATCGTATTTCACGTTACTACGTGTGCTCAGTGGACAATATATATAACATGTAGAGTAAAAAAGAGATGCAACAAGTGTACAACCTCTTTGGCGAAGCCATGTCGATCTCAGCGTGATTGGGTTGGCCGGTGAGGATGCTCCGACTGACTTGGCTGTCGGAGGAGGGGAAGAAGATCTTAGGCGCCTGGAGATGGAGCCTGAGGTACTGCTCCGCTGTGATGGAGGGTTTTGTCGTTGGAGCAGCTCCGGTGAGTTGTACGACGCCGAGGCTGAAGCAGGACAAGAGAGACAACGTTAACTTGAGTGGAATTCTAATAGCATCTCCAATAGATGATGTAAAATACATAACCACAAAGTGCTAGATGTAAAATACATCAGCCACTCATCTCTGAACTTAACTGTCGAAACTGAATTTAACTATTGAAACTGAACTTAACTGTCGAAACTGAATTTTGCTGTCGAAACTGAATTTTACTGTCAAAACTGAACGCAATAGAGGTGAGGCTACACGTCAGTCAACCGACTTTTTCATCTTCGGTCAGTCAATTTTGTAGCTGTTGGATACAAAATCAAGGGCCTTCAGTTCATCTTCAACCTCCACCCCCTGAGCCGCCAGCCACCACTAGCCAAACAGCTGCCCCCCGCCGCCCGCGGCTGGCGGTGCGCCGCCCCCGCCCGCCCCGAAAACACTCCCCACCGCGCCGGTCCGCCGCCGCCTCATCCATCCCTCTAGCCCCACCCCTCCGTGCCGAGCTTTTTCTCCGGCGATCCCCACGCCACCGCCCCACCACCGCCGGCGACCATCGCCCCACCCTGAACCCTAAGATAGATATGTGGGTACCTCTCCGGCGAGCCCCCCCTCCCCGCTACGGCTGGTTCTTCCTTAACTCCGGCGAGCCCCCCACCTCCTGAAAATCGACTGACCCAAAAGTTGATTCACTCGACTGAAGTGTAGCTCAATCAGAGCAGCATCGCAAGCAAGATTAAGAGCAGGAGCAGCAGCGCGATAAAGAGCAATAGCAAGAGTAGACCAGGCAGGGGACCGAGAGCAAGAGCAGAGCAGCAGCATGAGCGAGAGCTAAAGCAGCAGCAGCTCCTACTGAAGTGGACATCGCCGCCGAGGGAGCGACACCATGGAGGAAGTGGCTGGCGATGCCGCCGTGGATGGAGCCGCGTCGTGTCGGCTCGGGACCGAGCGCCGGCAGCACCGTGAGATCGAATCAAGAAGAAAATGCGGCGGTTAGTGTACAACCTCTTTGATGGCGCCGATTAGGCCGCAGCTTCTGAGGAAACGGTGATGATGATGCTCTTCCGGTGGTGCAGGTGAAGACGGCGGTGTGGGAATGGAGGTGGCGGGAAAGACGAGGGAACATCGGGGCAGCTCCTTGGAGGTGGAGTATGGGGTGGCTGAACAATACTCCACTACATGACATTGCCATTCCAGTATCAGGCTTCCGTTGGGAGTTCAATACGGGGACAATTTTACTTCTTCTGAATTTGTTTTCCATTATGTTTAGACTTATTTTCGTTACCCGCTTCCTGTTAACAATTGGTTACACGGAAATTTTCACCATTGGATGCCTCTGTTTATGCATTTTGATACGTATTTCAAGACATGCATCTCTTCTAGTAAGGATCTTCTCTTGTCTGATGATATGACTGAGTGTGAACCGTTGATGCAAATTTTGAGAGTTATGCAAATTGTGTTGGAAGATTGCCAGAACAAAACATCTTTTGCTGGCCTTAAGGTAAGCTGGTGTTCTTTTTATGTGCTTTTGAACTCTTTACTAATGTCCCAAAGATGGGAATTTCAGACCCTTGGTTTTATTCCACTTGAACTGATCATTACCCTCTACTCCTTGTATCAGCATTTTAAGAATCTGCTGGCATCATCAGATTCTGAAGTACTTGTTGCAGCTTTGGAAACTCTTGCTTCAGTGGTAAAGATAAATCCTTCAAAATTACATATCAATGGAAAACTATCATCAGTTGAGCTATAAGCAGCTCTTCTACCATTGTCCCAAGGATGGGGTAGCAAGGAGGAAGGTCTAGGCTTTGTATTCGCCTGTTGTGGGAAATGACCGAAATCAGCTCGAGGGTTTGTGTTTATTCCCAGCAGACATGGAGAATAAATATGATGGCACACAAAATCGTCTTGAGTCCACTCTTCATTTTGAGTATAATTTGGCACCCGTCTAAGATTCTGACCAGACCAATGCACTACTAGGAAAAACCTTATACATAGAAATTTAACAATAGCGCGGGTCAAAAAAGGGCGCTAGTGCTAGGTAGCAGTAGCGTTTGAGAAAAAACTGCGCTACAGATACAACCTTAGCAGTAGCGCGTGTAGTGGCAAAAGCGCTACTACTAATATTCCCATTGCTAGAATGATAGGCTACGCATAGCAGTAGCGGGCTTGGAAGAAGCGCGCTACCGCTAGGGCATAAGTAGTAGCGCGTTTCCTAAGAAGAGCGCTACTACTAACGGAAATAAAATAAGATGAAAAACAAATAGAAAAGTAAATGAAAATGAAAGAAATAGAAAAAGGTGAAAATAAAAAATAAAAAGTAAAGCAAAATAAATGAAAAAGCGAAAAAACGGAGGAAGGCATAGCAGTAGCGTGTGTTCGTAAGAGGCGCTATAGCTAACGTAGCTGCAACGCGTGTCCTAGACTACCACTATAGAAACAAAAAAGGAAATTAAAAATGGAAGAAAATTACATAGCTATAGCAGTAGCGCGTTTTGTAAAAACCGCTATAGCTATCTTAGCTATAGCGCGTTTTACCAAACGCGCTACCGCTAAGTTTGACTTAACCAAAAAATCGTTTCCCCCCGGCCACCACTTCTCCCCCAAATCCCTCAACCCACCCCGTCGCCGTCTCCCCGATTCGCCGTCACCCCACTTCGTTGTCGTCTCCTGCCGACGTCGACGCCACCAGAGCTGTGCGCCGTCGAAGCCACCGGAGCCGCCCCCAACGCCACGGAGCCGCGCGGCCTCGTCAACGCCACCGGAGCCATCGTCGACGCCACCGGATCCTTCCTCGCCACAACTGCCTCCCTCGCCGTCACCAGAGACGCCCCTGCCTCCCTCGCCACCACTGCCTCCCTTGCCACCACCGGCACTACAAGAAATATGTCAACTTATGACCTTCTGTCAGTGACCCTGGAAGAATTGGTCATAGATTTATGACCATTTGAGACCAATTGGTCAAAAGCTGTTCGAGGGGCTCCAAACCATAAACCATTGCGACCATTTTGGTGAGAAAGGTCATAATTTCCTTACATGAAATGGTCATAAAGCTAACAGCGCTAGTCTGCTGCCTTATTTCTAGTTGTTAACGACCAATATAGATGGTCATAGCCTTGTAAATTGTGCTGGGTTGCGATGACTAGGCGCCATCTCATCAGTTTTGCCTATGTCTCATGTCCATGTGGCAGTTTTTGCCCTAGGTTGTGAAGCAACCTATATTTCTGTCATTCCCAAAATTCCCAAAAAATCTCATAAATTCTTTGGGTCATATCTTCATCAAATATGTAAAAACCTTCCTTTCCTAGTTCAAAAATAATTCAAAAATAATTATTTTCCTATTCTGTTCAGAACAACAGTTTGTGAAGGAAGTACCACTTTGGCATGTCCAAATGGTATCCATTTTCTACAGTGCTTTCCTATGCCCAAATAACCATCCTCCACCAAATGCCAACTCAATCCATTCATTATTTTGAGCCCAGCTTCAACATTCGTATTTATGTCCAGTGTGGTACTTTGTAAAGCAAGTACCACCTAGCTCCTCCTTTTGAGGTGAAAATTTGTGAAGACGGTATTCTTAGTAACTAATCGTCCTCAGCCAAAACTCATGCCCATTAGCCATGTGCATTTCCCGTACCGCAAATCAAACACTTGGCTGCTTATTCATGTTTGAGCATCGATCGGTCTCCTCGTGAGAATCTTATGTTGTAATTTTCTTCCTAGCACCTACCTGGGGAGTGCCCAACCCACTAGACATGCCTAGGCCGCCCAGAACACATGGCAACGCCACGGTCACGCGGTGACCACGCGGCGGGCATGCGAGCTTACGCGCTCTAGAGTTGGGGCCCTCGGCCACCGTCCAAACCTCAATGTCTCGCCATCAAACCATGTATTTTTGATTAAATAGATACTTATTTACCTAGAAATGATTTTTGGAAAAAATAAATAGCAAACTATGAGGCAGCTGCAGTTCAAATTTGACCCACTTCCAGCTGAATCGGCGGGAATTTGTCTTTTTCACCAGAGGTGGATCAAAACTTTTGGCACCCAACCATTTTGTCAATTGTGCATTAATATGTCCTAATATTTTATACAAATGATTTGGTACAATTTTGCAACAAATATATGGTAGGTCCTTCACAAAAAAAACTTATTTCAGGCACTCAGAAAATGGAAAATGGTTTTTTCGTCCAAAGAAAATGAAAACTTCCTTAGGCAACATTGTTTGCCATTCCAATATGCACCCTTGTGCATAATATGAGATCATTTGAACAAACTATGCCATGAATGTGGCCATAAGAATGATCATGTGGCTTGAAAGCCATGAATCTTCACACTTGATAGCTCATTTCTGCGAACACTTTTTAAAATAATTACCATATTACAAGTTTATTATTTTTCCTGGAAACTTGGTCACATATAATGACACAATGCGAAGGTTTTCTAATTTTTTGATTTTTTTTTGAATTTTTTATGCCCGTTTCAAAATGCGGTCAAAACGGCGGGCTTGACCGTTCCTATCTAGTGGTTGAATCTTGGAAAAATTTTGATGTTTCTCTGATTAAATAGATACTTATGTACCTAGAAATGATTTTTGGAAAAAATAAATAGCAAACTATGAGGCAGCTGCAGTTCAAATTTGACCCGCTTCCAACTGAATCAGCGGGAATTTGTCTTTTTCACCAGAGGTGGATCAAAACATTTGGCACCCAAACATTTTGTCAATTGTGCATTAAATATGGTCTAGTATTTTATAAAAATGATTTGGTACAATTTTGCAAAAAATATATGGTAGGTCCTTCACAAAAAACCTCATTTCGGGCACTCGAAAAATGGAAAATGAATTTTCCGTGCAAAGAAAATGAAAACTCCCTTTGGCAACATTGTTTGGAATTCCAAGATGCACCCTTGTGCACAATATGAGATCATTTGAACAAACTATGCCATGAATGTGACCATGAGATTGAGCGTTTGGGTTGAAATCCATGAATCTTCACACATGATAGCTCATTTCTGAGAACACTTTTTTAAAATAATTACCGTATTACAAGTTTATTATTTTTCCTGGAAACTTGGTCACATATAATGACACAATGCGAAGGTTTTCCAATTTTTTGATTTTTTTTGAATTTTTTATGCCCGTTTCAAAATGCGGTCAAAACGGCGGGCTTGACCGTTCCTAGCTAGTGGTTGAATCTTGGAAAACTTTTGATGTTTCTCTGATTAAATAGATACTTATGTACCTAGAAATGATTTTTGGAAAAAATAAATAGCAAACTATGAGGCAGCTGCAGTTCAAATTTGACCCGCTACCACCTGAATCGGCGGGAATTTGTCTTTTTCACCAGAGGTGGATCAAAACTTTTGGCACCCAACCATTTTGTCAATTGTGCATTACATATGTCCTAATATTTTATAAAAATGATTTGGTACAATTTTGCAACAAATATATGGTAGGTCCTTCACAAAAAAAACTCATTTCAGGCACTCAGGAAATGGAAAATGGTTTTTTCGTCCAAAGAAAATGAAAACTTACTTAGGCAACATTGTTTGCCATTCCAATATGCACCCTTGTGCATAATACGAGATCATTTGAACAAACTATGCCATGAATGTGGCTATAAGATTGATCATGTGGCTTGAAAGCCATGAATCTTCACACTTGATAGCTCATTTCTGCGAACACTTTTTTAAAATAATTACCGTATTACAAGTTTATTATTTTTCCTGGAAACTAGGTCACATATAATGACACAGTGCGAAGGTTTTCCAATTTTTTGATTTTTTTGAATTTTTTATGCCCGTTTCAAAATGCGGTCAAAACGGCGGGCTTGACCGTTCCTATCTAGTTGTTGAATCTTGGAAAATTTTTGATGTTTCTCTGATTAAATAGATACTTATGTACCTAGAAATGATTTTTGGAAAAAAATAAATAGCAAACTATGAGGCAGCTGCAGTTCAAATTTGACCCGCTTCCAACTAAATCAGCGGGAATTTGTCATTTTCACCAGAGGTGGATCAAAACTTTTCGCACCCAAACATTTTGTCAATTGTGCATTAAATATGGTCTAGTATTTTATAAAAATGATTTGGTACAATTTTGCAACAAATATATGGTAGGTCCTTCACAAAAAAACCTCATTTCGGGCACTCGAAAAATGGAAAATGAATTTTCCGTGCAAATAAAATGAAAACTCCCTTTGGCAACATTGTTTGGAATTCCAAGATGCACCCTTGTGCACAATATGAGATCATTTGAACAAACTATGCCATGAATGTGACCATGAGATTGAGCGTTTGGGTTGAAATCCATGAATCTTCACACATGATAGCCCATTTCTGAGAACACTTTTTTAAAATAATGACCGTATTACAAGTTTATTATTTTTCCTGGAAACTTGGTCACATATAATGACACAATGCGAAGGTTTTCCAATTTTTTGATTTTTTTTTTGAATTTTTTATGCCCGTTTCAAAATGCGGTCAAAACGGCGGGCTTGACCGTTCCTAGCTAGTGGTTGAATCTTGGAAAACTTTTGATGTTTCTCTGATTAAATAGATACCTATGTACCTAGAAATGATTTTTGGAAAAAATAAATAGCAAACTATGAGGCAGCTGCAGTTCAAATTTGATCCGCTTCCAGCTGAATCGACGGGAATTTGTCTTTTTCACCAGAGGTGGATCAAAACTTTTGACACCCAACCATTTTGTCAATTGTGCATTAAATATTTTCTAGTATTTTATAAAAATGATTTGGTACAATTTTGCAACAAATATATGGTAGGTCCTTCACAAAAAAACCTCATTTCGGGCACTCGAAAATTGGAAAATGAATTTTCCGTGCAAAGAAAATGAAAACTCCCTTTGGCAACATTGTTTGGAATTCCAAGATGCACTCTTGTGCACAATATGAGATCATTTGAACAAACTATGCCATGAATGTGGCCATAGGATTGATCGTTTGGGTTGAAATACATGAATCTTCACACATGATAGCTCATTTCTGAGAACACTTTTTAAAAATAATTACCGTATTACAAGTTTATTATTTTTCCTAGAAACTTGGTCACATATAGTGACACAATGCGAAGGTTTTCCAATTTTTTGATTTTGTTTTGAATTTTTTATGCCTGTTTCAAAATGCGATCAAAACGGCGGGAATGACCGTTCCTAGCTAGTGGTTGAATCTTATATTTTTTTTGGTGTTTCTCTGATTAAATAGATACTTATGTACCTAGAAATGATTTTTTGAAAAAATAAAGAGCAAACTATGAGGTAGCTGCAGTTCAAATTTGACCCGCTTCTAGCTGAATCGGCGGAAATTTGTCTTTTTCACCAGAGGTGGATCAAAACTTTTTACACCAAATCATTTGGTCAATTGTGCATTAAATATGGCCTAGTATTTTAGAAAAATAATTTGGTCCAATTTTGCAATAATTATTTGGTAGGTTCTTCACAAAAAAACTCATTTTGGGCACTCGAAAAATGAAAAATGGCTCTTTTGTGCAATGAAAGTGAAAACTCCCCAACTCAACATTGTTTGGAGTTCCAAGATGCACCTCGTGCAAATATTTGATAGCTTCTTCACAAAAAAAAATTCAAAACATAAAAATTAAAATGCTGACATGATTTTACACTTTATTTTTTTACCACGACCAATTTTGAATGGTCATAACGTCCAATACTAAATGGTCATAACGTTATACACGCATGCTGCATTCTGATTGGGCCATAGCCATCTCATGCGGATCATGCATCAAGCACCGTTGGATGCTCGTGGATCCAACGGTAGCCCTCGCCCCCAACCCTCTCACCCACCTAGCCCTAACACAACCCCCCACGCCCCCACTTCCCCACGGCAACCTTCTCCACCTTCTCTCCCTTCTGGATCCACCGCCGTCGCACACCACTCTGGATCCCCCGCCGCCGCCCCCAACCTCACTCCCTCCCTCTGGATCTCGACGCGCCGCCGCCCCCACCCCACTCCTCCGGCGTTCCTCCCATACGGTCGCCGCTCGGCCCTCCCCATCACGCTCTCGATCCAGATCCCTCCCCTCCCCACTCTCAGATCCAACTTCCCGAGACGGAGGCCGTCGTGGACATGCTCGCCACCACCGTCCTCTTCCTCGTCGTCATCGCGCTGGAGGCACTGCTCGCGGGGCTCGCGGGCTCGCTGTGGCGGACGGCCTCCTCCCCTGCGCCGCCTCCCTCCGCCCTTGCATTCTGATTCAAATCCGTCCTCACGGGGCAGATCTAATCCGATCCAGGGTGCCGCCATGATGCAGCACCACCACCAGCTAGACCAGTGGCTCGTCGGCGTCCGCTGCTCTGACCAGGCGCAGGAGTCGCTCGACAAGCTGCAGGCCTCGCTCCCTCCCTCCCTCCTCGACGGATCCAGGAACCCTAGATGGCCAGGGTGAGACTGTAGGAGGTCAGACCCCTCCTCTCATTCTCTTCTTCTTCTTCTATCTCTGGTTTTTTTCCTCTCCGCATCTCATCTGATGTAGGCGTGTGTGCGTTCAGTCGTGTGCAGGCACTGTCCTCTCATCTCATCTCCCTTGGTGGTGAAGGAAGGAGTCCATGGAGACGGAAGCTGCTGCCCTCCCATCTCATCTCCCTCCTTGCACGGTGAAGGAAGGAGGCCATGGAGAGAGAAGCTGTTGGGGATGCCGATGCCGATGCCGATTCAAGAGGAGGGCCATGGAAGGTCCTCTCCTTTCCTCTATCTTGTTCGCTTGGGTCCTGTTTCCGTCTTCTCCATTCAAACATGTTCTTCCCGATTCAGACATCTAGTAATGTGCAGGTGCTGTTGCTGACACATTCGGATGCTTCTTCTGTTAATCTGCAGGTGCTGTTGCTGGAGTGTGGAGTGTATGAGGCATGGAGTATGGAGTGGAAAGGGTCCGCGGAGAGTATGACTGGGTAATGATGCTCTGAAAATGTTTCTTTCATGCTTCTTGCACTTACCTAAACCTTAGGTGAAGGAATATCTATCAGCATGACTGCCTCTGTAGAATTATTCTTTGTTTGTTGGATGCTCGAGAGTAGGGGATATGGTTTTCTGGGAGAGACATCTTTGCAAAATATGGTTTGGTAGCTATATATCTGCTGCTAATTGAATTGGTCCTTAGTTTAGTTAGTGGACTTCTAATCTTCAGCTACTAAAACCCACTTGCAAATTTGTCTTTATTGTTTGCATAATGTATTTGCTGCGACATGTATATCAAATACTGGACTAATAGGTTGCCAGTTTGTCCACTGCATACTTTGAGGCTTTGTTACCTACTCATTTTAGAGAACTGTATACTTACTACTACAATTGGTATTACTGTTATTGTCATGAAGATTATAACTGAATTATGCCCTGCTTTGTTGTAGTTGTATGCTTATTTGCTATGGTCTGAACTCTGTTTCTCTGCAGGCCCTGAATCTCTCATTGTCTTTATTGTTGCCTACTACAGGGAATCCACTATTGTTGACAGACGATGAAGGGCTTCTTACGGGCTGCTGCTCTAATGGAAGGTACACGACAAGCATGCTTCAATATGCTACACTTTGCTAGCTGTTGACATGCATCCTTCAAGATGCACCTCTAGCTCTAAGGATAATTCATGTTCCTACATGGATAGCTGACTGTTTAGGGAATTTCTGTGACGATGATGATGTCGTGCTGGGCAGAAGATGTTAAACATTTAAACTGCTGCGGCCTTTCCGGTCTCTGATGATCTAAAATCGAGCTTTTTTAAATCTGATGCCTAGCATGCCATCAACGTGTTTTTTCTCTTCATCTAGAGATGCATCTCTCTGTGTTGGTGTGATATAATGTAGAGGAGTTGCATGTGAATCGTTTGTCAACTGAGCATATGGTGTTACAAGGAGATGCTACTAAGCTTTTTCGTCGTTGAAGTATCTTAAAATGAGCATTTAAAAACTGATGCTTGGTTGATCTAGTTCTAGGTGGGTGAGAGTCTATTGTTGTTGGTGCTGTGTAGTCATTTCTTTTTACGTCTTTTAAGAATAAAAAAGATGAACATTTCTCTGGCAAATGTCTGAAGTAGTTGTTGCTGCGTAGTCATCGGTTGGACCTATGCATTTCATCACAATTCAGATCGGTGAATGTATTATAGTGATGTTCATTGCATGACTTGCACTTGTACCAATATACCATGCTGGTACCTGTAGGTTAGTGTTGGTGGTGCCTAACATGAGCTTGAATGTGGTAGTTGAAGTGTAGAACAAGAACAGGTTAATGTTTGTTATTTGCCGTATGCAAGTCTGTTGTTTTATTTGCCCTTTCTAGTATTGTACAAACTGATGCATTTCTGGCATAAACAAATTATTCTATAAGATCTGTAAAAGCAAACATTTCACTATGCAAGTCTATTGTTTTATTTGCCATTTATAGTATTGCATGATAGTGTCCAAATTCAGGAAGGGAAAGGTGAGGCTGGAATGTACGAGTGGGTAGATCTACTTTGTTGTTTACATTAGTGTTGCCATTGCAATTGTTTGGTTCTGGCCTCAGCAGCAGTACACTAATGCTGGTAACCTTTGTGTTCACTCTTTTACAGGAGAGCCAGTACAAATTTGAAGTGAAAATCCATGAAGCCAAGTGCAAAGCTGTGATGCATTGTGATCATGTATCAGGGTCCTGTTCTTGTAAACCTTATGTAAAGCTAAAATTCTTGTTGTGTGCAGGGCGGCTAGTGATGCAGCAAACCAAGCAGTAGCAGGCACACCAAGCAGCAGTAGGGGGAGGGTGTTAGTTTAGCTTGGCCGCTGTTAGCAGGGGGAGGCTCCTTGGTAGTCCCTCCCTCTCTTGCAAGCGTGTAGAAATATAAATGGTAGATGTAGTCCCATGAAATAGAAATGGTAGCTGTAGTCCCATGTAGCTGTAGTTCCTATGCCCTTTGTTGCTTCATTTCTATGTTAATTCAGTCTCTGTTGAATGTATCTACTGTCTACTGTTGTGGATGTTGAAAGAATCCTTTGTGTTGAAAGAAATGAAATGGTTTGGATACATACGTACATGCTGAGATGTAAGCTGGAATAGCCATATGCCCTTGTGATGTCAAGCTTATAAATGCATGTTGTGGAGGCCCAAAATAGACTGGATTGTAAAAGGGCCGAGGCCCAAAAAAGAAATGAATTATAGAAGGCTACGTCCTAAAAAATAAAATGGGCCAGGCCCATGAAACCAACAAAAAATTGATGAAAAAAAACACAAATAGGCTGAATTAATGGGCTCGGCCCATGTAAAACACCGAATCAGACCGGGCTGAATCTTGTGACATGTCAGATCGCCATGCTGGATGCCTACGTGGCCTGGGGAGGTTGCTAGTGACCAAAACGCCACAGTAGGAGTATTTTGGTCGTAAACGTCTTTGACCATTCCAGAAGAAAGTTCGCTATAGTCAGTTTACGACGGCCAGCTTTTGACCTTCTGTTTTTGGTCACAAAAAGGTCGTAAATGGAAATTTGTGACCTTTCAGTGACCAATAGTGGTGGTCACAAGTTGACATATTTCTTGTAGTGCTGAGCCATCCTCTGTAAGCCTCCACCCCTCCTCTCTCTCTCATGCATATGTTAACTAGTTTAATTAGGTTAATTATCTAGCTTAGGGCAAAAAATTAGTTTGGGCTTTGACAGAGAAGTAGTTAGGTTAACTAGTTTAATTAGGTTAATTATCTAGGTTAGTGCAAAAATTTAGTTAGGGCTTTGACAGAGAACTAGTCAGGTTAACTAGTTTAATTAGGTTAATTATCTAGGTTAATTAATGCAAAAATTTATTTAGGGCTTTGACAGAGAACTAGCTGTGTTAACTAGTTTAATTAGGGTTAATTATCTAGGTAAACTAGATTAACTAACTTGGTTAAATAGGTAGGTTAATTAGGTTCATTGGATTAACAAGCTAGGTTAAGTAGGTTGGCTAGGTTAGAGGAAAATTTTATTTTAGAGCATTAGGTCAGAAGGGTTAGAGAAATGGAGTTCCTTTGCAATTTAATTGGGTTCTATCCTAGGAAGAGAAGGGTTAGAGATAATAATGTGTGTTTGTGTGAGAGAGAGGAATAGCTAGATCAACATAATTTGGGTTCTTTCCTAGGCAGAGAAGTGTTTAGTGAGGTCATTTTGCAAAGGTTTTTGATTTTTGAAAAGACCACTATTTTTCAAGGAAAAGAATTTAGGAAAATTTTATTTTAAAGATGATCCCTTCCTAGACTTTTATTGTTGATTATATCTTTTCATTGAAGTGGTCATGTTATATCTTTTCATTGAAGTTGTTCGATTGTGCCCAAGTGGCTTTGTTGTTTTCGAGGAACGATGTTGAGTGGCCTATGTTTTGCCGGAATGTTGATTCATTTCTGTTCCGGCAAATTTCTGGTTCTCGATTTGTCCACTTTTTAGCAAAGGTCATGCCGATTTTCCGTGAATTTCGGCATGACTTGTGCTACAAACTAGGACATATCGAGTGCCCGGGATTTGTCGCACCAGGAAGGAGTCAACATTCCTGCAAAACAATAGGCCTTTTTTATGTCATTATTCATTTTATTAGGTCTAGAATTAATTCACTAGATTTAATCATAGGAAACATGGCTAGCAACGATGAAGGATAGGGTTCTGGTGATTGCGACGACGTCTACCGGGCGGCAGACGAATTTTTTAGCCTTACCGACGATCAACCGATGTTGTTGCTGGGCCCACCGGTGGCATCGGGGACTGAGACCGGCACGCAGACCACTGCTGAGACTGAGACCGGCGTTGAGACTCAGACCGACATCGAGACCGGAGTTGAGACTGAGACCAGTGCTGCCTCGGGGAGCGGAGCTGGTGTAGAACCGAAAGCAAAGAGGCAACGGCTTCCTAACAAACTCAGGACTACTAGACTGGTGGCCACGGAGGTGGACGACGGCAATTTTGAGCCAAAGGCGCCCGATGAAGCGCGCATGTGCTACGACAATCAAATAGGCTGCATCGTACGGACAACCGCCACCATCAACGATGAGAAACTACAGAAGATAGAAAATATGAGGAGCTCCCTCCTAAAGAAGTTTCACCAGATATTCTTGTTCTCGGGCCGGAATGAGAAGGAATATGAAGATCCATACGATGACCCGGCAATGAAGAAGATAAACAAACACGCCATGACCAAGTTTAGCGACGCGTTGGCCGCCTGGAAAACTCGAGTGAAAGAAAAGATCATCGACAAGAAGGAACCCTACTCCGAGATTGTAAAGGATAATCCGACAATCACGGAAGAGCAGTTTCAAATATTCAAGGAGGATTGCGAGGCCGAAGCTGCCAAAAAACATTCTAAGTACATGAAGGGGCTTCAAGAGAGGAACATTGGGAGCCACCACCTTGGAAGCCGTGGTTATGGCGGAAAGAGGTCCAAATGGGCCAAGGAGGACGCGGAAGCCGCGAGTCTGCGCATCCCAGACCCCTTGGCGGATTTCACCGCCCCGCAGGAGCGTGACGTCTTGAGGGCCCGGCACTGTTGGGACCCAGTGAAGAAGGTTTACGAGACAACACCGGTCATTACGGAGTTCATGAGACTGCTGGTAATTTTAGTTTCTGATCAATTTGACTGCACACGTTAGTCATATTTGTGAACGATCCTTGTGCCTTTTGTAGAGAGAGCAGCACCAGATTGCGGCAAAAAACGACTCGCCATCTGAGGCATTGGCGAGGCCGAAGTGGGACACTCCATTCAACCGGGCGTTGAACATATTGAAACGACAACTAGTGGATACTCGACCGTTGTATGGACGCGTGCACGGTGTCAGAGACGGCGCCACATGGAAGAAGTGCTACCGTGAGACCATGGAGGAGAGAAAGGAAAGACGGAGGTTAACTGAAGAAAACATCGGCAAGAAGGTTGATATTGCGGTTGAGAAGAAATCATCTCAGACAGTCGCAACAGCGATAGCTGCCGCAAAACAGGTGGTTGCAGATTTGTCTACTTCCTTGGTGATAGGCGTTTTCACTTGGACAAGGCAAAATCCAGAAAAAAATGCAGAGGACTTTCCCCTTGCTGACTTCTTGGGAGCACCTGCTCCCGCACCGGCTCCCGCGCCTGCTCCCGCACCGACTCCCGCACTGGACGTGCTCGGTGATGCCTCATCTTTGGCTGAGCTCGACGCCCTCACGGTATCTGTCACACCGGCCCCCTTCAATATAAATGTATAATCTCCCGTCTTCGTTGCCTTTCAGATGTCTCATGTCGCAGACTTTTCTTTGCAGGCCGACGAAACCCCGTGCACCATATTGTACACCATCGGCGACCAGAAGGTGGACGTGGGGAAGGCGACGATAATGGAGCCGAAGGAACCATTGTTCCACAGTCAGCCGATCCACCCGAACGTCTTCAAGGTTTCCGTGGCCAGTGTCAAACCGGGCCACGAGAATTTGCCTCCTCTAATACTAGTGGGGGATGACGATGAGACCCCGCGGCAGCTTGGTGATTGTTGCAATGGGTGGGTCCTGTTGTGGCCAAAGAGTCTGCTTCGTCTGGAGGCGGCCGGGAGCACACCCACGAGCACGCAGCCTCAGCAAGGTATGAACATCAACACCCCACCTACCCAATTAGCGTCGGGTGTCGGGTTGGGTGATAGCGGACGGGGTAAGGAGGAGGCTCCATTAGTCACTGATGACATCGCCATGGATGAGGATGAGGATGACGATGGCGCTGAACAGTATGTCTATACTAATGCCTCCTCAGGGTTTGAGCGTCAGGAGTCGGTGCCTGAATTACCATCTCAACGTATTATGGACGACCTTCCGGTAGTAAAGAAGTCTAGGAAGAGAGCGAGGAAAGGCAAAAAAGCTGATTCTATGATCCAGTCGCCTCAGCAGCCTCGGCTTTAGGACCGTATAGATATCCCCGATGCGGATAAATGGCATATCCCCGGTCAACCAATCCTACCTGCAACAGCGCTACGGGCCAGATTCGGCGATCTAAAGAGACTTCATGACGATGTTCTGCGGGTAGAGAAAGGCCTCATCGCCTCGAAAGATCCAGGATACCCACTCTACATGGTTAACGTTCCGCGGCAAATGGCGTACGTCGACAGCTTCCCCGCGGATAAGTTCTTCCTCCGATTCGATTACATATTCGACATGTTTCACGTGAAGAAGCTGGATTTTACGTTTGTCCGCCTTTATGCCTTGCACATGAACTACATCATCGGGGTTGAGCAGATACGTCATATCTGTGTCGCTGACCCGTACTACATGCACGAGGGCTTCTTGGGAGTCTGCGCAAAGCACCGTGAATACGTGAGGGATTACATCATCAGTTTCATGCTCGCCAATAAGGACAAGGAGGCGATTCTCATGCCTTATCATCCCGTGTAAGTCATCCGCGCTGCTATCCTTCCTTCGATTTCAATAATTCATTTGCACGGTGGAGGCTAATTAATTCGAGGTGTACTTATTTTGCGCAGCGGCGGGCGCGCTGTCCTCATCATCCTCTACCCCCGATTCTCCCACGCTCTTTACTTGGACTCGTCGAAGAACATTCACAAAAAGGATTACACCCGCATCAAAGATGTTCTCGACAGTGCTATGTTTTACTACCAAGCAAGGGGTGGAGAGGTTAGGGACAAGAAGAGAAGGGGCGACAGGGTCGCCTTCAGCCATAAGACCGACTTCTGCTGCATCCAACAACCGAACGATTCTCTTAATGATGGATTCTATATCCTACACCACATGCTGGAGTACAGACGGGATCACCAGAACCTTCGCATGTCACCTAGGTCTGGCGATGCCCATATTTTGCAATGGGCAAAGGACATAGGAGATATCGAGGATAATCGACTTCGAGCTGAGTTCTATAACATCCAGCGCGAACTTGCCCAAATCATCATGAAGGAGGTCGTCGGAAAAACAGGGATGTTCTATGGAGAAGGACAAATGTCGCGGGAAGACGTCCGAACATGGATAGCCTCTGAGCGTCTCGACATGAAGCCTTTCACTAAGCTCGAGGACTATCTCCCTGACATGGATGGATGGCACGACATGGTGGAGTGATTGTCGATATATGACAATGTGTCCGTTTAGTCCATAATTCCGTATGACAAAATTTTGAGTTATGCACGGTGAAACTTTATTTGTGATGTAATTAAACCGTCCTCCTCCTTGACTAGCGAAAATCACTCTAGTTAGGGCATTTTGGGTACGATGAACTTTGTTATTTATGCTTATGATATGTTGTTTCTATTTTTGCCAAGTCTGTCTCCTTCTGTTGCTCAACTATATATGTTGCATATCATTGACTCATGTGACGATGCAGGTGCATAGATCATAGATGGCGAAGAAGTGCTACGCCAGGAGTATATATACGACAAGTGGCCGGAGTGTCAGGTCCAGGTGTACCGGTTTCCGGTTTCCGAGCGACAGGCAGTAGTTAGTTTAGGTTCACGCTAATGCGAGAGAGGGATACGAACTCATGTACTCAAAGTGATAGCTCTTCTCGCGTATATCATTGTTTAGATGGATGACGATGTATTTGCAAGTAATCGAGACTTGTATCGCTATTTTCGAGATGATGACGAGAGACCACTTTGTGTTGGATGATGATTATGATGATAACATGATTTGATGAGACTAATTGTATGTATATGCTATGATTACATTTGTATGTGTATGATATGCTAAAGATTATTGTATAAAGCCTATTCAAATACAAAACAAATACAAAACAAATATGCAGGAAAAAACTAATAAAACTAGTAGTAGCGAGGGGGGAAAATTTAGCAGTAGCGCCGCCTTACCAGTAGCGCTTCCCTGTAAACAACGCTGCAGATAATATCAGTAGTGCCCTTTTCTAAAGAGCGCTACAACTATTCATGTATAGCAGTAGCGTGGGACAACAGGCACTACTGCTATACGTTAGCTGTAACGCCTTATTAGTAGCGCCGGTCCTCGCGCTACGGAGAGGCCCGAAACCCGCACTGCTGATAGGCTTTTCCCTAGTAGTGATGACAAGAACAAGTCATCTAATCTTTGTGTGATACATATCCCAGACCTGCACCTTCAGAAGGAGGATGACTTGGGCATATTGAAGCAATGTATTGACAAGTTAATGTGCCTCTAGAGCACTGGTTTGCTTTGTATACAAGGATAAGATATGCACATGCTTTTAATTCCCCGAGGACATGCAGGCTATATGGTCGTATAAGTCTTCTTTCTTCCATTGTTCTTGTGCAATCCAGTGATGCCCATGACGAACTAACTCGTTCTTGACAAATGAGCCAGAGTACACAAATGAGTTAATCCGGCTTGTTCGCTCAGAAGATAATGTTCCTTGGTCCATCCGTGCATTGGCCAAGCTTGTACTGGGAGCACAGTTAGCAGCATATGCAACATCTCATGAGTGAGCTGGGATACTTGAGTGAATTAAGTTAAGTATCATCTCTGCTGGTGGAAACCGCATGGTCTTGCTCAGTATTGTGCAGAAAGCAGCATCTTCCCTCAGCAGCCCTAGTGATACTTCATCTCCTTCAGTTGTTGATGCCTTTTTGCAGTTCTTTTTGCTTCATGTGTTGTCATCTTCGAGTTCTGGGACCACCGTCAGGGGTTCAGGAATGTCCCTCTCTCCTGCAAGATAAGGATCCTTCCCACATGCATGTTGTCAGTTTGGCAGTAAAGACCCTTCAGAAGCTGATGGACTACAGCAGCCCTGCTGCTTCCCTGTTTAAAGATTTGGGTGGTGTAGAGCTTTTGTCTCAGAGGTTACATGTGGAGGTGCAGCGTGTTATTGGTGTTGCTGACAGTCTTACTTCAGTGGTTGCTAGTGAATGATACATTGAAATTGGAAGATGACCATGTCTACTCACAGAAGCTGCCGATTAAGGCTTTGCTCAAGGCATTAGGTTCTGCTACATATTCTCCTGCAAATCCTGCTTGCTTTCAAAGTTCCAATGATAACTCTTTGCCCATGTCACTTTCCCTTATATTCCAGAATTTTGGCAAGTTTGGTGGTGATATTTACATCTCGTCAGTTACTGTTATGAGTGAGATAATACATAAGGATCTACATGCTTTCCTGCTTTGATGGAACTTGATCTTCCTGATATTTCCTGTCATCAGTGACTGCTGGGTTATGCCATCTCGTAAAGCTCTTATATGTGTACCCAAAGAGCACGGAAGACAGTGAGAGGTGAGTAGGATGAACTTTGTCTATTGCACTGTTTATGTTGCCTCTAGTAGGATTATATTTATGGTAGAAACTAATTTATACATGTGCCTGCGTTGGTTGTTTCAGAGACGAGTTCTTGAGACAGATGCTTAAAATGAATGCAAGGACAAGTATGTGTTCTTTTATTGTTTCCCTGCGATGATTAAATGTTATTCCCTGTATATGCAATCAGCTGTGGCTGGGATGCATCTTTTGTGTACTTTTGTACAGTATAAAAGACCATTGCTGTTGCTGGGTCTATGTCTTCAAACTACCGTGATGGCTCAAATAATATGTGGATCTTAAAATTACAGTGATACATGAAGTGAGGAACTCTAAAATATGCTTTAACACATAAACCTGCAGTAAGGGCAATCATGTGATGTTTGTCATGTTTTAATCTTTGACAGTATTATTAAGATGCCTTTCGACAACCATATAAAGATGGCGAACAACTGGTGTCGAGGAAGTTATGTTTAATTCTGAAAAATAGTCTAACAGAGCCACTTTTCTACCTTTTCTTGTTTATGCCCATTTGATATACTTTCTTTGCCTGCCAGCTGAAACTTACACCAGAAGTTTCTTGTTTGACAACTATCTTGAGCTAACTATACTCCTCCACAGTGTCGGGTCTGAAGCGTTGCCTTGGTGACATGATCGCAGTGGCCGACGTGGCTATGGCGGAACTCGAGGCCACAAAGCGCGTGCGGGAGGTAGTGGAGACGGAGCTGCATGGGGATGAGGTGCAGGCCTCCATCCCAGCCGTCTCAATACAGGCACTCGAGGTCTCTCCTCATCTTTCTGGCCCGAATTGGTGAACCATATTCATATCTCCATTTAGTGCAAGTTCGCCTGATTTGGTTCAACCTTAACATATTTTTGTGCTGCGTTTAGGCGACGATCCCGCATCTCCAGTAGGAGATCAGTAATGTGGGCTTATGATTGGAATTGGAACTGGTGGGTTGCGCTTTTGGTACTTGATGTAATATCTCCAAAGATCAAGGAAGACAGTGAGAGGTGAGTGCTTAGGATGAACGTTATCTACTGCACCGTTTCTATTGTTTATGGTAGCAACTAGTTTATACAGACATGGTTATCATGGTAAATTGCTGAACAGAGATGGGATTTTTAACTAGTGATGGTGGGACAAGAACATTTTGTAGAATGGTCAACCCCAAACTCCGACAGTTCCAAACCAAGATCCTCATCGTGCCCGGCGGGCATGTTCCTCCTGTTAAGTTTGCAGTGTTGCTCCCTTCAACAGTGTAAATTAGTTTTATCGCATGGTTCGAGTCCCCCTACCGAAGATAGTTGAACTGTAAATTTGTTACCTCCTAGATTACTGAATGATGCAGGGTTGTGCAGACTCCAGGACTCGGTCCAGAGTAGCCGCGTAGCCAACACACAGCATGGTTGGGGACTTGGGGTGGAGCCAGGAGGAGGCAGTGGTGCTACCGCCAAACTTACCAGAGGAGACGCTGATTGCACATGGAGGCGCTGAGCCTGAGCATGCTCTGTTAGCATCAAGGATAGTGATAGACAGGGCAAAAAACTTGACCATTTTTCAGCGTGTATAAAGGGCTGGAGCCCCATTTAAATCCAGCCAGCGCGACACGCGCTGTCGGGCGACTTGAACCCAGTGCGGCACGCACTGTACTGCAGACTTTTGAATGAAATGTTCCCGTTTACGTTCTCGGCAATTTTAACATTTTCCATTTGAAAAAAAGCTTTTTTTCTTTGTTTTCCCTTTTTTAAATAATAAAAAAACTGTTTTAATGTGTGTTACCATTTATTACTAGTTGCCTATTTTCCTAGTGCTATCATATATAGGAGTAATGACTTGCCTGTTTTACCCGTAAAAAAAACATTACTTGCCTTTTTTTTGTTTTTCCATGAATAATAATTGGCGGTAGTAGGACTTGCCGCCCGGTTACGACCGTTTCTATTGGATCTCGCGTGGTCCGAATTAGTAGATAGTAAAATCGACGACGCGATCGGCGGCAAGTTGCTAATATTGGACGGCAACCCACGCATGCGACGAACCACCCGCTTCGTCCTATTTGTATGGGCATCGCGCCCTCGCCTCTCGCCCACTAGGTGCATCTTCTCGCCCACCTCTCCTTCCTCGTAGCAAAGGCTTCAGGTTTTTTCTCCCTCCACACACGAACAAAGCTCCAGATCTAGAAGAAGAAAACTCGCCTTGCTCCCCCGATAGAAGAGGCCGCGCTCCTTTAATGTGGAAAGATCAAACGGAGGCCGCGCTCCTCGGGTCTCCTGGCCGGTCCCGAGCGCGAGCCCGACCGGCGCCACGCCATGGGCCATCCGAGGGCGGTGCGGTCTCAAGGCGAGCCATCCGGCGTCGGAGCGGCACTGACACGCCCCTACCGCCTGGACCCCGCGTCGGGCCGGCCCGGGTTGGACCAGCAGCCCTCCGGCGCGGACCCAAACCGCCCCGTACCGACGAGAGCCACGTCGCGCGGGCAGGGACACGACCCTTCCGTGCGGACCACGCATCGGGCCTAGCTCGGTTAGCTGGCACCGCCCGGCATGGGGCGCCCCACCCTCGCCGCTCCACTATAAAGCTAGGGATACCTCCATCGGAGAGACCCGAAGGAGACCTCGACCTCGCCGCACATCACCCATTGGTAACCTCCTTGCCCCCCTCCCCTCCCTCCTGCATTCCACGCTTACCATCATCCTCCTACCTCCAGGGCCGGCCCATAAGCCGGGCAAAAGGGGCGATCGCCCCGGGCCCCAATAGGGGAGGGCCCCAACTAAAACTTATACTAGTAAGCACTATACACAAAAATGTAAGTTCACACCACATACTAATAAGTTATACCACGCATAGGCAAACCAATTCGATTGGCGAAGTTGAGTTCAAATACACTAGTCTTTCTTTATGATGGATGTCTTAATATTATAATGAAAATTATGATAACTAGATTTCAATGTTTAAACCAATGCACAATTTTTAATTCGATAAATGTGTAGGACATCTCATTTGCATCTAATCAAACCATGTGAGTCTGGATGAACATGTTAGTTAATCGAGTCATATGTAGAATTATAATCAACAACCTTTTTAGTTCTTCGATGATTCTATTATCAACCCAACTTGCAAGACACATTCCTATGCCCTAGAAGTTTCCAGGAATATGACTGTCTAATATACACTAGAAACCGCTATTAAAATATTTGTTAGCGTGTATATGATTTAGAAATCTCTACCATAATAGTCAATAATATTAAAATATATATGAACACATGCATAGATATGCAAATATGTATGCACTACATTGTTTATGCAATATTAGAAAAATAAATCAGAAAATTATTTTAACAATAAAAAAACTTTTGGTACATGATAAAATTTTCATTTTGTAGAATTAAATTTTTTAATGTATAATACATAATAACTGAATACCAATGAATAATATAACTATTATTTGAAAACATTATTATGTGGCTAAATAATAGAAAAATAATAATTACAACTATAATGCGGTACACATAATTTTAAAATAAGTATAAAAGTTTAGTATAAAAAACAATTATTTTATATCGCCCCGGGCCCAAAAATAGTTAGAACCGGGTCCGATCCGGAGGTTCCTGTGCCATATCCGCGGGGTAAGGTCAGATCCCAAAGCATAGAGAGATGAGAAGAGGGGAGGGGTAGAAGGAGAGGGGGAGGGAGGAACCTTGATCCGGCGATCTGCACGGCCAAGTGCTCATCAGATTTGGGTGGGGAGCGGAAGGAGACGAGCACGCAGATCCTGCCAGCCACGGAGCGAACTGTTAGAAAGGGGAAGGCCTACCTCGTCGAGCCCCACCGCAAGCCTCATCGGAAGGTCCGCTGTCGCCCACTGAGGATGCACGAGATCGGCGTGGATGTGGTATAATCCCCTTTCTCTCCCGCTCCCCCGTACCGATAGGGACCGATCGTTTGTTTCGTTGATGATCTCTGATTTTCTGGCGAATCTGATGTGTGCATCTGTCCATATGGTATATAAATAATTAGGTCACTAGATCTGCCCACGAGTTTGGTTCATCCATACCTGTGTTTCCCGGTGAATTAGGAAGCAAACTTGCATCCGCGCTAGAATCTGGTTGCCACATTTGTGACTTATTTCTTTCAATTCGGTTCCAACTGTGTAATGCGTGACTACTTCAGATCCTGATACTATTAAAATTTTGATGATTTGGTTGCTGTGTAATGGGTAACTAGTTCTTTTGGTTCTGGTATACCTATTCAGTCTGTCAAACACATAGGTCAGATTGATTTTGGATCCGCAGTAGTTCAGGGAAGTTATTCGATTCCCTGCATTTTTAATACTAGTATTCTTCCTTTTGGTCAATGCAGGATCATGTTAGAAAGTACATAGTCTGCTGGTTCCAAGATTTAGTATAACCTGTATTCAGGGGAATTGTTTGGTTTTATTTTGCTAGGCCATTTGATCTTGCATCTCACTCCCAAGTGTGACTGCCCCTAGGCCAGGCAAACTTACCATCAAATGATTATTTCTTTGATCATCTGTTTGCTGTGTAATGGGTTAGTTCTTTTGGTCCTGATATGGTTGTGGCTTGAATTTGGATCTGCTGTGAATCACATTTGGATGTTAATCTTACCATTAAATGCTAATATCTTTGATCATCTATTTGCTGCGTAACGGGTTAGTTCTTTTGGTCCTGGCATGGCTGTGGCTTCAATTTGGATCTGGAGTAAATCACATTTGGACGTTAATATTAATATCATGACTCAATACTGTTTTGTGTTCTGTACATCCATGTTCTTAATTAAATTAGGCCTTCCATTTGGTTTTTAGGAATTTGAAGTGTTTTTGTGATTCAGTTAGTCAATTCTCATGCCTGCTGGTGTCCATGCATGTTCTAATGTGATTAACTTATTCAATTGTTTGCATTTTTTGAATCACTTCTCATGCTAGTTGTATGATATATTCTTTTAGGCACAAGTGTATCTCTGGTAAACATGCTTATCTCTGGTAAATAGGTTCGTCCATATGCTTGTCTCTTGTAAAATGGGTTCCTATATCTGTTAGGATCGTGGACCTCTTGCTGTTCCAATCCTTTACTTTTTTGTCTCGGCGAAATTGGGTGCCTCGTCTGTTTGTAGCGTGCATGCATTTTTTTCCTGGTCCATTAGGAAGCAAATAGGCATGTGCAATATAATCTAAATGCATGATTATGATATAAAGTACCTAATCTGCTGGCTCCCACATTTAGGATAACATATATTTAGGGATTGCCTCATGTACCCATCAACCTGATAAGAGTGATTACTCTCTTGAATTGGTTGGTTTTACGTTGCCGTCAAATGTATCTTACTGTCAAGTGTGACTACCCCTAAGTGGGCCATTTCGTATTGCCATCAAATGCATCTCCATCCAATCAACACTGTAGATGATCACTGTATCGAATTACTGTAGATATCATGTGTTTGTACCATTGTTCATGCGTGGATGGTCAAGAAATATCAGGGATCTGCAGCTCCCTCCGAACTTCCTTGGAATGTTAGAATCTGTATGCCATGCACTGTATTTACAGACATATTTCCTTTTGCTCTGATCCATTTGTGTAACGATGGGTTATTACTTCTTTAGGTCCTGGTATTTAGGAAACTCATGTTGGGTCATCTTTGTTGTTTTAATGCTTTGACTACATAATTAGTGATTGAAAGTATTCTTTCTAATGATGTTTTATTCTTCTTTTTGATGATCATTTTAACACATAACCCGATCTGCTATAAATGACAACCATGACTCTGACAGTGTTTTGTGTTTCCCATCTGTTTTGACCTCTACAACTCCCGTCTTGGTTTGTTGGAATTCTTTGCATGTTTAATTCTAGGATTTATGCTTTCCTTCAATGAATGATTATGTTAGGAACTACCTAATCTGGTGTTAATTCATGCGTTTTGGTCATACATGTAATTTGTGTAGGTCTGCTGTTTAGTTTGCTGTTATGTGTGCTTGTTATGGTATTTAGGGAAAAACTACCTATGGCAACTGAAAGATCGTGGATGTCGCCTAGGAGGGGGCGGGGTGAATAGGCGCTTTAAAATAATTACGGTTTAGGCTTGAACAAATGCGGAATAAACCTAGCGGTTAATTTGTCAAGCACAAAACCTACAACAACTAGGCTCACCAATGTGCACCAACAACTTATGCTAAGCAAGATAAACAACAAAGTGATAGCAAGATATATGACAAGAAACAATATGGCTATTACAAAGTAAAGTGCATAAGTAAAGGGCTCAGGTAAGAGATAACCGAGGCACGCGGAGACAACGATGTATCCCGAAGTTTGCACCCTTGCGGATGCTAATCTTCGTTTGGAGCGATGTGGAGGCACAATGATCCCCAAGAAGCCACTAGGGCCACTGTAATCTCCTCACGCCCTCGCACAATGCAAGAAGCCGCGATTCCACAAAGGGACCCTTGAGGGCGGTCACCGAACCCGTACAAATGGCAACCCTTGGGGTGGTCACCGAACCCGTACACTTTGGCAACCCTTGGGGGCGGTCACCGGTACCCGTCAAATTTCTCGGGGCGATCTCCACAACCTAATTGGAGAACCCGACGCTTGCCTGGAGCTTTACACCACAATGATTGAGCTCCGAACAACACCAACCATCTAGGGAGCCAAGGCACCCAAGAGGAACAAGTTCTAGGGTGTCCAAACACCCAAGAGTAACAAGCTCAAGGGTACCAAGCACCTAAGAGTAACAAGCTTCTCAACTTGTAACTTCCACGTATCACGTGGAGAACTCAAACCGATGCACCAAATGCAATCGCAAGGGCACACGGAGTGCCCAAGTCCTTCTCTCTCAAATCCCACCGAAGCAACTAATGCTAGGGAGGAAGATGAGAGGAAGAACAAGAAGGAGAACACCAAGAACTCCAAGATCTAGATGTAATGAGTTCCCCTCACATAGAGGAGAAAGAGATTGGTGGAAATGTGGATCTAGATCTCCTCTCTCTTTTGCCTCAAAAACTAGCAAGAAACCATGGAGGGATTGAGAGTTAGCAAGCTCGAAAAAGGTCAACAATGGGGGAAGAACACGGGCTCAAAGGATAAGGTTCAATGGGGAAGAAGACCCACTTTTATAGGTCCCCACGAATCTGCCCGTTATGTGCACAAAACTGTAGGACCCGTACAACCGATGCACGAACCGGTACAACCAGTCAAAGCAGAGGAAAACCAACCTATAGGAAAAAAGGCCTAAGCGGTACAACAGCCCGGGGAACCGGTAATACCGGTTAAACCAAACTAACCGGTACAACCGGTCAACAACCGCCCAAGAACCGCTCCAAAACAAAAACTAGTCCGGTGGTAGAGCGGTACATGGCCGGTACAACCTTCGGACCAATTCTGGAGCGGTACAACCGCTCCAAACACCGGTTGTACCGGTCAACCGGTACAACAGCTCTAATGGGCGGTACAACCTCTCTATGTAAAACAGGTAGGATCAAAACAGCCACAACTTTCGCTTACGAGCTCCGAATTCGACGAAATCAAGTTTGTTGGAAAGCTAGCGACAAGGGATAACACAAACTTGATAGAAATAACAATAAGAAGCAAATTAGAAAAGGCCCACATGAAAAAGGTGAGAACTTTTCCTAAAATAAGACTGGTAAAACCTCCAACACTGAAAACGCAATAGAAGAAGCATGTGAACTCCGTTTTTGATGAACTCAAGCTTGTCATAAAGATGACCATAAGCTCTAAGACTCGCAAAGAGAACCAAACAAGAACCAAGAAAGATGATGCAAGGATGCAATGGTTTGAGCTCTGTACAAATGATACGATCAAGCTAATCATCAAGAGCCCCCCTTGATAGTACGGCAATCGATCCTATAGCCCGGTCTCCCAACTACCACCATGAGACCAGTAAAATAGAAAACCTATCAAGGGAAAACATTTTCCTTGCACATGGTCCACTTGATCTAGATGATGACAATCCTGACTCCATGTTGGACCACCTTTCTTGATTGCATTGGCTCGATGAAGACTAGATGATTGCTCGCCCATACTCCACTATGGGTGAGCCACTCTTCGGCACACCTTCACAAGTCCATTGACACCACAATGGATGGCAAGCTTCAAGCACTTGATCACTTCGTGGTGCTCCACTTGAACTTGCACATGACAATCTTGATGACGATCACCACTTGATGTCATCCTCTCCATGGGTTGAGTGATATCTTCCTCTTGACGTAAGCCCATGAACACGTACCTAACCCCACATAGAACTCTCACATAGACCATGGGTTAGTACACAAAGTGCAATGGACAATGCTTACCAAACCGCGAGATCACTTGATCCCACTCGGTGTATCTTCTACGCTTTGTGTGATGATCAACTTGAATCACTCTATGTACTTAGTCTTGATCAACCTTGACTCTTTCCAACTCTCTTCATTTGGATGATGTCTTGAAGGTAAACATGAATGATCACACAATCTTCTTCTTCTTCTTCAAGACATACTTGGAATAAGCTCAATACTCACATTACCAATCTTTGGATAATTCCTTAATAGCACCTTGGTCAACTCATAAACTCCTTGAAACCAGCACATGGACTTCAAGAATTGCATATGGACGAATCCTTCAAATATAACTCAATGCAACCATTAGTCCATGGAGAATGTCATCAATTACCAAAACCACACATGGGGGCACCGCATGTCCTTTCAATCTCCCCCATTTTGGTAATTGATGACAATCACTTTCAAGAGAGTTTATATAAGGAATTATGCATCACTATGCAATTCAACAACCAATAATGCATGCATATGCGATGCAAATGCTTAGGAACAACAATAGAGTAAGAGGAAAAAACTGTATAAACTTCTCCACAAAACTCTCTAAAACTTCTCCCCCATTGGCATCGATTGCCAAAATGGGAGAAAAGCTTAAAAGCCAATATAAATTGTGTTCCTCCATAAATTGTGTATTTCTCAACAAGAGAGTGGAATACAATACACATATCCAATGGTAAGTACTTGGAGGAAGACAAACTATATTGAGGCCCAAAGATTGCAAAAGAATGATATGCCACAAAGACATAACAAAGGAGAAACAAGCAATCAAAAGATACCAATTGAAGCAAGCAATCAAAGGATATCAATTGAACCAACTAGACCAAGGATCCTATGAGCCACATGAATAAAGGAAATTATGATATGAGCAAAGGAGTGTTCTAAAGAAACTAGAGAAGCTCCCCATGATTTGTGCACACATAAGAATTTTTGTATTTGGATACAAAGTGCACAAAATAGGATCATAGCTCCCCCAAAATCAATAGAAACTTACAACAGGTGCAAGTGAGCATATAGAAAACAAGGCCTAGCACTTGCAACAAACACATGGTTGAGCAACATGTAAAAGAGGCAACTTAAGAAAAGGCTCAACCAATATGATGTGTGTGAGTCATGGCAAAGCATTTGAGAAGACTAATGTAAGGGTGAGCATTAAGCATCAACATAGTCTTAAAAAGTGGAGATACAAGGTGCATGACATGTCCTTCCCACACACACCAAGAAAAAGGGTTCACAAGCACACTAAATATGCAAAAAGACTAACGAACACTTGTGACAACCCAAGGTGAAGATAGAAAGTGTCAGCCTCATGAAGACAAGGGATACCAATTAAGATGGCAAAAGCCTCGCCAAGACAGGCATGAGGAGAAAGATCTTCACCACACAAGAGTGGATTAAGATGCAATGATATAAGACACGCACTCAAGGCAAAAGCTTTCATGGAGCCACCAAAGAAATAACAAAAGAAAGACAAGGTGGACGTGGAAGAAAGGATATCATCTAGATATGCAACTTCTCTCAAGTGTATAAGATTCTAGGTAGACAAAATCATGATGATATATATCTACAAAGAAGGATGTACACCTGGAATAGTGACAACACGAAGGAACAAGATATCCAAAAGGAAGTCATAGATATACCAATAAGATATTTGCTTGGAAGCATAGCACATGGCTAGATATGGTCTTATTGTGTATAAATGAATTCCTACCACACAACCATCAAAGACATCACAACTAGCAACAAAAGATCATTGTTGGGATGCTTTGAGAAAGGAAACAAATATCACAAGAAAGAATGAATAACATGCCATGATACAACCTACACACGGTTGATGCAATAAATGTGTGCATGTAGTAGATGATGATACTTGTTACTGAGATATCATTGGAAGGATGTAGTAGAAACCAATTGAAGGTAGAAAGTAGTTCATTGATCATCCTAGCTTGATTCCAATAAGCACATGGTGACAACACCTCCCTTTTGAATGAGCCGAGTATCCAATGCATCTCCAATTGTTCCTAGAACAAAAACACAAACAAAATGGTACCCAAACTCATTGGGACCAAAGGGTTAGAAACATCAATACATAGGATAATCTCCACATAAATATGTGCAAATAGATATGAAAATGAATTTTATACACATCTCATCTGATGTGAGACTTGGTGGAGATTCCCCTATATATTGGGTCAAAGAAAGAAAGCATGCCAAGGAAACTACATGAAGTTAATATGCATGCTTAATACTTTCAAGAACGGATACCAAAATACAAGGAAATACCAAGTGAAAAGGATACCAAATGGAGAAATCATCACTTGGAATATATCAAAGATACATCAAGGAATGAGATATCCATTGGAACACACAAAAAGATATCAAACTCCCCCAAGAGAGGATGGTTCCAAACAAACCAAGCTCTCTATAAAGTTTCATGATGGCACAAGTATCAAAAAGAAACGGCTTATCGTCCACCAACACCCACTTAAAATGGATCACAAGATTAGTGTTTTATAGAAAATAGGATAGCTCCCCCGCGAGTTGTGCATTATAGAGAATTTGCAATTGAATACAAAATGCACAAGGTAGGATCACCACTTTCACTATATCAAGAAAGCACTATACAAGATCAAGAAAACAACAAGATCCTCAAGTGGCACGGAAGGCAATGGGAGTTGACACAAACTTGGCAAGAGATAAGGCAAATAAAAAGCAAACGCCAACATGAAGATGATCAATAATTTCTACCACACATAAGTGAGTACAAATTGTCAAAAGACAAGAAGTATTTGGAAGTAATTCCCGGTGGTAGATAGTAAGGATATCCGACATCATCTTCACACCAAACACAAGCAAATTGCAACTTGTAGAGCTAACATGCCACCTAGGAACAAGATAATTTACAATATCAATTCCAGGTGACAATATCTCAAATGTACACATTTTCTAGGCTTGTAGTATGCACATAGCATATTACTCCCCCATAATGTGATACCAATAAAAACTTAACAAGAGGCAATAAGAGTATCCAACAAGAGATGATTAATGGACTATTTAGAATTTGAATTTCTCATGAGAAGACATACCACATAGTGACTAGATACTCTTGTAATATCAATACTAGATTGTATTCCTCATGTACACGCAATTATAAGATTGTGAGGTGCACAAAGCACATCACTCCCCCATAATGGGATATTCCATTAATCTCTCATAAGAGTCAACTAAGAAACAAACAAGATGAACAAAGGCTCAACGCACGACACACACGTACATGATGTGCAAACCAACATACACATACTTGATTACTCAAGTTAAGCACATTGGAAACACACCATATACAAACACATGCAAGGTACAAAACCACAACATGCTAAGGGGCAAGTAACTATCGATGTAAACAATTTAAGTACGAGTTACCGCAAGGAGGAACATTGGATATAACATAGAAACTTGATAAACCAATTGACTTGGCTTGAGACAATAAGAATGATGAAGTCCCCTTAATTCTTCATAATGTAGCCAAGTATCCAATGCCCTCCAACAACACCTACTGATCAAGTTTGAGCTTGTTGGTCCCCAACCAAGTTGGGTCCTAAGAGGTTAGTCACAATAGGCTTGGCAACCCAAATGGTTCTTTTCTTGACACCACTTTGAGCACCAACAAACTTGGCAAACACATTGCCAACCTTATCCTTCCCAAGAGAATAGATATTATCAATAATAATTGGGTAGGATAAGTTACCACTAGTGCATGAAGAAGCGACGTGACCTTTCTCATGACATAAGTAGCAACGTCTACTCTTCACTTTCTTCTCACTTGATTTCTCAACTTGAGAAGCATTAGCTTGAGTATTCTTTGGAAGAGGCATTTCTTCAACTTGTGGTTGAGCATGAGATTGAACTTGTGGCCGCTTCCCTTGTTGCTTGTCACTAATGGCCTTCTTCTTCAATGGGCAAGATCTCACATGATGCCCTTCAATTTTGCACTTGAAGCAAACAATCTTGGCCGATTTCTTGACTTGTTCTTGGCCCTTCTTCTTGTTTAACTTGGACTTCTTCTTCTTGTTGGAGTTGAATCCAAGTCCACCTTTGTCATTGGGGGATTTTTGCACAATCAAGATATTGTTGAGTGTGGATTTCCCTTCATGACTCTTTTCCAAGTCCTTCTTTAAAGAAGTGACTTGGGCCTTGAGCTCTTTGATTTCCTCTACATGGTTAGTCTCAACACAAGTACTAGAGGAAGTATCAGCTTCATCATTAGAGCAACAAGGCAAGGAAAGCAATTCATCACAAGATGTACCAATGTTATGCATAGACGAATTACGAGGACTAACACAAGGCAATATAGAATTTTGACTAAAAGGAGTGCTAATGTCCACATGAGGCTCACTAGATGTTACCTTAGCAATCATAGCCTCATGAGCTATTTTTAGCACATTATGGGATACAAGAAGATCATCATGAGAGCTAGAAATCGTTTCATGACTTTTTTCCAATTTTCCATACTTGCTAGATAGCAACTCAAGTTGAGCCCTTAGCTCAACATTCTCCTTTATAATGGATGCTTCACAAGAAATAGAGTTAGTAGCACAAGCATCATCATTAACAACAAGAGGAGAAGGCAACTTGGCCAGCTCTTTTAAATAAGAAGCTTCAAGTTGAGCATGAGAATCGGTGAGTTTGATGAGCTCACCCTTGTTGACCCTTGAGCCATTTTTGAGGTGCTCAAAATCCTCAAGGAGTCTAGCATGAGCAACTTCAATCTTAGCATTTTTAGTTTCAAAAACATTGGCCACCTCAAGAGCTCTATCATTAGATTCCTTCACTCTAGATAATTCTAGATCAAAAGTCTCCTTAAGAGATTCCTTGGTGGTTTGTTCAAGTTCAAGAGCTTGAGAGAGGTCCGCAATCTCATTAGCGTAATCACGCTCATGACCTTCCATTTTATCAATGGTGACCTCATGCTCCTCAAGACGAGATTCCAACTCATCAATATATTTCTTGCTCTCAATAGCAATCACATGATTTCCATGAAGTTGGAACGAGCAATTTTATTCTTAAGAAGAGCTTTAAAAATCATTTCCCCCTTAATTTTTAAGGAGGCAACATCATCATTCTCTTCATCATAATCGACATCATGATCACTCTTGCCATCATTGATATCATCACAAGATATATTGGGATTCAAAGTGGGAGATACCTTTGAAGCCTTGGAGCACCATTCAAGACCACACACTAAAAAAAGACACATCCGTGACATTTTGGGCCGAACGAAAAAAAATTCTGTCATACATATGACACTTCTATGACGATAATTGTTACAAAACCCGGTATCATCATAGATGCGGTGGGCTCCTACTTCTATGACAAAAAATCATGACAGAAAGTGGGATTTTCGTCCTGGGCGGGCCGGAGACACAGCTGCATGACATTCTTTGGACCGTCCATGACGGAAAAAACCATGATAGAAGCGAGGGGGAGGAAAATTTCGGGGAGTTGCCGGTTATGGTGGGAGACCGATGCGCGTTTCTCTCGTACGTACGCGCGTGTGTGTGAGGCGTTGGCTCTAACTGAACCCGAGCGAGGCGTTCGGCTCTAACTGAACCCGAGCGATTGCACTGCAGGCTACGCGTTACTGAACCCGAGGGATCGATCGATGGCTGTTAAATGAACCCGATGGAGCGATTCCTTCGCTACTGCTGCTAACTGAAGCCGATCGATTGGATGAATAGTGAGCGTTGCGGGGGGGTTTGGATGAACAGTGAGCGGTGGCGTTGCCTCTAGATGAACAGGAACCCGTGGTGTGGAGGGCCGGATGAACAGTAGACGGTGGAGGGGTGGCCGTGGAGGGGTGGTTGAACAGGACCCCGTGGTGTGGAGGGCTGGATGAACAGTAGACGGTGGAGGGGTGCCCGTGGAGGGGTGGTTGAACAGTAGCCGGTGGAGTAGCGCGCGGTGGAGGCTGGATGAACAGGAGCCCATGGAGGCTGGAGGAGGTCGATGGTAGACCGTGGAGGCTGGAGGAGGTCGACAGTGGATATGAACAGTATCCCGTGGAGTCCCGTTTTGCAGTACACCACACCCCTCCCCTCCCGTTTCGATCGTAGCACTCCAACACAAGTCCGTTTCGTCCGTTTTGAGGTACGCCACACCCCTCCCGATGAACAGGTCCCCCGTTTTGACCGTAGGAGGTCCATTTCCTCCATTTTGCGGTACGCCACACCCCTCCCGATCAACAGGGCCCCCGTTTCGACAGTAGGAGGCCCGTTTCCTCCATTTTGCGGAACGCCAGGACCCTCCCGATCAATAGGACCCCGTTTCGAACGTGGCCGGTCGAACACAAGGCCGTTTCCTCCATTGTGCAGTACGCCAGGCCTCGTTTCCATCGCCTGTTCTGTCCAAGCCCTCCCGATGAACACGACCACGCATTCCGTTCTGACCCAGCCGGTTGGCTCCCCATGAACACGACGGTGACGTTGTTTCTCCGTTCCGACCCAGCCATGTATGTATGCGCGAGTAGGCGTTCGAGACCCTGCCCGTATGTACATACGTGGCCATATTTTCTTTCTTGCACCGCTGTACGTACGTGTACGTGCGCGCCTCTACTACGACCAGTATGTACGTACACGTTCGCGACCAGAATGACAACGCTACGTACGCTTCGACCAGGTGGGTCTCGACTGGCAGGCACTTCCTTGCCTGCGGAGATGTAGCTGGTGGGTCCCAGCAGTCAGGGGGGGGGGGGAATCGTCTTTTTTTCCCGGACGCACTTCCTTGCGTGCGAAGATGTAGTTGGTGGGTCCCAGCAGTCAGGGGGGCGAATCGTTTTTTTCGGACGCACTTCCTTGCGTGCGAAGGTGTAGCTGGTGGGTCCCAGCAGTCAGGGGGGAAACGATTTTTTCGCGAAATATGGTGGCCCGTCCGGTGGGTCCCCGCTGTCAGGTGGAGGAATAATTATTTTGCGCGTAATAAGGAGGCACTTCCTTGCTGCGGCCGTGGACCCAGCTGTCAGCCTCTCCACGTACAGTCCACGTCCGATGGAAGCTGTTCCTTGACCACGTTGACCACGCCGCGCCGAGAGCACCAGGGCGGTGGACGACGGCGAGGCCTAGGAAGGGAACGACGGGGAGCCGGGGAAGACGCGGCAGTGGAAGCCCGCGCCGAGAGGAGTACGAGGGTTCACTGCTTCGGCTGCGGTGTGGGGTTGTCATCGCCGCAGGGCCTGGCCAGCGGTAGGAATAGTAGGGGGCGGTGAGGCCTCCGCGGAAGCACATCCGGCCACGGGAGGCAAGAGCATGCGGCATGATCGACGCTGCTTTGGGCGGCTGGAGCAAGAAGACCAGAGGATGAAGAAGCACTACGGCCGTTGGATGGACATCGTACGGTCACTGGAGCTAGAATCGTTTATGTTGACTAAGTTGACAAAGCCCTCCGTCCCTGTCAACTTAGTAGGCCCACAAGTCAGCCTCCCACCAAGGTGGGTCCCAGCTAGCTAGGGGGGGTATTCATTTTCTTGTGCGTAATAAGGAGGCACTTCCTGTGGGTCCGAGATGACAGCAGGGGGAACTTTTTTTTCGTGAAATATGGTGGCCCGTCGGGTAGGTCCCAGCAGTCAGGGGCAAACATTTTTTACGCGAAATACTGGTGGACCGTCCGGTGGGTCCTTGCTGTCAGGTGGAGGAATAATTATTTTCCGCGTAATAAGGAGGCACTTCCTTGCGGCTGCCGTGGACCCAGCTGTCAGCCTCTCCACGTACAGTATTCTTCCGATGGAATTCGGTCGTTGACCACATTGACCACGCCGCGCCGAGAGCACCACGGCGGTGGACGACGGCGAGGCCTAGGAAGGGGACGACGGGGAGCCAGGGAAGACGCGGTAGTGGATGCCCACGCGGAGAGGAGTACGAGGGTTCACTGGTTCGGCTGCGTTGCCGTCGCTGCAGAATAACAGGGGGTGTGGGTGAGTGGAGTGGAGGGATGGCCTGGCCAGCGGTGGGAGTAGTATGGGGAAGGTGAGGCCTCCGCGGCAGCATAGCCGGCCATGGGAGGCAGGAGCAGGCGGCACGACCGGCGCTGCTTTGGGCGGCTGGAGCAAGAAGACCAGAGGTTAAAGAAGCACTACGGCCGTTGGATGGACATCGTACGGTCAATCGAGCTAGAATCGTGCATATTGACTAAGTTGACAAAGCCCTTCATCCCCGTCAACTTAGTAGGCCCACTATACTGGTCCCCGCTAGCAGGGGGGTATTCTTTTTTTTGGGCGTAATAAGGAGGCACTTCCTTGCGTGCGAAGATATAGCTGGTGGGTCCGAGATGTCAGCGGCGGTAACGTTGTTTTCATGAAATACAGAGGCCCTTTCGGTGGGTCCCACGTGTCAGGTGGAGGAACCATTATGTTGCGCGTAATAAGGAGGCATTTCCTTGCGTGCGGCCGTGGACCCAGCTGTCAGCCTCTCCACGTACAGTCCACTTCTGATGGATGTCGTTCATTGACCACGTTGACCAGGCCGCGCTGAGAGCACTAGGGCAGTAGACGACGGCCAGGCCTAGGAAGGGAACGACTCGGAGCCAGGGAATACTCGGCAGTTATTTCCCACGCGGAGGTGTACGAGGGTTTACTGGTTCATCTGCCGTCGCTGGAGAATAACAGCATGTGTGGGACTGAGGGTGAGTAGAGGGATAGCTAGGCCAGCGATGGGAGTACGGTGGGGTGGTGAGGCCTGCGCGGCAGCACAGCCGGCCGCGGGGAAGAGGGAGCAGGCAGTCCCGCCGGCGCTTGTTTGAGCGGCTGGAGCAGGAAGAGCAGAGATTGAAGAAGCACGACGGCCGTTGGATAGACATCCAACAGTATACAGGCCATCTGTGGAAAGCCTCAAATCTGTGGAAAACAGCATACATCCCATCTGCCATTATTTCAAATAGTTTACAACTCATTTGCTAATTCTTACGGGTTTTTCTGGAGCCCATATTCTTTTTGTTAGCATTACAGCCCATATTGTGGCCACGGTTAAAAAATTATACAAAATTGTCCACGCATTCAGACTAATTTTAAAAATAAATGTATATCAATATAAAATCCAATAAATTGTCCACGCATAAAAATCAATGCAATTTAAAATCTAGAAATGAAAAAAAGATATTTGAAACTAATTGCCGGTTTGATGTGTTTTAAAAATGTACAGCCCATTTCTCATTACTGATAGGCCATTTTCTCGGCCAGCCGAATGAAGCTCTCCTCGTCTAGCCCAACAGGCCTGATAAAGTGACTTACTTGACAAATCACAAAAAAAAACTGGGCTAGACATTTTCAAAAAGAAAAAAAACTACTGGGCTGGTCTGGGGTGAACATAAAAGAAAAGGCTGTCTAGACAGGCCAGAGTGTCCCGCACAGCCCAGTTGACACCCTGCTTCCGTCTCAAAAACATATTAGATAAATGCCACTCCAATTATGGCAATTCATAAAAATGCCACTGCAATTTCCGAACTTTGAAAATGCCACTGCAATTTTTGCAAACTTTGAAAAACGCCACTATAGTTTGCAAACTTTGAAAAACGCCACTCCAGACTTCAAAAAATGCCACTAGAAATGGCATGAAATGGCATTTTTCAAAGTTTGGAAATTACAGTGGCATTTCTCGGAGGCATTTATCAAATTAATCCAAAACAAAAATAACTGGGCGAGCTGCTGGGTCCCTGGTGTCAGCTGCTCGTTGTGCAATTCTCTCGTTTACTGACTACGTTGACAATGGCATGGGACCTAGATGTCAGAAATCCACTAGGAGGAGCCATTATTTTTATTGACTTGAAATAAAGAGGCACTTGCTTGCGTACTGCCATGACCTTGGCGGGTCCCTGCTGTCATCCTCTCCATGTACAATCATCTCCTGATTGTGTACGCGTCAAGTTGCTAGGCCCACAAGTCAGCCTCTAAACCCGTGGAGGACAAATACAACCCATTTAAACAAATAACATCCCATTCCATACGTTCAAACAGAAAGTTCAACATTCAGAGCAAAGTAACAGGTCTGATTCACATATAGAGTACTGAACTTCCACGTTGACAACCATCATAGCCAAGTTAACTATCTACTCCCACTAGACAAGTACTAACTTACTCTTAGCTAACTAGACGATGCCGGCGGTACACGCTAAACACTGGCACCGGCGTCCTGCGCCTCGCCTCGGACTTGCCAGAGGTGCGATAGGGCGCGTTGCTCGCGCGCGTTGGCCCTTTCCATGCCAGAGTGGTCCACCGAAGCTTTGGCTTCCAAGCGGGAAACCCACTTGACATGCTGGTAGTAAAAATCGGCGTCGCAAACGCGTGCATGCCCGACAGCCTCCAGGGCTATTTGCCGGGCGCCGGCCTCCACGTAGTCGGCCCTGTTGCGGGCGCTCTGCTCGCGACTCAGAGCGTCGGTGCGCTGCTGCTCCATGTCCCGCTGGCGGCGCAAATCGGCGTTACGCTGCTCCTCCGCCAGGCGGTCGCGCTCCAACAACTCCTTCTCCTCCGCCATGCGGTCGCGTTCCAACAACTCCTTGATCTGCGCATTGCCATCTAAATACAGATAGAATGCCTCCTCCCTCCGTCAGCCTTCCGGTGAAAAACTGAACACTAGTTCCGGCGGTGACCGCCTCCGGCGTCGCCTACCGCGGACGGGAGGGGGCATGGCGGACGTGGCGAGCGACGTCGGGCTGGTGGGGGCTTATGAGGATATGGCGAGTTGGGTCACGGTGGCACTGGAGAATGCCAGGAAACAGTACTTATAGGGGGAAGGTAGCGCGGCGGTCATCGGAATTCAATGCATAATGGCTTAGCGCGCCAGCTTGCCGTGGAAAACTAGGGAAACTGAAATTATGACTGTGTCATCCCGTCCCGTCTGGGTCGCACGCTGGCATGGCGGTCAAACGAGTGCACTCGAATCATCTCCCTCCTTGTCAATAATGATTTCACGGATTTAAAAAGCCCGCAACAATTAAAGCATATCTTTTTTTGCATCAGTTAGCTGCCTTAATTATGGCCGACTGCATGTAGGCACTCAAAATCACTCGCAGGCAGTACGCGAAGCAGCATGCAACAAGTCGCAGCCGAGGACACGCATGCAACCACTTAAATCACTAGAATTAATTAGGCTTAAACTTCTGCATGCCGTTAATTATTCCCATGCCTTGGTCTTGCTGCTTTGCTCATGGGACTAATAAACCCGGACGGAGGGAGTACCTTGGTTGGTGAGAGGTTTGAATTAAGCCCTGCAAACCGGAAAGGAGGTACTAGTACGTGTGTGACCCGCTATTTATTCGTGTAGGATCAAGTAGGTCGTTTCTTGAATTGAGCCCTGCAAACCGGAAAGGAGGTAATACGTGTGTGATATGCTATTTATCCGTGTAGGATCGATAGTGTAGCTTGTCAGTTTCTTCAGAGGTAGGCATTTTTATCCGTGTAGGATCGACAGTGTAGCTTGTCAGTTTCTTCAGAGGTAGGCATTTTTATTCAAAAAACTGCCACTTTGCATCTTGCGTCGCAAATAAAACTGCCAGGTGCGCATTTGTAGGCTAGCTAGTGATCGATCAGTAACTTGTAAACACTGAGCGAACAGAAATAAGTAACTGCTAATGCATCTCAATGATTCACTGATCATATACTACCTCTCTCTCAGTTTAAAGGGCGTGCGCATACCCCTAGATCGTCAATTTGACCAACCTAATACAAGTCATATATTACAAAAAATATACCACATAAACTACAGAGTTTCTACTTTCAAAAGGTATAATTTTTGTGTTATATAGTTTATATTAGGGTGATAAAATTGGAAACCTAGGAATACGCGCAGGACTTGTAAACTGAAACGGAGGTAGTACAAATATGTAGCTCCAAAAGCAAAGATCAGCCACTTCGGATCTTGCGTCGCAACTAAAACTAACTAGTACGATTCCCATACATAAGATCAACATGTTAATGCATCTCAATGATTCACAGATCATATAAAAATATGTAGCTCCAAAAGCAAATATGGATGCTTCTCTTGGCCAACATTCGGTACAGACTGAAAGACTAATTTATTTGTGAAGTCTACAATTCCTCTTGCAAACGTAAGTGGTTTCACCAACAGCTGGAACCATGAGAATGAACCACACATGATGGAGGAACATCCACTTCAATATGATTTGGTCTTCTCTCGATCACACCGCGAGACTATTTTCGGAATACAAACTTTAACTTAGGGAAAATGATGCCCACTGTATAATCAGACCAAAGCAATGAAGCACGAAGTGTTGGCCAGTAAATAGTACAGTACTACTTTTCTGCAGTCCATGAAGTGACTATCCAATCTTTGTGTCTATTTTCCAATGGCACTGCATGCAGTGACTATACTATTCTCTTGTGCAGTTCAACCAAAATTGCGGACACTTTGTTTGTTTGCCAAATAGCAACGGGCAGACATCTCTGTCTGCACAAATATCAAGCAGCTAGTAAACATATACCACACCATGTTCACAGTGATGGAAGAGGTGAAATCGATACAACCGAAATTGAGCATCCAATAATTGAATCCTGTCCTGCACCTCCAATGTAGGTCCACCCTGCCAATAAATTCACATGAAACCACTAGTATTACTACGAAATGACAGTACAAAAAGAGTAGCAAGATAGTAGCAAACCATGTACCTTCGTAATGAACAGCTCATAGTGCCACCAATTGGATATAAAGGTTTGGAAAAAAACATGCTCCTAATGTTGAACCAGTTGGACTTTTTGTGCAGCTCCACTAAAATCGAGCATCCCTGTTTGCATAGATATTGAAAGTGTGATTACTATAAAAGTGGCACTAGTTGAAGCATAGACTCACAAATATAAGCATTCCAATTTCTTAATGGGAAAAGGTAGCAAGACTGTTTCTAACCACCTGTTTGAAGGAATAAATAAAGCAACAGCGGCTGATGTCAGGAAGGCATACATAGTTTTTTTCAGAAAAACTGAGCCATTCCTGACCTTTCCTCTTCTTTTAAGCAAATTTTGTGCAGTTCTACTAAAATAAAATGCCATCACCGCCTTGACCATTTAGTTACACTGTACAAAAGGAAACAACTTAACATTACATCATGATGTCGGGTATGTAGTAGACAGGTGTCGGTGTCAAAACCGGCGGATCTCAGGTAGGGGGTCCCGAACTGTGCGTCTAGGCGGATGGTAACAGGAGACAAGGGACACGATGTTTTACCCAGGTTCGGGCCCTCTTGATGGAGGTAAAACCCTACGTCCTGCTCGATTGATATTGATAATATGGATATTACAAGAGTAGATCTACCACGAGATCAAGGAGGCTAAACCCTAGAAGCTAGCCTATGGTATGATTGTTGTAATGGTTGTTGTTCTACAGACTAAAGCCATCCGGTTTATATAGACACCGGAGAGGGCTAGGGTTACATAGAGTCGGTTACAATGGTAGGAGATCCACATATCCGTATCGCCAAGCTTGCCTTCCACGCCAAGGAAAGTCCCATCCGGACACGGGACGAAGTCTTCAATCTTGTATCTTCATAGTCCTGGAGTCCGACCGACGATGATAGTCCGGCTGATGATAACAGTCCGGCTATCCGGACACCCCCTAATCCAGGACTCCCTTAGTAGCCCCTGAACCAGGCTTCAATGACGATGAGTCCGGCGCGCATATTGTTCGGCATTGCAAGGCGGGTTCCTCCTCCGAATAATTCGTAGAAGATTGTGAACACCAGGATAGTGTCCAGCTCTGCAAAATAAATTCCACATTCCACCGTAGAGAGAATAATATATACACTAGTTCAATCTGCTGACGTTTTTTGCGGCATGATGTCACACCACTACCAAGCTTTACTTCAATCGTTTTTTACTTTACCACCTCAGTGCGTTTAGCGAAGCGGTTTCCTTGGCACGTCTTGTCGAAGCAGAGATCGTGTTCCCCTTATTCCGGGATTCTCATCAATAAGGACGTGGGTAACCCAACCGCGCCATTGATGGTGGCGCTTGGGAGATAAGCGAGTTTTACCAGGCTGGTGGGGACGCATAGACTTCGTCCGCCCATATATAAGAGGATTAGGATCTACCCTTTCACCTACGCCTTCTTCCTCCTTTGCTTATCCATCTCCGCGCACTCGAGCTCCAGCGCCCAAGCCCGCACATCTCGTCTCAACCTTCCCCAGTCATGTCTGGAGAGGGAGGCAAGTGGATGACCTCCTCCGTTACGGAGGGGCACATCGAAAGATTGCGCAGCGCCGGATATCTATCTGGCGACATCGCGCACCGGCTGCCCGACGAGGGGCAGCTCATCCCCACCCCCAGGCCCCATGAGAGGGTCGTATTCCTTCCCCACTTCCTCCGCGGACTGGGCTTCCCATTACATCCCTTTGTCCGGGGGCTCATGTACTATTACGGCCTGGATTTCCACGATCTGGCGCCAAACTTCATCCTCAACATCTCGGAGTTTATCGTCATGTGCGAGGCCTTCCTTTGCATCCAGCCTCACTTCGGCTTGTGGCTCAAGACCTTCAATGTCGAGTCGAAGGTGGTGAAGGGCACTCAAGCGGAGTGCGGAGGCGCCATGTTGGGCAAGATACCCAACGTCGTCTGGCTCGAGGGTGCCTTCGTGGAAACCATCAAGGGATGGCAATCGGGGTGGTTCTACATCACCGAGCCGCGCGACCCTAGATGGGTAGCGGCCCCCGAATTTAGATCTGGGATCCCCATGCGGCTCTTGTCTTGGAAGGAGAGCGGCCTGACCTGGGGTAATTCGGAGGGGCTGACCGGACTCCAAGCCTGTATCCAGAGGCTGGTGAACAAGAAGCTCAAGCTTGTCAACGTGGTCCAGGTCATGCTCATACGACGGATTCTCCCATGCCAAGAACGGGCATTCAAATTGTGGGAGTTCAATCCGGCACAGCACCAGACCTTGAGCAGGCTCTTCGACACTAGGTACGAAGATGCCTGGAAAGTGCTCTTTAAGGGCGCCGAAGCCCCCGCATCCGCCACCGAAGATCGCGGATTTCGCTCGCAGCGCCAAGCTGACGGGGTAAGTGATTCTACCCCTTTACGGGACACTTGCTATTCATAGTTTGACTTTATGCGGGTTTCAATTCCCCTTTTTCCTTTGACAGGACTGGATGAGGAAGGCGGAGCAGATCATCTGTCCGGCTCCTATGCCAGAAAACCTAGTAGACGCCCGTTTAGCGGGGCTGCTGGTTCCGGCACCGCACGTGGTGCCGGAGAAGAAGGCCAAGAAGGAGGCCACGGGTACTCGAAAGAGTTCCCATTTTCAGGTATCCGACGACTCCGAGGTGGACTCCTCCCCCGAAAACGAGGAGGAGAAAGAGGACTCTCTCCTAGAGGAGGGAGAGAGGAAGAGGAAGGCTTCCCCAACAGGGGAGGCCGAAGGGTCCAAGAGGGGAAGGACTATTCCCCCGGACAGCTCCGCCAACGTCAACGTTGGCGACGAAGAATGGCCCTCAAGGGCCAGGCCTCCGGCGAGATCGTAAGCATCCGGATTCCTGAATGATTTACAATTTCTTTTTTGTGTCACATAGTGTCATTCTAATGCCGCACGCTGCCTGTAGTCCGGCCAATGATGATCTCCCCGCTTCATCGAGCGGGTCGTTGGCTCCGTCGGATGTAGACTCCATCCCGACCGCCTCTACCCCTCACGACGCCGAGGACGCCGAGGTGGGATCCCAAGAAGGGACCCATCAGGGGGAGGCTCCGGAGGCACCACAAGGCGGCCTCCCGGACTTTGCGCCGGACTCCACATCGGAACCCACAGTGGTTCCGGAGTCCGGCCGGCGGCCCCTTCGCAAGAAGGGCAAGACCGTGACGCTGCAGCCCCCGTCCAACCGGAGGCGCCGGACAACTTGTTGGAGGCACTCAAAGGTGCTTCCATCGAGGAAGGACACCGCACTATTATGAGTGCGGTGATTCAGAAGGTGCGGCTTGCCAAGAGTGGGCTGACCGAAGCCTGCAGTAGCCTTCTATCAGGCTTTGAGGTAAGAAGTTAAAAATATGCAATGTAATACCGCATAGACAGTAGCCCCTGATGCTTGGTTCGGTGTTCGGAAAGAAAAGCCGGACTGAGGACCTAAAGAAGATATACGCAGGGTTGCTAAAAAAATTATGTCAATATGGGTTTGCAGGCTGCGCTGCTGACCTCTGCCACACTGACTGCGGAGGTCGGTGCTTTGAAGCAGGAGCTCGAGCGGTCCGAGCGAGAGCTCGGCCGTGCCAAGAAGCAGCTCACAGACAAAGAAGGTGAGTAACACCACTTTGAATTTGTACCTTACAGAAAAGGATTTAGGTTGCGACAAAAATAACAGGGATAACGTGGGTACTGCAGGGGCCACGAATGAGGTGGCAACCCTCAAGGAGGCCGTGTCCGTGGCCGAACGCAATGCCGCCGCGGAACGGGTAGAGCGAGAAAAGCAGGAGGCGCGGGTGGCGGAGGTTCGGCAAGAGCTCCAGGCTCTCATGGAAAAGCATGAGAGTTTGGAGCGTGACTCAAAGACTCGAGAGTCCGAGCTAGCCTCGGCACTCGAAAGTGCCAAAGCCGCCAAGGCCGAGGCCCATAAGTCCCTTCAGGAGATTGAGTCGGTGAAGAAGATAGCGGTGGGTAAGGCATTTTTCATGCAAAGCAAGCATGTGAATGTGAATTACGTGTTACTTACCCGAATTCGGAGCTCTCCAGGGGCGTTTGCAGATCTGCCTTGCAGCGTGTCTGATGCCGCCGCATTCTACCGAGCCGAGGAGGGGAGCTCAACGGAGAAGGTCTTCTGGTCTCAGTACGCTGAGGCCGGCCATCCGGTGCCCCCTAGCGACCAGCTGAAGCAGCTGGTCGAGCTCCACAAGGTAGCCGAGCAGGCCATGAAGGGCCTTATAGTCCGGCTGTGGCCTGGAGAGGCCATGCCTGGGAGCTACTTCGGCCTCGTGCGGCGGTTGGTGGATGTGTGCCCCTGGGTGGAGGTTATCAAGCGCTCCGCCTATATTGAAGGTGCTTGTCGGGCCCTTGCCCGCGCAAAGGTGCATTGGGGCAAGCTGGATGCGGAGAAGCTTATCACTGACGCGCCACCAATGGGCAAGGAGTATCGTACGCCCGAGATATACTATAAGACTGTCCTGAAGGGTGCCCGCAAGATTGCGGATGAGTGCCCCAGGGATGTAATTATTGAGTAAATTCGCAGTGTGTTATCCTGTGCGCTGAAAACTTTGTTCATATGCGCTAAGCAACGCTTATTGACTTAAAATATTACCTTCTGTGCGGCCGTTTATCAAATCTGAGAGATGGCAAGTCGTCGGCTTCAGCCCCCATGCCACGAGTGCTGGGGTGTTCGGGATAAACTTGAGCACTCTTGTTCCCATTTATGGGTCCATCTAGGGAGGCGCTCAACACAACGAACAAGGCAACCGGACTTATAATGCTTGAACACTCTCAGCCATAGAATTCTTAATTTTAAATTTTGGCGAAGCCCCTAGTATTCGGAAGACCGAGTTCGGGGCGCTATCCACGCCTTGGCCGGACATTATCCGGTTCTTCGCTCGAAGCAGCGTAAGTCTTTAGGGACTCGAAAGGACCTCTGGAACAGCGACCAGTCTCTCGCCTTATCATGACAGTCAGTTTTAGCTTTCTCCACTGAGGCGTTAACCCGGCTCAACCGGGGCGCAATCGCAGTGGTTCTCCCAGTGCTACCTTAGCCGATAGAACGGAACGTAAGGTGCCAAACATGGGAGCCGGGCAAACCCAACTATTGACCCAAGACTTGATTCGGAGCCGATTCATATAATGCTATAAGTTCGGGGTGCCTCACTTGTGAAAGTGTTCGGACTTATCACACCATAATGCAGGGAACATAAGCCCCTGGTGTATTGGGCTGTACCGAAATATACGGCTGCAACATGTCATAAATGAACATATATATATGAAGTGATGCAATTATGGGCAAAAAGTGCTGCATTATTTATTCAAGAAGTTCTGCTATGAGTGCGGAATGATACAAATAGTGCGGTAAGCAAGGGATTGGACTAATTAAAGGTGTCTCCCTCCAGGGGTAGGCTGCGAAATGGTGTATTTAACAAATTTAATGCTTGTAATGGAGACCACCTGAGTGTTCGTCGCAGCCTTTGTCCCTCCCTGGCTGTTGCATCATGAGTTCGGCAGGTTCGCCGCCGGACAGAGTCCTATGTAAAAAAGAAGAAAAATAAAAGATAAAAAGAGCGACACACTTGGGAGCCCCTGGTGTGGTCGAACCGCACTCTGGGTTTGTTGTGGTCGTGCCCTTCCCCCTATGCCATGGTATCTCCAGAGCGTAATGATGTACGCGGAGAGGTTGTCTTGCAATTGTGCGAGGATTGGGGTTGGGGCCGCATTGCTACGCGTGCTCGAAACGTGCCAGGTGGTCTTGGTTGATGTTGCTCCGAGCGCGTTTGGCCGTGTCCGGTCGTTTAACGGTCGGACTCGAAAATTGCCTTAAAAGGCTGCTCTGTACTTCTGCCGTGAGAGCCGTTGTATATTCCTCCGTTTGGAGGGAGCGTTCCGTGTTTCTGTTGACCGTGATGACTCCACGAGGGCCTGCCATCTTGAGCTTGAGGTATGCATAATGCGGCACCGCGTTGAACTTTGCGAATGCGGTCCGTCCGAGCAGAGCGTGATAGCCACTACGGAACGGGACTATGTCGAAGATTAACTCCTCGCTTCGGAAGTTATCCGGGGATCCGAAGACCACTTCCAGTGTGACTGAGCCTGTACAATTGGCCTCAACACCTGGTATGTCGCCTTTGAAGGTCGTCTTTGTAGGTTTAATCCTTGAAGGTTCTATGCCCATCTTGCGCACTGTATCCTGATAAAGCAGGTTCAGGCTAATGCCGCCGTCCATCAGGACTCTCGTGAGGTGAAATCCATCAACGATTGGGTCTAAAACCAATGCGACGAATCCGCCATGGCGGATAGTGGTCGGGTGGTCTCCTTGATCGAAAGTGATCGGGCAAGAGGACCATGGGTTGAACTTTGGGACGACTGGCTCCATCGCATATACGTCCCTTAGTGCACACTTCCGCTCCCTCTTGGGTATATGCGTTGCGTATATCATGTTTACCGTCCGAACTTGTGGGGGGAAGCCCTTCTGTCCTCTATTGTTCGGCGGCCGAGTCTCTTCCTCGTCATCGCTGTGTAGCCCCTTGTCATTGTTTTCGGCAATTAATTTGCCTGCCTGCTTGAATACCCAACAATCTCTATTGGTGTGGTTAGCTGGCTTTTCGGGGGTGCCGTGTATTTGGCAAGAGCGGTCGAGTATTCGGTCCAAATTGGACGGGCCCGGAGTGGTTCTTTTAAATGGCTTCTTCCGTTGACCGGGTTTGGAGCCTCGGAATCCGGCGTTGACTGCCGTATCCTCATTGCTGTCGCCGTTAATGCGGCGTTTGTTTTTGTTTCGACGCGACCTGCCATTGCGGTCCTTGGTATCCGGACTGCCAGCATTTTTACTGAGGTTGTTGCTGCGAGCTAGCCAGCTATCCTCTCCCGCACAGAAGCGGGTCATGAGTGATGTGAGGGCTGCCATGGATTTCGGCTTTTCCTGTCCTAGGTGCCGGGCCAGCCACTCATCACGGATGTTATGTTTGAAGGCAGTGAGGGCCTCTGCATCCGGACAGTCGACAATTTGATTTTTCTTTGTTAGGAACCGTGTCCAGAATTGTCTGGCCGATTCGTCTGGCTGCTGGATTATGTGGCTTAGGTCATCTGCGTCTGGTGGTCGCACATATGTGCCCTGGAAGTTGTCGAGGAATGCGGCTTCCAGGTCTTCCCAGCACCCAATTGACTCTGAGGGCAGGCTGTTGAGCCAATGCCGAGCTGGTCCTTTAAGCTTGAGCGGGAGATATTTGATGGCGTGAAGATCGTCGCCGTGGGCCATATGGATATGAAGGAGATAATCCTCGATCCAAACCGCGGGGTCTGTTGTGCCATCGTAGGAGTCGATGTTAGCGGGTTTAAACCCTTCAGGGATTTGATGATCCATTACTTTGTCAGTGAAGCATAGTGGGTGTGCGGCGCCTCTTTATTGAGCAATATCACGACGTAGCTCGAGAGAGCATTGTCTGCTGTGTTCGGCCCAGCCGGAGTAGTTGTATCCGGTGCGACGGTATTCGTCGTGGGTCTTGGGGCGCCCACGTGATCCATAGATAGATCTGGATTGTCTTGCCTTGTCCTCCAATATATCCCGCAAGTCCGGCGCGTTCCCCCGTGGCTTCATACTTTTTGAGCGGTGCCGGGGTACGGTTTTGGTGGAGGGCTTATATACCTCTCTGTCGCGGCCACGAGGTGGTCGGTCTGCCGTATTGTGCGCTGGTGATGAAGGTTTGTATGCTTCCTCCTCTAGTCGGGGGAGCAACTTGCATTTTGGGTAGCTTTTGGAGGGGCGTTCGAGTTCATACTCTTCGGCCGCGAGGACCTCGGTCCATCTGTCGGCCAGCAGGTCTTGATCAGCTTGAAGCTGTTGCTGCTTTTTCTTTAGACTATTTGCTATGGCCATTAGCCTGCGTCTGAAACGCTCTTGTTCGACGGGATCCTCATGTACGACGAATTCGTTGTCGTTGAGGCTTGCCTCGTCTCCGGAGGGAGGTATGTAATTATCATCCTCGACCTCTTTGTCTGCCGCTCTCTCGTGAGGGCTTGCTTCTGCCTCCTCCTGCGCTGAATCTTGCTGGAGGGGGTTATCTTCGGCACTTTCTGGGGTGTTGTTATCTCCTGTGCCGGAATCTCCATTCTTGCTGTGGCGGGATTTGGAGCGGCGCCGCTGACGTCGGCGTTTGGGCTGTTTCTTTAAGGAATCTGCCTCCGCTGCTTCTTCGCCGTCCCCATTTTTTGGGGTGTCCACCATGTATATGTCGTATGACGAGGTGGTTTTCCAGTGTCCTGTAGGCGCTGGTTCTTGATCATCTCCGGCATCGTCGTCCATACCGTCGATGTCTTCGGAGTCGTAGTCTAGTACGTCGGTTAGATCATCGATAGTGGCTACAAAGTGGGTGGTGGGTGGGCTTTGAATTTCTTCGTCGTCCATATCCCAACCATCCTGGCCGTTGTCCGGATAGGGCTCTCCGGATACCGAGAGCTGCTTCAGCGATTTTAAGATGTCGCCGGAGGGTGAGTGCTGAAAGATGTCCGCAGCGGTGAACTCCATGATCGGCGCCCAATCAGATTCGATTGGCAGGGGCGCAGGAGGTTTGGAGTCCGGCAGGGAGTCCGGCACCTCGGAGTCATGAGCTTTATAAGGGACGAGGTCAGTGTTCGGCTCCATCGCCGTGGAAGTTGCAGCTCCCGAGGCGGTGTCCAGCCACCCGTCCTCGATCTTCACGATCGGCTCCGGACTATGGGTCGGAGCGGATTCGTGTGCTGCCTCCAAGGTACTGTCCGGCGGCAGAGTTAGGTCGTGCCCATCGTGACAGCGTGGCACGCTCGGCTGCGGCTCAGATCCATCGAAGATCAAGTCTCCGCGGATATCGGCCGTGAAGTTTAGGCTTCCAAACCTGACCTGACGGCCAGGGGCATAGCTTTCGATCTGCTCCAGATGGCCAAGCGAATTGGCCCGCAGTGCGAAGCCGCCGAATACGAAAATCTGTCCGGGGAGAAAAGTCTCGCCCAGGACTGCGTCGCTGTTGATTGAAGAGGCCATCAAGCCTATCGGTGACGACACAGAGGAACTCTCAATGAAAGCACCAATGTCGGTGTCAAAACCGGCGGATCTCGGGTAGGGGGTCCCGAACTATGCGTCTAGGCGGATGGTAACAGGAGACAAGGGACACGATGTTTTACCCAGGTTCGGGCCCTCTTGATGGAGGTAAAACCCTACGTCCTGCTCGATTGATATTGATAATGTGGATAGTACAAGAGTAGATCTACCACGAGATCAAGGAGGCTAAACCCTAGAAGCTAGCCTATGGTATGATTGTTGTAATGGTTGTTGTTCTACAGACTAAAGCCATCCGGTTTATATAGACACCGGAGAGGGCTAGGGTTACATAGAGTCGGTTACAATGGTAGGAGATCCACATATCCGTATCGCCAAGCTTGCCTTCCACGCCAAGGAAAGTCCCATCCGGACACGGGACAAAGTCTTCAATCTTGTATCTTCATAGTCTTGGAGTCCGGCCGACGATGATAGTCCGGTTGATGATGACAGTCCGGCTATCCGGACACCCCCTAATCCAGGACTCCCTCAACAGGCATTAGAGACAAACATACAGACCTCGTCCGATAACATAATGAACATTAATTTTAACAAAGGTGTGACTAGCTTTACCGGGATAATTTGAGTGAACTCTACACCCTCTGTTCCTTAATATAATACGTTTTTGCGGTTCAATTTAAAGTACCCAAACGTCTAGTATTTTGAAAAATAGGTAGTAGTTTTCTTGAGCACATATCTGGGAAAGCTTGCCACACTTTATTTATGTCCACACGCTAATGCAACACCATTCGAATACTACAAATATACACTAAACCAGTGGCTAGTGCAATAGTAGAATAGTTAGTTTATTACAGGGTACAGTACAATGGTTTTACTGAACAGATTTCAATAAACTCTAGCACTGGAAGGTTTCTATAAGAATTAACAATACAAAATGTAAAGGTAACAAGTTTCAGCATTGGTATACTAGCTATGCATGAGCATTAAACCAAATACAAAAGTCTGAAGTAACTAGCATTATTAACTAATGACAGTACAAAAAAATTGCAAACCATGTACCTCCAAGGTAAATATCATTTCGAACTCAGGGGGACCTTAAAAATTGCTATCCCAATCTTGATAATCGATCAAACATAAAAACTTGATCTTTCCTCTTGATAATCAAGAGAATAGCCGGAGGAGGAGGTGCCCACTCTTGACCTTTCCTCTTGTCTTCTTAATTGCCTGTGCAGTTTAACCAAAATAAAATGACATCAGCATCTTGGCATTTTGGTGATACTGTACAAAAAAATTAACTTATCTCATGAAAGTGAGTTATGTAATCTATAAGCATTAATAGTGGAAAAATTTGAAGGTAGTAACAAGTTTCATCGTTGGTATACTGGCTGTGCAACAGCATTAGAATGCCTTAGCTGAAAAATCTTTAATACATCCACAATCAACAACTAACCCTGAAATGATCCAGTGACATTAAATGGCACTGCTTAAATTTATCCGTGGCATTAGACTGAGAGCGGCATTAGTTAAATGTGGCATCACTTTAGCAGTAGCATTGCTTGACTTGACTGCTGGCATTATACTAACAGCAAAAAAAGTGGCAATAAGAGCATGGGAGGCCCATTCGAACAGTGGGTGCACCAGTACGATGTACCTCCACGGACGCAGAGTAGTGAGCGAGGTATGGTTGCCCAGAGCAACAAATATCTAGGCAGCATATGTGGATTACGTCCCATTTTTGTTCTCTTTAGACACCTTTTTCCTATGTGAGGACAACAAACCGATCGACCTGGTCATTCTCTATTGCGTGGTCATGCCTTTCTACCCTTCTTCAACCAAGAGACACAAGACTCGTTCCTTAGCTACTGATTTTCCCCTTTTCAACCTAGATGCGGGTTCGATGCCTACTCTCTTGGACAATACAGTCTCCCTTCATTTCCTTATTCAACCCAGACATGCATTAGTCCGCATGAAGTAGAGTTTCCTTTAATAGTGCAAATTATGGTTTTCATCTGCGTGGCCAACAGAGCAGAGGATAGCAAATTGGGAAGATGGTAGAGTGGAAAAAGATCCACATGCAACGACGTGCCAGATGGGGCAATAGAACAAGGGTATGGTTTGAAAAGAGGTAGCATACCTGAGGGTCGGCGGGAAGTGGCTTCGCTCATGGTCGTCGTCCTTCGCACACACTACGGCAGCGATCCCGCGCGGGTGCTAGGTCTGAGAGGACGGCCTTGTCGTTAGTGCGTGACCTCGCTCGCCGACGACGAGTGCGTCAACGCTGCACGTCCTTTTCTTCCCTGGCGGATCTGTGACCACCGGTGAGGAGGGAGAGAGGGGGCATCTTTTTTAGATCTGGAGATAGGGTGGTAGTGTGAGAAGCAAGTGGGCAACGCTTGGCAAGAAAGCGCTGAAGCTCCACCCTATATATCTTCTTTATACTACTAGTACTGGAGGTAGAGTAGTGGTAGAGTAGTTTATATTTTCTCTGCGTACAGTACCAGTTAGTCGTGCTTCAAAACTGAACGGCGCGCCATTAAAAAAATAAAGGCCGATAACTAATGCGGCACCTCGGGCCAATGCGGCCAGATCGCATTTTGCACGAGAAATTACACACCATGTGTCGTTGACATGTGGTCCCGTTCCACATATCAGTGAGACGACGGCGAGTAGTAGGAATATTTCTGAACCGGCATGTAGGCCGGGGCGCCCCTTCGTGAACCGTGGCAAACTGGCAACCGTCCACCGACGCTTCGCCTTTCCCTCTCAATTTGGAACTGCTGTCGCACGCTCTTCCTCTCCCTCCTCCATTTTCCTTCAGCCCTTCACGCTTTCTTCAGCCATTGTTCGATCGTCTTCTCCATGGAGGGAATAGGACGGAAACGACCCCATTATTCTTGCCCCGATCTGAAAGATGACGTGGTGGAGGAAGTCATTGATCGGTGCAACGTCATCACCTCGGCTAGCATGGCAGGTTCGTTCAAGCCCATTCTCGACTCAACTAATAACATCATTACAAGGAACTCAAGAGTCAAGGAGCGGTTTGATCTCCCCTACTTCTTCGCCGTGACCCTGATGACTGGCGCCGTCACGACAGAGGCCTCGCCCTATGCAAGTTGATGCCGCTTGATAATGATATGTATGATGTTAAGATGCCATCTCTTGAGGGCAAGGCTTGGGCAGGCGCAAATGGAGATTGGGTTGTTTACATTGGGTCCAACTGCGAGTGGGAACTTGTGAATGTGTACACTCGTGACCGGGTTCCACTTCCAAAAATCTCAGCAGACTGCCCAGAGGTTGAGCACACCGGTATTGTGCGCACATTCAAATACAATCATGGTGACTGTCTTCTACGGAAGATAGCAATTTCTCGAGTCCCCAACCACTCTTGGAATTACAACAACTATGAAGTTGTTGCTATCTTCGACAAGCTTTTTGCCGTCGTCAGTGGTTTGATTGGATGGATATTGCTCAAAAATCAGTTCCTGTACATGGATGAGTACTGTGATGCAATTGAATACGAGGGCCTTGTGTTTGCTGCCACCACTCGGGGCACTGTTTTTGCATGGCATCCTCGTTGTTTCAGTACGTTTGTCTTCCACCGTAATTATAATTATTTCATCCACATGCATGCGGGTTAGCAAGGCTGGTCATAGTGGGGAGTAACTTAGACTAGTAACATGCATATGTTACTAGTTTATGTTACTACCTCTTTAGTGCATAGTATCTTAGATTAGTATCATAGGTGGTCTCATTTATTGCCATGCATGACACATAGTAGCATCACATTTATTATGTTACGGTATCTACCTATGTTACTATAACCATCTCTCTCTTCCTTAATTTCCTGCCACATAAGCATGTTTGCGAGTCCCAAGTGCATGATACTACTTATGTTACCCCCACTATGGCAAGCATTACTAATTAACCTTCTTCTTGTGTTTCCAAGGTCCTGTGAACATTCCACCACCTATACTTGAAGATTTTTATAACCAAGGGGGAGATGATGATGGTGATGATCATGAGCATGAGGACGAGCAGCGCCCATATACTATTTGGCGCCTGGCAACTAATTCTGATGGATCACCTCTTCTCATGTGTATACAGCCCACTAATGATGTTACTGCTAAGGAAGCAGGTGTAGTCTCCCATGGTCGCACTCTCCGGACCTATTCCAACACCCGTTGCATGGTATTCGGGATGGATACTAGTGTGCTAGCGCCAACTCCTTCTCCCTGGTACAGAATTGATAGTCTTGGAGAAAATTCGCTCTTCCTTGGACAAAACTGTCCAATGATGGTGAAAGGCGATCCAACTGTTGTTGACACAACGTTACTACCATTTATGAGAAGCAACTGTGTCTATACCTCGGACATTTGGGTGGTTCCTGACCCTAGTACTGATATAGTAGGCCGCTTCAGCCTGGATGATCAGTCCTACGTTGGTCTCCAGATTGACAATGGATGGCCCGTCCCAGAGAATCACTTGTGGTTCAAAGCAAGTGTTTCCAACGCCGAGGAATGGTTGAGTTGAAGTTCATTTCATTGCTTGTTATTTGTTATGTGGTGAAAACTTTAGTATTTATAATGTATCCTCGTTGTTGATGTGGGTTGATGACCTGTTGTATGTAATAAAATGATATGCCTGTGATAAACTTACTAAATTTATGAATGGCTTTCGAGTTGCTTCTGTGAGTGAGTGGTGCGACGAGGCAAAAAAATATTTTCCGAATACATAATTGTACATGCATTGCAATAGGTTATCGGATGAGGCCAATCATCAATAATAGTAGTACACTATTTATACTAGCTTCACATGCTTCGTGTGTCATGCGGGTGTTTTTACTGTAGCCATACGTAACCAGCACCTCGAATCCTCGATACTAGTAGTACTATATACTAGTAAGTAGTAGGAGTAGTAGGGTGGCATGGCCAGAACAAGCATTCACGTCCAGGAGTACGGCACACGCCACCAGCACGACTTCCATCTGACACCAAATTTCTTGGAGTCCATGCTAGAGCAATCTCTTCAACCTCATCGTTTCTCTAACTCAGCCATCGCGCGGCGGGTGAGGTGGGGGTTTGCCGATAGTCGGTTTCCTCAACTGCGGTCCCACTTGTAAGGCCAACTCCAACGCTCTATCAATATATGGATGCACTCTTCTTCCCAATACAAAAACTTGCATCCATTCTACTCCCTCCGTTCTAGTATTTCTCAAAATATATATGTATCTAGACATGTTTTAGTATATAGGCACATCCATTTTTGGACAAATGGAAGTCAAGTATTTTAGAACGGAGGGAGTACACAATAAAAATTTTAAGTTAGCAAAACTAGTCTAATCCGAGAGCACAACCGAAGATTTGGTCGGGTTCTTCCTCCTTTTGCCGACACGTGGGACATCCAGCATCCAGGTCGTGTCATGAAAGAAAATAGAGTGGTAGTTGATAAGTTGAAGCCACGAGATGTGCATCTTGGGTTAAACTTTAAATAGAATCTTACTACTCTTGAGTAACTCCAAAAGCGGCCACCGAAGATCTTTTTTGGATTTGTTTTTCATCACCAGCACGTCGAGGTGAAAGATGTGCAGGTTCAGTGGGTCCGCTTCTGTTTTCACTGACATGTGGGACTGCATGTGAGAAAACAAACGATGGGCTCCGCGCGACCGCTGGCTGGCTGAGAAGAAAGATAGAGGAGTGCTGAGCACGGACTGCAGGAATTTGTTCTACGTACTGTACCTCGATATAGGCTCGATATAGTGGGATGGCATGGGCCATAACTAACATTCACGTCTAGCACTACGGCACACGCCACCCACATGAGTCCCATCCGACACCAATTTTCCTGGAGTCCATGCTACAGCCATCTCTTCTCCCTCCTGTTTTCTCAGCCATCGCGCGGTGGGCGGGCTGGGGGTTTGCCGATAGTCGGTTTGCTCAACTACGGTCCCACTTGTAAGTGAAAATGCAACACCGCAACCATTCTCGCTTGAGCGGCGTGCCGGATCAACCGTGTGGGGGTGTGACGCGAACACGGCAGGCTTTTCCTTTTGAACTCGTAACTTGTAAAATTTGGTTCTGCTCCATGGCGTGATCGATAGATAGAAAATAACAATTTTGCCTAGAGTAACGAGAAGTTTGGTTCTGGCGCCCTTCATGCATGGAGTACGTACGAAAATTATGAAGTTGATGCGAAAGGTAAGATAGATACTGTAGTATCATATACTACTACATGGATTTGACGGAAAGATAAAACTACATACGGATCCATCAACGACATCCTCACGCCCTAGTGCGCCGGGTCACCAACCGACGTGTGAGGAGCAGCGGCGTTGGCGGAGAGCTCAACGTGCTTCTGAACAGTGCGTCCAAGGTTGCCCTGCGGTCCAAGAAGGCCAGCATCCTATCGTCCTCCTCTTGCATGCGCGTAGACGTGGGTGATTATGTCCATGGTGTCTTGCTGCGCCAGGCACTGCGCGGCGAGCGCGACCTCAAGGTGGACATTCTCCGGCGCGACGACGGGAAGTCGCAGGGCCACCAGTGCATCGAAGAGGTTGTCACCATAGTGGCCGTTGAGGGTGGCGGGCATCGCTGAGCCTGGGCGCGTCGGCTGAAGGCTTACGTCAAAGTCGTCCGCGAGCTTCTTGACGACGGTGAACTTGTCGGGAAACCGACGAGGACCTCGTCGAACAAAGAGACGAATCTGTCGTCCAAGCGGCCCCTTGCCCTGCCGGCCTCAAGCAATACTACCTGGAGACGTTCCTCGTTGCCGGGCCACAGGCCGGCGTCGTGGACCATCTGGCACAGCCGGCTGATGCTTGCGCTCATCGCCTCCATGGGTCTACCTTAGCTTCTACTAGTCAACTGATCTTGTGATTCGAGTGATCACTCTTGCCCTTGGTTAGCATGCGTAGGTGCGTAGGATTTCGTACTACTCCTCGTCCCTCTACTGCACCTGCCTTTGGCTGTATGATAGGTGGGCCAGCCACCCCTTGGGCCCATGTGTCATTCACCCAAAGGCAGTTACCGTAAGTCAATGAAGCTGCGCCCCCGTCCGTGCTGGTGCAGTATAGTCATCTCATCGGACCTCTAGTTGGGGCCAAACGAGAGAAGTTCGATGTTTACTGGTTTATTGGTCCCTTTTGCATTTTGCGCCAAGTTTTGACCTTTGATTTAACTAATAAAATGTTAATGCATGTAAACAAAAATGTTGTGTAAGTCACATTACGAAAACCTAATAATCCCAAAACACTTAGGCACGGTGCATTAACTCCCTCCTTGTTTCTTATTTCGTGACATATCAACCAATGAGAGATGTGGGTCATGCATGCTTTCAATGACTTGAGACTACCAAACATGACATGCAGTGTTTAGTTCATTGCATGTAATCCTATTAAGACTCTAGTTAGCAAGAAAACATTAAGTTCTCTCGCTGATAGGAATAAAACACCATGTATTTATTTACAGAGGGAGTAGTACATTTTTTGTGACATGCATTACTAGATATTGCTAGTCAAATACTAAAATCCAGATGGACGTGGTAGTACTCCTAAATCCAGACGGTGGTGCTACTAGTACTAGTAGTAGTACTACCAATGTAGTACTCCTAGGAGTACAAGCACTGTACTACCCGTTGGTCAAATTATTACGTGCTGCTCCTCACAGTGAAGTGACAAGACCCTGCGCCGGAGATGACACCTGAGTATAGGCGCTGTGTTCGGCATACCATAGTTAGCCTCACCGTCTGCAGTCACTATCATCATGGCTGTAGAGCTAGCCTGCTTACAACTAGCCCTGTTCGACATAATTTCCTGTGCGTAGATGCCCGTGCATTGCACGGAACACCAAGATTGGGGGTGGACTGCTCCGGCAGCGGCCATCGTGCCAGATTTTTCCACAACCTTCTAGATGTGGTGGGGAGGAGATAAGGCTGATTGTGAGAGACAAGGAGTTGTTTGTAAATAGGGAACAAGTGCGGGCATCTTTTTGCAAAAATGGAGAAGCTTGGTTTGTATGCGTCAGATCTAGATCCGACGACTACTAGTGAAAGATGGGAGGCACAACATCATCACCAACTCAGGACCTGTTTGATTCGCAGGATTTTAAAAACGCAGGAATAGGACACGACAATATTACAAGTTTCAAACTGATATTACAAATGTTAGGAGTAATGCTGCACCTAGGAAGAGGGAATTACTAGGAAGTTCACGTAAGAACTTCCGTTACTTTAGGTGGATGCAGCGTTATCGTACAAACTAAAATCCACCACCCTAACAAGTCACTAATGGGCAAATAAGTTTTCGAGTCTCTGGCCACTTGATGTTTCAAAAACAAATTCAGCTTCTGCGGAGACTTTTTCATTTAGGCTTAGATGCTTGCGGTGATCAGCACGCCATTCATTGTTGCGCCAGAGAACGCCAAACCTCATTACCTTGAGCACACTTGCCTCCAGAACAAAGAACCTGGCCAATTTAATCTCAGATGTGCTACCTCGGTAGTCGATCAAATCAATTTCTGTAAGATGGAGATCAAGGCATTCGATGAGATTGTTATAGTGCAGCACATTTTCACTTTCGGGTCTTTTTTTATCTGCAAAAGAAGAGAACATATTAGAGCAGTTGGCTGCATAAGATTGCCGTGTCATCAAGAGGTACTAATAGCATTCGCTCATACGATAGGGTTGGCTGGCTAGTGATATTTTTTCACTCTCTCTCTCTCTCCCTCTCTCTCTATTTCTGTTTCCTCTCATTTAACTAGGAGCACGTGAAGAGATTGGGCATTTGTTGCCTTGCACTATGTGGCCGATGCCATATTTCGCAAAAGTATGCCACATAATATGCATCGATGTCAAATCAAAAGATTTTGGCACCGCTCTCGCGATGTGAGAGAGTTGGCACCGCTGTGCACACAGATCCACATGTATAAACAAATCAATCAAACCAACTACACCAGCCTCTCACTCTCCCAAACAATTGTTTTTTATTGCCTCAGTCCTCTCTCTCTCCCACACAGTGTTTTTTCATTGCGAGAGTTAATTTGGCACCGGAGCAAAGTAGGTGCTCCAGATTGGGGCACCAGGTGAGCAATGGAGGGGCATCGATGCCAAATGCATCACAAGTGAATTTGGCACATGTTTTGGCCTACATAGCCCACTTTTGTACTCCCTCCGTCCCAAAATTCTTGTCTTAAATTTGTCTAAATACGGATGTATCTAGTTACATTTTAGTTTTAGATACATCCGTATCTAAACAAATGTAAGATAAAAATTTTGGGACGGAGGGAATACTACCTCGTATTTATTATAAAATTTTGACCATAGATTTACCTAAGAAAATGCCAATGCATGTCACTAAAAATTACACCATTTGAAATTATGTTCAAATACGAATCCAACGATATAGTTCTTAGTGACATGCATTAACATTTTGTCAGTTAAATCTATGGTCAAATTTTGATACTACAAAATTGGAAGAGTAAACTAGGATGGAGGTAGTAGTAGTACTTGCCCCTAGGGTAACCATAGAGTTACTGGAGTAGTCTAAGTTACTTTCCACTATGACTAGCCTAGGCTACTATAGTAGTACAGTATAAAAATGATGCAGGTGATCACGTGAGAAAAAATACTAAAAACATTTCTTTCGGTGCAGTGCGTAGATGTAGTTTTGAACACTACACTTGTCATTGTAATTTGGGAAAATTACGAAAAAATTGAGCTACATTGTGATTATCGTTTACTAATAGGAAAGAAGTTTCACCTCGATGAGTAGCTTCTCCGTGCATGGAAAGCATGTAAGGAATGCAACAACTTGATCCAGATTGGGGCCGATAGATTTTAGTGCTAAGATCTTCACTGTGCGCATGGACTGGGTCAAGCTTGTGGGAATCATTTTCTGGAAGACGGTCGTAAATACATCAAGAAGAAATTTAAAAATGTGAATTTCAAGAAGACGGTGAAGAAGATGAGTGTTGTACCTGAACGATTACGGATCCAATAAAGAGTTCGGAGAATTTGGCAGACGAGTACACCAACGCTGTCAATTTCGGCGCGTCAATGACCCTGATTTTTGTTGGACCTTCTAGATCCGATACAAGCAATCTCTCAAGGAAAGGCGCATTCTCAATGACCATAACGTGGAACAGCTGGAGTGATCTCTTCCCAATTGATGTCTTGTTGCGGGGCCAGCAAGACACATAAATCCATCGGAGATTCGTCGAGGCGATGTGGAGGCTAATGAACCCGTGGATCTTCTCAAGATGAAGGTACTCGAGCGCAGTACAGCTGCGGAGCAGGTGCTCCATAGCCTTCTTCGAGATGACAATGTCGAAGAGGTCGAGCTGCTTCAGTTGAGGGAGAAGAAGGGCGGGCGCGGCATCAATCTAGGGAAGATAGCAGGAGCTGAAGCTGGCACGGCGCAGCGTTGGCGTGAGGCGGAGCGCGGACGGCGGCAGAGAGCGACATCGTCCAGCTTCAAAGCTGAGCTCCTCGAGCTGATCTAGGGCGGGGGATAAGAACCACTCATCGAACTTGGGTTGGACCTTGCAGTTGGTACTGAACATGCGGATGTCAAGGCGTCTGGCTGGCCTAGGGTGCGATGAAAGGATCTTGGAGACCGCGGCCATGCGTTTGCAATCCCCGTCGCAGAGGCAGCTGTCGACTGTGAGGTTGAGGAGGACGCAGTGCTAGAGGAGGCGCCACCGCTGGGAGAGCAGGGCAGTCCGCGTGACAGATTTGGTGGGGAGGAGGCCGATGATGACGAGCAGCATGTTGTCGGGGAGGCTGCTGATGAAGTCCAGGCACGCTGGATGCGGTTTTGGCTCGAGCGGCCTCTGCTTGTTGGCTGCCTCGCCGTCCATCTCAATCGGCGGCGACGCCGGTGTACACGTGTGCTGGTGTGTGTTGTGTGCTGGGTGTGTGCGAGTGCGTCCTTCTGTGCATGCCGCCGCGTAGTGGTGAATTGTGCGCGAGTTCGTCCTTCGCGCGCAAGAAGTTTGTCCTCAATGCGCCCTCAATTTACTAGCGTGCGGGGTGCTATCCCGAGTGGTTTCAACTTTGTTTCCTTCACCGCTTGTCAGATGGGCCTCTAGTTTACTTATTTTCACCCACTGCCACATGGGCCAGCACACCAAGATACAGAACACGAGCTGACAACGCAGCATGTGGATTGGTTGACCGGTCAACTAAACAATATACAGAGCTATACGCTGACACAGTGAGCGTATAATCCGTCGGTATAGAGAGTTCGAGTGAGAGGGGAGGCCCGTGAGAGATAGCAGAGAGAGAGAGAGAGCTACTCCCTCCGTTTGATAATGTAGTTACAACATTTTTTTAAAGTCAAACTTTTGAAACTTTGACCAAGTTTATAAAGAAATTACTTATATCGGCAATACCAAAGATAAATGATCGTATGAAGTAAGTACATGTTGTGATGAATCTAATGATCGTTCCAGATGTAAATGTTTTTCTCCACATATACCTAGTCAAACTTTTCTGAGGTTTGACTTTTCAAAACATCCATATGCTTATGGACGTGACAGAGTCCCTGACGAGGGAGAGAGAGAGAGAGAGAGAGAGAGATAGAGAGAGTGAAAAAAGTGTGTGTGCGTGTGTGAAAGAGACATGGACAACACACGATAAAAGTGGAGAAAAAGCGTGCGTGTCTTATGCAAACATATCACACATGCATCTTCGACAACGGAGGCAAAGTGAGGAGATAGTGTATGGTTGTTTGGAACCGAGAGAGGAAGACCCCTAGCACGTGGCCAAGAGGGGTCTGATAAACAAGGGAGAGAGGTCGAGAGAGACGTACGGAGAAAATGCAGCCATGGGGAGGAGAGAGTGTATGTTTGTCATAGAGAGATCCCCTGGAGATCGTGATGGGACTACATGGGTGGGAGATCGAGTGACAAGGTGTGTGCGCGATAGAAGATGCCCCGAGAGATATCGAGATAGTCGTATGGATGGAAGGAGAGAATACGTGTGTTCCTGATGGCTAGTAAGAGATAATCATACTTAGGAGGGGGGGAGTGCTTGCGCCTATGGCCCTGTTTGGATACTCTAACTCAGTTAGAGGTTAGAGTTAGATTCTAACCCTGAACTAACTCTAAGTAAAGAGGTGTTTGGATGGCAGGGTTAGATGGAGCGCGGATACAGCGAAGCACCTTCACGGGCGGTGCGAGAGGGAGGGAGGGAGAGGACGAGAAGCTTCGAGGAAGTGGGGATGGATCTGCTGTGGGGAGAGCGAGAGAAAAAAGTGTTTATTAGTGGTCCCGAGAAGAACTAACCCAAATAAGCACCTCTTGGATGGGTTAGTTTTTTGGATGGGTTAGATGCATCTAACCTAAACTAACCCTCCTGTTTGGATCTTTTTGGGTTAGTTGACTCCAAACTAACCCAAACTAACTCTAACCCATGGATCCAAATAGAGCATATGAAGGAGTGAGGGATTATGGTACTTAGGGGGGTGCGTGTCACATGGAGAGAGAACAAGGGCGGAGAGTGTTGGATGGGTCTATATGTATAGCGCGAGCGAGACATGTGTATGTGTGAACCAGGGAGATATAAGGCCCGTTTGGCTTGCGTCGTGAGCATCTTTTGCGTGGCCTGGGGTTGTGGCTGGATTTCATGCACGCTTGTTTGGTTGCTACCCTGTGAAAAAGAAAGCCCGCCTGGGCTGGTTCCCTTGCACTTTAATTAGCCTGGCTGAACTCCACACACTGCAAGTAGCCTGGCCCAAGCGACCGATTTCGAACGCCTGGCCGTGCCTGGTCGTGCGGCCACAAGGCTAACAGCAACATGGATGGATATTAGCATTAAATAATTGATGCATGGATTGATTGATGGGACATTGATGCTTTGCCTGGCCCAGGCATGAACCAAACGCTTCAGCACCACACAAGCCTGGCCAGGCAGAAATATTTTACATCTCACGTCCACACCAGGCAGTACCGACCATCAAGGCATGAGGGTCAGGTCACGAACCAAACTGACCAATAAAGTTTGAGAGAGATTGAGGAGCCCCGATAAGGCTGAGTGGTGCGTCAGATAGCTGAGAGGGGGAAAGAGATATTCCATCCGCTCGATGATGTAGTGCATGTAAATTTTTTAGAAGTCGAACTTTGGAAACTTTGATCAGGTTTACGCAAATGTTATTTATATCTACAATACCAAAGATACATCATACAAAACTACATCTCATGGTGAATCTAATGGTATATGTTTGCCGTACTAGATGTAATTCTTTTTCTCCACGCACATGGTCAAACTTTGTGATGTTTGACTTTTCAATAAATCTATGTGCTATGGACGGAGGTGAGTGCCTCAGTCGAGACAGATCAAGTTCGTGTGAAGGAGAATGAGTAAGTGTGCAAAAAGAGTATGTGTGTGAAAGAGAAAGTGACAACAAACGATAAATTAGAGAGAGTGTGTGTTTTTTCGTTTCTTATGCGAACATATCATGCATGCATCTCCGAGATGGAAAAGCGAGGCGAGGAGATACACGAAGATAGCTAGTGTGTGATTGTTTGCAACGGAGGGAGACACCCCTGTAGCACATGTCCAATAGAGGTCTGGCCAACAAGGAAAAAAGGTCGAGAGGGACACATGGATGACATGGACGCAAGGTGAGGGAGAGGGTGTGTTTGTGATAGAGAGATCCCCTCGAGATCGTGAGGGGACTATATGGGTGGGAGATCGAGGGAGTGCATGCGCGATAGAAAGATGCCCCGAGAGAAATTGAGATAGACAATGCACATGTTTGTCATGGAGACTAAGATTAGCTAGTCATATACATATAGGGGGGACTGTGTGTGCCTACAATTGAGTGAGAGACCATCATACTTGGCTAGCTGGACATGAGACTGTGTGTGTGTGTGCGCGTTTGAGATGGAGAGAGAACGATGGAGACAGATAGAGTTTTAGATGGGCCTATCGAGTGCGAGTGAGATATGCATGTGTATGTGTGACCCAAGTGGATGGAGAGTTTGAGAGAGGGGGGGGGAAGAGCTCCGAAACGACATAGTGGTGCGTGAGAGAGTTACGGGCAAAGAGCCAAGGAATTTGTGTGCGTACGATGAGTGCACCCAAGATATCTAGCTTGGACTAGCTAGAGTATCATACATAGTGTGCGAGAGAGACCTATAGATGGTGTATATATGAATGCGGACTAGAAAGACCCCCCCCCCCCCCACACACACACACAAAGAGAGAGAGAGAAAGGGAGAGGGACCAACATGGTTTTTGTGTCAGATGCGTGCGACAGAATTGAAGATTGTCGGCGAGAGAGAGAGTGTGAGAGAGAGAGAGAGAGAACATGAGTCCGGGAGAGGGGGAGGTCACATTTTATGCATCAAAGGCTGATATAAACTTGCATTCAAATATTTAAATTGGAGACCATGTTGTCTGCAATCCACACATGAACGGATATATGCGTATATCAAACAAGTTCATTAATTTGACTTTCAACATGTTCATGGAGTACTATAATACTGTACAACATGCTACTCGATTGAGGTGTTCAATTTTGGATTTAGTTCACTATTTTGACCTACTAAACGAGCTAGTTCATTGAATCGAGATATTTCATTTTGGGTTTGATTCGCGTTTTTGAGTGGGTCAACTATTTGTCATATAGTAAATCGCTAGCAACGAGCATGTAAAAACACATTACTCCCGAGCATCATCTCTTCATCTAAAAAAGAAGTGGCAAGCTAATATTTTAAAATTTGATTCGAATCGACTTGGTAAGGTAGACGTGGATGCTCGTTCTCCCAAAATTTAAACGAACCGTTAAACATCCTCTCTGCTCGGTGGAATTCGCCCGAGCAAATAAATGGGAGACGCGAAAGTACCGTCCTATGTGGGACACGCATCAATTGGCCCGTTGTACATCGAGGGTAGGTTCATAACTTCATCCAAGCGCGCCTTCTCCTCGGCTGAAATGACATGTGCTGAATAATTCATAAACCATGGTCCGCAAAACACGCTCTCCTCGCCCGAAATAGCTCGCGCCCACTATTTCAAAACACGCTCTCCTCGCCCGAATTCGCTCGCGCCCACTATAGTTCAGAACACGCCCTCCTCGCCCGAAATCGCTCCCGCACACTATTTGGGGAGAAGCAAAGCTACTCTACTATCCCCGACCCTCAGTAGACAGACCCAAGCCGAGAAGCCTATAGGCAAGGGTAGAACTGTAACTCCCCCTCACATTTCAGATAAATGCGTCCGTAAGACATGGTTCCACTCCCCTCCCAATTCCCCCCCCCCCCCCCCCGCCCGCCCCCATTCATACCTCGTGGGCGCCAAATCACCTTCTCCCTGGGAAGCTCCCTTCTCCTGAGCCGCAAAACCTCAGCCTCACCTCCATGGCGCCCATCACCGCACCAATTTCACAGCCACCCTCCTCCCTAATGCCGGAGACGCTGTCCAATTGCCGTCATGCACTAGGCCGTGTGCCTCTTACTCCGTGCTGCTGGTGCTGCCTCGATGACGGCCGTGTGAACCGTACCGGAGCCGATTCACCCCCGCCGTTGTTCATAGCGCCGGAGCGGCTACAACTTCGGATCCGTTCAGAGTCCTGGAGATGCTTCCGCGTAGCCGTCGACCGTCACGACATCGCTCTTTCCCTGCCGCCGGTCACCACCGCAACCGCGCCGGCCTCACCGACTCGGCAGCTGGACTTGCCTACTTCACCATGCCGCCAAATAGGTCGCACCCTCATCTGAAATCACTTTATTTAGGCGTCAGTTGTCTGAATTTTTATTCTGGGGCAATCGATTCCCAATGGGAAGCAGCACCCCTCGAGGCGGCAGAGCTCCTAGGCTGCCGGTTGGCTGGTGTCTAATGTAAGGGTGTGGGGCCGCAAGTTCACCGCGGAAGCAGCGCTTAGATGGCTATCTTTTAGAGTTGCGTGGATTGAAGGTACTGCCGCCGCCGGATCTGGATGACGGGGAGTCTTTGTGGATTGGCCCGGGGGTGGCGCAACCACGGCAGTGCGGTGGGGCGGGGAGCGGGGTTTTGGACGGGGCCACCGACGGCGGAGGCAGGCTGCTCGGCCGTTGGTCGCTGGCTCTTCGGGGAAGATTCTGAACAGTGTCAGCCGGGAGGCACAAGACGGCCATCAAGCCATCTGGCGTAGATCGGACAGTACCAAAATAAAATAAAATCATGTGACCCCAATTTAGTCTTCAGTCAACAGACGTGTGACCACTCTCATACCTTGTTGTTGATCTCTTAGTGTATTTCTTCGGATCAAAGAGATATGTCATTCTTAACTTTATGCGTTATCTGCATCTTCAAACATACCGTCTTCCGACTCACCGCAGCTGCTCCAACAAGGGAAGCATACACCAGAAGGGAGCTACAGTCCCCACTCAATAGTTCCCTGCATCGAATGCGCGTGCCCGACATGGACAACCCCAACAACTGCAGGGCCATCGACAAGTCAGCACATGATGCTCACTCCTATGGATGGCAGCCAGATAGGTTGTACCCTCATCTTACTTGTGTGCAACATTTATGGCTTTGTTATTCATCTAAGCACGGAAAATAGATCATCACATTTCACTGTATATTCATGCTGATCTCTTACGGGTCATGTTCAAGAGTTCACGTTATTCCATAGTTCAGCTAAGATACTTGTTCTTTAGGTAACGTTGTTCCATGGTTATCATCCATCAGCCAATGCTATCCCACAGGCTGGTGATTATAGTATTATACCACTTCTAGTATTACCTATGTTGTTCTTTAATACTTTTGTGTGCCATCTAGTTAATCTCGAATACAAACGATACATATTCTGTAGCTTTCATCTGTGTTCTCCCTTTAGTTTATGAGACTTGTTGCTGCTAGTTAACCCCAGTCCTACTATTTATGTCGTCTCCTACAGGCACTCATTTACATAAATCTAACTACTAGTTGTCTTCCATGCATGTCAGATATAATTGCACACATTGATATATCCACAAGAACCTCACGGAGCAATGTAAAGGCCAATAAACTTGATGTCAATGATACCCAATATGATGGAACATGTAAAGGCAGTTCTTCAGAAGACTTGCAGAAACATGATGAATCCTCTTCACCCCACAAGGTCCTTGCTCTAACTTGGCCTTTGATATGGGTACAACATGCATATAATGTCCTGGAGTGTATCTACTCTGTTGCAATGCCATGTGCTTAGCATGCTGATCATGCATGTAAATATGTCATGCCTTCCTGTTTTTCAGTACCTATTCCATTCATGATAACATGTTTTCAAATTCAAGTACTGTCATTCTACTCTATCGCAATGCCATCTGCTTAATTTGGACACCATGCTTCTGAATATCTTATGCATTGTTATTCATCAGTATGTACTTCATCTGTCTGCCATACCATGTTTTTTTACATTGAAGTGCTGTTCTAGTGCTCTGTTGCAATGCCATCTTATTTTCCCAATCATACACGTGTATGTTGCCTTGGTTATTTCTGTACGTATTCCGCTAGCTTATAGTTTTACATTCAACTAGTTTTTTTTGCTATGTTGTCCTGTCGTATCCCTAGCTCTTACACCATACTCCCTCCGTCCGGATTACATGTTGCCGAAATGGATAAAAAAGGATGTATCTAGAACTGAAATACGCCTAGACCCATCCATTTTTTTCCGGATGGATGGAATACATGTCAATATGTCATGCCTTTCTATTCTTCAGTACCTATTCCATCTCTCTGTTGTCGCATGTTTTATAATTAAAGCACCATTATTCTATACAAGGCATGCAAGGGGAAGACGACTATGTTAGAATATAAAGGGTTACAAACAAGGCCTTCGCAAAAGATCCAAACGCCAGGAGATAATAAACCAAATCTAGTTTTTATAGATACTGCTCCAGCACAGAGAAACCCAACTCCTACTGATAATAAGCAGATTCCAGTGGCCAAAGAACTAGTCCGCTCCAGTCGAGCAAAAATATGTCAACTCAATTCTAAGAAGCATGTGCGTATCCTTGCATCATGAAATTTTATAGCATGCTGATTATATTTTCTACATGTTTCTTACCCATCTCTCTTTTAGAAAATAAGCTTAACAGATAGAAGAATTTCTGCAATGGTATCGTTTATGAGGAAAGATTCTTGCAGGAATTCTCTGTGCTCCAATGTAGATGTAAATACCTGTTGTATATCACTATATTTTTACATCAGCATGTATTTTGTTAATCGGCGTGAATCCAACCTTTATCTGATCTAAATTTAGTTGTAGCAAAATGTATGATTAAAGGCCACAATGTTGATTTTTGCAAGGAAAACTGCCTGGTAGTTTTGCATCCTGAGTTGCATGAGTGTACTATCTCATATCAGTGGGTTTGAATACTTTGGTTCTGCAGTGGGTTTTTCAGTGTTTTTTTACTGTGTTGTCCTGTCGTATCCCTAGCTCTTACATCATACTCCCTCCGTCCGGATTAAATGTCGCAGAAATGGATAAAACTGGATGTATCTAGAACTGAAATACGCCAAGGCACCAGTCTAGGGCGCCAAGGCACCCAAGAGGAACAAGTTCTAGGGTATCCAAACACCCAAGAGTAATAAGCTCAAGGGTACCAAGCACCCAAGAGTAATAAGCTTCTCAACTTGTAACTTCCACATATCACGTGGAGAACTCAAACCGATGCACCAAATTCAATCGCAAGGGCACACGGAGTGCCCAAGTCCTTCTCTCTCAAATCCCACCAAAGCAACTAATGCTAGGGAGGAAGATGAGAGGAAGAACAAGAAGGAGAACACCAAGAACTCCAAGATCTAGATCCAATGGGTTCCTCTCACATAGAGGAGAAAGAGATTGGTGGAAATGTGGATCTAGATCTCCTCTCTCTTTTTCCTCAAAAACTAGCAAGAAACCATGGAGGGATTGAGAGTTAGCAACCTCAAAGAAGGTCAACAATGGGGGAAGAACACGAGCTCAAAGGATCAGGTTCAATGGGGAAGAAGACCCTCTTTTATAGGTCCCCACGAATCTGCCCATTATGTGCACAAAACTGTAGGACAGGTGCACGAACCGATACAACCGGTCAAAGCAGAGGAAAAACCAACCTGTAGGAAAAAAGGCCTAAGCGGTACAACAGCCCGGGGAACCGGTAGTACCGGTTAAACCGAACTAACTGGTACAACCGGTCAACAACCGCCCAAGAACCGCTCCAAAACAGAAACTAGTCCGGTGGTAGAGCAGTACATGGCCGGTACAACCTTCGGACCAATTCTGGAGCGGTACAACCGCTCCAAACACCGGTTGTACCGGTCAAACGGTACAACCGCTCTAAGGGGCGGTACAACCTCTCTATGTAAAACAGGTAGGATCAAAACAGCCACAACTTTCGCATACGAGCTCCGAATTCGACGAAATCAAGTTTGTTGGAAAGCTAGAGACAAGGGCTAACACAACCTTGATAGAAATAACAATAAGAAGAAAATTAGAAAAGGCCCACAAGAAAAAGGTGAGAACCCTTCCTCGAGTAAGACTGGTAAAACCTCCAACACCGAAAACGCAATAGAAGAAGCATGTGAACTCCGTTTTTGATGAACTCAAGCTTGTCATAAAGATGACCATAAGCTCTAACACTCGCAAAGAGAACCAAACAAGAAGCAAGAAAGATGATGCAAGGATGCAATGGTTTGAGCTCTCTATGAATGATACGATCAAGCTACTCATCGAGAGCCCCCCTTGATAGTACGGCAATCGATCCTATAGCCCGGTCTCCCAACTACCACCATGAGACCAGTAAAATAGAAAACCTATCAAGGGAAAACCTTTGCCTTGCACATGGTCCACTTGATCTAGATGATGACAAACTTGACTCCCTGTTGGACCACCTTTCTTGATTGCATTGGCTCGATGAAGACTAGATGATTGCTCGCCCATACTCCACTATGGGTGAGCCACTCTTCGGCACACCTTCACAAGTCCATTGACACCACAATGGATGGCAAGCTTCAAGCACTTGATCTCTTCGTGATGCTCCACTTGAACTTGCACACGACAATCTTGATGACGATCACCACTTGATGTCATCCTCTCCATGGGTTGAGTGATATCTTCCTCTTGACGCAAGACCATGAACACGTACCTAACCCCACATAGAACTCTCACGTAGACCATGGGTTAGTACACAAAGCGCAATGGACAATGCTTACCAAACCGTGAGATCACTTGATCCCACTCGGTGTATCTTCTACGCTTTGTGTGATGATCAACTTGAATCACTCTCTGTACTTAGTCTTGATCAACCTTGACTCTTTCCAACTCTCTTCATTTGGATGATGTCTTGAAGGTAAACATGAATGATCACACAATCTTCTTCTTCTTCTTCAAGACATGCTTGGAATAAGCTCAATACTCACATGACCAATCTTTGGATAATTCCTTAATAGCACATTGGTCAACTCATAAACTCCTTGAAACCAACACATGGACTTCAAGAAATGCATATGGATGAATCCTTCAAATATAACTCAATGCAACCATTAGTCCATAGAGAATGTCATCAATTACCAAAACCACACATGGGGGCACCGCATGTCCTTTCAGCAACATTATGCTAGTTATTCGATTCCTTGTATTTTTAATACTAGTATTCTTTGTTGTCGTCAAATGCATCTTACCCCCAAGTGTCACTGCCCCTAGGCCAGGCAATCTTACCATCAAATGATTATTTCTTTGATCATCTGTTTGCTGTGTAATGGGTTAGTTCTTTTGGTCCTGATATGGTTGTGGCTTGAATTTGGATTTGCTGTGAATCACATTTGGACATTAATCTTACCATCAAATGCTAATATCTTTGATCATCTGTTTGCTGTGTAACGGGTTAGTTCTTTTGGTCCTGGCATGGCTGTGGCTTCAATATGGATTTGGAGTAAATCACATTTGGACGTTAATATTAATATCATGACTCAACACTGTTTTGTGTTCTGTACATCCTTGTTCTTAATTAAATTAGGCCTCCCATTTGGTTTTTAGGAATTTGAAGTGTTTTTGTGATTCAGTTAGTCAATTCTCATGCCTGCTGGTGTCCATGCATGTTCTGATGTGATTAACTTATTCAATTGTTTGCATTTTTTAAATCACTTCTCATGCTAGTTGTATGATATATTCTTTTAGGCACGTCGTGGGGGCCTGTTTGTTGTCCCGCCGGAGGCATACCCGTCCACACGAATGGTTGCCGCCCTTTGAGAGTACTCGGTGGACCTCTACAACAGTGTCGCTGATCTGAAGGCTCACAAGGCCACCCTGGACGCCGACATGGAAGGCGCATTCGAAGAAGTCCTCAATGACCTCCAGGAGTCCTCCCGCCATGCCAACAAGATCATCTAGAGGCTGCGTGGACTGGGTCACTGTTGCAGAAAGTACATTGTGGATGTTGAGGGTGGGAGACCGGTGAATGAGCCCCTTGTCTGGGACAGGGAGTAAGTGCTAGACCCTGAGATAAAGCAGCATCGCCAGGAACTCTCAAGTTAGCTATGCCCGTTGTCAGTCTTGTTTAGTTGTCGTCAGAGGATATTATGTTGGTCGTCAGTGGTTAATATGCAGTACATGCTATGGTGACTTATGTGGGTGCATAACCTGGAATGTTAATTGGTGATCAGTAGTTGGCATATCGCGAAGGTTGGCATCATTCCATTGTGCCTGGTGGTGCTTTACTTAATAAAGAGCTAGTGCCTTTTTCAATTGGCTTGCGTTATTGTGTTTTTGCCCATCGAAGCACTGGGGGAGAAAGTTGCAACTTTTCATTCGCAATGGCAATTGAGTCTCTGACTAGCAGTTACCATCGAAGTTGCCACATTTCGGCTCAAGGTGACAAAAAAATAAGTGGAGGATGTTTACGATCACAAGTAGTAATCCTAGTGAGGTGCCATTTACAGCGTGTTTGGTTGGGGGAAGTTGAAGACAGGGAATGGGAGTTTAAGGTAAGTGGCACTTTAAATCCTTTGATTGACTCAGGGACATGGGAATTAAGAAGGGAAGGGGAAGGGGAATTAAGAGGCCCAACTCCTTCAAATCTCTTCCCTAGGGGGGCCCTGGTAATTTAACCGGGGATTGGGAATTGAGAGAGAGAAAAATGTTTTGTTAGTTGGGACGTGGTGAGGTGTGGCATTTCATGTTGAAAGTTGGTTATTTCTCTGCCTAATCCCACCAACTAAATAGGGGCAGTTAATTATCTCTTAAATTCCCACCTTCAATTGCCTCCACATGCCAAACGGAGGAATCGGACTTCAAATCAACTTCCCATGTATAATCCCTTGGCAAATTCCCATCGCTAAACTCCCATGCCCTCTCCCTGTCGTTACCAAACACGTTGTTAGAGTCTTCTCTTAGATTGACATGCATGCCGGTAAAGATTGTGAAAATTGTTTTTTATCTCCGCCGAAATGGCTTGCCTTTGAATGCAAAGGGTGCAAGTGCAATGGGCATGTGGATGCGATATGTCGGAAGTGGTGCATTGGGAAAGGCCTATAATAGGAGAATGGCAAAGGTGGAATTATCAACATGTGAAAACAATACAGAAGTGGAACCATTGGAACGGGATTGACGAACGGAGAATGGCAAAGGTGGCATTTTCAACATGTGAAAACATTATGGAAATGGAACCATCGTTATAGGGTTGACGAAAGGAGAACGTGGGCGTTGGAATTTGAAAATTTGCAACACTTTCTCCCCTAGGGACCTTTTCAGTAATTATTTAATTTACATCCGGGTCCTTGGACAGAATCTGGCCGAAAAGAACAAGCCGTACTGTTGCATTGGGCCGAGGGGGCCGTTTCTCTCGGCAGTGGGCCGCACAACGCTGAAAGCTGCCGGGCGGGCTGTAGGTGTTTTTAGGCCTTGTACAATGGAAGGTGCTTAGAGAAATAAACCAGATTTTTCTTAAGCACCGGTGCTTATTTGTATAGGATAGACGCTTAACTAAGTATCTCTCCTGTAGAAATAGGTACCGGTGTTTCAGAAAAACCCGGTTTATTTTTCTAAGCACCTCTCATTGTAGAAGGCCTTAGGGGTGTACGCCTTCATCCTTCATCACGCGGAGATGGTTTTCATGGAAGGACGTCTCCACTTAAACGACTGGGCTTCAAGGCAAATAATGACAGGGCAAAAGAGGTAAACCAGTTGTTGAACATCTAATGCCAAGCATCTGGACAATGGAGAAATAATGATAAATCATCAGTAAAGGTTGTCCTGATACAGTGAGGACGGAGATAAAAAAATTACTACAAGTTCCTAATGAAGCATTGAATGCAAAATATTTGGGTATGCCCACTAAAGTTGGAGCCTCCAAGAATGGTGCATTTAAATATCTGAAGGACGATGCTTAGATAGTAGACCATTCAGGCTGCCCCGCGCCGTCTCCTCAGGAGGTGACTCGGGTGGACCCTCTGACCCCTGTCGTCGCCGACACATGTCGCTGGGCGAAGCCCGCTGGCAGCTGGCGGCGGCGGGACCTACTCTTCTCTGTGCGGGAGCCCCCCTGCTGCGCGTGGATCTTGCGATGGTGCGCGGCGGCTGCCCGGCTCGGTGTGCTCTCAAGATGCAGCGGCTCGGGGGCGCCGGGGCTGGTTGTTGTGTGGTGCTGCGGTGGAGCCGGGCTCGGCCTGTGCTGTTGCGGGCGCGTGCATCTGCCCGGGATCTGGGCTGGTGTTGCCGCCGTCAGGTGGCTCCAGATCTGGGCAGGCGCCGCCTTCTACGGCCTCCCTCCTGTCACCCCGCCCCTATGCGGCGGTGGTGCCTGCTGCCGGCTCCATGTCGGTCCAGCGTATGTGGAGGGTGGAGGGGGTCCTAGGCTCCACAGTGATGGCTCTTGCGGCCCTCTTCTCGTGGCGTAGTGGGGGTGATCCTCTTCCCTCCCCGGGCCTGCTGCGGCGGCCGGAGGTGACCCGGTCTTGGATTTTGAGGTGAGGTTTTCGTGTTTGGCTCCGGGTGAAATCCTTGCAGAGACTTCGGTTGATGCCGGTGAGCGCGATGCCTTTTGGTGTCGTTCTCTCCTGCATGCGCGTTGCTGAGGAGTCCATTCACCTAAATCCCTCGAGTCTGCTGTCTCCAGGCGAAAGCCTATGATTTGGTTTTGCTATATCGGACAACAACAACGTCGTGGATGTCCCTACCTCCATGGAGGTGTTGTCTTGGAGACCTTGACTGTGCGGGTGATAACCGACGGCTCATGTGATTGGCGGTGGTGTGTGTGGCTGATGGTGGTGGGGGTGCGGCCGGCTTGGGGTCGACGGCGGTTTTGTGCTCTTCTTCGGTGGTCTTCATGTTGGGTAACGTTGCATGGAAAGCAAAAAAAAATCTACGCACATGCAAGATCTATCCATGGAACAATGCGAGGGGAGAGTGTGTCTACGTACCCTCGTAGACTGTAAGCGGAAGCGTTTAATAACGTGGTTGATGTAGTCGAACTTCTTCGCGCTACAACCGATCAAGTACTGAACGTACAACACCTCCGTGTTCTGCACACGTTCATCTCGGTGACGTCCTCCGCCTTCTTGATCCAGCAAGACGGCGAGATAATAGATGAGTTCCGGCAGCACGACGGCGTGGTGACGGTGATGGTGAAGCTATCTCCGCAGGGCTTCACCTAAGCACTACAAAAATATGATCGAGTGTCTAAACGATGGAGGGGGGCGCCGCACACGGCTAAGACAATGTTGTGTTGTGCTAGGCGCCCCCTTCCCTCGTATATATATATATATATATATATATATATATATATATATATATATATATATATATATATATATATATATATATATATATAGGACAAATGTTTCCTACAAGAAGTGGTAGTTACCACCACTTGCGTTTTGTATGTTGTATGTAGTATCTGTTGAAACCGAGAGTATGTACGTGTAGTATGTAGTATATAACAATGGTTAAGTAGTATATATACTAATTTTTAGGTAGTATGTACCATGTTTTGAGTATGCTCTTTTTTACGTACAAATATGTACGTATTTCACAAATATAACAAAAACTATGGGCTCATATGCAATTTTTTCATGTAACTTGCTTTGAAATATCTTAGATATATTATATGAACATATTTAAAATAATAAAATAGTATATATAGTACCACATGGTAGTATATGAGATATGTGGGGTAACTACCACCGGGTGGTAGGATGGATTTTCCATATATATATATATATATATATATATATATATATATATATATATATATATATATATATATATATATATGGGGGAGGGAGAGGGGAGAGGCCAAGGGGCAGCCCAAGTAGATCTGAATCCTACTTGGGCTTGCCCTAGGCTGGCCCCCCTTTCCTTCTTTTCGCGCCAAGGGGAAGGAAGGGGGAGGTGGCGCCCCCCTTTCCTTTCTCCCACAAGGGGGGAAAGGCAGGAGGAGGTGGCGCCCCCTTTCCTTCTTTTAGGGCCGGTGGCCAGGGAGAGGGCGCGCCAGCCCCTCTGTGGGCTAGAGTGTACCTCTCCTTGGTCCATTAGGCCCATAGACCTCCCCGGGCCTCCCGGAATCCCTTTTGGTGTTCGAATACCATCGGCCTATATATCAATCTTTACCTCTCAACCATTTCGGGACTCCTCGTCATGTCCATGATCTCATCCGGTACTCCAAACAACATTCGGTCACCAAATCATATAACTCATATAACAATATATCGTCAACGAACGTTAAGCGTGCGGACCCTACAGGTTCGAGAACTATGTAGACATGACCGAGACACCTCTCCGGTCAATAACCAATAGCGGAACCTGGATGCCCATATTGGCTCATACATATTCTGCGAAGATCTTTATCGGTCGAATCGTTGTGACAACATACGTAATTCCCTTTGTCCATCGGTATGTTACTTGCCTGAGATTCGATCGTCGGTATCTTCATTCCTAATTCAATCTCATTACTGGCATGTCTCTTTACTTGTTCCATAATACACCATTTCGTAACTAACTTCTTAGTCATTTGCTTGCAAGCTTGTGATGTGTATTACCGAGAGGGCCCAGAGATACCTCTTTGATACTCGGAGTGACAAGTCCTAATCTCGTTCTATGCAAACTCAACAAACACCTTCGGAGATACCTGTAGAGCATATTTATGATCACCCAGTTATGTTGTGACGTTTGATAGCACACAAGGTATTCTTTCAGTATCGGGGAGTTGCATAATAATCTCATAGTGGAGGAATATATATTTGACATGAAGAAAGCAATAGCAATAAACTCAACGATCAATATGCAAAGCTAACGGATAGATCTTGTCCATCACATCATTCTCCTAATGATGTGATCCCGTTATCAAATGACAACACATGTCAATGGTTAGAAACCTTAACCATCTTTAATCAACGAGCTAGTCTAATAGAGGCTCACTAGGGACACAGTATTTGTTTATGTATTCACACATGTATTTAAGTTTCCGGTCAATACAATTCTAGCATGAATAATAAACTTTTATCATGAATAAAGAAATATAAAATAACAACTTTATTATTGCCTCTAGTGCATATTTCCTTCAGTCTTTCACTTGCACTAGAGTCAATAATCTAGATTACATTGTAATAAATCTAACACCCATGGAGTCTTGGTGTTCATCTTTTGATCGCGGAAGAGGCTTAGTCAACGGGTCTGCAAACTTCTATGTATTTCGCAAACTTCTATGTATCCATCCTTACCTTTTCATTAATGGAGTTGAAGCATCTCTTGATGTGTTTGGTTCTCTTGTGAAACCTAGATTCCTTCGCCAAGGCAATTGCTTCAGTATTGTTACAAAAAAAATTCATTGGACCCAATGTCAACAAGTAGGGTCCGTCACACACAATTAGAATTGAAAATTGTGTGGTCGGATAGGTTGGCGATTGGGGATGCCATCGCACACACTTCCAGAACCGTGTGTGATTGGGGATCTAAACATGTTTAACCAAGCCTAAAATTAGTGCTATATTACTAGAATTATTAGAACAAAATTACAAGCAAACATAGCACATAAAGTAATTCACATTCAAAACACATCATGTGATTATTTCCAACATGCATCTAACATGACTTGTTTCAAGTTCATCACAGAACATATGCAAGTACAAATGTACTTCTCCACGTCACACAACAATCAACACACACAGCTAGCAATCACATATAATCTTACAGCATCTACAGAAGCTTCAGCTGGCCCACTAAATAAACGGAGACCAGACTCTATAGTTGACGGTACCCTTGCTCAGGAGCAATTAAATTTTTCTGATAGTCATCATCTTGTGAAACAATTCGTTCAACGTTTTGCAAAGAGAGGTGGCGGTCAAATGGAAGCTCCCGCAGAGCAGCAGGGAGTTAGTTATCAAAAACCCCGTCAGAAGACTTAGAGGAGCGGCAATGGAAAATTTGTGCGGCTGTTTCCTGGAGAAGAAGAGGTATGGCCAGGGTTCCATCCATTCATGAGGTTTTATCAAGCTTCGCTCTGTTTATTTATGGTTGAACTTCTGGTCGAAGAATACTGCACGGAAGTTGCCGATTTGGAGCTCAGCTTGAGCAGCTCTTGATTTCTTGCTTGTTGCTTGATGTGGGATCTGAGTATGCCTTTTTTTGTCATAAATTTTTCACCTATCCAAGCAGCTCAATTTTGCAATAGTTAGAACAACGAACAAATTTATATCATTCTTGTGGTGAACTGATCAACCTAAAGAAAGATCAGCACAGCATGCACTCACAGAAGGTGCACTGTAGTCTTTCAGTGATTATCAGATGCAATGTACATGTTTGTTTTTAAACTGGTATAAGTAATTCCGAAAGTCAACTGAATATATATCGAAGAACTGCAGCATCACATACCAAAGCTGAAACGCGAGAGCATATATTGAATTGGTAAAATTCAGAGTAAACTGAACGCAGATCAATAGCTTTCCCTTTTTTTGGGTGAAGATCAAACTCTAAATTATAAATCCTTCCCAACATCAGTGGGTTACTTTCAGTTGGCATCTCAGAAGGCACCTTTTCGGTTTTATACATAACTACATATTTGATATTCTCTTATCAATTTCAGATTTCCCTTGATTGGTGGCCGCTTCTGCATTGCTGAATTTCTAGTTGCGTCCTATTCCCCATTCCAACTACAATATAAGGTGAGTACTGTGTGCTTAGAGAGATGCCTTGTGAAATTTTTTTGTCAAAAAACGTTTTTGTAGCAGTTTCCCATTCACACGTTGCACACTTTCCATGAGCCACACACTCAATGCTTTCTTTAGCTTATGTACATTTGTTTTTTAATCTTATTCTTGTATCTCATCATCTAAAAGGATTAACAGCCCCATCTTAGTTTAAATTTCATGTCTGGCATGGCATGTACATAATTAGAGGATGGATATATCTTTTCTGTTCATAATCAGTACACAGGAAAACATGTACTCCCTCCGTCCGAAAATACTTGTCATCAAAATGGATAAAAAGAGATGTATCTAAAACTAAAATACGTCTAGATACATTTCCTTTTATCCATTTTGATGACAAGTATTTCTGGACGGAGGGAGTAGAAATCATCTTCCATACCATTATGTCATTGATGAAGTAGATTTAAAAATCAAGCTATATTAATGGGAGGATAGACACAGTTGGTTAACTTATCAATTTATAGCTCGCCCCCGCACACAAGGAAGGCGATTCTGTGATGCCTAGGCTGCCGCAAAGCCAAACAGGGTCGCAGCCTCAACACGCCTGCTAAACCCCTAGTTGGCTAGCTGTCCTTTCTTCCCAGTGAGGCCAGCCCAATTAAGCATCATTGAAATTTATGGCTGATGAAGTGTTGAATCAACCTCCTCAATATTACTATCCTCTTACTGCTTTACCATTTGAATCCTTAATTAATGCTAAATAACTGATATTGATTATCTGAGAAGTAGACGTTTGCACCCTAATTTAGTTCTATTCATATTTTTTAGGAAGATGGCCATGTATCTCCTAATTTGGCAGTGGAGTTAATTTGTCTAAACAAGTAACTTCTTGCAAAACCGATATGGATATATGACAGTTTCGAGACGGGGTGAGGAAATGACATATATGTCTGGGAAATGATGAATCATGGTATTTATCTACTGATATGAATAACTATGATTATTACTGTTGCATTGTGGGCACCTCTCCTCCTCGACACTCAACAGGAGCCTAGGTGAGCCGCTGTTGATTCCTCTGCACATAAGGTTTTGCATTTGCTATTTTTGAATTTCATTACTGGGCAGCCAGTGCATGACTCGCAAGATCTTGAACGAAAGATTGTTTGCATGTTGCTACTGGCCATTGTGTGCGGCAATGAGGTGTGCAAGCAATTAATCGGCAGGTGACTAGATTGGATGATTTTTATCGCTATTGCTTATGAGAAGTTACTGTGTTCACTACGCTCTAACTAGCAATTATACATGTATTGTGTATGCTAACATTTCTAGCAGAGAAGTCATCGATTCATTTATCCAGAATCACTGGTTCATGTCATGTACCACTTCTTTCAGGGTATGTTGTGGTTTATTTCTTTTCCTTTTGTATACATAAATAATTATTTGCTTGAGCTACAATTTTAGATGGTCAGTACTTATAATCCACCTTGTGCAAGAAAAGTTATTGAAAGAAAGGTTGCATACTATTTCCTAACGAATAGTGATAATCAGTTATGATAGATTAGACACATTTCTAATTTAAGTACATGAGTAGTTACATTAGCAATCTAAATTTATCGTTGACTCGAAAATAAAATAGTGGTGATCATAGCAACGCAATATAAGCTTCACTCTGAACTGCTGATAGATGTACCTACTAGCTAGGCCAAAGGGAGTTAAAATCTCTACAAGTCCGCGGACTTTTCTGAAGATGAATTGATGGTCACTGTCTATCTCTGCCTCTTTTGTCACCAGATTCAGTGTCCATCCCTTATTTATAATAAGGAAGCATCTAATTTCATGGTTGGGTGTATCGTGTCAGTAAGCACATGCGAAATGCGAAAAACGATAGAGAAATTGAACTAAAAAATCTTATAACAGAAATCAGTTAACTCCATTTGAACTAAAACTGAATACACATAACTTCCAGTCGGGTTCCGTGGAATAGCAGCAGATCTAACCATGATTAGCCAGAATAGTTCCACTTACCAGTAGCAAACTATGTTCACTAGGTTGGCCCATGCATGGGAGCACCACGACTCAGGCCAATGGTTTAGCAGACACAAATGTTTGTTGGCTTAGCAGGTGAAAATTTATTTATGATGTTCTTGTGCTACATAGTTAGTAGACAGAAATATGTAATGAGATATTGATTCAGTAAATTGAAATTTGCTTTAGGCTATGGTTAGGTTATGCTCTTAAGAGATACTTTTTTCCCACTATCTTTGCACAGTTTTCTTCAATGACCTACTAAAGATTACCTCGAGTGTGAAGTTACTGAGCATGGACCTGTGTTCCTATTTTGGAGCTCTATGCTACTACTGAGTTTTACAATTGAGTTTTCTTTTCGTAGCTTTGTACTATTATTTTGGAGTAAAACTTTAGTTACATGGGTACTAAGTGTTTTAACAACATTTGCTCACATTATAGTTTTTGTAAAATCTGCTTGCGTTCAATCTATGTATTGTATAGTACAACTTCTTAGCTGACAAATAAATGTCACCATGGAGCTTAAAACGTATGCCAATTGGGTCCTGTCCTTGATTGTATACAATATACCTTCCGAAAGAAAAGATAATTTTGGACTTACGCATGTAGCCATATCTTCGATGGAGTCTCCTCCAGTGCTCATTTAGGAAACAGAAATGTGTGCGGAGCTGTGGTGCAAACCAGTAACTCTTGGGTCTTATGTCGATCTAGAGAGAGTAGGGAGAGTTATTTATTGTCAAGCATGGTGCTCATTCTGTTTTACGGCGTTGAGTTATTATAAGCATTTGTAGACAGCAGTAACGCATGAGTAAATATTGATGCTTAATCGTTTGGCTTGCTTTTGATTATCTACTGTAGGGAGGAGTGTTAATTATGCCTTAGATGTTTTCTTTCCTTCTTTTAAGTTTTCTGCAATTTAGCAGAAAAAACTGGTCATGTTTACCTAAATTATAGTCATAGATTCGCCCTCTGTTTATTCCCTTGAATCGCAACTATGTTATCAAGCAATAGTCTTTAGCTATATATCACTGACTGCATTTGAAATAATAATTTCTACTACCATAGTCAGCAGCCAAATCCATATTGAAGCTATGTTGACATATGAACCTGCTTATGCAGAACTTTTTTCGAAAAAATCATAAAGAATCCTTTATTGAATATGAACCTGCTTATGTATAGTAAGTAAATTGCAGTGTGAAATAAGAATTTCTACTACCACAGTCAGCAGCCAAATCAAGATTGAAGCTATTTATTGAATGAAGACACTAAATTAATTTCTGGGTCAGCTTGTAGAGGAGTGTTCAAGTTCATTTCAGTTTTCCTTTGTTTTTGGTTGTCAATTATTGTACCTATGAACTCTTGTATTCTGCTCTTTCAAGCAACCACCATCAAGTTAATGCAAGAAACTACCGGCGCTAACAGAAGGATTAGCAAGCTAGGATGAATGCCGCGCTACCAGAACATGGTGAAGCATGAACCACTAGCCTATTAAAAAAAAGGAAAAGCAGGACCAAGCATGCCAAGCAATTACCTTCGATGTCTGCTGGATGCAGAAGAGATGAAGATGAACTGCTGTGAACTCTATTCCCTTCATACCTTCCCCGCCACCAACAAGTCACAGGCTCGCCTGTGCAGCTGCACCACATGATTCATCATGCCCACTTTCTCACTGCATAAAAGAGAAACATACACTGAATTACTGCCAATTTTCCTATGGATAAGACAAATCAAACCTAATATTCTGTTTCTTAAATGTAAAAGAAAAGATGTAGGCCAACTGATTATGAGTTAGAATAGGAACAAGCTGAAGAACAAAATGTTTTTTGAAATTGCTACTATCTAGAGCTCAACAAATCTTCTACTCTAACTAGAGGTCATCAAATCTTTTGATGGCCTGAGGTGCTTTGACCAGAGTAGATGCTAACTTAAACAGCAAAGAGAGAATAAATACCCTACAAATGTCCGTGTTAGATTTCAGTAACAGTACATAAACAACTAAATCGTTTGCTGAGACATGGAGCCACAACTGAGAAGCCTCCTATTACATAATGGAGTCAATTATAGTGTTGATACATAGACACATCCAAACCTGATAATTTCTGGATCCGACATCAGGGCAAACCGGCAAAGGCAATTTGATGGGTATCTATCTGAACTGGAGAGTTGGAGAATAGAGCATCTAAGTTCAAATTTCTTGCCTGTTCAGTTGGGGCATGACGATAGGCGACAAAGATACTTTGACTGGAGCTCGATCTACTTACTCTGAGAAAATTAAGACTTGTATGGGATCAGGGGCAGAGCAGGAGAAAAATAAGCCGATGCACATCTGTAAGATGCACACAAAAATATCCAATAAAAAAGGTACTACTAATTAGCAACCTGTTCCGCAACTCTTGGAAGTCTTTGGTAACTTACAAAATAGTTTTTTTGGTTCAAATTATCAAGTAAAAAGCAAGTTCTGGTGCTCTCGATATTGACTGAACTTAGGTAAAGTCATCTTTTCATCTGTGTCTATTTTTCACTGAATATTGTATAATAAGTTCAATGCGGCAAAATTCACTAACTGCAAACTGAGCCTAGATAAATAACACACATGATAGACTGAATGATTGTTGGTGATTCATCCAAATTAAAACCTTAACAAGATTAACATCAGCTTGGCATTTAGCAAAGAGAAAAAACAAACATACTGATGAACTGAATTCTCTACTTCTCACAAGACCCACAAGAATAGAATTGAGATAGATTTAGGGGTGACCGGATGAGGAGGGGAGGAGATGGGAGAAGTATTTACCACTAAGTAAGAAATTACAAAATCAAAATGACTTCACATCATATTGAGGTAGGATGTAGGCAGGTGGCTGATCTGGTCCAACGGCTTTGTTCTTGGCGCCTGTGCGGGGGTTGAACATCAAACTGAACAAGACCTGCGTCCGCTCGAGGAAGCACACACATTGATCGATTGACTCCTGTCAATTCATTCCATCTAGCATTTATACATGACCAGTTGTGCACAAATAAAATAGACTTGCTGCATCATGGAGTATATCATAAAAAAAGTATGAGATTTTTGAGAATTATGGCAGCAGATAAGACAGGACAGAAAAACGAGTTAGTAAGCTGCATAAACTTATATACCTATGATCAAATCAACTGACAAAACACTGTACTATGAGTGCTCTGAAGGAGAGTGCCAATGGATATTCTTGAGCTTGTACTTCATCCCATCGATCTGCACCGTCCCAGCAGCATCTTTGGCAGTTGCATCAATCGATTATACAGAACAAGAACACAGTGGATCCAATTGGATAAAACTGTATACATGCAGTAAGAGGAATTTCTCTGTGTATAAACTTAAAAAAAACTAAGTAAAAAGAGATGCAAACGGGGCCACTAGCAAAACCACCTGGTAACTTATACACTCCATAGATTTTCCAAGTAGAGAGAGTTGAAAGCCTTCAAGAGTAAAGACTAAGGATGCAAGCGGGGCTTATTACGGCCAGCCCGCACTTGCCTACAGAATTTCTACATACACAGGTACTCACATTTGACATAGTTTATTACCTCCAGATAACCATCCCTTTTGCTGGATATCTATGTACAAGGACAGCATGATGGCACTACAGGTAGCTGAGGTAATCATCATGTTTAAATACCAAAATACTTTGACGGGTACTAAGGGACATCATGGACTAGAATTCCTAACTGAAGAATTACAACATCAAAGCTACTCTGAAGTTAGTTTGAGTCCAAGATTGAATCGTCTGGCTGATTCAAAAGACCGTGAAGCTAAATTGAGCTCTGCTACTAGAACACTGCACATAGGCGAAAACTGATGTTGGACCTGGAGGCCGCGGCGGGTTTGCTTGGGCCAGCTCCGGCGTTGGCGCTGCCGCCGCTCGGCGGCTGAACGACCATGTGAAAGGGGAGAAGGCCATCCATCGGCAGGGAGAAGGCTGGGACGGGATGCGTCCGGCGACGGCGAGGAGGAATGGACCCACAGCAGGGAAAGATGGATCCATGGAGCCAAACGACCTGGATTGGTGGAGGAGAGGAGAGACTCCAGAGATGATGGACCCACGGCGTGGGTGAGGTTTTTTAAGGAGAAAAGGCTTTCATGGCGGGATATTCGTTTCTGAGCTCAGGCTCAGATGCTCTCGAAATCTCCCTCGTCCGCTAGCCTGGGGTTATGTGCTCGGCAGTGTATTCATCTCTGTATAGCAGTTGTATGGTAACTAAATAAATCCAGCTCCTCAATGCATTAAATGCAACGGCAGCTGTTAAGGTACAGGCGGAACACAAAATCCACCCACGGCTCAGTCCCTTTTCCGTGCCAGGCTGAGCCGTCCCCAGGCCACGTTTGCTGTAAAAACAGCATTTATTCTGGTTGTTGTTCATATTTTGAACTATGGAAATTATTTAAAGACAGTTATTACCCGCCCTGGTGGAGAGTTCTTATTCTGTCCAGACAAAAAAAACCCAGCTAAATGTGTCAGTTATGCAGATCCATTCAAGATTAAGCAACACACTTCATGCATTACGGTTCTGAACATGCGGCTTCCTCAAAATTCTAACACAAGTATGACTGTCGTTGCCACGATATGAAGATCTTTTTCTTTTCAATTCAACCCAACATTTTTCAAATTCGAAACTTGCGCAAACTCATCAATGTACACTGAAAATCTAAAACCTATGTACCAGCCACGACAGTTTTTAAATCATCCAGCCATGTATGTTAAGAGAGCCATGTATGCCAGGAGGATGCATGGGCATAAGTTTCAAATTCGAAACAGCAGGCATTTCAGCGTTGCAAAAACAGATCACCGGCAAGACATTTGATTGATCATCAAAGCAGGAATTGAAATAAGTTTTCACGACATTTTCAACTACTTCCCATGGGTTCTGATACATGAAGCAAGCCTATGCTTCGGCAATTCACAATACTGCACACATGTAGGTCTCCTGACTCTACTCAGGTCTTTAAGTACAAATTCAAATAAGGTCCATAGGTTTCCATCACACACTACTTCGGATTTTGGTTTCTCCAAAAGCCCCCCAACACTAATGGGTGCACTTAAATGGACAGACCACACTCGTCGCACGGACAAAAGATGTTACCAGCCCGCAAGTAATATGAACCACGATTCATTCCCCATCAGTCAATTATCTCCTCGCAATGGAAAACCGGGAGATCACCCTTGTTTCCCATCATGGTCACAACATCGTATGCAATCTTCTACCGAAGGTGATCTAGCTTCTCCCGTGTCAAACAAAAATAAACATCAAGAAGCACGACTTAGTGTACTGACAACATTGTTGCTTTTCGGTGTTCTTTCAGTTCACCACTCGAAACAAAATTTTCTTTTTATGGGCTTAGCAATGAACAATGCTAAAGCCCTGTGAGCTCCGTTATGTAGTGGACGATGTACACCCCACTCTCCTCCTTGGTGGCAACGGTATTCCCATTCGTTGTCTCGCCATATGAAAGGCACATAAAATAATTTTATTTATAAATTATTTCTGGACAAACTCACCTCATACACGGTTCGTGTTGCGCAACTAATGGGTAAATAAAGGTCCACCCAGTAGTCTCGACCAATCCAGCACCAAACATGTCGTTGAAGCGGTTGCAAAATCTGTACAGGAAGCTCTTTGCCAAAGCCTCATGCTTTATCATCTCATTTGCTGGATCTGTCTCAGTTGGATCAAGCACCATAACTTCCTTGTTCTCGATGTCTAGAATGTACAGCGACCAGCAGTCCATGAACAGCACTGGGGAGGATGAACTGCGATCAACACCAAGTACAGGTTACTAGCCATCACAGGTGACAGACATCATACGATGCAAAGCTAATGACACAGACCACTATGTTTACTTTCTTCAACCAGTCAATTCTGTAACCCATTAGTGCTTACCTTCTTCAATCAGTCAATTCTGTAAACCATTAGTGTAGAGTTCATCATATCGATGTAATCCCTATCCACTTCGTTATCTGTCTTGCAAAGCTCATCCTGCATCATCATCGACATTTTTTCATGCATACTTCCCAGCAAAACAGAATTAAGAAACAGGAATGCTAGTGGTATATCAGATGCAATCACATTTGCCATGGTGGTATGCTTGTAATTTAGCTAGAAACATATTTTTCACAGATGCTCCCACCGCTCACAAGCCTCTTGCATGCAATTTTATCAGATGTTTAAAGACTCTCAAAGCAAACCCAGGTCAGCACAAAAAGACAACTTACGTATACATAGCATGCCACAAAAAAATATAAAATCCCGATTCACACTTTATGACAGACATATTTGACTTCCTCGTTTATACACGCAGATGATTTGAACAGTTAACTGAATATACGAGCATACCAACTTAGGAAGCATCAATATCAGTAGGTATTTTTCTGGCAGCGTCTAAATTCAGCATGCAAAAACTATATTTCTAAGTCACAACAAAGATCATGGCGGTCAGCTGAAGTATGTCGTACGACAAAAGTACAAACACAGCAGCACTCACTTAACAAAAAAAATCAGAACAAAGACACAGAATGGTTTCAGGGCGCACCTTTTTGTCCAACCTGGATCCTCCGATTCACCCTATTGGTCGACTGCGCGGACCTCGACGTCGCCCGTTACCCTCTTGCCGCCCCTGGCTAGCACCGCCAACACGTTTCCCGCACCCGGACCCAGCGTTCGAGTCCGGCGGCTCAACGCCCGTGCCATCAATTGATTTTTCCACGCCACCGAGGCTAGGCAATTGAACTCAAGCAGCTATACTAAGCTGCAAATGGTTCGACCTGACATACCCAACTTTTCTACCAAACTTGGCTAACTCCTTTACTAGGAAAACCATAACAAATGTCAAAAGAAACACACGAATTACATCAATTGATTTCTTCAAGACCCCATGTGTTGGGCAATCTGGTACGAACACAGATCTACAGGAACCTACTATGCTCTATCAGAAATATCAGTGATTAAGATTCAAGGAAGTGAGAATTAACTCTCCTGAAGATATTACCTCTTGGTCCATCCCGGGGCTTCAGGATTCACGTTGCTTGTCTATTCAACGGACTCCCTCGGTGATGCTTTCTTCCTCCGCTCAGCTCTCGCCCTGCTCAAAGGGAGTCCACAGTCTCCAACAACTTCGGCGTAGGCGGACGCCAGATTGGACTCGCGTGGCAAAGGCCAAAGACCTTCCTTCCCTATTACGAGCGGTAGACGGGTCGGAACCGGCTGCTCCAAGCTATCAGCGAACTCCTCCCTAACGGAAAACCTACAGGCAACACGAGAATCACAATCGCTCGGACTGCTGCAACAGATAATTTTATACCTGAACTAAACTCAACTTGAGCAGTACTACACTGAACGAAAACCGAACTTGACATTGCTGAACTAACTGTGCATCTATCTACCACGTAACATTTAATTAGTTAGACATACACTAGTACTACAATGAACTATAACTGATCTTCCAAAGCCTGCACTAGTGCTACACTCAACTAAAACTGAACCTGGTCGTTGCACATGCGGAAATTCAGAAAACGCGCTTGCATAGCTAGCGGCAGATCTGAAAATTCAGAAAACGCACTTGACAAGGACAAGAGCAATCGCATTCAGAAAACGAGCATCAAACATCCAGCACTTGGCACCACTAGCCGCTGAACTGATTGAGGTAAAGTAGTGTTGCATGCCAAATTCAGAAGAAAACGTCAGCAGCCGCAGCGGCGTCCAAGAGCAATTGCTCGTCAGCCAGCCACCATACTCCATGGACTGCAGCGCCTCGCCGCGACTCCAGCCGGTCACGAACGACGAGCCGACCCGGCGGTCGCCAGATCCGCCGCCGCCACAGCTTCCCCCGCTGCCGCGCCTGCACTCGCCGCCGTCAGCGGCCAATCCCGTACTGCCCGTCGGCCTGGGCACGCGGCGGGGCGGGGCGCTGCTCGTTGGCCTCATGCGGCGGCCAACGCGTAGAGCGAGAGGGCTACCAAACTGAGCCACGGATCAGATAGAGCACGAAACTACCAAGCCATGGATCAGAATCCAGCACCAGACGGCGCCGTTTAACCATGGCTCGACTCGCCCTCCTGCTCTACGCGTTGGCCCCACAGTATCGCACTATTGACTCATGTATTCCCCTGGTTCATGATTTTCCAACGCATCAATACTGCCGACTGGTGGCCCCATTCCCGAATCCCAAAACAACATTGAACGAACATGATATCAGGTGCATCTGGGCTCGGGCACCAAAACGCCCCTCTCTTTCATGGCTAGCTTTATTAATTTAAACAACCGCTACATAGAAATCCGGAAATAAGTTTGAGAGGTGAGTCCGAGCACAGATTTGTCGCTTCTTCAGCTTGGTGGGCTCGCTTCCCGCGTTACAAAATGGTGAACGTCAATCCGAAACACTCGGACCATAGGCCGGTGATCTTATGGGTGGACCACAGTAGGCGTTCGTCGGACAGAACGAGGGGTACACGGGTCTAGGACGTGTTTGGTTACATTGCCAATCCAGCCTGGCCCGGCGAGCCTGGCTCTAGTGAGTGGGTTTGAGGGGATGCGGGTCAAAAAACCCAGATGCATATAGTTTGGTTGCCTGCATGTTCCTAGTTGCATGAAACAACCATTTTTGACCCGGCGTTTGGTTGCCCATATTGCATTAGGCGCACATATGACATGGTGTTTGGTTGCAACCTGCATAAGGTGTTGTCACCACTTCTAACTAGTGGTGAGCTTACCACACACAATCTAAACATGTAGCGCCAGCTAGTTAAACAAATGACATTTTATCCAAACTATTATCAAATGACAGTTCAAATTATTAAGAGCCATTGGCTAAATAGTGGATAGTTCATCGGTGTTGCTGCTACCAGATCTTCCTCTTCCTCTTCTTCTGCTTCTGCTTCTGCTGCTGCTGCTGCTACTGCTGCTGCTTCTTCTCCCTCTTCTTCAAATACTGCACTGACATCTATTAAGCCACATTGCCTCTGCCCACTCCAACCTTTTGTTCTTCCAAGCATCATTGTCAAATGCCTCCACGCCATGGCCGGAGCTAACAACATCGTCAGGCTTGACCTCTTCCTCCTCAGGCATGTGTTCATCAAAGCCCCATTGGAGGATCCAATTATGTAGAATGCAACAAGTAAGAACAAGGTTAACCTGAGTGGAGTATGGGTGGAATGGCTTCTGATCCAGGATCTTAAACCTATTCTTCAGAGCTCCAAATACCCTCTCAACAGTTACTCTAAGGCTCCTGTGTCTGAGATTAAACAGCTCCTGTGCAGTCCTAGGATAGTTCCTACCAGAGAACTCGTTGAGATGGTACCTTATTTTCCTGAAGGGTGGAAGAATACCCAGCCGACATGCATAGCCAGCATCTCCAAGGTAGAACTTGCCGCCGGGGATGTTGATCCCATCAGGCCGACTCATGATGTCAGTGAGAATGTTAGCATCATGCGCTGACCCCTCCCAGCCAGCCAGCACATATGTGAACTTCAGATCAAAGTCAACAGCAGCAAGCACATTCTAGCTTGTGTAGTGCTTCCTCCCCCTATATGCTGCAGACTGTGACCTAGGAACTCTGGCAGTGACATGAGTACCATCTATTGCCCCAATGCAATCCTGAAAATGGCATCACAAGCCATGTGTTAGTGCTCAACTTGAACAATACAAGCATATCAAGCCATGAAAAGTGTATATTTCCAATGCTCACCTTGAAGTATGGATACCATCGTGGGCTTCCGCGAATCTTGGGTGGAGTCTGACCAAATGGTCTCTTGATCATCTCTCCTCTAAGCTCCCCAATAGCAAAAGGCACTTGCTTGAAGTACCTAGAGATGGTCTCCATTGATCTCCTGAATGTGTTGTGAATGACCCTGAACCTCTGGTTATGGCCAACAACATGGAAGAACATGGCCACTTGCTCTTCGACACTGGTGTTGATGCTAGCAGCCCCCTGCTCCTGAAGGTCTCGACAAGCCTGGAAAATGGTGCTCTTTTCATTCGAAGCATCCACAGAGCCTCGATGTCATTGCAGTTGTAGATGTAGTTCAGATTTTGGATCCTCTCCTGTTCCCGGAGAAACAATGGACCATAGCAGATCAAAGGTCTCCCAGCACACGAACAGCTCTCTGGTGCACGAACATGGCCCATGCCTGAATCACACTAATCAATGTTGTTGCCTGGATTATCAGCCTCATCCGTGCGTCCATAACATAGTCGACATCGACGGTTCGTTCAGTGGGAAATCGATCCTACACCGAGCCTAACGTCCTAACCACCGAGCTAACAAAGGGGGGAGGGGGTGCTGCTTACCGGCATCGAAGACGACGACGGAGTAGGGGGAGCCATGGCGCAGACTAGGTCGACCAGGCTGTGGCCAACAGCAAGGGGAGCACCAGATCCGCCGCAAACGCCGCCGCCTCTTCCGCCGCCGCAGCCGCCTCTAGTGCAGATCTGAAATCGCAGCCGCCGCCGGTGGTGAGGCAGTAGGGAAGAAAGGGGGCAGTGACTATGGGTGAGCGAGTGAAAGGGGGTGAGGCTAGATTTGGCGCCGGGACGGCGCACCAGATTTCCATCTCCCGCCATCGCCCCTCGCCCTCGCCTCGCACCCGCTCGTGCGACCTCGCACCGCACTCAGCCTGGCTCGCAAGAAACTGTCGATCTGAGCATTTCCAGCGAGGCAGGCTTTGGGCTGCTTTGAGAAGCGTGCGATGCAGGCCCAACAGTAAAACTAGGCAACCAAACAGGCCTCTCCCTTCCCGCGCGGGCCTGGTGAAAGTGCATTCTTGCTCTTAAGAATATTTTTTATGTTGATGACAAATTTAAATATAGGGGACTAACCTTGTTTGCTAAGTAAATATACAGGTCATCAGTCCTCTGGTTTTGTATTGTGCATCATGATCACATCATATAAGATATTACTCAAGCAATTAATCAATGAGGAAAAGAGCAAACAAAGACGAAGCATCGTGCTCTCTTATATATTTCTTGAGTAATAGGGATCCCACACTATTAAGAGGGAATCCGAGGTGTAGGTTCAAGGCTTGCTCATATTTTTCGTCTCAAGTAGATTTTCACAAAAGACCAAAATCCCTAGCAAAACCCCTTAGCCAAAACCTACCTTTTTCTATTCACTCTCTTCATAAGGTGTCTCCATAGCCGGATCATCCGGACTTGGCCCCGGATCATCCGGTGCTGGATCCGGATCGTCCGAACAATGCATCTAGGGAGCATTGTTTGACACTGATTGTAGTCGGATCATCCGGACCTTGCCCCGGATCGTCCGGATAATATCGCCTCTTCCATCACAGAAGTTTGGTGGATGTAGCCGGATCGTCTGGTCGTTCATCCGGATCATACGGGCGTGTGACCAGATCATCCGGGCTGCCCTCCAGACTGTCCGGCTTCCATGCAGCTCTGCTGTTATCACTTTCATCAGGGTCTTTAGCCGGAGCATCCGAACTTGTGATCGGATCATCCGGATGGTCCTCCAGATCATCCGGGCAAGTCCACCTTTGCTCAAAATGGCCCTATTCTGTTGTGGGTATATATAGCTCCTTACCTCTTCGAGATAAGGTTGAACACTCCACCCCAACACGGCCCAAGAACACCAGTGCTACCTCTCTCTTGCTCATCCACGAAATCCTAGATCCCAGTTTGATTCTTGAGAGTTTGAAAGAGTTGTTCCAATCAAAAGAAAGATCTTCTCCCTCTCCTTCTTGTGACCGAAGCAAATCGTGATATGAGCAAGTCTTGAGCTTTTTCCCCTCGGATCTTATTACTCTTGGAGGTTGGAGACTCCTAGGCGGTAGGAGTCTTTCGAAGAGGAATCGACCATTGTGATTACCCCCGGAAAAGTTTGAGAGGGTTTGGAGACCACCCCAAGGTCTACCACTAGTGGTTGAGAAACGCCTTCGTGGTGTTGTCGCAAAGGGAGAATAGGGTGAGCCTTCATGGCGTTGGTGTGCCTTCGTGGTAACATCCTCCTCTCTAACGGTGACGTAGCTTCCCTCCAAGGAAGTGAACATCGGCATACATCCTTGTCTCCGGGAGTTGCGGTTATTCTTAACCCTAACTCTCTACTTGTGGTTACTTGTCTCCTAGCACTTACTTATATCATATTGTGCTTGCTTACTCACGTACTTGGGTTACTTGTTTATCTTGCTTAGCTCTTAGCATTACTTGCAATTGTTAAGCTCACTTTCATATTCCGCATTATTGCCTAAAATGGCTAAGTAACAATTAAAATTTGTAATTGTACCTATTCACCCCCCCCCCCTCTAGGTCCATCTCGATCCTTTCACCTGGTTGGGCTGGATGCGGGCAACCAAACATGCCCCAAAAGATTCGAGGCCCGTTGGTTACTTGAGGAGGGATGTGATGATCTGGTGTGGGCTGCATGGGAGAAGGCAGAGGGGCCATTGACGGCAAGTAGGTTGGGTGGGGCCCTACATGACTGGAGCCGGGATGTACTTGGGGACTTTCGGGCTCGCAATTAAAGGAGGATTTGGAGGTCGTCCGACGCCAACCACTATCCCAGACCAAATTCGTTTGAGAGCTAACAATGAAGTACAAGCTTGAAAAACTGGAGGAGCAGATCACATGTAGACTGGTTATCAAAGGGGGATCTTAACACCAAAAATTTCCAGGCCTTTGCATCGGAGAGAAGGAAGAGGAACAATATTCACAAGCTGGAGAGGGAGGATGGTCTGGAGGTGTCTGGGGAGGAGGGTTTAAAGGCCCTCGTAACTAACTACAATTTTTCAGTTCCCACCAAAACAAGTCGTCCTCATCTCATTAGTTGACCTCGTCAACCTTTGAACCAAATGAATCCACTCAATCCAATTATTCCCAATGAGCATAGGGCAAAACAAAGTATTCAATGGGCTCGACCCAAGTACCGGCGCTAACAGACACATACAGGTTTAGATATTGTATGCCTTTCTCTCTCAAAAAGAAAGATATTGTATGCCTAAGGGAGAATCACCAAGCCAAGTATTTCCCCAAACCATTGACGATCATCTACTATAAATTCTCCCTTCTAGAAGAAATCATCCTTCACCCTCATCAGACCTTCCCAAAAGTGTATGTATGTCGGTTTTGCCATCACTGGAGATAAAGCCTATGATTTCAAGTGTTGGTTGGCCATTCGCTCCTAATAAATACTCCCTCCGTTCGGAATTACTTGTCTCGGAGATGGATTTATCTAGAACTAAAATACGTCTAGATACATTCATTTCCGCGACAAGTAATTCCGAACGGAGGGAGTACCTTCTTCCTTCATTAGTTTGAACAACCATTTTGATTAGAAAACAATTATTTTTAACCTCGAGGTCTTCAATCCCAAGAGCATTTGATCTTTTGCACAACACATGATATCTCACTTAGCTAGTCGATACTTCTGATTTTGCTCAACACTTTGCTGAATCACAAACTATAGAAATCCAGTCTTTTCTGCAGCCCCTTTGGGTGGATAATTAACAGAACTATTGGCAAGCTAGTAAGAAAAACATTAAGAAGAGCAAGATGCTCTCCATAAGATATAAGCTTTCCTTTCCAATTGCTAAGCATTTTCCCGAAGCAGTCCTCAGTAATCTTCCAATCTTTATTACACATATGGAAATTGGGACACCCAAGATGTTTGAATGGTAGTGAACCAACCTCACAACCAAAAAGTTTTTTGTATTGATTTTGTTTTGTTTTGGCATTTTTTTCATTCAAAACAGAACAACTCACTTTTGTGAAAATTAGGCCATGTTTGGTTCATAAGTCCTAGGACTTTTTCTAGTCCCAACTAAAAAGTCCCTAGTCCCTAAAAAGTCTCTCCCTATTTGTTTCCAGGGACTAAAAAGTCCCTAGTCCCTCCCTAGAGGTTATTAAATGACCATGTTATCCCTAGTATATAGAAAAATAACAACCAAACAACACCATGGGGCAGCGGGCCAATGGGTGCATGGAGGAGCATTGTTAAAAAAGTCCCAAAAAGTCCCAAAAAAGACTCTCCTTGAGAGTCTTCTTCATTTAGTCCCAAAAGGCAACTTTCAGTCCCTAGTAGTCCCTCCTGTTTGGTTAAAAAGCCTCTAAGAGGGACTTTTTCTAGTTCCTACACCAAAAAGTCACTGGAAACAAACACCCCCTTAATCTTGAATGGGGACAGTTGATCAAATAGGCAACTGATCAACTTCATGTGCGTCTATATTTCATAGTAGCAGCAAATCTGATTGGTCAGCTCTTGTTAGAGAAACTAGTGGACCCGTTCCGCCAAATGACGCAGAGGCACGCTAAATCCATGTGTGCGATGAAAAGAAATCCATGGTTTAATCCTCTTTAATACTGGAAATATGGCGGGTTGATGTCTACAATGAGATGAAGCTTGTTGTTTACAAATAAATGTACATTGAATTTGACAGTAGCGTTCTAACCCCTTTGTATAAAAAGACAAATGGGGGCTTGTTGTTTACAAACAGATGACCCATTTTGCCAAATCGCGCACAGTCCCATTTAGAACCATGTGTGCTTTGAAAATATTTGTATTTGGTAGTAACTTTACATTTTAGCATGCACGTATGGTAAGAATTCTAACCCTTTTATATAAAAAAATGAAGTGAGACTTGTGTTTGAAAATATATGCACTTATAAGAGTACCAACTGAAACCCTATGTTTTTTTATCAGGTCTAAATTTCTACGACTATCCTTAGAGTTAATCACACCATTCAGGCATCATTTTCAACTATTTATGCATATGAATATTTCATAAACAAAAAAAAAGGCCAACCCATTAGACAGTGTACAGAGGTCCGCAGAAAATATCATGTTTATGTCTTCCTATGCTAGTACACTATGTGTGAAGCATAATAAAGTTCAGTATTGTAAGATTGCTTACAACAAGGAACTTTGAGTGTTCATACAAAGCACAAAATTTGGAGAGCCAGCTTCCATAAAAGTGGACAAAACGGCCACTTGATTAGCCTATAAGTGCAGGCCACCTCAAATTCCAAGTAAAGTTTTCTCCTCCGCTAGTGCTTACATCATACAGCTTGCCTGGACAATCATATGCCTTTCTAATTTATTTCTCTTAAACTGAATATGAAGTATACTGAAAAATTATGTATGAATTGCTACAATTAACCAGTCTTATTTCACGTGAAATTGTAATCAAGAATATTGATTGTAGATGATCTGATATTATATTTGACTAATCAAATAAATAAGTAGAACATGGGAATGGAAAGGCATACACATCCTAGAGGAAAGATCTGCAGCTCAGCGCTCAGCATCACCTACGGTCTGACAGAGCTGATACAATTTTCTACTGGCGCAACCAGCAAGCTTATACACAGGGTGATCGCACTACAGTCAGCGCTTAAGTTTCAACAATACTGTAACAGGAGGTATTATATTATACATGTTTGGTCAAGACAGGACTCAATATGGTTATGAGACAAGTCAAAGCAAGGAATTGCACATGGAAATGAAGTGCTCAACAGATGTAAGAGCCAATGTAGTTCCAAAACATTTTCCTCTTCATATAGTACCTGCACCATTAGCCAGAGTGGAATCTGGTTGATCCTGAATGTAGAGAAAGCTCAAGCGGATTTACTGAAACAGGAAACTTATTCGATGTCCATGTTTCTGCATCTTGGCCAGGTCCTGGATACTTTCAGAAGAGATAGAAGATGCAGAAACATGAGAGTCAGATGTTGAAGTTCTATCTCAAGGACCATACAGAACAGGCACAATTAATATGTGGTCCCCCAACAAAGTTTGACGAAACACATTATTTTTTATCAGAGAAAATGCAGCTTTTAGAACATCCACCTGAGACACAGTAGATGGAAAATGACTATCACAATAGCACTCTAGTTAATTCCGGTCAAAAAATAGCACTCTAGTTAAAGAGAAGAACCAAGTAGTACTTTTCCTGCGACTGAAGAATCTAACCAGGGAATTTAAGTAAGATTCATTTTGAGAATTCAAGCAATGATCTATGAATCTCCATCGAGACCTTCCACATCATGTACTATAGTTTCACCCAGCACCATATCCATACATTTTATACATTTGTTTGAACGACTCCATACTCCATAGCATCAACGAGTAGTTTCCAAAGGCAAAAAAAATAATAGATAAAATATACCACCAGACTTGGTGAGTACACCTTTAGCTCAACTACGAGTTATAGTCACGAGAAACTGATAATGTTGATTTCTTATGTAGGTACCAAGCGAGTTTGCATAAAAGATTATTTGGAAATGAAGTGAGTGTGTATAAAACAATAAGCAAATGGTCTACTGGACTAATTGTTTCTCTAGCTATCTTTTCTTTAATTCCAAGCAACAACTATTAGTTGGGTAAATAACAAGCAGGTGCCTGTAAGTGAAGCTGGAAGGACGCTATGATGGATATAGTTCTGAATGTATTTTGATATGAGATTATTTCCATGGCAAGATAGCTGCATGGGATTGACAAATAATTCTGAAGCACAATTTGTATGACACTTCTAGGGGTTTTGTGGTGTTGTGTTTCTTTCTTTTCTGGCTTATTAGATAAAAATAGATGGTCATATACTTGATTTAATTGAGATTTGATTACTAAAGGAAATTATGGAGTAAATTGCACAAAACCACCACTTTGAAGGCTAGGTTTGCGAAAAACACTACAATACATTTTTTTTCCAGAAAACACCACGTCTATGGTAATCTTTTTGCAAAAGACACTGATCGACGGCTTTGCCTTGGTTAAGTGCGTTTATGACAGACGGGGCCCGCCAGTCAGGCTTACGTGGCACAAATTTTTCACACCGTTACATTAAATCGATTGCTAGACATGGGACCAGCTTGTCAGCGTCACACTCCTCTCTTCAACATTTTACAAACCAGCCCCTACAATTTCACAGGGACACCCTTCAATCAAAAACATAAAAGCAATCAGGTCCATGGATTTGGCCTGCGCAAGCACACGAGCAGAGCAGTAGTACTACGCGCCCATAGGTCTCGTCGCTGGCGAGGAGGCGCGCCATCGGGGTCTGGGGGAAGGAGCCTGCATCGCAGCAAGCCGTGGAGGCTTGGGGTGGCGGCTAAAGACCATCCACCGCGAGCTCCTTGGCCGGCCGACTGCAGCGGGACGCGAAGATGGTTGTCGGCGGGCGGCGTGGCCATGCCGGCGAGGCGGGAACAATTGGAGCTCCGGGATCAGGCGGTCGGTTGCCTCGTCGCAGTCGCGACACACCGTGTGTCGGAGGGAGCCGTGCGACGGAACGCCGGCTCGCCGTTGGGGTCGGAGGGAGTTGCAGCGTGGGCGGGGCGCGACCGGTGACGAGGGACGCGCAGGTGATGCCGAGCAGCGCGGCCGCGTTGTCCTGGTGCGGGATTCCTGCCCGAGTTGGAGTTGTTGCTGCGGTCGCCGGCCGGTGGCGTATGTAGATTGGGCGGCGGCGGCGCGATACGTCTCTGTCACCAGGACCTCATACGGGGTCGTGAGGATAACAAGTGGAGGAGGCAGATTTTTTTTCTTTTTTTCTTTGGATGACAGGTGGACCCCCGTAGGGCCCCACATGAGGATAACGTGATCAAACGTCGCCGTTATATTTGAGGGATCCGGCTTGCCTGCTCCCTTCCCATGCTCCCATCCGTGCTCCCACTTCATCCTACGGCTGTCATTTTCTCTTTTTCTTTTCTAATCTAATCATCTCCTCCCCTGATTTTCAGGGTGTGGGGCCGGGCCTTATTTTCTTCCAATCAAATCAAGCCACGTACGCAGGAGCACGGATGGGAGCACGGGAAGGATATTTGAGAGGTTAAGTGGTGCCACGTCAGCCTGACTGGCGGGTCCCGTCTATCATAAACGCACTTAACGGAGCCCGATCCGCCGATCAGTGTTTTTTGCAAAAAGATTACCGTAGACGTGGTGTTTTTTGCAAAAAAAATATGTATTGTAGTGTTTTTTGCAAACCTAGCCTTCAAAGTGGTGGTTTTGTGCAATTTATTCGAAATTATGCAATGCTTGCTATTTCCCTACAGGAGACCCACTCCCTCGAGCCTTTGGGGGCAGGCAGTGCGCTAATTCCGCGTCTCTCCCCTCCAATAAGTGAAACCATTGGTTGCTCCCTAACTTCCTTGGCATAGTAGATTCACTTGATAAATGAGTTTTCAGAAAAATGAGAAAAGCTTGACCAGGTATCATCACATTTCACATCATAACAAGTTGCTTATGGTTTACAAAGTTTGGTCATGATTTTTTCTTTGTATATTGACTTCTCTTCTTCTGGGAGGATGCCAACTGATATACTTCTTTGTGATATTCAGCAGCGAAGAGCAGCAGGCCGCAATTATCTCTCGTGGTAGTTTCCAAATTTTTTGTTAGAGGAGAAACAAGACAGAGGAGAGCCAAGTAGTGGAGGGGCCAAGGGAGGACCTCAAAATTTAGGAAAAAGATCCTAGATCAAACTGACCTCCTTGGTGAGGAGGGGAAGATGGAGGAGGCTCTCGGATCTCAATTGGCTCGGCTTCAATGGCAATCATCTGCGCAACATGAGAATAAAGATCAGACCTTGGCAACAGAAACCACGGGAAACCTGAAATTCTGGACTGAACAAAAAGACATAAGTTGGGGAGAAATTTAGGGTCGCTAGACTGTTGAGCTCTTGCATATGCATGATTTTACAAATGTGATACCTCGGTGCTCCCTTCAGTTTTGAATGACTCAAAGACCATTCTGATCCCTCTAGCAAACATGTTAACATAACTACATGCGCAATGCATTTCTTATCCATTAACCAAAGCATTCATGCACTCAGAACTGAAAGCATCTAATTGTTCTGTTCTAAAATATTTAAATATCTGCACTTTGGTACAGCTGCAACTTGGTGACATGAACTGAATTATGGCTGAAGAATAAGAAAGTAGAACCTAGAAAGATCTACCATGCATACATAACAAATCTGAACAAAAATAACGAACACTGATGATTCCAAGCAGCGCATAGCAAAACCATTCTTTTGAAATATAAGACGGGGTCATTTTTTATGTACTGTATATTAGTGCCATTACTTTATACAGCAGATATCAAATCAAGCAAAAGTGGGTAGAAATCAGTAGAAGTGGACAACAAAAGTCAGCAGCCCATCACCTTGCAATATATATAGAACATACTTTCACCGACCATCATACCGCTAAACAACAAGACTCATCGGCCATCCACTTTTTTTTTGAACCGGGCATAACCCCTTTCCATTACTGCGACATAACGGAAATACAAAGACAGGTCCACAGAATGAGACGGGAGAGGGGAGAGCGAGTTCAAGCATCGCCGGGAAACCTACTGTGAGCACTCGCCATCGAGATAACCCATTGTAGGGCAAAAACCCGGCGACACCAAGTCATTCATAGTTTCAGACGGGGCAACCCCCCAGACAGCTCATAGGCGAGCACCAAAATGACAGTCCCACACAGGGGGAGAAACTTCAGGAATGGAACATAAAACCGAGGCAAAAGACGACCATCAGAAGCACGCATCTTTTGGTGAAGACGCATCACCATTCCCTCCAGCAGCTCTCCAGCGAGCTTCTCAATCTTCATTTGCAGCGCAGATAGAACACCAATTAGAAGGGCTCCTACACACCAGTCAATAGTGTATATGTCAACAGAAACAAATCGTTTGGTCATTCATCAGGCGGATGGTGTGCATTAGGTTTGGGCCTGCTTACACGGTACAGAGACATTTAGGCTACACAAATCTTTAGAGAGAGATTAGGAGTGCATGGAACAGAGGGGAAGCTCACCTTGGCGTCTGCCCAAAATTTGCCCATGGTTGCCTGTGCCCGCAACCTCGCACATGCTACTATGCAGAGGAAGAGGCATGGAAAAGGAGGTGAGGGTGGAGGCAGAGGCGGCGCTGCCGCTCACGGCACAGCAGAGGCGAACCGGGCCGCCTCCCTGGCCGGCCGGCAGCGCAGCCTCCACGAGGGCCGGCCTACTCCTTCACCCTGTCGCCGACCTCCTCCCTCTTTCCTGTAGCTTCACCACATCGCGACGGGCAGGCTCGTCGCCCGCCTCCCCTGCCCATCCACCCCACCATCGACCTGAGAACAAACATGGCCGGGTTACTGCAGAGGCATTCTGCCGAACATGTTGCATGCAGGCAAACGGAAGGAAGACTAACCTCAATGCAGAAAGGCAGAACGGCGGACAGCGAAAATGGAGAGCGCGGCCTCACTCCACACCAGGTAGCATTCGCCGCACGGAACAGACCCAACACCGCGGCGAAGGCACGTGCCCTAAGAGGACGACTCAACCCCACCGTCATACAGACACCAGGCCAGCGGGTGAAGGCCACCGGCGCAAAACCTGGGAATAGTTTGACATCCAAACTAAATCCAAGCCAAACTATAGGACTGCATGTCCATCATCAAAACCAAATCAAACCAAACTTTGTTGACTAGAGTCCAGACCAAACCAAACTGTATGAGCTTTTCACCCAAACCAATCCAAACTGTCTCCTATTTTTGGATGGAATCCACATATTCAAACCATAGACAGATTCAAACCATAGACAGATCCATATGCACATGCGTACCTAACGGACTGGTACTCTAGTAAGAATCCTGTACTGGAATCAGCGAGCGCAACACAGGGGAGGTAGAAGTAGAACCAGCTGATTTCCCACGCCATCACGCCGCTAGTGACACCGGCAAAGCAATGGCGTGTACCATGTGTCGCCCCCTTTTGCTCCTTGGCCTCTTCCTCATCCTGACGCCGCTGCTGTGTGGGTGCACCGACGGCGGGTTCAGCGTGGAGCTCATCCACCGCGACTCCCCCAGGTCGCCGCCTGCTTGCCGTCTTGCGGTGCTCGTACGCCGGCTCGGGCTCTCCTGACGCTGACGGCGCGGTGTCGGAGGTGATCTCAAGCACGTTCCAGTTTTTCATGTACGTCAACGTCGGCACGCCGCGCACTCGGATGCTGGCCCTCGTCAGACACCGGCAGCGACCTCGTGTGGCTCAGATGCACCAACGGTTCTGCATCTCCGGCACCGGCACCGCCAGCAGCAGCCGGCGGGACGATCAGCGTGTTCGACCTGTCCTCGTCGAACAGCCGTGCGGCACGTACCGGCCGGTGCGGTGCAGGTTGACCGGTCCCATCGTTGCCATGCACGTTGGGCCATGCGGTGCCGTCAGGACCTCATCTCCTAGAGCTCCAGGATGAACGCCGCTGTCGTCGCACTCCGTGCTGCGCCGAGACGCCGAGGGCTTCGACCGCCGGGGACGCGCTCGCGGCAGCCTCCGCCTCTGCTAGGTGCGAACACCGGGACGAAAGTGAACTCGCAGCATGCGCTAGGCCTGCGTCGTGCGCAAGCGCGCCCCCATCCCGAAATACAGTTTGGTCGCTGGATTTGGTCTTTGACCGTGGGTTGAAACAGTCTGAAACCATTTTGTTTGTGTCCAAACCGAACCAAACTAATCCAACAATACACAAAACCCAAACCACACCAGATTACGCTAGGGGCTCAGCCCATTCAATCCAATCCAAAGACAGTCTTGTAGGAAAACCGAACTGAAACTAAGGGCCTGTTCGTATTCACTCCACTCCGTCAGATCCTTAGCTCCACTCCCAGCTCCTAGTTTGCTAGCTCCCCAGGTCAAATGAGGAGCAGACAACTTGTTCGGCTACTAACTCCACTCTGCACTCTGGATTACAGGCTCCCCACAACACATCAAGCTGGTTTGATACTGGTCAATACGGGGATCACTTGTTGTGCCAATGTTAAAACACAGTGCAGACAAAATGCACAAATATGCTGAGTTTACTGAAAATAATGCTGAAATTTCACACATAATTTCTTTGTGCAAAAATTCACTTTATCGCACAAGAACGCTTCAGCATGAGTTTGCTGAAATTACATGATTTTAGCAACATAAACAAATAGGATTTTTTCCTAAGATAAACACAAACAAAGGCAGCATAAACACATGTACTTTGTAGACATCACTCTAGTCCAGTGGAGGTCCTGCATTCAACACATGAAAACCTTTATGCAATGCTGGTGATTGCTTGAATAGAACCAAAAACATATATACTCTGCTTCGGATGGTTTCACCTACAAAATTACGAAATTTGTTAATACGTACAAATACACATCAATTGTGAAAGAAGCAAAATCATGTTGTCATTGAACTAGCTAAGAACATCTTTTGGATTCTAGACTTATGCATCTTGCTACAAGGAAATAAATGACAAGTAATATTGTGACTAATATTTCAGCTACTAACAAAGGCAGTGAACAGTTTCGACATGTTTGGAGACAACATTCACTTGTTTAACTTTACGACCAGTCATCTATGAGAAAGCATGAATTTATCAAGCAAGGTAAAAACTAAATAACTGTAGCAAATAAAAACACATGAATGTGGTAGAAACTAGTATACTCACATTTATAGCAGAAGTGGAAGTCACCAACCAAGAGCAATATTAGTTGCTAGTCTATTACAGAACCGGTCCATGTCTTTATCACTAGCCTCCGAGGTTGACACATCTGATGCATTCGGAGGGATGGCATACCGTTGATACCTTGAAGGGATAGTTGGGACATAGTTGGGATCTCTGTCGACTCGAAGAAAGTGAAGATCACCCTTATCATGATATCGAACGTAGTTGTGAAGGGTCATAGTGGCAGCCACTATCATCTTTTGAGTTTCAACTGAATAATTGGGCATCTTTAGTAGAATCTGCCACTTCATTTTCCACACACCAAATGCTCTCTCGATCACATTACGCTTGGATGAGTGTATCTTGTTAAATTTCTCCTTAGGTGTTCTTGGCGCCACACCTCATTGAAAATCAGGCACGTGGTACCTTTCTCCCTTGTAAGGTGCGAGATATCCAGGTCTATTAGGATAGCCCGCGTCCACAAGATAGTACTTACCTACAAACAACAAGCAGATTGCATGTAAGGCCTATGATTTGTTTACAGAATTTAAATAAAAGAATTATTATAGGAACTACTAACCCTTTGGAGGATGAGGGAAGGTATCTTTGTCAGCTTCAATTGCATGATACAAGACACTGGTATCATGCATAGAGCCGGGTTGACCAACTGAAGTGTACATGAAATGCATGTCAAAATCACATATTGCCAGAACATTCTGTGTTGTTGATCCTGACCTTCCAATGTATCTAACTTGGTCGCCAGCAGGAATGGTAGCTCTGACGTGAGTACCATCTAGTGCGCCGATGCAGTCCTTAAGATGTGGATAAGCCCTTCTATCCTTTTGAATCCTTGGGTGCACACTACTAAAGTTTGGGTCCTTAGGTTTCAGGTAATCTGCTGCCATCTTAACCACACAAAGTAAAACCTCATGAAACTTCCGGTGGACTGTATCTCTTGAGTGCTTGAAACGATTTTGTGTTCTCCTATTAGACTCGCAACCCCCTAATGTCCACAAGAACATTGCAAGCGCTTCATAACTGCTTACGAAACAGGTTGATTTGAAGCCATACTTTTTGACCAACAAGTCATGCAATTGAAAGAAGAGGCGTGCGTTCATCCTCAACATGGTATATGTTTCTCCAGGTGTTGAGACCGTCTCCTGCAGCCATCCGAACCCACTGAGAATAGAATTCCTTGGGTCTGCCTTGATCAAATAGTTGTCACAGTACTTCCCTGCAAGTGTTGATGCACCGGCATAGATGTTGGACATTGATTGGACATGGTGGCATACCCTCTTCTTCCTTTCTTCATAACTATCACTATCATTGTCACTATCCGATGACATCTGCACATACACAAGTAACAACAATTAGTACTTAATTATCAACCAGATTAGTCATAGCAGAAAGATAAGTAAGAATCATATGTAACATTAAAGACAAGTCATATGTAACAACATTTATCATGTAACCATCAGCAAGATGAGTCATAGCAGCAATATAAGTAAGATTACAAGAAATATTACCAAGATTGAAGACACACGGCTGAAACAAGGTAAATGAAGACAAACAACTGAAAAAGGGAAGAATGGGACTAACATAATAATGTTACAACCCAAATAGTCTTACAAGTAAACCATAGTACATAACTAAGTTCAAACTTTAAATTAGTATTACAGCCCAATAGGCAAAAACAACAGCAGTAGCATCTAATGCCCATACTTGCTGTTGTATTTCCTACGCAACCAATCTAAACGAGCAACACTTTCAGTCATATGCAGGAACATCTCTCTCTGCTCTCGCTTCACAAATAGTTCACTAGCAATGAAATATTCATCACTGCCTACTATTGCACCACACTCAACAACCAGATCCATCACAGAAGTAATCGATGAACTCTCTTCTTTCTTCATGTATGACTCAAAGCTGGATTGGGTCCTCTCTGCTATATCTCCAACCCTGGTTATCTGTTCTTGTATAACAAGAGATGTCTTTGGCTTCTTGTTATTGCCATCCACATACCTGCCAAGTTTCTTCCCTTTTCCATCGGCATGTGACTCACCTGTTTGGGTCTCCTCCAGATCAACATCTTGTATGTCGTCCACATTGAAAACTGAAGTTGCACTGCTAGATTGGGGAATGGTGCCTGAAGCAGGATTCCAGTGATCTGTACCATCACTTGTGATGTCAGCAAACATGATAGATAAGTTATTCTCATTTCGAAGTCCGCGCTTTCGGAACTTGCCACAGCCAGGGATGTCCTAAAATACAACAAAACAAAGCTTAATTAGCATCACTACTCACGGAACAATTGCTTATATGATAAGAACAAATAGGAAAAGTCATGACTCACTATCTTTGCTTTCTTCCACCATTCATCATCTTGTTTGATGGTGTTTCTCTCATAGTCCCACCCACCACCAGTCTCCTTCAATTTGAGTTTTCTGAAATTGCTGTAATCAGTCTTCAACTTATCCCACTTGTTCTTTAGTTGGAGCCTGGTGTACTCCAGGCCTGTTCTGACTTTAAAATCCTTCGCAACTTCCTCATAAGCATTTTGAGTCAAGTGCTTGTCTGGCCTATTGCCAGCACGCACTTGTTGGACAAAGAGCTCGGTCAAGATCGTAGTGTTATCGTCACTCCAATCGGCAGACATTCTTCAAGAAAACTATACATTAATTGCAAGCATTACAATCTAACACATATAGATGAACAATCATCAATCATGCTCCTAGTTACATACCAGCAAAGACCATGGTTATAGGCAGAGAAGGGGTTCACTAACATATTTCAGTCCAAAGAATAATAATAGTTACAGGTTATAGGCAGAGAAGGGGTTCACTAGCTAGTTCACCCCATCCATGTCAATCAGGGCAAATAAAAGAAACAAAGGCAATATTTGGTCATGGTCTAATTACATTCCAACGGCCAGGAGACAATTCAAGATGTATTTCTGCACTACTTTCCTACAACATCCATGGATTGAAAGGGAATTTAATCAACAAGACGTCACGTGGATCTCACTAGTCCTTGCTGGATTACTTTTTCTTACATTTGTAAATCACTAGTATATACTTTCTGTATCTACTTTACGGCATCCACTAGTCCTTTCTGTATCTACTTTCACAGCATCAACGACCAGGTGTACACTGTGTGTGGGAGTGATGTGCGTGTGTTTTATTTACAGGGTGTGTTATGTACTGAAGAGGCGATTGTGATATGCAGAAAAACGTCTGAATCTCACTTTTTGTCTCGTTCTCTCCGTTCTTCATTCTCTACTATTTCTATGATTAATCCGTGAGACCCAAATCAGGGTCTCACACTACTTTGACTACTAATCCTTGCTGGGATTATTGACATGTAGAACTAATACTAACTGGAATCAAGAATCAGGAATCAAGAACGCCTAGAACTAATCAGCAATATCAATTAACAAGCTAGCTAGTTCACGCCCTCCATGTCAAGGCAAATAAAAGAAACAGAGGCAATACATATATGTTTACAACATCCATGATAATCATGCAGTGTGTATTTGTTATCTAGAAAAGGAAACTCTATCTGTCTCTATGCTCTCTGTCGCTCATCCCCTTTCTCTACCAACTCCCCTAATTCATCTCCTTCCTCTCAATTTCCTGAGATAATCCTTGCAGGAATTATAGACATGTAGTACTACTACGGACCTGTTCGGAGCCACTCCGCTCCACAACTCCGCTCCGGGAGCGGGCGGAGCAGCGTCGAACGGTACAACTCCGCGGAGTCGAAAGAGCGGAGCGGAGCGGTTCGCAGTTGAATTTCACGGAGTCGCTGAAACCGAGCTCCCCACCACGACTCCCTCACTTTCCCCCTCCCCAACCTACCGGTTCGATCCAATCTGAGCGAATCCCAGGGTCCTCCCCCGACCATGGAACCCTAGTGTTGCGCCGCCGCCGCCGCAGTTCCCCGGCCACCACTGCAACCTCGCCATCTCCTCGCCCCCCTCGTCATCCCCGGCCAAATTCTCACCCCTGCAACCTCGCCATCTCCTCGCCCCCCTCCTCATCCAAGGCAGCTTTCTGTTCGGCGATAACTTTGGGGGCATACGGATTGTGTGGACCTCTGGCGGCTGAGATCACCAGGGCCTCGTCCTCGTCCCCGGCAGCTCGAATTCGTCGTTTGCAAGGTCGGCACCCACGCCTACGTCACATACAGCAAGGTGAGATCCATATCCCTTCTTCACCCTTGTTCCTCTACTGTTCTTGATTCATATTCCTGAATAGTTCCACGTGTTCTTGATTCCTGGTTCTTGATTCCTGTAAGAAAGTTTCAATCCAAACTATTCCCAGGTTTAGGCGCAAGAGAGGGACGCGCAGGCTCGGCGCACGCTCCGGAGAAGCGGGGTCCACGGCACGGCGCTCGCACGTCCGGTTGGTCCAACCGTACAGCCACGGCGAGCCGCATGGGCATGGCGGTACACCAGGAAGAGACAGGAGGACCAGGTGTAGGAGTCAGCCTCGCACGACGAATCGACAGGGCTGGCCAACAACTTTCTCCAACCCAGGACGGAGAGGCTGGACACAGATCCAACAAACACCACCCGCCGACGTGTAGGACCAGGGAGCAGGGTGGCCCAGAAGTCATCCCGTGCAAAGAACCAGCGGGTATATGTCCATCAGCAAACCACTCTCTCCACGACCCGGACCATCCACCCCGTAACGACAACCCTCCTAAGGGCAACTCCAACACGCGACCCCATCCCGTCCGGGTGCGTTCGTTTGGAGCAAAACGGACAAACGAGACGGCTCAGCGCGCGGGTACAAACGGACTTTTGTCTGTTTTCTGTCCGCTTTTGACCCATCCCCGGCCCAAGTTTGCGCCGTTTTGGAGGTGAAGCGGATGGGCGGGACATGCACCCTTGTCCTCCCCTGGCCCGCCCATCGGTGGCACAAAGCAAAATCCCGCGCCCCATTTGGCACCATTTCCCCCCAAACCATCCCACGTCCCGCCCATGGCCGACGCCCAGCCGAATTCCGGCGGCCTGGCCGTCGACCCGCCCGGAAAGGTGAAGAAGAAGGCGGCCAAGGGTCCAAGGAAGCCGCGTGCGGAATGCACACCGAAGGAGCTCGCCAAGATGGACGCGGAATCGACGAAGAGGAGGAACCGGAGGGCGACCGTCAAGGGCAAGACCGCCGCGGCCAAGTTCGCTGCCGAAGGCGATGCGGTGGAGGCCGCGCGGCGCAAGGCCGAGGTCGAGGAGAAGGAGGCCATCGTCAACAAAGCGCACGCCCTCCTCATGCTTGGGCTTTGCCGTCCGGCGGGTTTCTCTGGTGCGGCCGTCGGCCCGGCGAGCACAGGCTCGTCGGTCGCCAGGCCTCAGCGCTGCCCGTCGTGGACCACGCCTATGCTGCCCGGCTTTCCCCCGCCAAGGCACGATGGCCAGACCCATTTTTCGGGGTCGCCGGACGTTGGCATGATCGCACCGTCCATCCCGCGCCCCTCGGCCGTCATCGGCCTCAACGTCACGTCGGGGTCCAGCAGCGGCGGCCGCCCGTCCGTCGAGATGCAAAGAAAGCAAGCACGACCACCGTTTACGGGCACCATGTCGTCGCCCCGCGCCCTGTTCGACGAAATGACAACACCAACGCCAACGGTCGACAGCCCCTTCTACAACCAGTACATGGAGAATGTGATCTACGAGGGTGCACGGCGGTGCCTATGATCCCGACGAGACCCAAAGTCAGGATGGCCGCGCCCAATACCTTGTCGATGAAGAGCCCCACGACCATGCTGACTACGACCATGGTGACTCGTGGCATGAAGATGATGACATCTATTGCGAAGGTGATGGTGATGAAGAAGAAGGCATTGATATTGATATTAGGGGCGAGCCATTGTTCATTGACGAGCTCACCCAAAGAGCGGAAGCGCAAAAGAGGAAGAAGAGCATTCGCACGGGTTCATATTCACAAGACGAGGACAAGTTGATTTTCCAATGTTGGATGGAGATTAGTCAAGATCCGAGGACCGGCGCGCAACAAAAGGGCCTTGTTTTTTGGACGAGAGTCTACAAAACATTTCATGAAAGAAAGATGTTTGAGCCCTACCAAATTACGAGCGACCGTGGCATCACCTCGATTCAAAAGAGGTGGTTGTTCATCCAACAAGAATGCAACAAGTATTGTGCCGCACTTGAGAGCGTTGAAGCACGACCCGTGAGTGGTCTCGGCATTGGGGACATGGTATGCTCTCCTCATCCTAGTTCTTTCATTCCCACGGCCATGAGACTTCATCCTTGTATATGTTTGCATGTTCAATTGTTGTTGATCATGTGGTGTAGGCATTTCAATCTTTGGAAGCATTCAAGGCCCAGCACAATGACAAGCCATTCACTCTTACGCATTGTTGGATGATCATCAACAATTTCCCTAAGTTCAAGGATCAATACCGTGAACTTCAAATGAAGAGAGGCAAAAAGACGGCCGCGTTGGCCGGAGGTGGAGATGGCGAGGCGTTGAAGAGGCCGAGGGGCAAGACCAACTCCAAGGTGGACGACATACGTGATGCGTCATCCATGGCCTTGCATGAGACTTTGCATGGCATGATGTCTCAAAAGGATGTGAGGGACGAGAAGAAGCGACAAAGTAAGGACGAGCAAATGAAGCAATACCTAGAGCTTTAAATTAAGAAGCTTGAGATGGAGGAGGCGGCCAAGAAGAGGAAGATCGACATGGAGGAGGCGTCCCGACAAAGGCAGCTTGACATCGAGGCCGCCAATGTCACGGCCAGGCAGAGGCAGCTCGACATCGAGGCCACCAATGCCACAACCAAAGCAAAGGAGGTGGCCCTTGCGATCATGAGCGTGGACTTGACCAAGATGAACGAGAAGACGAGGAGTTGGTTTGAGGCCAGGCAGAAGGAGATGTTCAACGCCGACGGGCTGAACTAGGTCGTCTGATCGGCCGTGGTCGTTCTTTTTTGGAGGCTGGCCGCTGGGCCCCAGCCAGCCACTGGGCTGCTGGCTGTGTGCCGGCGAGAAACACATTCATTTTGGGGGCTGACTGTGTTGCCGGCCGCTGGCTGTGTTGCCGGCGACAAAACTATTCATTTTGTAGGCTGGCTCTGTTGCCGGTGAGGACGTGTAGGCCACTGGCTCTGTTGCCGGCGTGAACTAGGGCCGCTCGCCTGAACTAGGGCATGGTATTTCGAAAGTTGGCGTTTGAAAATGTAGGCAGACAGGATGGGGCCAAAGGATGCGTCCCCGCATTGGGCGCACGCCCACCACATCCCAGGGCAGGCCCGAACACGACCCCATTACCCTACCCAAACAGATAGAATTTGGGTAAACGGACATCCGTTTGGGGTCGTGCGCTGGAATTGGCCTAAATCCCAGACGAGACGCAGAGGAGATGCCCACACAGGGCAGCCATTGCAAACGACAAAAGGGACCGACAGCAGCACAGTGCCACATGTCATCGCACAAACAGCAGAAGTGTGTACCAGTCGGGTGTGCACTTGCACCTGCCCACCCTGCGCAGCCCGGCAGAAATCACATATTTGACCTGAGGCCGAAATAAAATCACAAACTGACCTGCTTTCCAAAAAAATTCGCTCTGCTGACCCTTTAGTGTGGCGCCCGATAGCTAGGCGCCGCACCCTACAGTGCAGCGCCCTTCCCTTAGGCGTCACAGATCCAACCAACATGGCAGCCCTGGTCCAGTTGCGGCCCCACAGACAGCACTGCAGCGCCTAAGGCTAGGGCGCCGCACTGTGTATAGTGCAGAGCCCGTGTCTTATGCGCTGCATGTTGACTTAGGCCGCATCGGGCCAGCCCCTCCCAGGCAGTTCTTCCACCTTTGAGAAGTTGCTCTCTGTACAGAGAGCGGCGGCGGCACCCCTTCGGATCCCCCCCACACCCTCTCTCAGATCTGAAGTTTTGAGGCCTGGATTCGATCTCCAATCCCTCCTAGTATGTAAACTCCTCCGTTGCCTTTCTTTTCCTCCGTAAAATTGTTGCAATTTTAGGGATTTGCCCAAGATTAGGCGGAACCTTAGATTTTCTTGGTTTGGATCTTTGTTTGTCCAAGATTGTGTGTTGTGGTGGAGGATGTGTAGTCATATCTGGTAGTATATGATTCTTGTTAGTGAAACCTAGATTGTTTATTTTTTTAGATATATATGAGATGCCTAGTTTTGTAGATAATTATGAGACGTTGAGTTTTGTAGCTATGTGATATGTTGAGTTTCTTTAGATATATATTAGATGTTGAGTTTATTTGAAATATGAGATATGTTGATTTATTTGAACACATATGTCATACGAGATATATATGAGAATTTACAATCATTTATTCATTGTGTGAGAAGGAGATGTTGAGATTCTTGTAGATGAATACATATGAGATGTTTAGATGAACACATATAAAATGTTGAGTGTTTACCGATATTTGAGATGAACTCATATATGTTTATTGTTTGAAATTTGTAAGGATGGTTTGGCTTCTGGACGATGTCTACGACGTGCAACACCGGGCCTACATTTTTTTAGAACGAAGGCTCCAGAGGAGCCCGGCTTTGAATTAACAAAGCCATCAACCGGCCAGGATTACAACTCCAAATAACACCATACACCAACTAAAGAAAAATAAAACAAACAGCAAAGATACAGGGGCGCCAGGGAACAGCTCACAATGCACATACAACAAGCTAGATAGAAAGATTGGCGAGAAGCATATAGCTTGGAGATGCCACTATCCTCTTGCACGCTGAAAACCAAGGCGAAAGCGAAGTCCTGGTCAGGAGAGTGCACCGACGACGATGCAAGGCACGCCGTTGCCAAAACCTGGGCTTGAAGAAAGACACATCCATCCAGATCCATCGTCAAAGAAGGCCCCTGCCTCCTCGCCTGGCTCGAAGGCGCTGCACCATTGAGCGATGGACATGCTCACCCTAGAACCTAGATGGATGGCCTCGAATAAACCACCTGTGCGGAACCAGGCGTTCCCGACATGCCGACGACGAACTCACCTAGAGCAGAGCAACACCAAATGCCAAAGTTCTGACATGGAAGAGGGCGAGCGGTCAGAATGTACAAATGGGCAACAGCTAGGGCCAAGATCAAGACCAAATTGGGAGCTTCGGCTCGCTCGACGAGCTAAAGTTCCACCACCGTAGGAGGGGAACCCTATCCCCTCCCGTCCTGGAAGATCCAAGGGCACCGGAGGAATAAACTGCAGCCCGGCGAAGAGCACCATAACACCTTGACCCAGCACCAAGGAAGACACCGCCACCATTGGACGCACGCTGCCGCCGACGACACACTCCACCTACACCACAGCGAAGCCCACAACCCATCTTTGTTCCCAAGACAGCGCCTTCAAGAAGGTTAGGGCGACAAGGGCATCGCCACTGCCCAACAAGATTGAGGATTTCTCCCGGTAGACAAAGGGGAGGGGGATGGGGAGCAAGACCTGAAACGGCGCCTCCGGGAAGGTGCGCGGCGCTCGCGGGCGTCGCCGCCGTCGCCGCCGGCAAGGCTGGCTGGGGTTTCCCCCGGTCCTGCATCCGGACACCCACTCCCACCCGAGCAGACCGAGGACCCCCGACGAGGCAGGCCGGATCTAGGGAGGGAAGGAGCTTGCTGGAGAGGGAGAGCAGTGGGGACGGCCAGATCTGACGCAGCTGGAGCACACGCAGCCGCCGCGCGCTGGCCCGCATTCTTCGGGGATCTTGCCGTCCACACGGCCGAGAACCGCCGACCTGCACCCGCGCCACCGGATGCCGAAGCCGGCGACGCCTCACCAGCCGGGGCCATCGTCCCAGATCCAGAAGCCTCCCACGGACGAGGCGAGGCAGCGAGGGCCCCGCCGCCACCTTCATCGTCTGTGCGCCAAGCTTGCTCGGCGTCAGCAGTCTCCGGTGGCGGCGAGGGAAGGGCGAGCAGGGGAGGGAGGCGGCGGGGGTAGGGTTTCGCCCCTCGGGTCGCCCGAGCGGGGCGACACGAGGGAGAGGGGGGGCGCGTCCTCCCGCAACTATTCTCACTGGATTCCCACCGGGCCTACATGATGCGCGAGAAGGAGAAGGTAATAACTAGTAATCTAAATATTTTGCAAATTTGCCTTTAGTTGAAATTTACATGCCCTAAGATTTGCCATTACTTGGTTTTTGCAGAAGCTTGAACCTCTGAAGATTCTGTATCATGGGGTCTCTCGTCCTGCCATGCCTTACGATGAGCGGTACACACCGTACATCAAGCAGGCAGGACTACTCCCGTGGATTCTGTTGGTCAGCCGGTCCACGCCGAATCTGAACGCTCCACTGGTGTCTGCTCTTGTTAATCGGTGGAGGCCGGAGACGCACAGTTTCCATCTTCGGATTGGGGAGATGACCGTGACGCTCGAGGATGTCTTGTTAATCACCGATCTTGCTATCGACGGGAGGCCTCTCTGTATGAGCACCAATTCTGATGGGTGGCGCGAGCAGATGATTGCTCTTATCGGTATGGCACCTACCGAGGCTGAGGCTGATGTAGAGGAGGGAGAAGAGAAGAAGAAGAGGGAAAGGAAAACAGCCGGAGCTGCTTTCACGTGGATTCAAAATAACTTTGCGACGTGCCCTCCGGATGCCACTGATGATGTGATCCAGACACATGCTCATGTGTATATGTGGTACGTTGTGTCGAGGACTTTGTTTCCTGACTCCACTGGCAAGAACGCTCCATGGATGTGGCTGAAGGCGTTGACCGTCTTGGATAGAAAATGGAGCTGGGGTTCAGCAACTCTTGCCTACTTGTACCGATAGGTAGTTGGTCTGTTTTGTGATCAACTCATTTCTTCATTAGCAATGCAAGCTTGCTGTCAAGTTAACATTGTTTTTCTTTCATATGTAGTTGGACGATGCGTGTTGCAGGATCACAGATAGTGCAGGCATTGGTGGTAATCTGCTTCTACTTTCTGTATGGAGCTGGGAGCGTCTGCCTGTTGGACGCCCGAAGAGCGTCAGGTTTGATCCTTGGTATGCAGATGAACATGAAGAATTACGGCGCCCCACGTGGGCTTACAAGTGGGATATCGTTTCCGAGATGACGAACGATGTCAATCTCATGTACCAAAAGTACATTGCCGAGTTGGACACGATTACGCCTGAGAAGGTAAGGAGGTCATTACTTCAGTCCTTTCTCATGCTTGCTTGAGAAATAGTCATCAAATTTGCATTGTTGCCCTGTTTCATAGGTGGTATGGCAGCCATATGGCGCGGGTGAGAGCTTAGGGTACACCGAGGAGTTCCGCCTCAACCCGATGTGCTTGCGGGATAAGGATCTCTGGCTTATGCGGTGCCCACTGATATGCAACTGGGCGGTTGAGTTTCATTTGCCGCATCGCGTGTATCGTCTGTTTGGTCTGTTCCAGCCTCACCCGCCCGATTGTGTGGACATGGACAAAGCACTTCATAGGTAAGAGAGCATGTCTGCGTATTGTCTAAGAATCGGGACTCCTTTTGATGGTGCTAATGTTTGGTTTTATACCACGTAGGTTGGACAGGAGAAGGCAGCGGAAGATAAAGGAGTGGGACAAGCATCATGCTCTGTATGTTACCCGCTTCCAGCTTTCTATGGAGCAAGCTCGTAGCACTGCACGCGCCCCGCTTCGTGAGCACAACCCACTTGCTTTTGATAACTACGTACGATGGTTTATTGGAACTACTCGAGTTGAGATATGCCCGCCAGCATATAATGAGGATATTCTTGAAGAACCCATAAACTTTGAGGATCTAGCAAAGGGGAAGTACAACAGAGATGTCAGGCATGGGCAAGGAGTCCCTGCTGTTCCGGTGATTAACTATGTGGTAAAGTGTTCCCTTCTTTACTTTCCCGTTGACCGTATTACACATGTTTGAATGGCTAACGCATTCATTCTTTCTCATCTGCAGCGCACCGAGATCAAGAAAGCAGCTGATGAGAGCCAGTCTATTCTGGAGAAGACACCGGTTGGAAACGGCAATGATGATGGTTCACTACGAGCATTCCTCAAGGTACATATCACATTCACTATGAGAGCCAGTCTATGTTGCGAAGTTTGATATCTTACACACTTGTTCATGTTACAGCGTCAGGCCAAGAAATTAAGGCGGTTATCGAACCTTCTCGGTTGCCATGATCCTGAATATGATGAACCATCTGCCTCTAGGTCTGGTACACCATCAGACCCCACATCTGACCATCAGGGGGACGATGTGAGTTCCTCATATGCTTATATGGATGATGAGGGTGCGATCACCCAAGAGGTATGAGTAATCCTTTAGATGTGATTCTCACTTGATTACGACACCGGCCTTCACCATATTGTTTCATTGTGTGATAGGGCCATGAGCTTGATGATGACATGATTTTGGTAGACGCTCAAGCTCGGTCCGCATATGTGTTCAAGCCTAGGCAGCCCAGACGCCAGTACACGCCCAACGATTATGACAATAGAGGCAACCCAAAGGTGGTCGTAGGGACCTCACGGATGGCTAGCTTGGATGTTGAGGCGGAGGCGGAGGCGGAGGCAGAGGAGGAAGTGCACGAAGAGGAGGCTCGTCCTTCCAGGAAGAAGAAGATTGCCTGCAAGCGTGGCACCAGGAACACACGCGGAAGGCATTAGTGCTTGTTCATGTTACTTGTAGCCGTTTCATTAGGTTGATGAACTTGTGAGGTTATGTTATATGTTGGTGAACTCTTACTAGTGTGGTATTCGTGTTTGCGATCTTGAAGTAATGTTGAATTGTCTTAAATGATATGATGTTCAAGTTATTAGTTCTCTTTGTGTAGTATGTGCAGTTTACAATACATTTAGTGATGTTCAAGTTATGTGAGTGCTGCTGCAGGAGGCCAAAATGGCATCTGTTTTTGCAGTTTAGCTTATGGCAGCACTGCAGCGCCCAACAGTTAGGCGCTGCACTGTACTGTGTGGCGCCCAACAGTTAGGCGCTGCACTGTACTGTGTGGCGCCCAACAGTTAGGCGCTGCACTGTACTGTGTGGCACCCAACAGTTAGGCGCTGCACTGTACAGTGCAGCGCCCTGCCCTTAGGCGCTGCTTAACTGCCATGGCTATCTGGAGAGCCACAGTTGGCTTGCATCACTGACCAACCATAATACTTACAATGACTGCAGCATCACACCAATTTGAACAAACACAAATTTTATGCCGATGAGTTCATAACTTAAGACAATTCAAACATTACTACAACATGGTTCACGACACATTCATTACAAATGACAAATGCCAGCTTGCCCTAGAAGATAGTTCACCAACATCTCACATGCCCTCACAAGTTCATGACACATTCATTAGAAGATAGTTGACGACGAGTGCACCGAAGTGAAGTCCCTACTGAGTAGAGTGAGGCCATTTCCCCTTCTTGTCACGTGCCGAGTCCTCCTCTTGCGCCTCGCGAGCCTTTGCAAGCTTTCTTGCCCTCTCCTCCTCACGAGCAAGTTTCGCTTGGCGTGCCCTCTCATCCTCTCATTTCTTCCGCTCCATCCTCTCCTTCTGACGACGCTCTTCCTCCAAGCATCTTCGAAACAATTCTTCGAACCGCCATTGCCGCCTAAGACAATCTTGGTATTGGTCCTTTTTGACATCTTCTGGCACTTCAAGATCTATCCACGTGAAGTACTTGCATAGAGGAGGCGGTGACTGCATAAAAATTTGTTGTTAGTGTTGACACACATTTGAGAGTAACATTTTACTTCTCGAGCTTACTGGTGGTTGGTCATAGGCGTTTGTTGGAAGTGCACAATCATAAGCATAGTTCGGGCATACAAAATATCTCCGCCCTTCCGTCCATGCTTTCTTTTGGTCAGTGGACACCTTCACCTTGCAAACATCTCCACACCAACATGGCGGGATGTTGACATCTTTCTCCTTCACCTTGTCCAAAGATGCGTCCTCCCACTTGTTCGGCATGTCTTCTTGGTTAGCACATGGTGGCCTCGTCATGGAACCGGATGAAGCCATGCCTACAAAACCGAGAATTATTGGTTAACCCTAACCCCCACTTAACAATAACCACAACCCTAAGACCAACATAACCCTAACACCAACATCAAACACACATAACCCTAACCCTAGCATACTATGAAAGCCTAACCATACCAAATTAGCAAAGAAACACAAATTTCCAAATCCAAGCAAAAACTAGGGTTTCCCCAAACTAGCAAGATTTGAGCAAATGTGACAATTCCTATGGATGAAAACGAGGGGATCGGAGGAGATTACCTTAAGGGAGGGGTTGGCTTCGAAATCCACGGTCAAATACTCCGGATCTGAGAAGGATTTGAGAGGGGGAGAGAGGAGGGCAGAGGGGAGGCTCTGAGCTTCGGGTTTGTGTGGAGAGTGGGGGTGTGTGGGGGTGGGGATGGGTGGGAGGGAGTTGGTGCAGCCTAATAAATGTCCAGGTGTGCAGCGCCTAAGGCCAAGGCGCCACACTACACAGTGCAGCGCCTTGCCCTTAGGCGCTGCACACCTGGACATGCCAGTCCAGAGAGCACCAGAAGCATTCCAGTAGCTTTTCCACCCCAAAATTTGCTAAGTCAGTGTGCAACGCCCAAGGGCAAGGCGCTGCATTCTACTATGCAGTGCCCAACAGCTCGGCGCTGCACTGTATAGTGTGGCGCCTTGCCCTTAGGCGCTGCACACTGACTTAGAAAATTTTTAGGTGCAAAACCTACTGGAATGCTTCTCTTGCTCTCTGGACTGACATGTCTAGGTGTGCAGCGCCTAAGGGCAGGCGCTGCACACATGGACATGCCACTCCAGAGAGCAACAAAAGCATTCTAGTAGGTTTTGCATAGTGCAGCACCTTGCCCTTGGGTGCCACACTACACAGTGCAGCGCCTTGCCCTTGGGCGCTGCACTAACTGCTGTTTTCAAATACCTACTGCTTTTTTTTTGTGATTCATATAGTGTTGGGGAACGTTGCAGAAAATAAAATTTTTCCTACGGTTTCACCAAGATCCATCTATGAGTTCATCTAAGCAACGAGTCATGGGAGAGATGCATCTACATACCACTTTTTAGATCGCGAGCGGAAGCGTTCAAAAGAACGGGGTTGAGGTAGTCGTTCTCGTCGTGATCCTATCACCGGAGATCCTAGCGCCGAACGGACGGCACCTCCGCGTTCAACACACGTACGGTCAGCATGACATCTCCTCCGTCTTGATCCAGCAAGGGGGAAGGAGAGGTTGATGATGATCCAGCAGCACGACGGCGTGGTGGTGGATGCAGCAGAACTCCGGCAGGGCTTCGCCAAGCTGCTGCGGGAGGAGGACGAGGTGTAGCAGGGGGAGGGAGGCGCCAAGACTTGGGTGTGGCTTCCCTCCCCCTTCCCTCCTTTATATAGGCCCCCAGGGGGGGCGCCGGCCCTGGGAGATGCAATCTCCCAAGGGGAGCGGCGGCCAGGGGGGTGGAGTGCCCCCCAAGGCAAGTGGTGCGCCCCCCCCCACCTAGGGTTTCCAACCCTAGGCGCAAGGAGGGCCCAAGGGGGGGCACACCAGCCCACTAGGGGCTGGTTCCCCTCCCACTTCAGCCCACGGGGTCCTCCGGGATAGGTGGCCCTACCCGGTGGACCCACGGGACCCTTCCGGTGGTCCCGGTACAATACCGGGTGACCCCGAAACTTTCCCGATGGCCGAAACAGCACTTCCTATATATAATTCTTTACCTCCGGACCATTTCGAAACTCCTCGTGATGTCCGGGATCTCATCCGGGACTCCGAACAACATTCGGTTTGCTAAATACTCATATTCATACAACCCTAGCGTCACCGAACCTTAAGTGTGTAGACCCTACGGGTTCGGGAGACATGCAGACATGACCGAGACGGCTCTCCGGTCAATAACCAACAACGGGATCTGGATACCCATGTTGGCTCCCACATACTCCTCGATGATCTCATCGGATGAACCACGATGTCGAGGATTCAAGCAACCCCGTATACTATTCCCTTTGTCAGACGGTATGTTACTTGCCCGAGACTCGATCGTCGGTATCCCAATACCTCGTTCAGTCTCGTTACCAGCAAGTCACTTTACTCGTACCGTAATGCATGATCCCGTGACCAGACACTTGGTCACTTTGAGCTCATTATGATGATGCACTACCGAGTGGGCCCAGTGATACCTCTCCGTTATACGGAGTGACAAATCCCAGTCTCGATCCGTGTCAACCCAACAGACACTTTCGGAGATACCTGTAGTGCACCTTTATAGTCACCCAGTTACGTTGTGACGTTTGGTACACCCAAAGCACTCCTGCGGTATCCGGGAGTTACACGATCTCATGGTCTAAGGAAGAGATACTTGACATTGGAAAAGCTCTAGCAAAACGAACTACACGATCTTGTGCTATGCTTAGGAATGGGTCTTGTCCATCACATCATTCTCCTAATGATGTGATCCCATTGTCAACAACATCTAATGTCCATAGTCAGGAAACCATGACTATCTGTTGACCAATGAGCTAGTCAACTAGAGGCTTACTAGGGACGTATTGTGGTCTATGTATTCACACGTGTATTACGATTTCCGGATAATACAATTATAGCATGAATAAAAGAAAATTATCATGAACAAGGAAATATAATAATAATCCTTTTATTATTGCCTCTAGGGCATATTTCCAACAATCTCTCACTTGCACTAGAGTCAATAATCTAGTTACATTGTGATGAATCGAACACCCATAGAGTTCTGGTGTTGATCATGTTTTGCTCGCGAGAGAGGTTTAGTCAACGGATCTGCGACATTCAGATCCGTATGTACTTTGCAAATATCTATGTCTCCATCTTGAACATTTTCACGGATGGAGTTGAAGCGATGCTTGATGTGCCTGGTCTTCTTGTGAAACCTGGGCTCCTTGGCAAGGGCAATAGCTCCAGTGTTGTCACAGAAGAGTTTGATCGGCCCCGACGCATTGGGTATGACTCCTAGGTCGTTGATGAACTCCTTCACCCAAATTGCTTCATGTGCTACCTCCAAGGCTGCGATGTACTCCGCTTCACATGTAGATCCCGCCACGACGCTCTGCTTGCAGCTGCACCAGCTTACTGCTCCACCATTCAACATATACACGTATCCGGTTTGTGACTTAGAGTCATCCAGATCTGTGTCGAAGCTAGCGTCGACGTAACCCTTTACGACGAGCTCTTCGTCACCTCCATAAACGAGAAACATGTCCTTTGTACTTTTCAGGTACTTCAGGATATTCTTGACCGCTGTCCAGTGTTCCTTGCCGGGATTACTTTGGTACCTTCCTACCAAACTTACGGCAAGGTTTACATCAGGTCTGCTACACAGCATGGCATACATAATAGATCCTATGGCTGAGGCATAGGGGATGACGCTCATCTCTTCTTTATCTTTTGCCGTGGTCGGGCATTGAGCCGAGCTCAATCTCACACCTTGCAGTACAAGCAAGAACCCTTTCTTGGACTGATCCATTTTGAACTTCTTCAAAATCTTATCAAGATATGTGCTTTGTGAAAGACCTATGAGGCGTCTCGATCTATCCCTATAGATCTTGATGCCTAATATGTAGCAGCTTCTCCAAGGTCCTTCATTGAAAAACACTTATTCAAGTAGGCCTTAATGCTGTCCAAGAATTCTATATCATTTCCCATCAAAAGTATGTCATCTACATATAATATGAGAAATGCTACAGAGCTCCCACTCACTTTCTTGTAAACGCAGGCTTCTCCATAAGTCTGCATAAACCCAAACGCTTTGATCATCTCATCAAAGCGAATGTTTCAACTCCGAGATGCTTGCACCAGTCCATAAATGTATCGCTGGAGCTTGCACACTTTGTTAGCATTCTTAGGATCGACAAAACCTTCCGGCTGCATCATATACAGCTCTTCCTTAAGATAACCGTTAAGGAATGCCGTTTTGACGTCCATCTACCATATCTCATAATCATAGTATGCGGCAATTGCTAACATGATTCGGACGGACTTAAGCTTCGCTACGGGAGAGAAAGTCTCATCGTAGTCAATCCCTTGAACTTGCCGATAACCCTTAGCGACAAGTCGAGCTTTATAGATGGTGACATTACCATCCGCGTCCGTCTTTTTCTTAAAGATCCATTTGTTTTCTATCACTCGCCGATCATTGGGCAAGTCAGTCAAAGTCCATACTTTGTTTTCATACATGGATTCTATCTCGGATTGCATGGCTTCTAGCCATTTGTTGGAATCTGGGCCCGCCATCGCTTCTTCATAGTTCGAACGTTCACCGTTGTCTAACAACATGATTTCCAGGACAGGGTTGCCATACCACTCTGGTGTGGAACGTTTCCTTGTGGACCTACGAAGTTCAGTAGAAACTTGATTAGAAGTACCTTGATCATCATCATTAATTTCCTCTCCAGTCGGTGTAGGCACCACAGGAACGTTTTCCTGAGCTGTACTACTTTCCGGTTCAAGAGGTAGTACTTCATCGAGTTCTACTTTCCTCCCACTTACTTCTTTCGAGAGAAACTCTTTTTCCAGAAAGGATCCGTTCTTGGCAACAAAGGTCTTTCCCTCGGATCTTAAGTAGAAGGTATACCCAATGGTTTCCTTAGGGTATCCTACGAAGACGCATTTTTCCGACTTGGGTTCGAGCTTTTCAGGTTGTAATTTCTTGACATAAGCATCGCATCCCCAAACTTTTAGAAACGACAGCTTAGGTTTCTTCCCAAACCATAATTCATACGGTGTCGTCTCAACGGATTTAGACGGTGCCCTATTTAAAGTGAATGTAGCTGTCTCTAGAGCGTATCCCCAAAATGATAGCGGTAAATCGGTAAGAGACATCATAGATCGCACCATATCCAATAGAGTGTGATTACGACGTTCGGACACACCGTTACGCTGAGGTGTTCCAGGCAGCGTGAGTTGTGAAACGATTCCACATTTTCTTAAGTGTGTACCAAATTCGTGACTTAAATATTCTCCTCCATGATCCGATCGTAAGAATTTTATCTTTCGGTCACGTTGATTCTCTACTTCATTCTGAAATTCCTTGAACTTTTCAAAGGTCTCAGACTTGTGTTTCATCAAGCAGACATACCCATATCTACTCAAGTCATCAGTGAGAGTGAGAACATAATGATATCCTCCGCGAGCCTCAACGCTCATTGGACCACACACATCAGTATGTATGATTTCCAATAAGTTGGTTGCTCGCTCCATTGTTCCGGAGAACGGGGTCTTGGTCATTTTGCCCATGAGGCATGGTTCGCATGTGTCAAATGATTCATAATCTAGAGACTCTAAAAGTCCATCAGCATGGAGCTTCTTCATGCGCTTGACACCAATGTGACCAAGGCGGCAGTGCCACAAGTATGTGGGACTATCATTATCAACTTTACATCTTTTGGTATTCACACTATGAATATGTGTAACATTACGTTCGAGATTCATTAAGAATAAACCATTGACCATCGGGGCATGACCATAAAACATATCTCTCATATAAATAGAACAACCATTATTCTCAGATTTAAATGAGTAGCCATCTCGTATCAAACGAGATCCAGATACAATGTTCATGCTCAAACTTGGCACTAAATAACAATTATTGAGGTTTAAAACTAATCCCGTAGGTAAATGTAGAGGTAGCGTGCCGACGGCGATCACATCGACCTTGGAACCATTCTCGACGCGCATCGTCACCTCGTCCTTCGCCAGTCTCCGCTTATTCCACAGCTCCTGCTGTGAGTTACAAATGTGAGCAACGGCACCGGTATCAAATACCCAGGAGTTACTACGAGTACTGGTAAAGTACACATCAATTACATGTATATCAAATATACCTTTAGTGTTGCCAGCCTTCTTGTCTGCTAAGTATTTGGGGCAGTTCCGCTTCCAGTGACCCTTGCCCTAACAATAAAAGCACTCAGTCTCAGGCTTGGGTCCATTCTTTGACTTCTTCCCGGTAACTGGCTTACCGGGCGCGGCAACATCTTTGCCGTCCTTCTTGAAGTTCTTCTTACCCTTGCCCTTCTTGAACTTAGTGGTATTATTGACCATCAACACTTGATGTTCTTTCTTGATTTCAACCTCTACTGACTTCAGCATTGAAAATACTTCAGGAATGGTCTTCTGAAGGAAATATGCCCTAGAGGCAATAATTAAGTTATTATTTATTTCCTTATATCATGATAAATGTTTATTATTCATGCTAGAATTGTATTAACCGGAAACATAATACATGTGTGAATACATAGACAAACATAGTGTCACTAGTATGCCTCTACTTGACTAGCTCGTTTATCAAAGATGGTTATGTTTCCTAGCCATGGACAAAAGAGTTGTCATTTGATTAACGGGATCACATCATTGGGAGAATGATGTGATTGACTTGACCCATTCCGTTAGCTTAGCACTTGATCGTTTAGTATGTTGCTATTGCTTTCTTCATGACTTATACATGTTCATGTGACTATGAGATTATGCAACTCCCGTTTACCAGAGGAACACTTTGTGTGCTACCAAACGTCACAACATAACTGGGTGATTATAAAGGTGCTCTACAGGTGTCTCCGAAGGTACATGTTGGGTTGGCGTATTTCGAGATTAGGTTTTGTCACTCCGATTGTCTAAGAGGTATCTCTGGGCCCTCTCGGTAATACACATCACTTAAAGCCTTGCAAGCATTGCAACTAATGAGTTAGTTGTGGGATGATGTATTACGGAACGAGTAAATAGACTTGCCGGTAACGAGATTGAACTAGGTATTGGATACCGACGATCGAACGGGCAAGTAACATACCGATGACAAAGGGAACAAAGTATGTTGTTATGCGGTTTGACCGATAAAGATCTTCGTAGAATATGTAGGAGCGAATATGAACATCCAGGTTCCACTATTGGTTATTGACCGGAAACAGTTCTAGGTCATGTCTACATAGTTCTCGAACCCGTAGGGTCCGCACGCTTAAGGTTTCGATGACAGTTATATTATGAGTTTATGAGTTTTGATGTACCGAAGGAGTTCGGAGTCCCGGATGAGATCGGGGACATGACGAGGAGTCTCAAAATGGTCGAGACGTAAAGATCGATATATTGGACGACTATATTCGGAGTTCGGAAAGGTTCCGAGTGATTCGGGTATTTTTCGGAGTACCGTGGAGTTACGAGAATACGGGGGAAGAAGTATATGGGCCTTATTGGGCTTTAAGGGAGAGGGAGAGGCAGGCCGCGCGCCCGCCCCCCCCCCCCCCATTAACTAGTCCGAATTGGACTAGGAGGAGGGGCGGCGCCCCCTCCTTCCTTCTCTTCCCTCTTCCCCTTCCTTGTCTCCTAGTCCTACTACTTGGAAGGACACCTAGTTGGACTAGGAAAGGGGGAATCCTACTCCCGGTGGGAGTAGGACTCCCCTAGGGCGCGCCATAGAGAGGGCCGGCCCTCCCCTCCTCCACTCCTTCATATACAGGGGCAGGGGGCACTCCATGGACACACAAGTTGATCTACGGATCGTTCCTTAGCCGTGCGCGGTGCCCCCCTCCACCATATTCCACCTCGGTCATATCGTCGCGGAGTTTAGGCGTAGCCTTGCGCTGGTAGAACATCATCATCGTCACCACGCCGTCGTGCTGACGAAACTCATCCCCGACGCTTTGCTGCATTGGAGCCCGGGGAACGTCATCGAGCTGAACGTGTGCTGAACACGGAGGTGCCGTACGTTCAGTGCTTGGATCGGTCGAATCGTGAAGACGTACGACTACATCAACCGCGTTTTCATAACGCTTCCGCTTACGGTCTACGAGGGTACGTGGACAACACTCTCCCCTCTCGTTGCTATGCCATCACCATGATCTTGCGTGTGCGTAGGAAAATTTTGAAATTACTACGTTCCCCAACATCTTCACCATCCCCTGCATATTGTAGTTCATCACAAAGCTCTTGTAGCTCGGTGGGAGCGACTGAAGGATTTTTTCAATGACCACCTCGTCCGGGAGGTTGATCTCCAGCTAGGACAGGCGGTTGTGCAACCCACACATTTTGAGTATGTGCTCACTGAGAGAACTATTTTCCTGCATCTTACAACTATAGAACTTATCGGAGACTTCATATCTCTCGACCCGGGCATGAGCTTGGAAAACCATTTTCAGCTCCTCGAACATCTCATATGCTCCGTGTTTCTCAAAACGCTTTTGGAGCCCCGGTTCTAAGCTGTAAAGCATGCGCACTGAACGAGGGAGTAATCATCAGCACGTGATTGCCAAGTGTTCATAACGTCTTGGTTCTCTGGGATGGGTGCTTCACCTAGCGGTGCATCTAGGACATAATCTTTCTTGGCTGCTATGAGGATGATCCTCAGGTTCCGGACCCAGTCCGAATAGTTGCTGCCATCATCTTTCAGCTTGGTTTTCTCTAGGAACGCGTTGAAGTTCATGTTGACATGAGCGTCGGCCATTTGATCTACAAGACATATTTTGCAAAAGTTTTAGACTAAGTTCATGATAATTAAGTTCATCTAATCAAATTATTTAATGAACTACCACTCAGATTAGACATCCCGCTAGTCATCTAAGTGTTACACGATCCGAGTCGACTAGGCCGTATCCGATTATCACGTGAGACGGACTAGTCATCATCGGTGAACATCTCCATGTTGATCGTATCTTCCATACGACTCATGTTCGACCTTTCGGTCTCTGTGTTCCGAGGCCATGTCTGTACATGCTAGGCTCGTCAAGTTAACCCTAAGTGTTATGCATGTGTAAATCTGTCTTACACCCGTTGTATGTGAACGTAAGGATCTATCACACCCGATCATCACGTGGTGCTTCGAAACGACAAACTTTAGCAACGGTGCACAGTTAGGGGGAACACTTTCTTGAAATTATTATAAGGGACCATCTTATTTACTACTGCCGTTCTAAGTAAACAAGATGCATAAAACATAATAAACATCACATGCAATTATATAGTAGTGACATGATATGGCCAATATCATATAGCTCCTTCGATCTCCATCTTCGGGGCTCCATGATCATCTTCGTCACCGGCATGACACCATGATCTCCATCATCATGATCTCCATCATTGTGTCTTCATGAAGTTGTCACGCCAATGACTACTTCTACTTCTATGGCTAACGCGTTTAGCAATAAAGTAAAGTAATTTACATGGCGTTCTTCAATGACACGCAGGTCATACAAAAAATAAAGACAACTCCTATGGCTCCTGCCGGTTGTCATACTCATCGACATGCAAGTCGTGATTCCTATTACAAGAACATGATCTCATACATCACAATATATCATTCATCATTCATCACAACTTCCGGCCATACCACATCACATGACAATTGGTGCAAAAACAAGTTAGACGTCCTCTAATTGTTGTTGCATCTTTTACGTGGATGCAATTGGGTTCTAGCAAGAACGTTTTCTTACCTACGAATAACCACAACGTGATTTTGTCAACTTCTATTTACCCTTCATAAGGACCTTTTTCATCTAATCCGCTCCAACTAAAGTAGGAGAGACAGACGCCCGCTAGCCACCTTATGCAACTAGTGCATGTCAGTCGGTGGAACCTGTCTCACGTAAGTGTACGTGTAAGGTCGGTCCGGGTCGCTTCATCCCACAATACCGCTGAAGCAAGAAAAGACTAGTAACGGCAAGCAAGTTGACAAGATCTACGCCCACAACAAAATTGTGTTCTACTCGTGCAATAGAGAACTACGCATAGACCTAGCTCATGATGCCACTGTTGGGGAACGTTGCAGAAAATAAAATTTTTCCTACGGTTTCACCAAGATCCATCTATGAGTTCATCTAAGCAACGAGTCATGGGAGAGATGCATCTACATACCACTTTGTAGATCACGAGCGGAAGCGTTCAAAAGAACGGGGTTGAGGTAGTCGTTCTCGTCGTGATCCTATCACCGGAGATCCTAGCGCCGAACGGACGGCACCTCCACGTTCAACACACGTACGGTCAGCATGACGTCTCCTCCGTCTTGATCTAGCAAGGGGGAAGGAGAGGTTGATGATGATCCAGCAGCATGACGGCGTGGTGGTGGATGCAGCAGAACTCCGGCAGGGCTTCGCCAAGCTGCTGCGGGAGGAGGACGAGGTGTAGCAGGGGGAGGGAGGCGCCAAGACTTGGGTGTGGCTGCCCTCCCCCTGCCCTCCTTTATATAGGCCCCCAGGGGGGGCGCCGGCCCTGGGAGATGCAATCTCCCAAGGGGGGCGGCGGCCAGGGGGGTGGAGTGCCCCCCAAGGCAAGTGCTGCACCCCCACCTAGGGTTTCCAACCCTAGGCGCAGGGGGGCCCAAGGGGGGCGCACCAGCCCACTAGGGGCTGGTTCCCCTCCCACTTCAGCCCACGGGGCCCTCCGGGATAGGTGGCCCTACCCGGTGGACCCCCGGGACCCTTCCGGTGGTCCCGGTACAATACCGGGTGACCCCGAAACTTTCCCGATGGCCGAAACAGCACTTCATATATATAATTCTTTACCTCCGGACCATTCTGAAACTCCTCGTGACGTCCGGGATCTCATCTGGGACTCCGAACAACATTCAGTTTGCTGCATACTCATATTCATACAACCCTAGCGTCACCAAACCTTAAGTGTGTAGACCCTACGGGTTCGGGAGACATGCAGACATGACCGAGACGGCTCTCCGGTCAATAACCAATAGCGGGATCTGGATACCCATGTTGGCTCCCACATACTCCTCGATGATCTCATTGGATGAACCACGATGTCGAGGATTCAAGCAACCCCGTATACTATTCCCTTTGTCAGATGGTATGTTACTTGCCCGAGACTCGATCGTCGGTATCCCAATACCTCGTTCAGTCTCGTTACCGGCAAGTCACTTTACTCGTACCGTAATGCATGATCCCGTGACCAGACACTTGGTCACTTTGAGCTCATTACGATGATGCACTACCGAGTGGGCCCAGTGATACCTCTCCGTTATACGGAATGACAAATCCCAGTCTCGATCCGTGTCAACCCAACAGACACTTTCGGAGATACCTGTAGTGCACCTTTATAGTCACCCAGTTACGTTGTGACGTTTGTTACACCCAAAGCACTCCTACGGTATCCGGGAGTTACACGATCTCATTGTCTAAGGAAGAGATACTTGACATTGGAAAAGCTCTAGCAAAACGAACTACACGATCTTGTGCTATGCTTAGGAATGGGTCTTGTCCATCACATCATTCTCCTAATGATGTGATCCCGTTGTCAACGACATCTAATGTCCATAGTCAGGAAACCATGACTATCTGTTGACCAACGAGCTAGTCAACTAGAGGCTTACTAGGGACGTATTGTGGTCTATGTATTCACACGTGTATTACGATTTCCGGATAATACAATTATAGCATGAATAAAAGACAATTATCATGAACAAGGAAATATAATAATAATCCTTTTATTATTGCCTCTAGGGCATATTTCCAACATATAAATGCCACATAATCATATCCAAATTACATGTAGTAGTCCAAAACACAGAAATAGTAGTCCACTCACATAGTCATACACACATAGCACATATACTTGTCGAAATCACATAGTCATACACACATAGCAATAGAGTAGTCCAATCACAGTCATACACAAACATTGAGCCAAAACACATAGTGGCACAAATTTTGATTCATAAGAAGGTCACGGTCCTTGTAGTTTCTTCTTCTTCCTCTCTTCTTCTTCTTATTCTTCTCCCTCCTCCCACCACCAAGGGATCTCACCTTCCCCCTCCGTGTCCTCCACTCCCTTCATTGTTTCCATACTTATGAAAATGGCAATATAATAGTTAGTCATACAATACAAAATGACAACACAAGCATTGAGCCAAAATAACAAGATCATAGTAAGTCACATACCACCACGGCCTCTACTGCCACCACCACGGCCTCTACGACCACCACGGCCAAGACCATCACCACGGCCTCTACCAGCACCACGACCAAGACCATCAGCACGGCCTCTACCACCACCACGGCCAAGACCATCACCACAGCCTAGGCCTTCACCACGGCCAAGACCATCACCACAGCCAAGACCATCACCACGGCCTCTACCATCACCACAACCTCTTCTAAGACCAAGTTGACTCCCTCTTTGTTGCCTACTTCCTCATTGGCTTGTTTGATTTGATCGGTTTGGCACTCCACCACTTGTTTGACTTGGTTGGCTACCCCTTGGTTGACTTGGTTGGCTATCATTTGCTTGGCTTGTGCTTGCACCATTTTTCTTTGATCTCTTTCTTGGTTTGGGACAAGTTCTTGTGTTGTGTCCCCCATGATTGCAGCCCCCACAACGGGATTGCTCACGAGGCTCTTGGAATTGGCCGGTGCCGTATTCTCCACCGCCACCACGGCCCCATGCGTCCAGGTCACCTCTAAGACGCTTTGTCTTACTCTTCCCCTTCTAACAACCTTCAATTCCGGGTTCGGCCATAGTTGAACTCCATGATACCCCGGCCATTGTGATTGGTCCAAGTATGACTGGAACCGTGGAGTCCATGTATTCTTTACCTCATGATTGAGAACTCGGACTCCCTCACGGTAAGAGGGTGATTGACGTCCACATTCCTAACCCGGGATGCGTTTAACAAGTGCGAGCATGGGAGATGAAGCAACGATGGCCTCATGCAGCTGCAATCACACCGTGTTAGGGAGACCTTGAAAGCCCGGCCTCCGTGTTGGCAGCCATCGTTTGTGGTTCCTCCAGGCTCTTTCACCTCATACTTCCACTCATTGTCGTCATATAGTACAGCTTCTTCGGAGTCTGCCTTTCGTGATTGAAATTCCAACCATTCTTCAACCTTTGGTGGGAAATTGTACTTGTGCTTATCCCTGTTCTCACCAGCAATCTGCTTATTAGTCTCCATTGAGTACTTTAAAAAGTATCCATTCATCTTGTCAAATGTGTATTGAACTATTGCCATCACGGGTAATGCACGTACACCCTTGAGCACCTTATTGAATCATTCTGCCATATTGCTTGTCATTTGACCGTACCTCCGGCCATCTTCATCGAAAGCACGTGCCCACATATTCCTTTCGGCAATGTTCCTATTGAGAAACTCCTGACCGCCGGGGTCAAGTTTCTTGTGTCTGAGCAATGCATTGAACAATGTGGCAAACCACTTGTTGGTGAAAGCGAGACAACAATCCTGAAGATCACCGGCCAACTCCTTGACACCACATGCCCTATAGAAGTTTGCACAAAAGTGCCTCATGCACCATCGATGATGCAACTTTGTATGTCCGGGAATATCAACCACCACTGCATTTAGAATTCCAGGATGGTGATCCGATATGACACAAATTTCCCTTTCAGCCGGTAATACCCTTGTTCTCAGTTAACGCAAGAACCACTCCCAGTTATCATTGTTCTCCACCTCAACTAAAGCGAAAGCCAAAGGCAACACCCGGTTATTGGCATCACTTGCTATTGCAACCAATAAAGTGCCCTTGTATTGTCCGGTCAAGAACGTGCCATCAATGGCGATGACGGGCCAACAATGCTCAAAAGCCCTCACGCATTGCTCAAAGGCCCAAAATGCATGGCCAAATACTCAGACGGTCCTCCCATTATGAATCAATGTTTGGTGCCCATGAGGCTCAACCACGTGAACTATGCCTGGGTTTGTGGCGGCCATAGCTAACAACAACCTAGGGAGTCGGTTGTATGCTTCCTCCCAATTGCCATACAACATCTTGAATGCGGCTTGCTTCACCTTCCATGCCTTGCCGTACTTCACCTTGTAATGAAAGATGGCTTTCACAAGGTCAATGACACTCTTGATGCTCATTATTGGAAGTGTGGATATTTGGTTGGATAGCCTATAAGCAATGAACTCGGACGTGAGTTGTCTATGTTGTTGGTACACAAGCTTGCCATCCGCATTCTTGTGCTGGCACATGTGAGTTGGTAGACAACTCACTATGCGCCAAGTGGGACCTCCTTTCCATGGCCTTGCATGCACAATCCATGGACATGTTGGCACTTCACCTTTGACCGTGTAACGCACATTCATGTCCGAGTTGGCCACTTTATGTGGACGATAATGTGTAACCGAGTAGTTGTCGAGCCACATCTTCAAGTCCAAGAAGGATTGAAACTCACAACCGGGATATATCCCGTTCTTGCCGTCTTCCAAATCATGGTGAGAACTTGGCCTAGCTCCAAGAGATATGCATTTGCCACCATCCACAACGGCTTCATCCGCGAGACTAAGATCCTTGAACAATGGTGTCTTGTGATCCCGCCTGAATACCTTCTTGAATGCTTGGGCCTCCTTCGGCATGAACCCCTCCTCATCAACTTCTTCAACGGGACCATCGTCATCCGAGTCCGATGCATATGCACGGGAAAAAGGGATGGATTGGTCCATTGTCTCTTGCACATGATATTGGTCGAGATCACCCACATTGTTGTCATGGAGATCAACTTCGTTGTCATCCTCCTCGTACTCATCATTCTCCTCTTCAAAACCTTCATTTTGGTTGTTTGGAGTCGGGCTCAATGTTGGCCAATCTTGTTGCGTGAAATGAGGTTCACTCATTTGATCTTGGTTCATGGGTGGGGGAGTGCTAGCAACCAACACGGAGGGGTTCCGGTTTAAGTCTAAATTCAAAGTAGACTCAACCTTCTTGGAGGCAAATAACTCAAGGGCCTTGTCTAGAGATTCGGCAACCGTCTCCTTGTATGCAACCCAACGTTGCTCGGAGTTCACACGCATTGTCTTCCAACGGATGTGCATTCTAAAACTAACATTATGCCTTCCCTCGAACTCAACAACGTCACTTGGGTCCATCCAATTCAAATCTTTCCTCACTTTCCAAAAGCTTCGCATAGCTAGGACTACTCTCAAACACCATGTCAAGCTCATCCGGGTCCGTCTCAACATTGCCTTTCAAAAAGGCCTCTTTATCCACATGATGAACATAAACACATGTTCTCCCCATCCCTACAATAATCAAAAACACACATATATCAAGTAAGTACTTAACAAATATATTTGCACATATATGCCCTAACATATATATGAATTAATAACCCTAACCATAGCATAACCCTAACACCAACATCAAACACACATAACCCTAACCCTAGCATACTATGGAAGCCTAACCAACCCAAATTAGCAAAGAAACATAACATCATTCAACACAAATTTGCAAATCCAAGCCAAAACTAGGGTTTCCCCAAAGTAGCAAGATTTGAGCAAATGTGACAATTCCTATGAATGAAAACAAGGGGATCAGAGAAGATTACCTTAAGGGAGGGGTTGGCATCGAAATCCACGGTCAAATACTCCAGATTTGCAAGATTTGAGAAGGATTTGAGAGAGGGGGGGGGGGGGGGGGGGGAAGGGAAGAGAGGAGGGCCGCAAGTCTAAGGGTTTGGGTGGAGTGGGAGTGTGTGGGGTGGAGGTGGGAGGGAAGAGAGGGTGGGGCCAGCCCAAGTGGAACACAGACTGTGCAGCGCCCAAGAGCTAGGCACTGCACATTACAGGTGTGGCGCCTAAGACTTAGGCGCTGCAGTGCTGTCTGTGGGGCTGCCACGCTGACAGGAGGTGCGACGCCTAAGGCAGAGGCGCTGCATAGTTGTATGTGACGCCCAGCTGTCAGACGCCACACGAAAGAATCAGCAGAGCGAAATTTTTTCGGAAGTAGGTCAATTTGTGATTTGATTTCGGCCTCAGATCAAATATGTGATTTCTGCCGCGCAGCCCGCTGCCCATCCTCCGCATTCCCCGTGCAACGACGCGCGACTGCCCGCGTATACCCCACGTACACCCCATCCCGTGACGAGCCCGGCCAGCGCAGCCGACAAGCGGGGCCAGCAGCAGCACCGGCCCAACTGTCAGCCCGAGCAGGCCGTTCTCCCGGGTGTGCATGCATCGGCCAACTGCTGCGCAGCCCCCCACACACGCATGCCGCGGTCAACGCGGGATGAGCCACGCGACACGCCAGAGTGGGCACCCGAGAATTTCGAACCCAGCCAATGGAAGAACCCGGCGAGCCCACCAGTCGTCTAGCCAATGCTCGATTCCCTCGGTCAAAACATGCAGCAAAAAACGGCCGGCAGACAGGCCGTGTTGACCCGACCAGGAGAGATCAAACGGCCAGAACGACGTGAAATCGCTGGATCGCTCGGGAGGGCGGGTCGTTCCGGATTCTTATAGGTTAAGAAAATGGGTCAGTCGGATACATACATAGTACATACGTGGCAGATTCTTGTTCTTCTTTAGGGTTCAGTCCATTGGAAAATAGTTAGTGCACCATAGGGGCGTGCATGATTTTTTTACTCTGTGCTGTTGTCGATGATTGCCAGCAACACCGGTTATTATCAATTTATTAACCGGAACTTTTAGACATGGTTGTAGTAGTGTAGACATATTTTAGGTCCAAATGTAATAATTGGCCATGTACAAGCATATGTATGCCGAAGAAATTTACCAACCTTAAGATCCAGCCCAACTAGGCGCACAATGCTCAATACTCAATATTCGGTATAGATATTCCTAGGTGTGTTGGTGAGACACGTGAACAAAGATTTCATGACAAGTTCAAGGGTTACAGTCGCAAATCAAGCTAAGTATATCCTTGGTATAAATAATCATTTACCAAATATTTTAAATAAATCATTTTTAAAATAAATGGAATTGCACATTCAATATTCGCAGGTGTGTTGGTATCATTTCTTTTACCAAATATTTTAAGTAAATCATTTTAAAGGCATTTTATCCATATCGAATTCAGAAAAAAAAGTAAGGATCATCACATGGCATTGCAAGCATAGGTTTAGAAAGATTGCCTTCACCAGAGGGGTTGAAGGGGTTGTTGGGAAACACAGTAGAAAACAAAAATTTTGCGCCTACGCGCATCCAAAATTAATATGAAAATGCATAACGGGTTGTGATCAACGATCGTTACCGACTCCGAGTTGTAGCAGAAGAAGACGAGTCGGTGTAAATCATACTCCGAGTTACCGATTCCCTTGTACCATAGACGAACGATCCCACAAACCTCCAACGAACGATCCCTCGGACGGAAGACCGAATTCACGGCCTCTCCACAGATTGCAAGTGTACGGTCTTCATGATCCGGATGCGCTTCGCCATCCAAAACTAATCGCCGCCGGAGAATTAGAGGGAGAAGAAGAGAACCGTACATGGCTTCTCTATTATGAGGATTTAGAAAGAACTAGAAGTAGATCTAGTATGGATCATACAAGATGAGAACTAGGTCAAGAGAGAACAAGAGGAGGCTTCAAACCATGTCCTCTAGGGCCTAGTCCTGCCCCTCTATTTATATGTTGTGCCTTGGGGGTCGTAACTTGGGGAGGGAGCCTCCCCAAAGTCGGTTTGAAATGCAAAGATGAGTCCTTCTCGGACTCCAGGGCTAAACACCACGGTTCCCGGCATTTACGTTGACACCACGGACCCCGGCGCCTGGTCCAAGGGTAGACGTCATGAACCCTGGCGTCCAGCCCGTGCCTTCCATACAACTCCTTTGTGCATCGACCTAAAGCCTCGTGGGCCTTAGGCTTTACCCTTTGTCCCAGCCAAGGTGTCCTCGCATCAGGGACCCTCTGGATTTATCTGAAAGGTTGCGTAACCTTCTCGACATCACCAGAAGTTCCTAGGACCTTCCCGAAACCTTCCAGAGCATTTTTGGAAACATCCAAAACTCTTTCAGGACTCTCTCGAAACTATTTCTTATATTTTTGGAACTTTTTTGCGAATATTTTCTCATAACTCTCACTCCACTAGCACTCAGCAGATCATGATTACCTTAAACTTGTGATCCCCTAGGTTCGCTAACTCACAGACATGAATGAAACCCCTGTTCGCACACGAACACGTCACGTGTACCCTCGATGCCGGGGGTGATGCACCGCAGCTCACGTCGAAGGAGTCTCACCGGAAGCGCGATTCGCAAGACGACCGGAGAGAACTTTTGAGGACCCGAAACCCCACACTCCCGGGAGGGACCCCGTCAGGGAGTACGGCGGCTATGGGCTGCCCTAGGTCGGTCAAGCCGCCCCTAGAGCCTCGGGATTCGCAGCTCTCCAACACGAAGAATGACGAAGAACGAGGGAGCAAGAATGGGGGGAGGACAAAACGTAGATGAAAAAAGTGGTAGATGCATTGCGATTGTGTTTTGTTATTCAATCGGCCGTCACCTCTTACATATATATGAGGCGGCTGGACTTTCCATACAAGAAAAGGACTCAAATCCCATCCAAAACATCAAAAGATATCCTAACTCGGACTACGAGGGCCGGAACTTCCGGGCTAAAATTACATCAAGTTGCCCGCTTGCACAGCTCCTGCAGGTCGCATATGGCTTCGGATCGTGATGGTCCCAAAAGCAAAGTTGTAGATCTTGCAATGTAAAAAAATTCATTAGGTGAACATTTTTTTCATCCGAGGTCATCTTGATGTCGAAACTGGCCCCGCAAATCTGCAAATAATGTTAAAATTCCAGTTTTCGGGGTGCTCCGCGTGCAAACTTTCGGTTTAGCTCGGAACCTCCCCGGAAGTTTTGCCCGGAACTTCCGGGCTAAAATTTTGCAGCACACTGTTTTGGCTCTAACTTTTTCATACGAACTCCGATGGATACGTCCTTTATATCAAAATCGATCGTTTCGATGAGACGAAGACAACTCGTGTAGAAACGTTTCTCATAGGAGGTATTCTTGAAGGCATAATTGGCCGAAGAATACTCTGAATACAAAATCATAATATTTTGAGCATAGTTTCGGCCCTTGAGATGAGGTCGGATGGCGACAACCCAAACTTCAAAGATGTTCATATCGACAATATGAAACTTTTTCATGTAGATCACTTCTCTATTTGTGGCCATCTTAATCAAGTTCTTAACCGCGCCAAAATCTGGTGTCAACACATGCCCCCTGTTTTTCGGCAAAACTTGCGTGCCAAAAAATAATTTGGAATGTATTTGTTCTAAGGACGATGTCAACACTCCACCGGCCATTTATTTTTCTCAGGACGATAATTATGTATCGGCCATGTTTATGCTAAGGGCGATAGTTACATATCGGCCATTTGCCTATCTAGGCTTCTTGCCACACACTTGGGTGATACTTCTTTAAATATTTGCCATTGAGAGCTCGAGGTAATAATGTGCCTTGTACGGATTCCACCAAATATGAGTTTCCAGGAACAACTCTTGTAATCTTAAAAGGACCTTCCCAACTTGGAGACCGCTTCCCGAATTTTCTATCTTTTGAACCAATTGGTAGAATCACCTTCCACACGAGATCTCCAACTTGAAAATTCTTCAACTTGACCTTCTTATTGTAAGCTCTTGCCACCCTCAACTTATCTCTCTCTATGGCATTCAAAGCAGCCAAACGTTTATCGGCGACTTCATCAATATTGTCCATCATCAAGTTATAGAAGTCCATTGCCGATAAATCATTTTGTTTGGCTATTCTCAAAGCATTCAAATTCACTTCCACTGGTAAAACGGCCTCTTGACCATATACGAGCTCATATGGAGTTACCTTTGTAGCACCATGCCTTGAGATTCTGTGTGCCCACAAAGCTTCGGACAATAGCTCATGCCATCTCCTTGGATTATCCTCAATCTTCTTCTTGATGAGCTTGATTAATATTTTATTGCTAGACTCAGCTTGTCCATTGGCTTGGGCATACTATGGAGAGGAATTGAGCAACTTTATCTTATATGATTCGGCAAATTCTCTAACTTGATGTGACATAAAAGATGAACATTGGTCTGTAGTTAGTGTTTGAGGAATGCTGAATCTATGAATAATATGCCCAGTTATGAATTGAATTACCTCTGTATGTGTCATATTTTTGAGTGGTATTGCTTCAGACCATTTAGTGAAATAATCAGTTTCCACCAATACGAACCGATGCCCCTTTGAAGAAGAAGGATGAATCTCTCCAATAAAGTCTAATCCCCAACCTCTAAAAGGCCATGACTTGATAATAGGATGCAACATAGCAGCGGGAGCCAACTGAATATCACCAAAATTTTGACACGCTTCACATCCTTTATAATACCGGAAGCAATCATTAGCCATTGTCGGCCAATAAAACCCAACACATCGTAATAACCATTTCATCTTGGGAGCCGACTGATGAGTGCCACAAATACCTTCATGGACCTCTCCCATAGCAACTCTCGCTTGGTCCTCGTCCAAGCACTTTAAAAGAACATCATCAACCAATCGGCGATAGAGACCATCATCTCTCATTGTGTACTTGAAAGCCATACGCCGAATAGTCCTGTCCAGCCTTTTACTAGGATCACACAAATAATCAATAATGGGCTTCCTCCAGTCTTGATTTTCTCCTGCATTAAATATTTCATTAGTGGCCGAAACGGTGGGCTCCGGTTCGGCCTCCCCTATGTTGGCAAGACTAGACATCGGCCTTTGAGAAATATGAAACATGCCACGATTAACATGATAGCCGGATGCTTGTTGTGCTAACTCATTTGCTCTCCAATTGTCATGTCTAGATATATGAGCAATGCTAAAGTAATCCAAATTAGAAATTACATCTAGACATTTATCAAGATAAACATTAAGTGATTCGTCAAAACATTGAAAGGCTTTGGATATTTGTTGCACTACTAATAACGAATCACCAAAAGCCTCAATATGTGTAGCACCTATGGCAAGCAACATCTCTAAGCCGAATAATAATGCTTCATATTCGGCTTGATTATTTGTGCAAAAGTATTCTAAGTCGCATGAGGCTTCAAAAATAGAACCATGAGGAGATATATAAACAATACCAATGAAAGTGCTAGTTATCGACTAGAGGGGGGGGGGGTGAATAGGCAATTTTTATCAAAGTCTTCAAAACGTGGAAGTTTCGAAGACAAACAATAGAAATAACCTAATTGATATGCAACGGAAGATAAACTACAACAAGCAAGCCATAGTCAAGTATGCAATAGCGTTAACGTACGAAGACTAATAGCAGCTAGGTAGTAGGATCAGGATGGAAGATAGTATGAAGACAATCAACAATAGTAGTCAAGCAATGAAGTCAATCAGATAATATAGATAAGCAACGACTTCAAGAAGACAAACTCAAGGTAAAGGAGGGAAGAGATATAACCAGTCACTTGTTGAAGACACAGGATTTGTTGAACCAGTTCCAGTTGCTGTGACAACTGTATGTCTGGTTGGGGAGGCAGAGATTCAACTCAGAAGACCGTGTCTTCACCTTATTCCCCTTGAGCTAAGGTCACTTAGTCCTCGCCCAATCACTCTGGTAAGTCTTCAAGGTAGACTTCCAAACCTTCACAGACTTCGTTCACCCGACAATCCACAATGACTCTTGGATGCTCAGAACACGACGCCTAACCGGCTGGAGGATGCACAGTCCTTAAGTGTAATAAGTCTTCAGGTCACACAGACAGAAAGACTTCAGTGATGCCTAACACTCTTTGGCTCTGGGTGTTTGGTCTTTGTCCTCGCAAGGATTTCTCTCTCTCAAATGCTTCGAGGTGGGTTGCTCTCAAACGACAAAAGCCGTATACTAACTCTGAGCAGCCACCAATTTATGGTGTAGGGGGTTTGCTATTTATAGCCACAAGGCAACCCGACCTGATTTGTCCGAAATGACCCTGGGTCACTAAGGAACTGACACTTGTTCCAACGGTCAGATTTCAAACACACGCGGCAACTTTACTTGGGCTACAAGCAAAGCTGACTTATCCAACTCTGGATAAGATTTCCTCTCATTGTCTTCGCTCGAAGACATAGGATTTGGGTTGAGCATCACTTCAGTCACTCTGACTTAGTTCACTTGGACCCCACTTAACAGTACGGTGGTTCCTATGACTCAACACAGAAGAAGAGGAAACAACAAAACAACTCAGTCTTCGTGCTCCATAGTCTTCACTCAATGTCTTCTCATGTCATAGTCTTCAATGTGAACCTCTTCACACACCACCATTGTCTTCAATGTCTTCATACATCTTTAGGGGTCATCTCCGGTAGGTAAACCGAATCAATGAGGGACACTACCTGCGTTATCCTGCAATTCTCACAAACGCATTAGTCCCTCAACCAACTTTGTCGTCAATACTCCAAAACCAACTAGGGGTGGCACAGATGCACTTACAATCTCCCCCTTTTTGGTGATTGATGACAAACTGGTTGAAGTCTTCAACGGGGATAAAGTATGTGAAATTGTAAAGGGTAGGAATTTGTCTTCATAAGTAGCAAGGGCTCCCCCTAAAGATGTGCATATACATAATTTTGCTTTTGGAATGCAAATGCACATGGCAGGTTATAGTTGTGGAGATCCACTTCAACTTATGAAGATAATTCATCATGCATGAAATGATATAGCATATAGGATGACATGCATAATGAAAAATGGACGTCTGCAGGATGATCTAAATGCGGAGTTTATCATCGCACATGCGGAATTTATCATCGCATCACAGTAAAGCAAATAAGTAGCAGACGACCATCAAGTTTAGGTGTTACAACTCAAAGAACCAATGTTTTTAAAAAGCAAGAGTTGTAAGCACGAGGCAAAAATATAATGCAACCGCCCATATGAACCCGCTTGAAGACTATCAAACTCATACGCTTCTCCCCCTTTTGTCAGTAATGACCAAAAAGGTTTGAAGACATAGAGCATCTACTCGTCCTCATGAGGAGTAGTTGAAGCAGCAGGGTTGTCGTTGTCGTTTGGCGGTGTAGACGAACTTGGTGCAGTGTCGATGCGTGCAGAAGTAGGAGGTGGTGAAGTAGCATCATCTTCGTCACCGATCACTCTGGCATTGACAGTTGCCGCGGAGGAAGAATGTTCAGAGTCTTCAAGAGATGGAGTACGACGTAGACAGCAGTCCGTGGAGGAGTGGAGTCAAACTGGAATTGTTCATTGAAGCCATCGTCTTGAAGATCTGCTTCACCACTAAGCAGGGTCAGGCTCTTCCATGATCGCCGGCAAGTTTCATGAGCAACAAAGGCATTCTTGGTGGCAAGGTTACGAATGCAATTGACATCCACCAAGAGGCATTGCATCTGTCTTTTGAGCCAAAAGTGATGTTTATCCTATTTCTGATGAAGGGCCACAAGAAGTTCTCGGTCGTTGAGAACGTGAGAACGCTTCTGAGGACTTTGGGCAATGGTGCTTTCAGTGGCTTCAGTAGGTGCTCGATGAGGCAGACGAGTATTTCCAGCCAATGGATAGATTCGTGTTGCTGCTTGAACACCTTCAATGGGTTGAGTGAAGCTTTGGTGCTCGGCATTCTGAAGACAAAGAGGCTTCTTGGCAGGTTCAGGGTATATAGCTTCAACTGACATATCAACCTCTGGTAGAAAAATCACATGATTGCGAGCAGAAGGTTGATAGTTGACAGATGAGTGTCGCTTGATGAGGCGCATGACCCATGGAGCATAAAACTTCAGACCAAACAGATCAGATCCAGATGCAGCCAGTTGCCTGATGAAGAAGTCTTGCGCATTGAAGCTGATGCCATTGAGAATGTAGAAGACCAAAGTCTTCATAGCTCCTTCAAGCTTTGCCGCTGATGAATGTCCTTTGATAGGCCATAGAGTTCGTCTGATGATGTGATATATGGTGCGTAGCAGATACTCAAGGTCTTCAACAAAGAACTATGTTGGATATTCAGCATCACGTGGCAAAGGCTTCATCATGCTCAACATCTGACTCATATTGGGTTCAGGCTTATGGAAGATCCTTTCCAAAGCATTGCGGTGATTTTGACAACTAGGTTCATAGAGTTCTCCGGGAGTGGATAGGCCTGTAAGCTCAATGATGTCGAGAGCTTTGGCTTCATGATGAACATTTCCTGTCATCCACTCTAGAATCCATGTCTTGATATCTCTGTTGTAGCCGCGAATATGCAGAGTAGCATAGAATTGAAGCAATAGCTCTTCATTCCAGTGTTCTTTATCTGTGAAAAAACTGAGCAGCCCAGCATCATGAAAGTAGTCAAGTGCTTCTTCTAAGCAGGGCAGTCCAGTAATGGCTTCAGTGTCGAGATGCATATGAGGGAAAATGCGCCCTTGATCATATAGAACACAGGAGTAATAGCTTCGCTGCTGATGACTCCAGAACCGATCTGATGATATTCTTGGCTTCGTGTAGGGGTTCTTCGAGCTATCAAAGAATGTGTTGTGGCTCTTGAAGCCATTTGCATTGAAAGACCCTGGTGAGTTTGTAGTACCTGGAAACCTTGGCAGTCTTGGCTTGGGCTTCTGGACCAGAGGCCTATGCTCAATGTGATAGTCAAATTGAGGACCAGAGACATTAGGCGGAGGGACCAGAATGGGCCATCTTATTGTGATTAGCTCGCCATGGTTGTATGCTTGCTCGATTGTATAGGGCCGTGGTGGCGGAACAGGAGCAGTGGCAGGAACTCAGGCTTCAGGCTGCACAACAGGTGCTTCAGGAGCAGTTGCCTCATTAGCTTCAGGTGCAGTGGCCTCATTAGCTTCTAGCACACTGGTTGGTTCAAGCTCCACATTAGCCATGACAACGTCATTGGCTTCACTTGCGTTGGTTGTGGCAGCTTCAGGATGTTCAACCTCCACTTGAGGAGCTGGAGGGTCCGGCACAGACATGTTCACTTCATGAACTGTTTCTTCAGGCATGGGGGGAGTTTGGACACGTTCTTCTTGACGTTCCTCATCGGCTGATGCAGCCGAATTGTCTTCAGCAGCTTGTGCTTCAGACACAGAGACATTCACAGTTGGAGTGGCTTCAGAGAACACTTGACGTGCAACAGGTTGACGGTGCACTTCTCCTTCTGGAACGCTCGGAAGAGTGACTTGAGGCCTTGGTCCTTTGCAAAGCCTTTGTAGTACAGGCGACGCTTTTGGAGATGGAGTGGGAAGGTCCTCATCCTCTTCAACTTGGACGGACGGTGTGGTTTGTTGTTGTTGGGGAGTACTGGGGGAGTCTTGTTGCTATGGGTGATCAGCCCACGATGCATCCTGAGCAATTGGCGTCAGAGGACGACCAATGCTGATGATTTCGCTGTTCGTACGAACAGGCGATGATACCATATTATATTCGATCTGAGGAAGAACTTCATCATCTTCAACATTGTCATGATGACCAATGTCCTCAGCAGCGGGGGGTTCAGCTGCTGGTATATCTTCAGCTTCAGGAGCCTCTGTGGAAGCAGGCTCATGAATAGTCATGCGAAGTTCTTGGGATGCAGATGCAGGACGAACCACTGAGATGGGTTCAACAACAAGGGGCTCTGTGGGAGCAGCCCGACTCTTCTTGGTCTTGCGCTTCTTCTTGGAGGGAGCGGCATCAGAGGCTTCAGTGTTCTTCCTTTTTCTGGCTTCAGCCTCGGCAGCCCTCGTCTTCTTCTATTCTGAAGCGGTTGTGGTGACCTTTGGCTTTGAGCCAGTCATGCTGCTCGGGAAGATAATGCGAGGGGCTTCTTGGCTTGAAGGTGCAGGCTGGTCAGCAGGAAGCTTCTTCTTTTTCTTTGCTGCCATCCTGGGGTCAATGCCAGGACGGCCAAGTGACTTGCGCTTCTCAGCCTCATTGTAGGCAAGCACACACTTATCAGCCAAACTCTTCATGCGCTCACGAGAGCCTTGAGCTTCTTGGCGCTTCTTCAGAAAAGCTTCTTTAAGCTCATGCAGCATGACCTTGAAGTTTCTGACGTCTAGAACACTGAGCTTCGCCACATGCTTCTTGAATTGAGCCTTCTCATAATCAATTTTGTTCTTCATCTCAACGATGCGCTGAGCAAGAGCTAGCTTAGAAGCAATGGCGCCATTGAAAGCGACGCTGAGGCCAATGGGAAGCTGCAAATCTTCAAAGCTGAGATTTGGTGTGTCGAACCATTCATCAATGAAGTTACGGAGAACGGCCACATCAAAGAGAGGCAAGTTGTTGAAGATTCCTGCTTCTTCCTTGCTCTTTATCAGCTGCTCAAGGGCATCATCAGCAAGATCTTCATCGCTGGACAGATCAATGGGCTCTTAACGCAAAATGGCAGCAGGAGTCGGAGCTTGATCAGTATGCCTGACAAGTTGCTTTTTCTTCTCCGTCTTCCTGGAGATGCGGGATTGATCTTCAAACTGCACACTGGCTTCAGGAGGTGCAGTGGCCAATGGCTTCACACGAGAAGCTTTTGTAGGTGCAGCTGATGATGAAGCCTTAATTTTCTTTGGCTTCTGTGGCCTTGGAGTAGGAGCTGGGGCTTCATCAGAATCAGCATCATTGTCAGAATGATTCACTTTGGCACCTTGTACCTTGATGTAGGTGATGAGACCATCAAGGTTTGCAAAGGCGCCGATTATGTTTTCTTCAGCTTCACGTGTGCCATCCTCACAGGGAGCATAGGGGCCAGGATTGAAGTCTAATCCCCATGACTTCTTGTTTTCCTTTGCTGAAGCCTTAGCAAACTGAAGGTTGCGCTTGAAGAGATTGTCGTCACGACACCAGAGCAATGATGATGGGTCGGCTTCTTCAGGTTGTGGTCCACGGACCATGCAAGGATAGAATTCTTGCGCAATGGCTTTAGGTTTGTTCTTGGGGGGAAGGCCTCGATAGAGAATATCACCCCAAGGGCTCTTGATAGCGTTTTTCTTTGCATACTCCTGGGTGACGAACTTGTACTTGTACCACTATTCAGCCCAATAGCGTCGAATCCATTGGATTCGAGTCTTGCGCTGATTGTAATCTTCTTCAGGATCTGTTTTATACATTTCTGCCAGATCATCAGGCAGATCCTTTGAAGTTCCCCCACGACGTTGTCTGCCACCCTTCCTGACAGATTTCTCCGTAGCCATGAACTTCAAACTGAACGGTTTCAATATGTTCAAAGGCTTCAAAGGCTTTCGCTTGCTAGTCAGACAGGAACTGGCTTCAGGAGAATCAATGTGTTGCTGTAAGAATTCTGCAAACGAATGCAGACTATGAGAACCTAGGGATTCTCCCACGGACATGTACCTATGACAGCATTAGAGATGCGAGGGAAGGGGAAGAGGTCATATGCATTCTCAGAAGATTTTGAAGATAAATCAGTTTGAAGACATTGACCTCATGATGCGAAGACATTCACTTATATGTGGTGAGTTGGTTCCAGATTTGTACCAACCCGCGAATAAGTACAAGTGAGGAATCAAACTAGATAGGAAATCTAAGTGAATAGACTAGGCATAATGAGATGCAGACAGAATAGAACTAACATTGAGTAAGGAGAAACCACTTTCGGTAAATAGGATGAATCTATGAAGATCAAAAAGGTGGTAAAAATAGAGTTATAATTATTGCACGGAGAACTGCTAGATTAGATGAATAGGAGACCGAGCAGTTCAGCCCACCGTGCCCTAACTTGGCGATGGAGGACACCTACGGCGACAGCGGAGAGGACGATGTCCGCGGCCGGCGTGAGGACGGCGTCGGAGAAGTCGTGGCAGCTAAGCGCTTCATCGCCAGCGTCGTCAAGAGCTAGCGGTGGCGCTAGGGTTTTGACGAGGTGGAGAGGTGGAAGAAGGTTTTCTTAACTGCAGGGGACACGTATTTATAAGTAGGTGTGCGGCACAGCGCAATTACGCAGGTGCCCCTGTCTGTTCACATCCATGGAACACGTGGCAAGCATGCAACATGCTTAGAGTTGTCCCACGTTCCCACACCCTCCAAGTTTGTCGGATGTTCGTTCCAGCTTCTCCAGATATCGACAATAAAGATGAATCATTTAAATAAGACTTGATGTTTGTCTCTGTGTCTTCTGCTGACTATGACACAGAGAAGACATTCGACAGTTTCAATAGAATGCATATGATTTGGACAGATTGAGTTTGTGATAGAAAGCATAGAGGGGTTAGGGTCTGATCACATTCACTTAGTTCAAAAGATTCAACTTGAAGACATATCTATAAGTGAATGCTGTAGAGGACAGAACACTAGTATATGTATATGCAATCAAATCATCATAGCGCAGAAAATCATGAAGATAAATTGAAACTGAAGACAAACCAAATGCGAAGTCTTTGCAAAAGTAACGCCATGAGTGAAACACTTCAAACAGAGAAATTTGGTGGTGGCGTTACCCATCGTATACGAAGTATGAGACCCAGACACGGCGCATAATTATCATGGCGCTCCGAAGTCAAATTCCATGTTAATGTATTCACACTCAAAGTGTAAGTCTTCATTGATTGAAGATATACCTTACTTCGTGTGTTGCACATCTAAGTCATCAACATGCATAAGTGTTAGGATGTGTGCCTGATCACAGGACATTAGAGGATTCCAAGATATTTAGCTCACACCGTAACTTGCAAAACCTTTTCTCATCCAAGGGCTTTGTGAAGATATCTGCAAGTTGTTCTTCTGTGTTGACGTGAATGATGTCAATATCTTTCTTCATGACATGATCTTTGAGAAAATGATGACAAATTTCAATGTGCTTTGTCTTCGAGTGCTGAACTGGATTGTTGGCTATCTTGATTGCACTCTCGTTGTCACAGAAGAGAGGTACTTGTTTCAGGTTGATGCCATAGTCCTTGAGAGTTTGCTTCATCCATAGAAGCTGAGCACAACAGGATCCAGCAGCAATGTATTCAGATTCAGCAGTTGAGAGTGATACACAATTCTGCTTCTTTGAAGACCAACAGACAAGTGATCGACCAAGAAAATGACATGTGCCTGATGTAGACTTGCGATCCACCTTGTCACCAGCATAATCAGCATCCGAGAATCCAACTAGGTCAAACCTTGATCCCTTTGGATACCATAATCCGAGTGTTGGGTTGTAAGCCAAATATCATAGAATTCGCTTCACAGCTAAGTGATGCGATTCCTTTGGTGCCGCTTGGAGTCGAGCACACATGCAAACACTAAGCATAATATCTGGCCTAGATGCACATAAATAAAGTAAAGAACCAATCATGGAGCGGTATACCTTTTGATCGAACTCTTTACCATTGTCGTCGGGACCAAGATGATGTTTGGCTGGCATTGGCATTGTGTAGCCTTTGCAATCTTGCATGCAGAACTTCTTCAGACAGTCTTTGAGATATTTTTCTTGAGATATGAAGACGCCATTTCTTTGCTGACGAATTTGAAGACCAAGGAAGAACTTCAGCTCACCCATCATGGACATCTGATATTGCTCTTGCATCATGTATCCAAACTCATCACTATACTTCTGGTTGGTGCAGCCGAAGATTATGTCATCCATATATATTTGGCACACAAACAGTTCACCATCATATGTCTTCATGAAGAGTGTGGGATCTAGAGATCCTGGTTTGAAGCCCTTGCTCTTCAGGAAGTCTTTGATTGTATCATACCAAGCGTGAGAAGCTTGTTTGAGGCCATACAGTGCTTTGTTGAGTTTGTACACCATATCAGGATGTTTTGGATCTTCAAAGCCAGGTGGTTGAGCAACATACACTTCTTCTTCAATCTTGCCATTAAGAAATGCACTCTTCACATCCATTTGATATAGCAAGATGTTGTGATGATTAGCATAGGCTAGCATTATGCAAATAGCTTCAAGCCTAGCAACAGGAGCAAATGTTTCATCGAAGTCAATTCCTTCAACTTGAGTATATCCTTGAGCCACAAGACGTGCTTTGTTTCTGACGACTTGACCATGCTCATCTTGCTTGTTTCGATATATCCATTTCCTTCCAATAATGTTATGCTTGCGAGGGTCAGGTTGCTTGACAAGTTCCCAAACATTATTCAGCTTGAACTGTTGAAGTTCTTCTTGCATGGCTTGAATCCATTCAGGTTCCATAAAAGCTTCAGCAACTTTCTTGGGTTCTGATATTGACACAAATGAAAAGTGCCCACAGAAGTTTGCTAACTGGGTTGCTCTTGAGCGAGTAAGCGGACCAGGCGCATTGATGCTGTCAATTATCTTCTCAATTTGTACTTCATTTGCAACACGAGGATGAACTGGACGAAGACCTTGCTCATGCTGATCATTGTCATCATTGGAAGTATTGTCTTCGGTCTGAGCATTGTCTTCAGGTTGGTTTGGTGCAGAAATGATAAGTTCCTCTTCAGGCTGTGCTTCAGAGGGCATGATCTCACCAGTTCCCATCAGCTTGATAGATTCACTGGAGGGAGCTTCATCAAGTGTGCTTGGCAGGAGCTCTCGTTGTGAACCATTGGTTTCATCAAATCGCACATCCACAGTTTCAACGATTTTGTAGTGGAAGAGGTTGAAGACTCTGTAAGAGTGCGAATCCTTTCCATAGCCAAGCATGAAGCCTTCGTGAGCTTTGGGTTCAAATTTTGACTTGTGATGGGGATCCTTGATCCAGCACCTAGCACCAAAGACTCTGAAGTAGCTGACATTTGGCTTCTTGCTAGTAAGGAGCTCATAGGATGTTTTGCCCAGAAGCTTATGGATGTAGACACTGTTGATGGTGTGACAAGCTGTATCAATGGCTCCAGGCCAGAACTTTCTTGGTGTCTTGTACTCATCAAGCATTGTTCGAGCCATCTCGATGAGGGTTCTATTCTTGCGCTCTACAATGCCGTTTTGCTGAGGTGTGTATGGAGCAAAAAATTCATGAGTGATTCCCATTGTATCCAGATAAAGATCAAGCCCGGTGTTCTTGAATTCAGTGCCGTTATCACTTCTGATATGCTTGATCTTGACGCCATAATTGTTCATTGCTTGATTGGCGAATTGTCTGAAGACATCTTGTACTTCAGTCTTGTAGAGAATTATGTGCACCCATGTATATCTTGAGTAGTCATCAACGATGACGAAGCCATAGAGACACGCCGTTGTTGTGAGGGTGGAGTAGTGAGTAGGGCCAAATAAGTCCATGTGCAACAGCTCAAAGGGTTCAGATGTCGTCATGATTGTCTTCGAGGGGTGCTTGGCCCTTGTCATCTTCCCAGCTTCGCAAGCACCACACAAATGATCTTTCTTGAATTTGACACCTTCGATGCCTCTGACATGCTTCTTCTTGACGAGAGTGTGCAAGTTCCTCATGCCAGCATGCCCCAACCTTTGATGCCAAAGCCAGCATTCTGAAGCTTTTGCAAGAAGACATACGGCAAGCTGTGGACCTGCTGAGAAATCTACCATGTATAGATCACCTTTCCTATACCCTTCAAAGACTAGAGACTTGTCAGATTCCATTAGTACAAGGCAACGATATTTTCCAAATATCACAATCATGTTTAAGTCACAAAGCATTGAGACAGACATTAAGTTGAATCCAAGGGATCCAACAAGCATCACTTTATCCATGTGTTGATCCTTTGAGAATGCAACTCTACCTAGACCCAATACCTTGCCTTTACCATTGTCAGCAAATGTGATTTGACTCTTGTCGGATGGACGTAAGGTTGAGTCCATGAGAAGACTTCGATCACCAGTCATATGATTAGTGCATCCGTTGTCAATAATCCATTCTGAAGCTTTTGGTGACATGCCCTACAGTGCAGTTAGGAGGATAGGCTTCACAAGGTATGTTGTGAAGCATAAGCATTTGATGCACATTTGGATTATCACAGCATAGATGAAAGTTAGCACACAGTATGACAGGTAAGTGATTCATATGTGGAATACATAGTAAGTAATTTTATCATGCGTCTCTTTGTGTTTTAGGTCCCCAGCAATAATATCGGACGCCTTTGATTGCTGGCTGGAGACCATGTTCTGCAAAAGAGAGTTAGTTATTCTTCACCACCCACATCTTTAGGGGTGGCTTAGAAGCAATGAGTCTAAGTGCAGCATCTGAGAATTTCGGCTTTGGAGCCCTAGCAAATAGCCTTGCAGGAGATGAATGATACTCGTATGAATAAGCAGAAAAGTTCTTAGTACTGTGAACATAGCAGTTTGAAGACACACGCTCATATTCATAAGTTTGAGTGTGATTTCCCTGCAAAACATTTGCGTTAGGGTGACTCAGGTGAGTCCTGTTTCCGTATGAAGCCATTGGACCATGTGACGCCTTTGATCTGGGGTTTGTCTTCTTCCCCGGTGGTGTCAAGACAACATTTACAGGAAGATTCTCAAGACAGCTTTTGGGAACCCAGATCTTCTTCATTGGCGGTCCATTCCTGCAGTTAGTACCAATATACCTGGCAAACACTTCACCATTCTGATTTTTGAACAATTTATAGTTTGCATCAAAGGATTCATCAATGATAATAGGATTAGCATAGGTAAAGCCAGATAAAGTGGATGGATCCACTGAAGGTTCCTTTGCAGCAACCCATGTGGTTTTGGGATACTGCTCAGGCTTCCAGTAGGAACCATCACATTCATTTTCCTCTCGAACCCAACACCCTCTTTCCTAGGGTTTCAGTTCAGAATTTGCTTTTTGAGGACATCACAAAGTGTCTGATGCCCTTTCAGACTTTTATACATCCCTGTTTCAATCAATGTCTTCAACCTAGCATTTTCATCAGCAATAGTAGTGGTATCCTTAGAAGAGGGGTTAGTTACCACATCAGTAGTTGAAGACAGAGCAACAGTAGCAGCAGTGGAACATTCAGCAATAGAGGTAACGTTATCACGCTCAATGCATTTTAAGCATGGTGGTTCAAATTCATCCTGAGCGGGACTGATCTGTTGAGCGCGAAATGACTCATTCTCTTTTTGAAGATCTTCATGAGTCGCTTTCAATTTCTCAAGCTCTTGCTTCCTTTGAAGATAATCATAGGAGAGCTTTTCATAAGTGGTTGAGAGTGTCTCATGAAGACTTTCAATTTCTTGATACTTGGCATGAAGATTTTTTATGTCGTCAACTAAGGACTGTGAACGTGTCATTTCCGCGTCCAACAGGTTATCGCTTTTGTCTAACAGTTTTTGAGTATGTTCCATCGCTCTTTGTTGTTCAGTAGCAATTTTAGCAAGTGTTTTGTAGCTGGGTTTAGATTCACAATCAGAGTCATCTTCACTTGATGTTTGAAAGTAAGCATCGCTTGATTTTACCTTGGCACCGCGTGCCATGAAGCAGTAGGTGGGAGCAGGATCGTCCTTGTCATCATAAGCGTTGGTGTGAGAGTCATTGTCTTCAGTGTTGAAGATGGACTTGGCAACGTAGGCTGTGGCTAGAGCTAGACTTGCAACGCCAGAGTAGGACTCAGCTTCAGATTCCACCTCTGCCTCCTCAGAAGTAGACTCCTCCTCTGAATCCATTTCCTTGCCAACAAAAGCACGAGCCTTGCCAGATGAGCTCTTCTTGTGAGATGAAGACCTTGATGAGGACTTGGAAGAAGACTTCGAAGATTTCTTCTTCTTCTTGTCATCGGAGTCATATTCCTTGCTCTTCTTCTTCTTCTTATCGTTGTCCCACTGAGGACATTCAGAGATGTAGTGCCCAGGCTTCTTACACTTGTGACATGTTCTCTTCTTGTTGTCTTGAGTGGAAGCTTCATCATTTCTTGAACTGGATCGTGAAGACTTTCTGAAGCCCTTCTTCTTGGTGAATTTCTGGAACTTCTTCACAAGCATAGCAAGCTCCCTTCCAATGTCTTCAGGATCTTCAAAACCGCAGTCAGATTCTTCTTCTTTAGATGAGGAAACAACTTTTGCCTTCAAAGCACGAGTCCGGCCATAGTTGGGGCCATAGATATCTCTTTTCTCAGAAAGCTGGAACTCATGTGTGTTGAGCCTCTCAAGTATATCAGACGGATCGAGTGACTTGAAGTTAGGACGTTCTTGAATCATGAGGGCAAGGGTGTCAAAGGAGGTGTCAAGTGATCTCAGCAGTGTCTTGACAATTTCATGCTTGGTGATCTCAGTGGCACCGAGAGCCTGAAGCTCATTTGTGATGTCGGTGAGGCGATCAAACGTGAGCTGGACATTTTCATTGTCGTTTCTCTTGAAGCGATTGAAGAGATTGCGAAGAACACTGATCCTCTGGTCTCTTTGTGTAGAGACGCCTTCATTGACCTTGGACAGCCAGTCCTAGACTAGCTTTGACGTTTCCAGAGCACTCACACGACCATACTGTCCTTTGGTCAGATGACCACAGATGATGTTCTTTGCAGCCGAGTCCAGTTGAATGAACTTCTTGACATCAGTAGGGGTGACACCTTCACCAGTTTTGGGAACGCCATTCTTGACGACATACCAGAGGTCGACATCAATGGCTTCAATATGCATGTGCATCTTATTCTTCCAGTAGGGATATTCTGTTCCATCGAACACGAGGCAAGCAGCGGAGACTTTGATTATCCCTGCAGTCGACATAGCTAAACTCCAGGTGGTTAAACCGAATCACACAGAACAAGGGAGTACCTTGCTCTGATACCAATTGAAAGTGCTAGTTATCGACTAGAGAGGGGGGTGAATAGGCAATTTTTATCAAAGTCTTCAAAACATGGAAGTTTCGAAGACAAACAATAGAAATAACCTAATTGATATGCAGCGGAAGATAAACTACAACAAGCAAGCCATAGTCAAGTATGCTATAGCGTTAACGTACGAAGACTAATAGCATCTAGGTAGTAGGATCAGGATGGAAGATAGTATGAAGCCAATCAACAATAGTAGTCAAGCAATGAAGTCAATCAGATAAGACAGATAAGCAACGACTTCACGAAGACAAACTCAAGGTAAAGGAGGAAAGAGATATAACCAGTCACTTGTTGAAGACACAGGATTTGTTGAACCAGTTCCAGTTGCTGTGACAACTGTATGTCTGGTTGGGGCGGCTGAGATTAAACTCAGAAGACCGTGTCTTCACCTTATTCCCCTTGAGCTAAGGTCACTTAGTCCTCGCCCAATCACTCTGGTAAGTCTTCAAGGTAGACTTCCAAACCTTCACAGACTTCGTTCACCCGACAATCCACAATGACTCTTGGATGCTCAGAACGCGACGCCTAACCGGCTGGAGGATGCACAGTCCTCAAGTGTAATAAGTCTTCAGGTCACACAGACAGAAAGACTTCAGTGATGCCTAACACTCTTTGGCTCTGGGTGTTTGGTCTTTGTCCTCGCAAGGATTTCTCTCTCTCAAATGCTTCGAGGTGGGTTGCTCTCAAACGACAAAAGCCGTATACTAACTCTGAGTAGCCACCAATTTATGGTGTAGGGGGTGGGCTATTTATAGCCACAAGGCAACCCGACCTGATTTGTCCGAAATGACCCTGGGTCACTAAGGAACTGACACGTGTTCCGACGGTCAGATTTCAAACACACGCGGCAACTTTACTTGGGCTACAAGCAAAGCTGACTTATCCAACTCTGGATAAGATTTGCTCTCATTGTCTTCGCTCGAAGAGATAGGATTTGGGTTGAGCATCACTTCAGTCACTCTGACTTAGTTCACTTGGACCCCACTTAACAGTATGTTGGTTCCTATGACTCAACATAGAAGAAGAGGAAACAACGAAACAACTCAGTCTTCGCGCTCCATAGTCTTCACTCAATGTCTTCTCATGTCATAGTCTTCAATGTGAACCTCTTCACACACCACCATTGTCTTCAATGTCTTCATACATTTTTAGGGGTCATCTCCGGTAGGTAAACCGAATCAATGAGGGACACTACCTGCGTTATCCTGCAATTCTCACAAACGCATTAGTCCCTCAACCAACTTTGTCGTCAATACTCCAAAACCAACTAGGGGTGGCACTAGATGCACTTACAACCAACACCTTGGCCATTGCTACAAACTGAACCATCAAAATATAATCTCCATGGTACTAATGAGACAAGGTTTATATTAATGTCATACTTGTCATCAATCCGATGCTCAACAATAAAATTAGCAACAATTTGGCCTCTCATGGATTTCAGAGATTCATAAGCCAAATCATATTCAATTAAAGCATAAGCCCACTTGCCAATTCTACCACTAAGAATTGGCCTATGCAACATGTATTTGATGACATCGGTTTGACAAGCTATAATGCAAGTACTAGGCACTAGATAATGTCTCAATTTTGTGCAAGCATAATACAAACATAAGCATAATTTCTCAATAAATGTATACCTTGTCTCGGGTCCATTAAGCGTCGGCTCAAATAAGTAATAGCATGCTTCTTTCCTTCGGTTTCTTGAGTCAAAACAGCACCAATAACACCTTCCTCCGCTGCAACGTAAAGTCTAAATGGCTCCCTGTGCCTGGGCGCTTTCATAACCGGATGAGTGCACAAATATTTCTTAATCATATCAAATTCCTCTTGCTGTTTTGCCCCCCAAGTAAAATCAACATCATTCTTTAACTGAAGGATAGGGGTAAATGCATCAACCTTCCCTGATAGATTGGCTATAAACCTCCTCAAATAATTGACCTTGCCAAGGAATTTTTGCATATCTCTCTTGCATGTTGGAGCCTCTACTTTCTGTATAGCTTCTATCTTTTTGGGATCAATTTCCACGCCATCTTCATGAATAATGAAACCCAGAAACTTCCCAGCCGATACACCAAAGGCACACTTCAAAGGATTCATTTTCAACTCATATTTCTTCATTCTTTCAGAAGCCAAACGCAAATCGGCTAAGTGAGATTCAAAAGCATCCGATTTGACAACAATATCATCAATATAAACCTCAAGTATAACACCAAGTAAATCATGAAAAATTAAATTCATAGCTCTTTGATACGTGGCACCGGCTTTTTTTAATCCAAAGGTCATCACTGTCCACTCAAATAAACCAAGGAAACCGGGACATCGAAAAGCCGTTTTGGACATGTCCTCTTCGGCCATAAAAATCTGGTTATACCCCGCATTACCATCAAGAAAGCTAATGACCTTATGTCCAGAAGCATCATTAATAAGCATATAGGCTATTGGCATATGATACTCATCTTTAGGTGTAGCTCTATTCAAATCTCTGAAATCAATGCACACCCTCAACTTCCCGGAGCCTTTCTTCTCTACTGGTACAATGTTAGAAATCCACTCGGCATACCTGCAAGGTCTAATAAAATTACCTTTAAGCAAACGATCGATCTCTTCCTTGATCCGGTCATACGTTTTGGGATTAAACTTTCTGGCGGATTGCTTGTATGGTCTAAAACCGGCCTCTATAGGTAACCGATGCTCCACTAGCTCTCGGCTTAAACCCGGCATCTCATGATATTTCCATGCAAAACAACAAACAAATTCTTTCAATACCTCGATCAACTTAGCCTTATGATCGGCTCTTAAATTTTTGTTTACAAATGTCGGCATAGGAATTGAACCATCTCCTATATCTATCTCTTCTAATGGATCGGCCTATGTAAAACCTTGTCCTAATTTATCCATATGATCTAACTCTTCTATGGACTCATACATATCGTTTTCATTGGACCGATATTCCACAAGACACTTTTGTAACCACTCTGAGTTAGGATCCATTTAAACACATCATACCTTGGAGCCGATTATCGCCAACCGGCTTTAAAGAAACGGGCACGAAACCACTTTTTGTGGCGCTAAGAAAATCATATTCTGATAAGTCACGCCCCGTCAAGCAAGTAGCATTGGGATGTTGCTAATCCACCGAAGCATCGGCTAAAGAAACACAAGCCGAATTATCCGCATGAATGACTTCTACTTCATCATCAACCCATTGAATCAAAAACTGGTGCATAGTAGATGGCACGCATTGGTTCGCGTGAACCCAATCGTGGCCTAATATCACATTGTAGTTACCTTGCACCTCGGCGACAAAGAATGCGGTAGCCAAAGTTTTGCTTCCCACCGTAAGCTCCACATACATCACACCTTTGGCTTCAGTTTTCTCTTTGCCTTGAAATCCATTAAGCACCATGTTGGTCTTTATTAACTCTTCGTCACGCAGCCCCAATTTTTTGAAGACCGAATATGGCATAAGATTCACCACAGCACCACCATCGACAAGCATTCTAGCAACCGGCGATCCATTAATATGACCTTTAAGGAAAAGTGGCTTCAAGTGCATCACCGGTTCTTTTGGCTTCTCGAATATAGCATTTTTAGGACCAAAATCTAGCTGAGCAACCTCCCCTTCTTCATCTATAGCATGAAATTCAGCAGGTAAGTAATACACCATATTAATATCCATACCTTCATGAACCGGTGTAGACTCATAATCAAGCATTTCATCTCCTTCCGCAAGAATGTCCACTGACTCCGAAATATCTTCAAGGGAAGAGGAAGTAGTAGGCAAAGTGGACGATGTAATAGTAGCCGCATCGTCCTCCGTTGGTGGTGTAGGTGTTGCTATGATCAATGCAAAAGCTGCAATGTTTTCCTTTTGCTTTGGCCTCCACACTTGTTTTGGGGGTATCATGGGACGGATTTCATTGAATAATGTATCCCTTAGCTTTTCTGCTTCTTGTTCCTCCTTCTCATGACTCCTCATGCGCTGCAATCTCCTTTTTTGCGCCTTGGTCAGACCGGAAGGGCACAACTTAGGCTGATTATATTTTGGATCCTTCGACTTGGCCTTGCTTGTGCTAGCTTCATGATCATTAGCCATGGGGCCTTGCTGGACCGCAGGCACATCTTTATTAGAATCAGCCGGATTATCAACAATAATCGGCTCTTTGATTATTAATTCTTTAGTGCCTATCATAATAGTTTCACCACTAGCATTCTTCTCCTTTTGCTTGCTAGGCTCTGAAATTTCAGCACTTGGTGATTTGGCACGCCACACTTGCCGGTTGACCCTTTTTTGATTATCTGGCATTGGCCGATTGACACCATTGTTCAAACGGCCATGTGTGGGATAAGAAAGTCTCTCATGAACGGGCCTCCTTGGTTCTGCCCAACTCGGATGAGAAGTATAAGGGGCCATTGGGGGCTGACCCCATCCTCCATTGAAGCCTCCCATGTAGTATGGCGCATAGGGGGGCGACGCCATCCATGGTCCTGGTGCCCATGACCCATATGGACTTGCGTGATGCTGAAATTCTTCCCTCGGAGGTGATCTTGAGCGCTTCAAATTTGATGACCGGTTAGAGCTAGAACCGGCCGCTTGATTGGCATATTTGGACAACAGCATATCAAAAGTTGGCTTGATTCTCTTGCGCTGCACTTTGGCTTCATTCGTCTTCCACTTGCCAACCTCTGGACTCTTGGGCTTAACAAATTTTACATGAGTGTTCTCTTGCAGTTGTGGTTTGCCCCCCGAGTGTAGGATTCTTGATGGTGATCTTGATTACTTCCTTGCCACCGGGTTTCTTGTCAAGCACAACTTGTCTCCCCAAGACCTTGTTGCTCTCCTCATTTTTCCTGGGCTCACCAATGACAATATTATTTTTATTAGCTGATTCGGCTATGTTGGGCCGAATTAACATCTTCTTCCCCTCCAAATCCATGGTGTTCATTGGGAAAGGCTGCTTATCAACTTGCATCTCAGAAAAATTCAATCGTCCGTCATTAATGGCCGATTGTATCTGTCGTCGAAAAACATTACAATCATTAGTAGCATGAGAAAAAGAATTATGATACTTGCAATAAGCACGCCGTTTCAGCTCTTCGGATGGCGGTAAAGTATGAGATATTCTAATAATCTTGGCTTGCAACAAAGCATCAAATATTTTATCACACTTAGCAATGTTAAAAGTAAATTTCATCTCTTCATCACGATTCTTATGAATCGGCTTTAAATTATTGCAAGTAAATGGTTTGGCCTTAGATGGCCAAACAAATTCAGCAGCATAAATATCACCCTCTTCGTCCGAGTGGTCACTATCATACTCAACCATATTCATCTTAGGACGATCAGTTCTATATCTATGCACATCTTTAAGATCTTTGCTTCGGCTTTCTTGAGCCAAAGCCCTTTGCAAGACTTGGTTGATATTTAAAAACTCATGCCTTTCTAACCTTTCTCTAATGCGAGTTCTCAAACCACTAAGCACAAGATCAGCCAAATCTCTCTCGGTTATCACCAAACTATAGCAACGGTTTTTTGTATCTCTAAATCTCCTGAGGTAATCGGAGACCGATTCATCATGCTTTTGTCTAACCGATGTAAGATGTGACAACTTAAGCTCATTATCACCACTATAAAAATGATCATGAAACTTCTGTTCCAAGTGAAACCATGTAGTAATAGAACCAGGTGGTAACGCAGAAAACCACGAGAAAGCAGTACCTGTTAAAGATAAAGGAAAATAACGTACTCTCCACTCATCTCATGAACTTGCCTCACCTAATTGTGCCAAGTACTGACTAACATGCTCCTAGGTAGTTTTTGTGCCCTCTCCATTAAACTTAACAAAATCTGGAATTTTATATCCGGAGGGCATTGAATTGCATCAAAGTATTCTGGATATGGCTTTTGGTAAATATGGTTCCTTGGTAACTCAACTCTAAAATTCTCTCGGAGCATCTTAGCCATCTGCCCTCTAAGATTAGCTAGATCATCATCCACGGTGGACGATGAAGCTTGTGGCGGTAGCATAGGAGGAGTAGGGTTAGTAGTTGCAGGTGTGAATTGTGGCATGCATGCAGAATTGTAATTCGGCAGTGATCTAACAGTGTTTGTTCTTGTAGGTAGGGTTTGGTTCTGCGTCACCACCGAACTTGGCATACTCATGATAGGATTAATGGGTGCAGCAACAATTTGATTTGTGGGGCTAGGATAAAAATTCATCGGCACGGGGGGTGCCGATGAAATAGGTAAAGTTGGACTAGGGATTTCTGCGGTAGCAGGCACACCAACATTACCACTAGATGATTGAGGCACACTATTTTTAGCATTACTATTTTCCAAGAAAATATGGTATAAAAGATTATTGCTATCAGTAATGTGACTATCAATTTCAGCCCGTACCTCAGGAGAGAAGGTATTACTTGCAGAGGGTTTAACCTGTTCATCATGAAGAGGAGGAAACTTGATTTCTCCAACCGGAGTGATATTGCCTTGACGATCCTTTTTGAACTTAGCAAGGAACTCCTGCATCTCCTTCTCTTCACGCGCCTTCTTTTACTCCTCATAAGCTTGGCGATGTTCCTCCGATAACTCCTCAAAATTGGGCTTGATTATGTTATCGGCGTCGATTTCCGAGGGCTTGGGAATCTTGTCGTTGCCAGACATGATGGATGATGATGATGATTGATCTTTCCCCAGCGGAGTCGCCAAAAAGTGTGTTCGCACACGAACACGTCAGGTGTACCCTCGACGCCGGGAGTGATGCACCGCAGCTCATGTCGAAGGAGTCTCACCGGAAGCGCGATTCGCAAGACGACCGGAGAGAACTTTTGAGGACCCGAAACCCCACACTCCTGGGAGGGACCCCGTCGGGGAGTACGGCGGCTATGGGCTGCGCTTGGTAGGTCAATCCGCCCCTAGAGCCTCGGGATTCGCAGCTCTCCAACACGAAGAACGACGAAGAACGAGGGAGCAAGAACGGGGGAGGACAAACCATAGATGAAAAAAGTGGTAGATGCGTTGCGATTGTGTGTTGTTATTCAATCGGCCGTCACCTCTTACATATATATGAGGCGGCTGGACTTTCCATACAAGAAAAGGACTCAAATCCCATCCAAAACATCAAAAGATAACCTAACTCGGACTACGAGGGCCCGAACTTCCGGTCAGCCCGGAACTTCCGGGCTAAAATTACATCAAGTTGCCCTCTTGCACAGCTCCTGCAGGTCGCATATGGCTTCGGATCGCAATGGTCCCAAAAGCAAAGTTGTAGATCTTGCAATGTAGAAAAATTCATTAGTTGAACATTTTTTTATCCGAAGTCATCTTGATGTCGAAACTGGCCCCGAAAATCTGCAAATAATGTTAAAATTCCAGTTTTCGGGGTGCTCCGCGTGCAAACTTTCGGTTTAGCCCGGAACCTCCCCGGAAGTTTTGCCTGGAACTTCCGGGCTAAAAATTTTCAGCACACTGTTTTGGCTCTAACTTTTTCATACGAACTCCGATGGAGACGTTCTTTATATCAAAATCGATCGTTTCGACGAGACGAAGAAAATCCATGTAGAAACGTTTCCCATAGGAGGTCGTCTTGAACGGATAATTGGCCGAACAATACTCTGAATACAAAATCATAATATTTTGAGCATAGTTTCGGCCCTTGAGATGAGGTCGGATGGCGACAACTCAAACTTCAAAGATGTTCATATCGATAATATGAAACTTTTTCATGTAGATCACTTCTCTATTTGTGGCCATCTTAATCAAGTTCTTAACCGCGCCAAAATCTGGTGTCAACAACCCCTTCGACAATGGAACCGTGGACGTCCATATCGATCCCTGTGAGCACATGAATGACATTCGAGTGAACCTTTGATTATCATGTAATGTTCTCTTTGCTTTGCGATACTTTCACAAGACCAGGGATGTGTCAGTATCCTCCTGAGTCATCACCATGCTCACTATACCGAAATCTTCATTATCGGTTTTGTTCTTCTTTCTCGTTATTGTGTTCCGGCATCCGCATGACGAAGTCACTTGTGTCTGGCCAGAAGATGATGGATGTCGTCAGACCGAGAGGGCCCTAAGAATATCTCTCCATCGTCGGAGGAGAAAATCTCACTCTTGAGCTATCCGGCCACTTGTCAAACTTTCTGATGTGCCTGGAAGTTGTCATTATGATCATTGTGTTTCAGGTGACATTTGAGCAACCCCAAATCTCACCATACTTTAAGAAGTGACCACGATACTCTCATGGTCTAAGGAGCAAAATCACACGTTAACACTCCGTGTTATTATAATTGACTATAGACGATATTAACTCAATTCATAACTGAAAAGATTGGGTCGATTTAATATGGTCGTTCTTCCAACGTCATAATTTCAATGTTGTTTTAGGACTATTGTTTAACACTTAAATGATATCCTAAAATTCGAAAAACATGATCACCAACAACACCTGAGCTAGTCCCAGAGACAAGACCAGGAACCTTCTATTTAACCATCTATCATTCTACATGTGCATATGAGTTTTTCACTGAATCACATATTCCAGGATCATAGCAGTTATAACATGAAATATAAACTCCATAATCATGAATACGGAAATATAACAATATAGATATTATTGCCTCTAGGGCATATTTCCTTAAACACGGACGGTTCAGTCCTTGATGATAATGCAGGCTTGGGTATGGTACTTAGAGACCATAATGGGACTATTATCTTTGTTCCTGCCGACATCTTTTTGTATGCAATGATGTATTAGAAGCTGAACTCCTTGCAATAAGGGAGGGTATATCACTGGCACTACAATGGAGTAACCTGCCCGTTGATGTGGAATCAGAATGTTTGGAGGTTGTCATGATGGTCAAATGTGGGACTGGTAACAAGTCAAAATATGCTTTTATCATTAGAGAGATCATTAGTTGTATGGAGGAGAGGGATTCTTGCTGCTCATACTCGTCGGAATTGTAATATGGTTAGTCACGCCTTGGCTAATTTTGATAGTGTGCAACGCCAAACTATGGTTTGGCTCGGCTCAGGACCAGATGTGGTCATGGAAATTGTAAGACGAGAGTGTAACTTTTGATTTGAATAATGCAAGAATTATTTCGCAAAAGAAAAATTAATAAAAAAATCTGACATGTATGTATGACTGTATGTATGCGATGTGAATGAAGCAATTTCCAGGAAGTAATCTCCATGCTACATTTTGGGTTAATAAAATCGTCCTTGAAAAAAAAGAAATCATTTTCACCCGTCCTTTTTAATAGTTTGGATTGCTTACCACATGTGTTACATGGTCCACCCAACCCTTTATATCAAAGAAAAAAAGGAAATCATTTCCACCCAGCCCTTTACATCAAGGAAAAAAAAAGGAAATCATTTCCACCCCACCGAGACATGTATAAATAAATTAACATGCCTGTGATAGCGTTCACGATGGCGACGTCCAAGCGGATGTGCAAGAGGATGGCAGCCGTTTTTTCTGGGGAATCTTGTCCACTGAGCAGAGTCAAGTCTCAAGTGTGCACCAAGAAGTGAGACTATCTTTCACACGGTGACACCAAGAAACGTGCTGGTTTCCTTTTCTTAGGATGAAGCTCACAATAGATCACTGAGGAAAGCAAATGAGTACTCGGCTGACGATATGTGAAGTGCAACAGTTGGTGAAGTGCAAGCTCGAGTTGTGAGGTTGGTCGCACCCGCAAAAGATACTACTGTAGTGAAAGCTTACGGACCACTGGCAGATAGTAACAGCTCCCCTTGGCGTTATTCATGGTAGAAACCTACTCGCTTTGGAGAACAAAACCTAGCTTAAGTTTAAACAGAACCCACACAATAATGCAGATGATGCATGCAAAATGGGGGCCGGGTGGCCCCTTTGACCTGGGAAAAAAAATGCATAGATGCATGATTACCGACAAGCAAAAGAGGCCGTGCGTTGCAACGGGAGAAAAAAATCACTGGCTCATTAAACAATAAGCGCATTGGTGACCCCTCCCTCTCACCAGGGAGCAGTGGGACACACAACTTCAGCAGCGCGGTCGCGACGACTCTTCTGGCAGTGGGGAGGTGCCCTCGCGACAGAGGCGGAGGCCGCACCTAGAGCGGTGGCGGCGACCGCGGTCGCAAGCCAAGCCGGGCAGGGCGAGGCGCTGGCAACGGTGGCAAGTGCCGCCACTGCGACATGCCGGGTCACTGGATCCGGGATTGCCACAGGACGAAAGCCGACGAGGCAGCCGCGGCAACGACTAACCTCATCCAGACTGACGTGGACGGCGGGCTGGCAATGATGCTGGCAAGATTCGAGCCCGTGAAGGAGAGCTCAGCGTCTCCCGCGACCACGGCCCCGACAACCACCCATTACGTGCAAGAGGCACGGAGCCCGTCCACAGGAACCATCACTCCAGTAACAGGCCACACCTCGACAACGACGTTCTCAGGGCCTGTCGACTGGCAGGCGATGAAGGCCCGGGTGTGGGGGAGCCACACCCCGGCAACGGCATCCCCAACAAGCTCGGGGCTCGACAATGTCACGCAAGCATTAAACAATATCACTGGCTCATTAAACAATAAGCATTGGTGACCCCTCCCTCTCGACCTCCACATCATCTATTTTAACGCTACATCCAAACCATGCCCCCTCTCATCTCTCTTTCCATGGCCACTTCTGCGGGTTGCAGAACTCGATGTGTGTGATGTTGATGCCCATCTCCACCAACACCAGCCGCTCGTTCCAACCTCTCGGGGATGTTGTACGTACTATCCATTGATTACTCTGTCATTTTGACCCACAATGGAATGAAAAACTGCATGCACTAAACTCGAAACACACCAAGAGGTTTAACTAATCAGCTTAAGTAGCATCATGATAGCGCCGAGGCGGTGACGATGCTGCAAGCTACAGTACCTGAATAAAGTTAGTCACTATCTCGCTACCTGAAAGGGCTAGTTATCGACTAGAGGGGGTGAATAGGCGATTTTTATGAAAGTCTTCAAAACATGGAAGTTTCGAAGACAAACAATCGAAACAACACTATTCGAATGCAGTGGAAGGTAGACTACACTAGACAAGCCATAATCAAGTATTCAATGAAGTGAAAGCACAAAGACTAATAGCAGCTAGGTAGTAAAGATCAGGATGGAAGATAGTATGAAGCCAATCAGATCAGGTAGTCACACAGTGAAGTCAAACAGATAATGCAAGCAGGCAATGACTTCACGAAGACAAATTGTAAGTAGAGAGAAGTGAGAGATAGAACCAGTAGCTTCAGGAGGACAGGGATTTGTTCGACCAGTTCCAGTTGCTATGACAACTGTACATCTGGTTAGTGAGGCTGAGATTCAACTCATAAGATCGTGTCTTCACCTTATTCCCCTTGAGCTAAGGACACTTAGTCCCCGCCCAATCACTCTGGTAAGTCTTCAAGGTAGACTTCCGAACCTTCACAGACTTTGTTCACCGGCAATTCACAATGACTCTTGGATGCTCAGAACGCGACGCCTAACCGGCAGGAGGATTCACAGTCCTCAAGTGTAACAAGTCTTCAGATCACGCGGACAAAAATACTTCAGTGATGCCAAACACTCTTTGGGCTCTGGGTGATTTGGGCTTTGTCCTTGCAATGATTCTCTCTTAAAGGCTTCGGAGGTGGGTTGCTCTTAAAACGACAAAAGCCGTGTACTAACTCTGAGCAGCCACCAATTTATGGTGTAGGGGGTGGGCTATTTATAGCCACTGGGCAACCCGACCTGATTTGTCCGAAATGACCCTGGGTCACTAAGGAACTGACACATGTCGCAACGGTCAGATTTCAAACACACGCGGCAGCTTGACTTGGGCTACAAGTAAAGCTGACTTATCCGACTCTGGATAAGATTTGCACTCATTGTGTTCGCTCGAAGATGTAGGATTTGGTTGAGCATCACTTCAGTCACTCTGACTTTGTTCACTTGGACCCCACTTAACAGTGCGGTGGTTACTATGACTCAATAAAGAAGAAAAGGAAACAACGAAACAACTAAGTCTTCGTGCTCCATAGTCTTCACTCAATGTCTTCTCGTGTCATAGTCTTCAACGTGAATGGCTTCGCAGACCACCATTGTCTTCAATGTCTTCACACATTTTTAGGGGTCATCTCCAGTAGGTAAACCGAATCAATGAGGGACTACAACCTGTGTTATCCTGCAATTCTCACAAGCACATTAGTCCCTCAACCAGGTTTGTCGTCAATACTCCAAAACCAACTAAGTGTGGCACTAGATGCACTTAGAATCTCCCCTTTTTTGGTGATTGATGACAAACTGGTTGAAGTTTTCAACGGGGATAAAAGTATGTGAAATTGTAAAGGATTAAGATATTGTCTTCATAGATGGCAAAAAGGCTCCCCCTGAAGATGTGCATATAAATGTTTTGCGTTGGAATGCAAATGCACATGGCAGGTCGTACTTGTGGAGATCCTCTTCACCATATGAAGACAATACATCATGCATGAACATATATACAGGAATAATGACATGCATAATGAAAAATGGATGTCCGCCAATTACTTCATGCGGGATTTATCATCGCACATGCAGAATTTATCATCGCATCACACAGAATAGCAGAAAAAGTAGCAGACGACCATCAAGTTCAAGTGTTACAACTCAAAGAACCAAATGTATCAAAGGAAAGAGTTGTAAGCACTTGTTAAAAGTATATCAACCACCCATATGACCCGCTTGAAGACTATCAACATATGCTTCTCCCCCTTTTGTCAGTAAGGACCAAAAATGTTTGAAGACATAGTCGCTACTCGTTCCCATGAGGAGTAGGTGAAGCAGTAGGGTCATTGTTGAGATTTGGTGGTGCAGAAGAGCTTGGTGCAATGTCGATACGCGTAGAGGTTGGAGGTGGTGAGGTAGCATCATCTGCGTCATCCAGGACTCTGGCATTTACAGTTGCTGCGGAGGAGGAGTACTCTGAATCTTCAAGAGACGGGGTTCGACGCAAGACAGCATTCCTGGCAGGAGTGGAGTCGAACTTGAATCGCTCGGTGAAGCCATCGTCTTGAAGATCAGCTTCAGCACTTAGCAATGTCAGACTCTTCCAGGACCTCCGACAGGTTTCATGAGTGACAAAGGCATTCTTGGTGGCAAGATTGCGAATGTGATTGACATCCACCAAGAGGCTTTGCATTTGATGCTTCATCCAGTAATGATGCTTGTCATGTTTCTGATGCAAGGCCACGAGAAGCTCTCAGTCGTTGAGCACACAAGATTGCTTCCGAGGCCTTGGAGCAATAGTGCTTTCTGTGGCTTCAGTGCGTGCGTGGCGAGTGTTGCCGGCCAGAGGATAAACACGAGAAGCAACCTGAACACCTTCAACATGCTGGGAAAAGCTCTGACGATCTGCATTGTGAAGATATAGTGCTTCCTTGGCAGGCTCTGGATAAATGGCTTCAATGGACATATCAACCTCTGGTAGAAATATGAGATGGTTACGTGCAGAGGGCTGATAGTCAATGGCCGAGTGAAGCTTGATCAGACGCATAATCCAAGGAGCATAGAATTTCAGACCAAAGATGTCAGATCCAGATGCAGCAAATTGGCAAATGAAGAAATCCTGAGTATTGAAGCTTTTGCCATTGAGAATATAGAAGACCAATGTCTTCATTGCACCTTCAAGCTTTGCTGAGGAGGAATGCCCTTTGATGGGCCATAGAGTTTGCCTAATGATATGATAGATGGTTCGTGGCAGATACTCTAGGTCTTCAACAAAGAATTCCTTTGGATATTCAGCGTCATGTGGTAGTGGCTTCATCATGCTCAGCATTTGGCTCATATTGGGCTCTGGCTTCTGAAAGATGCTCTCCAATGCATTGTGGTGAAGCTGACAACCAGGTTCATACAGTTCTCCTGGAGTGGACAGGCCGGTAGCTCAACGAGGTCAAAGGCTTTGGCTTCATGATGGACATTGCCTGTCATCCACTCAAGGACCCATGTCTCCGGATCCCTTTTGTAGCCGCGAATGTGGAGAGTGGCATAAAACAGGAGCAGAAGCTCTTCATTCCAATGCTCCTTATCAGTCACAAATTGTAGCAGGCCTGCATCTCGAAAACAGTCAAGTGCTTCTTCTAAGCAGGGCAGGCCAGCAATGGCTTCGGAATCCAGTCGCATATGAGGGAATATGCGCTCTTGGTTGTATAGAATGCAGGAGTAATAGCTTCATTGTTGATAGCTCCAGAATTAATCAGATGATATTCTTGGCTTGGAATATGGGTTCTTGGCCCTGTCAAACAAGGTGTTGTATGTAATGAAGCCATTTACATTGAATGATCCTGGTGTAGATGCAGTACCTGGAAACCTTGGCGACCTTGGCTTTGGCTTCTGAACCTGAGGCCTGTGCTCCACATGATAATAAAATTGGGGACCAGGAGCAGGCGGAGGAATCAGAATATGCCATCTGACAGGAACAAGCTCGCCTTGGTAGAATGGATGCTCAATGGTGTGGGGCCTTGGAGGCGGAACAGGAGTAGTGGCATTGGCAGAGGCGTCAGGTTGCACATTTGTTGCAGGTGCAGCATTGGCTTCATTCACAGTGTTGACTTGAGGCGTCACATTAGCTTCAGTCATGACAACGTCATTGGCTTCGATGGTGTTGTTGGTGGTCGCCTCGGTATTCTCAACCTCCACTCGAGTAGCTAGAGGGTCGGGCACAGATACATTCTCCCCGAGAGTATCTTCTTCTTGGTTGGTGGGGGGTGTAACAACACGATTTTCTTCCTGTCTTTCATCGGCTGCTGTAGCCGGAATCTCTTCAGAAGCATTAGCTTCGGACACAGGAACCGTCACAGAAGTATTGTCTTCAGGGAACACTTGACGTGCCACTGCTACGTCTTGAGCTTGCGTTGGTTTTCCTTGAAGAGGAAAGGGTGATGCAGAAATAGTAGCGTAACTATTTCCCTTAGTTTTTGGAACCAAGGTATCAATCCAGTAGGAGGCTCCTCAAAAGTCCCATGCACCTACACAAACAAACAAAGAACCCACAACCAACACAATAAAGGGGTTGTCAATCCCTTCACGGCAACTTGCGAAAGTGAGATCTGATAGAGATAGTATGATAAGATAAATATATTTTTGGTATTTTATAATATAGATGCAAAAAAATAAAGAGCAAATAAAAGTAGATTGGAAGCAAATATGATAAGAGATAGACCCGGGGGCCATAGGTTTCACTAGAGGCTTCTCTCGAGATAGCATAAGTATTACGGTGGGTGAACAAATCACTGTCAAGCAATTGATAGAAAAGCGAATAGTTATGAAATTATCTAGGCATGATCATGTATATAGGCATCACATCCGCAACAAGTAGACCGACTCCTGCCTGCATCTACTACTATTACTCCACACATCGACCGACTCCTGCCTGCGTCTAGAGTATTAAGTTCATAAGAACAGAGTAACGCCTTAAGCAAGATGACATGATGTAGAGGGATAAACTCATGCAATATGATATAAAACCCATCTTTTTATCCTCGATGGCAACAATACAATACGTGCCTTGCAACCATTTCTGTCACTAGGTAAGGACACCACAAGATTGAACCCAAAGCTAAGCACTTCTCCCATGGCAAGAAAGATCAATCTAGTAGGCCAAACCAAACTGATAATTTGAAGAGACTTGCAAAGATAACTCAATCATACATAAAAGAATTCAGAGGAGATTCAAATATTTCCCATAGATAAACTTGATCATAAACCCACAATTCATCGGATCTCGACAAACACACCGCAAAAAGAGTTTACATCGAATAGATCTCCATAAGAGAGTGGGAGAACATTGTATTGAGATCCAAAAAGAGAGAAGAAGCCATCTAGCTAATAACTATGGACCCGAAGGTCTGTGATAAACTACTCACAACTCATCAGAAGGGCTATGGTTTTGATGTAGAAGCCCTCCGTGGTCGATTCCCCCTCCGGCGGAGCGTCGGCGAAGGCTCCAAGATGGGATCTCGTGGATACAGAAGGTTACGGCGGTGGAAATTGTGTTTCGGTTGCTCCCTGGATGTTTTCGGGGTACGTAGGCTTATATATGTGGAAGAAGTACGTCGGTGGCCGCCCGAGGGGCCCATGAGACAGGGGGGCGCGCTTGTAGGGGTGGGCGCGCCCTACCCTCTCGTGGCCGCCTCGGCTGCTTCTTGACTTGCACTCCAAGTCCTCTGGATCACGTTCGTTCCAAAAATCACGCTCCCGAAGGTTTCATTCTGTTTGGACTCCGTTTGATATTCCTTTTCTTCAAAATACTGAAATAGGCAAAAAAAACAGCAATACGGGCTGGGCCTCCAGTTAGTAGGTTAGTCCCAAAAATGATATAAATGTGTAAAATAAAGCCCATAAACATCCAAAAGGGGTAATATAATAGCATGGAACAATCAAAAATTATAGATACGTTGGAGACGTATCAAGCATCCCTAAGCTTAATTCCTGCTCATCCTCGAGTAGGTAAATGATAAAAAAACAGAATTTTTGATGTGGAATGCTACCTAGCATAATCCTCAATGTAATTTTCTTTATTGTGGCATGAATGTTCAAATCCAAATGATTCAAGATAAAAGCTTATAAAACATAAAAATAATAATACTACGAAGCATACTGACAAATAATCATGTCCTATCAAAATAGCATAGCCAAAGAAAGCTTATCCCTACAAAATCATATAGTTAGGCCATGCTTCATTTCCATTACACAAAATACTCCCATCATGCACAACCCCAATGACGAGCCAAGCAATTGTTTCATACTTTTTAACGCGCTTCGGCTTTTTCAACTGTCACGCAATAGATGAGCGTAAGCCATGGACATAGCACTAAGGTGGTAAAAGATGGTGGTTGTGAGGACAAAAAAGAGGGAGAAGATAGTCTCACATCAACTAGGCGTATCAACGGGCTATGGAGATGCCCATCAATAGATATCAATGTGAGTGAGTAGGGATTGCCATGCAACGGATGCACTAGAGCTATAGATATATGAAAGCTCAACAAAAGAAACTAAGTGGGTGTGCATCCAACTTGCTTGCTCACGAAGACCTAGGGCATTTTGAGGAAGCCCATCATTGGAATATACAATCCAAGTTCTATAATGAAAAAATCCCACTAGTATATGAAAGTGACAATATATGAGACTCTCTATTATGAAGATCATGGTGCTACTTTGAAGCACAAGTGTGGAAAAAGAGATAGTAGCATTGTCCCTTCGCTCTTTTTCTCTCATTTTATTTTTCTTCTTTTTTTTCTTTTTTTCTTTTTTTCTTTTTTTTCTTTGGCCTCTTTTTTTTGGCCTTTTTTTTGTAAAGTCTGAAGTCTCATCCCGACTTGTGGGGGAATCATAGTCTTCATCATCCTTCCCTCACTGAGACAATGCTCTAATAATGAACATCATCACACTTTTATGGATTTACAACTCAAGAATTACAACTCAAAGCTAGAACAAGATATGACTCTATATGAATGCCTCCGGCAGTGTACCGGGATATGAATGAATCAAGAGCGACATGTATGAAAATTATGAAGGTGGCCTTGCCACAAATACGATGTCAACTACATGATCATGCAAAGAGCAATATGACAATGATGAAATGTGTCATAATAAACGGAACGGTGGAAAGTTGCATGGCAATATATCTCGGAATGGCTATGAAAATGCCATAATAGGTAGGTATGGTGGCTGTTTTGAGGAAGGTAAATAATGGGTTCAATACCGGCGAGAGTTGTGCGGTAATAAGGAAGGCTAGCAAAGTGGAAGGATGAGTGTGCGTATATCCATGGACTCACATTAGTCATAAAGAACTCATATACTTATTGTAAAAGTCTACTTAGCCCTCGAAGCAAAGTACTACTACACATGCCCCAAGAGGGATAGATTGGTAGGAAAAGACCATCGCTTGTCCCCGACTGCCACTCATAAGGTAGACAATCAAAAGAGCACCTCATGCAACAAATTTGTCACACAACTTTTACCATACGTGCATGCTACGGGACTTGCTAACTTCAACAAAAGTATTTCTCAGTTTCATAATTATCCACTAGCATGACCCTAACATTACTACCTTTATATCTCAAAACAATTATCAAGCAACAAATTGATCATAGCATCCAATTCACTTCCTATGATAGTTTTTATTATACCCAACTTGGATGCTCATCATTCTAGGACCAACTTTGTAACCAAAGAAAATACCATGATGTTCTAGAAGACTCTAAAAATAATATAAGTGAAGCATGAGAGACTAGCAATTTCTTCAAAAATAATCCACCACCATGCTCTAAAAGATATAAGTGAAGCACTAGAGCAAAAACTATCAAGCTCAAAAGATATAAGTGAAGCACATAGAGTATTCTAGCGAATTCTAATCAAGTAGGCTTCTCCCAAAAGGTGTGTACAGCAAGGATGATTGTGTTAAACTAAAAAGCAAATACTAATATAATCCGCGACGCTCTAAGCAAAACACATATCATGTGGCGAATAAAAATATAGCTCCAAGTAAAGTTACCAATGAACGAAGACGAAAGAGGGGATGCCTTCCTGGGGCATCCCCAAGCTTAGGCTTTTGGCTATCCTTTAATATCTTGGGGTGCCATGGGAATCCCCAAGCTTAGGCTCTTGCCACTCCTTATTCCATAGTCCATAAAAGCTTTACCCAAAACTTGAAAACTTCATAACACAAAACTCAACAGGAAATCTTATAAGCTCTGTTAGTGAAAGAAAACAAAACCACCACATAAGGTACTGTAATGAACTCATTCTTTATTTATTTTGGTTTTAAACCTACTGTATTACAACTTCTCTATGGTTTATAAACTATTTTACTAGCCATAGATGCATCAAAATAAGCAAACAACACACCGAAAACAGAATCTGTCAAAAACAGAACAGTCTGTAGCAATCTGTAACTAACGCAAACTTATGGAATTCTAAAAATCCTACAAAAATAGGAAGTCCTGTACAATTTGTCTATTGGTCAGCAGCAAAAAGAACCAACGCAAAATCATGTTTCTGTGATTTAACAAAATTAAATTTGTGCGTGCAAAGTTTCTGTTTTTCAGCAGAATCAAATTAACTATCATCATAGGTTATCCTATAGGTTCTACTTGGCACAAACACTAATTAAAAGATAAAAACACATCTAAACAGAGAGTAGATGCAAGATTTATTACTAAACAGGAACAAAAACAAAAACACAAAGAAAATTGGGTTGCCTCCCAACTAGCGCTATCGTTTAACGCCCCTAGCTAGGCGTAAAAGTGAAGATAGATCTAAGTAGTGCCATAATAATAAGATAGATCTTGAAAACTCATCTCATATTCTCTACACTCAGCAGCAAGTTTTCTTTGAGGCAAGCAAAAGTAATCAAAAGGGCTAAATTTGGCGGGACAAAAGTCCCCAAGATCAATCATAGGAGGAACGGGTTCCTCCTTTGGCCCTTCATAATGCACAACTAATTCATCACTATAAGCTTTCTTTTGGCAAAATTTTGTGAGCCTATACTCAAGAGAGTATCCTAGCTCATTATTTCGAAGAGAAAAATCATTATTAAGTTCGGAAATTCTATCAACAAGGGCATTGGTAGGAACCTTTTTTCTAAGGTTTTCATTGAAAGCAACATAGTCCGAAGATTGGAAACGCCTAATTTCCTCTTGATCATAGAGGATCGCCTCTATGGGAGGACGACCGGTGTCCACCCTATAGTGCGCAAAGATTTCTTCGGCCTCTCTTATGGTAAATCTAAACTCGTGAGCCAAAAAGATAGTAACAGCACGCTTAACAGAAGAATGCTCAATATTAGAAAATTCTAGGAAAATTCTTTGTATGCAAGGATGCATATGCATAAATTGTCTTTCAAGTTCAACTACAAGCATAGCAATGGCATCCGCAAGACTACTAGTTCTGTGAAGAATAGAACCACCCATGGAAGGTAAAGCACTGGCACAAGTAAAGAAATCTTGAATAACACTTTTTCCAAGAATGTTACCACTACCGATTCGAAACTTTTTAGTATGCAAGATAGGGGGTTCTTCAGCCGGAGCCTCGGAATTTTCCATGTTAACATTATTGTCCATATCGACGATAATCTCCCCAATTTCAGACATAACGGCAAACAAAAGCAAGGAGGAAGAAAGCGAGCGAAAGAGAGAGTAGGAGATTGGGAAAGAGAGGGCAAATAAAACGGCAAGGGTGAAGTGGGGGAGAGGAAAACGAGAGGCAAATGGCAAATAATGTAACTGCAAGGGAGATGGGTTTGTGATGGGTACTTGGTATGTCTTGACTTGAGCGAATACCTCCCCGGCAACGGCGCCAAAAATCCGTCTTGCTACGTCTTGAGCTTGCGTTGGTTTTCCTTGAAGAGGAAAGGGTGATGCAGCAATAGTAGCATAAGTATTTCCCTCAGTTTTTGAGAACCAAGGTATCAATCCAGTAGGAGGCTCCTCAAAAGTCCCACGCACCTACACAAACAAACAAAGAACTCGCAACCAACACAATAAAGGGGTTTCCAACCCCTTCACGACCACTTGCGAAAGTGAGATCTGATAGAGATAGTATGATAAGATAAATTATTTTTGGTATTTTATAATATAGATGCAAAAAAATAAAGATGCAAATAAAAGTAGATTGGAAGCAAATATGATAAGAGATAGACCCGGGGGTCATAGGTTTCAGTAGAGACTTCTCTCGAGATAGCATAAGTATTACAGTGGGTGAACAAATTACTGTCGAGCAATTGATAGAAAAGCGAATAGTTATGAGATTATCTAGGCATGATCATGTATATAGGCATCACATCCGCAACAAGTAGACCGACTCCTGCCTGCATCTACTACTACTACTCCACACATCGACCGACTCCTGCCTGCATCTAGAGTATTAAGTTCATAAGAACAGAGTAATGCCTTAAGCAAGATGACATGATGTAGAGGGATAAACTCATGCAATATGATATAAACCCCATATTTTTATCCTCGATGGCAACAATACAATACATGCCTTGCAACCCTTTCTGTCACTGGGTAAGGACACCGCAAGATTGAGCCCAAAGCTAAGGACTTCCCCCATGGCAAGAAAGATCAATCTAGTAGGCCAAACCAAACTGATAATTCGAAGAGACTTGAAAAGATAACTCAATCATACATAAAAGAATTCAGAGGAGATTCAAATATTTCTCATAGATAAACTTGATCATGAACCCACAATTCATCGGATCTTGACAAACACACCGCAAAAAGAGTTTACATCGAATAGATCTCCACAAGAGAGGGGGAGAACAATTTATTGAGATCCAAAAAGAGAGAAGAAGCCATCGAGCTAATAACTATGAACCCAAAGGTCTGTGGTAAACTACTCACAACTCATCGGAAGGGCTATGGTGTTGATGTAGAAGCCCTCCGTGGTCGATTCCCCCTTCGGCGGAGCGCCGGCGAAGGCTCCAAGATGGGATCTCGCGGATACAGAAGGTTACGATGGTGGAAATTGTGTTTCGGTTGCTCCCTGGATGTTTTCGGGGTACGTAGGCTTATATAGCAGGAAGAAGTACGTCGGTGGCCGCCCGTGGGGCCCACGAGACTGGGGGCGTGCCCTGTAGGGCTGGGCGCGCCCTACCCTCTCGTGGCCGCCTCGGATGCTTCTTTACTTGCACTCCAAGTCCTCTGGATCACGTTCGTTCAAAAAATGACGCTCCCGAAGGTTTCATTCCATTTGGACTCCGTTTGATATTCCTTTTATTCAAGATACTGAAATAGGCAAAAAACAGCAATACGGGCTGGGCCTCCGGTTAGTAGGTTAGTCCCAAAAATGATATAATTGTGTAATAAAGCCCATAAACATCCAAAATTGGTAATGTAATAGCATGGAAAAATTAAAAATTATAGATACGTGGAGATGTATCAGCCTCTGAGCTGGACTGGTGTGAATCCTCTTCTGTGATGGTTGTCATGGAGACTGATGGCCGTTGGCCTTTGTGAAGCCGTTGAAACACTGGCGACGCTTTCGGTGATGGTGTGGTTTCCATGTAATTGTCTTCATTGACAATTCGACTGGAACCTTGCGTTGGTGAAGGATGGGGTGTACTTGGTGAGTCTTGAACTAGGGTTGCTGGTTGGGGGCGATCAGCCCATGAGACATCCTGTGAGATTGGCGTCAAAGGACGACCAATGTTGATGAGCTCGCTGTTCGTGAGAACAGGCGATGATACCGTTGGGCGCTCAATCTGAGGAAGGACTTCATCATCTTCTACATTGTCTTGGGGACCAATGTCTTCAGCCGTGATGGGGTCAACGGCTGGATCTTCTTCAGCTTCAGGAGCCTCTGTGGAAGCAGACTCATGAACGATCAACTGACGTTCTGGATTTGCAGGGTCAGGATGAGAAAAGGCAATGGATTCGACAACGAGGGGCTCTATGGGAGCAGCCCGATCTCTCTTCTTGGTTTTTCTCTTCTTGGGGGGTGGTGCGTCATCAGCGGTGCTCTTGATTTTTCGCTTCCTGGCTTCGGCTTCAACTGCCTTGGTTTTCTTCTGTTCTGAAACTGTTGTGGGGACCTTAGGCTTCGAGCCTGTCATGCTGGCAGGGAAGACAATGTGAGGTTCTTCCCGCCATGGAGCTTCAGTTTGGGCCACAGTATGCTTCTTCTTCTTCCTGGCAGCCATCTTGGGGTCAATGTCAGGACGCCCAAGAGCCTTGCACTTTTCAGCTTCGTTGTAAGCCTAAACACACTTGGCAGCAAGATCCTTCATGTGCTCTCTTGAGCCTTTGGCTTCTTCACGCTTCTTGCGAAACGCCTCCTTGAGGTCATTCAGCATCAGTTTGAATTTCTGAACATCAGCCACACTAAGCTTGGCCACATGCTTCTTGAACTGCTCCATCTCAAAATCAATCTTGTTCTTCAATTCAACAATTCGCTGAGCCAGAGCTAGCTCAGGAGCAATTGTGCCTTGGAAAGCGACGTTGATGCCAATGGGGAGTTGAAGATCATCAAAACTAAGATCTTGATTGTCGAACCACTCATCAATGAAATTGTCCAAGATGTTCACATCGAAGAGGGGCAGATCATTGAAGATCTCCGCCTCTTGCTTGCTCTTTATCAGCTGCTCAAGAGCACCGTTACCAAACTCCTCATCTGATGATAGATCAATGGCTTCAGATTTGTTCCTCAGAACGGCAGCTGGTGTCAGTGCTTGACTGGATCTCTGAACAGTTTTCTTTTGTGGCTTCTCCTGCTTCTTGGAGATGCGAGAGAGATCTTCAGAGGTGTTACTGGGAGCAGGAGGGGCAGTTGCCAATGGCTTCACTCGAGAAGCTTTTGGAGCAGTAGTTGGTTTTGAAGCCTTAACTTTCTTTTGCTTCTGCGGCTGAGGAGGAGGAGCTGGAGCATCATCAGTGTCAACATCATCATCAGAATGATCCACTTTCGCACCTTGGACAACAATGTGTGTGATCAGGCCTACAAGGTTGTAGAAGGGGCCAATCCTGTTCTCATTGGCTTCACGGGTGCCATCTTCTCGAGGTGAAGAAGGACCAGGGTTGAAGTCAAGTCCTAATGCCTTCTTGTTCTTCGCAGCAGAGTCTTTAGTGAACTGGTAGTTATACGCTTGAACAGATGGTCTTCACGGCACTACAACAGAGAAGAAGGGTCATCGTTCTCTAGCTGTGGTCCGCGAATCATGCACGGATAGAATTCTCGTTGAATGGCTTCAGAACGGGACTGGGGTTGAAGATTTTTGTATACAATATCTCCCCAGGGTCCCTTAATGGCTTTCTTCTCTGCATATTCTTCTGTTACGAAATGGTACTTGAACCATTCCTCTGCCCAATATCTTCGAATCCACTGGATTCGATTCTTGCGTCCTGTATAGGTTTCCCCTGGGTCTGTTTTATACAGCTCGTGCGGATCTGGAGGCAAATCCTTGGAAGTGTTCCCACGGTGCTGTCTGCCACCCTTTCTTGCAGACTTCTCAGTGGCCATGAAGCTTAATCTGAAAGGCTTCAGTACTTGCAAGGGCTTCAGACGGCTGGTCAGACAAGAACTGGCTTCAGGTGAATTGATGTGACTCTGTAAGAATTCTGCAAACGAATGCAGACTATGAGAACCAAGGGATTCTCCCACGGACATGTACCTGTGACAGCACTAGAGGTGCGAGGGAAGGGGAAGAGGTCATATGCATTCTCAGAAGATTTTGAAGATAAATCAGTTTGAAGACATTGACCTCATAACGCGAAGAAATTCACTTATTTGATGAGAGTTGGTTCTAGAGTTGTACAAATCCAAGAATAAGTACAAGTGAGGAATCTAACTTGTAACGAAGCATTAGTGAATAGACTAGGCAAAGTATGAGATGCAGAATGAGATAGATTCAATCTTTGGAGATCTAGAAACCACTTTTGGTAAATAAGGATGAATCTATCAGATCGAAAAGATGGTAAAAAGTGAATTTTAATTACCACACGATGAACTGCTAGACGGAGCGAAGCTGGAGGCTGAGCAGTTCGATCTCCCGTGCCCTAACTTTGTGATGGAGGACACCTATGGCGACAGCGGAGAGGACGAGGTCCGCGGCCGGCCTGAGGACGGCGTCGGAGAAGTCGCGGCAGCTAAGCGCTTCATCGCCGGCATCGTCGAGAGCTAGTGGAGGCATAGGGTTTGCGAGAGGTGGCAAGGTGGAAGAAGAGTTTTTGACCGAGATGTGACGGGTATTTATAAGGAAAGGGACGGCACAATGCAATTACGCAGGTGCCCCTGGCGGTTCACATCTGAAGGACACATGGCAAGCATGCAACACCTTGGAAGTTGTTCCATGTTCCACGCACGCCTGGATTGTCGGGGTGGTCGTTCCGAATTCTCTGCTTTTCAGGCACAAAGGATATAGCATTAAAAACAAATATAAATGTTTGTCAGATTGACTTCAAATGGCAAGGTCTCAGTGAAGACAATCGACAGTTTTCAATAGAATGCATATGATTTGGACAGATAGAGTTGGGGTAAAAGCGTAGATAGGTTAGGGCCCGATCACATTCACTTAGTTCAAAAGATTCAACACGAAGCCATAGCTATAAGTGAATGTTGTAGAGGATAGAACACAAATAAGTATATAACTAGTATAACGCCAAATCAACCAGATGAAGATAAACTTGAATATAAACCAAGGATGAATATAAATAAAAAATGGAGACTTTGCAAACATAGCGCCAAGAGAAACACTTCAGTCAAAATTTTGGTGGTGGTGTTACCCACCGTATAGGAAGTATTAGACCCAGACACGGCGCACAATTATCGTGGCGCTCCAAAGTCAAATTCAACATTAATGTACTCACGCTTAGAGTGTATGTCTTCATTGATTGAAGATATACATTACTTCGTGTGTTGCACATTTAAGTCATCAAAATGCATAAGTGTTGGGATGTGTGCCTAATCACAGGACATTTGAGGATTCCAAGATATTTAGCTCACACCACAACTTGCAAAACCTTTTCTCATCCAAGGGCTTTGTGAAAATATCAGCCAATTGCTCTTCTGTCTTGACGTTAATGATATCAATGTCTTCCTTCATAACATCATCTCTGAGAAAGTGATGACGAATTTCAATGTGCTTTGTCTTCAAGAGCTGAACTGGGTTGTTGGCTTGATGGCACTGTCATTGTCGTAGTAGAGAGGCACATTCTTTAGATGGATACCATAGTCCTTGAGAGTTTGCTTCATCCAGAGAAGCTGAGCACAAGAAGATCCAGCAGCTATGTATTCAGATTCAGCAGTGGAGAGAGATACACAGTTCTGCTTCTTTGAAGACCAACAGACAAGAGATCTTCCCAGAAAGTGACATGTGCCGGATGTGGACTTGCGATCAACCTTGTCACCAGCATAATCAGCATCTGAGAATCCAACTAGATCAAACTCTGAGCCCTTTGGATACCATAATCCTATTGTTGGGGTGTAAGCCAAATATCAAAGAATTCGCTTCACAGCTAAGTGATGCGATTCCTTTGGTGCTGCTTGGAATCGGGCACACATGCAAACACTAAGCATTATATCTTGCCTAGATGCACATAAATAAAGCAAAGAACCAATCATGGAATGGTATACCTTTTGATCAAACTCTTTACCATTGTCATCGGGACCCAGATGACTTTTGGTTGGCATTGGCTTCGTGTATCCTTTGCAGTCTTGCATACCAAACTTCTTCAGGTAATCCTTGAGGTATTTTTCTTGAGATATGAAGATGCCGTTGCATTTCTGACGGATTTGGAGACCCAGAAAGAACTTCAGCTCGCCCATCATGGACATCTGATATTGCTCTTGCATCATGTGACCAAACTCATCACTGTATTTCTTGTTGGTGCAACCGAAGATAATGTCATCCACATAGATTTGGCACACAAACAGTTCACCATCATATGTCTTCATGAAGACTATAGGATCTAGTGAACCAGGTTTGAAGCCTTTGCTCTTCAGGGAGTCTTTGAGCGTATCATACCAAGCACGAGGGGCTTGCTTGAGGCCATACAATGCCTTGTTGAGCTTGTATACCATATCAGGATGTTTTGGATCTTCAAAGCCAAGAGGTTGTGTAACATATACTTCTTCTTCTATTTTTCCATTGAGAAAAGCACTCTTCACATCCATTTGATACAGAAGGATGTTGTGATGATTTGCATAGGCTAGTAGTATGCGAATGGCTTCAAGCCTTGCCACCGGAGCAAATTTTTTATCGAAGTTAATTCCTTCAACTTGAGTGTAACCTTGTGCAACAAGACGAGCCTTGTTTATGACCACTTGACCATGCTCATCTTGCTTGTTGCGATATATCCATTTGGTGCCAATGATATTGTGATTCCGAGGATCAGGACGCTTGACTAATTCCCACACTTTATTCAGCTCGAACTGTTGAAGCTCTTCTTGCATAGCTTGAATCCATTCAGGTTTGAAGGTTTCATCAACTTTCTTGGGTTCAGAGATTGAGACGAATGCAAAATGCCCATAGAAATTGGTTAGCTGTGTTGCTCTTTGAGTTGCTTCTGAACGAGTGAGTGGACCAGGTGCATTCAAGCTGTCAATTATCTTCTCAATCTGAACTTCATTTGCAACACGAGGATGAACAGGACGAAGATTTTGCTCTTGCTAATCAATGTCATTATTTGGGGGATTGTCTTCAGGCTGAGAATTGTCTTCAGGTGGATTAGGTGCAGAAATGATAAGCTCCTCTTCAGTTTGATTCTCAGAAGGTATGATATCTCCAATTCCCATCTTCTTGATAGATTCACTTGGAGGTACTTCGTCTAGCACATTTAGCAGGTGCTCTCTTTGCGAGCCATTACTCTCATCGAACCGCACATCCACAGTTTCAACCACTTTATAGTGAAAGAGATTGAAGACTCTGTAGGAGTGCGAATCCTTTCCATAACCAAGCATAAAACCTTCATGTGCTTTCGGTCCAAATTTTGACGTGTGATGTGGATCCTTGATCCAGCACCTTGCACCAAATACTCTTAAGTAGCTTACATTTAGCTTCTTACCAGTTAGGAGTTCATAGGACGTTTTCTTCAGAAGCTTGTGAAGATAAACATGGTTGATGATGTGGCAAGCAGTGTCAATGGCTTCAGGCCAGAACTTCCGTGGAGTCTTGTACTCATCAAGCATCGGTCGAGCCATCTCAATGAGAGTTCTGTTCTTGCGCTCAGCGATGCCATTCTGCTGAGGTGTATAAGGAGCAGAGAACTCATGAGTGATACCCAGTGTATCCAGATAGAGGTCGAGGCTGGTGTTCTTGAACTCAGTGCCGTTGTCGCTTCTGATGTGCTTGATCTTGACGCCATAGTTCGTCATGGCATGATTGGCAAAGCGTCTGAAGACATCCTGCACTTCAGTCTTGTAGAGGATTATATGCACCCAAGTATATCGAGAGTAATCATCAACAATGACGAAGCCATAGAGACAAGCAGTAGCATTGAGAGTAGAGTAGTGAGTAGGGCCGAATAGGTCCATGTGAAGCAGCTCGACAGGTTGAGATGTAGTCATGATTGTCTTCGAGGGATGCTTGGCCCTGGTCATCTTTCCCGCTTCATAGGCACCACATAGATGATCCTTTTTGAACTTGACGCCTTCGATGCCCATGACATGCTTCTTCGCGAGAGTGTGCAAGTTCTTCATGCCGCATGTCCTAGCCTTTGATGCCAAAGCTAGCATTCTGAAGCTTTTGCTAGAAGACATACGGCCATCTGTGGTCCTGCTGAGAAATCTACCATGTACAGATCATCTTTCCGATATCCTTCAAAGACTAGAGACTTGTCAGATTCCATTAGCACAAGGCATCGCTATTTTCCAAATAGCACAATCATGTTTAAGTCACAAAGCATTGAGACAGACATTAAGTTGAAACCAAGGGATTCAATAAGCATCACTTTATCCATGTGCTGATCCCTTGATATTGCAACTCTGCCTAGACCCAATACTTTGCTTTTACCAATGTCAGCAAATGTGATGTGACTCTTGTCTAATGGACGCAGCGTTGAATCCATCAAAATACTTCGACCGCCCATCATGTGGTTAGTGCATCCACTGTCCATAATCCATTCTGAAGTACGAGGTGTCATAGCCTACAGTGCAGTTTGGGGGATATGCTTCACCAAGCGAGTTGTGAAGCATAAACATTTGACGAACAAGTGGAACATGAAAATTCAGATCTTGGTTAGGATAGATAGGATGAGTGTCAAGGAATCCCGGAACAAAGTACATAGTAAGACCATTTGGGCATTTTATCTTGCGCCCCACAAGATGTTTAAGGTCCCCAGCATAAGTTTTGGACGCCCTTGATTTCCGGCTGGAGACCTTTCCCTGCAAAAGAGAGTTAAGTTTTCATAACCACCCACATTTTCAGGGGTGCTTAGAAGCAATGAGTCTAAGTGCAGCATCTGAGAACTTTGGCCTTGGATCCCTAGTAAATAGCCTTGCAGGGGGTGAATAATACTCATGTGAATAAGCAGAAAAGTTCTTAGTTCTATGAACATAGCGGTTTGATGAAACACGCTCATATTCATGGGTCTGAGTATGATTTCCCTGTAAAACATTGACGTTAGGGTGAATCAGATGAGTCCATGATCTGTATGAATCTTTAGGACCATATGAAGCCTTTGGTATGGGGTTTGTCTTCTTCACAGATGGTGTCATGATGACATTCACTGGAAGATTCTCAAGAGAACTTTTAGGTACCCATATCTTCTTCATAGGTGGTCCATTCCTGCAGTTAGTACCAATATACCTGGCAAATACTTCACCATTCTGATTCTTAAACAGTTTATAGTTTGCATCAAAGGATTCATCAATGATAATGGGGTTAGCACAAGTGAAACAAGATAGGGTGGATGGATCTAATGAAGGTTCCTTTGCAGCAACCCATGTGGTTTTGGGGTACTGCTCAGGCTTCCAGTACGACCCATCGACATTCATTTTCCTCTCGAACCCAACACCCTCTTTTCTAGGGTTTTGGTTCAGAATCTGTTTTTTGAGGACATCACATAATGTCTGATGTCCTTTGAGACTTTTGTACATCCCTGTCTCAAGCAGTGTCTTCAACCTGGCATTCTCATCAGCAATAGTAGCGGTATCCTCAGTAGAGGGGTTAGTTACCACTTCAGCAGTTGAAGATATTGCAACAGCAGTAGCAGTAGAGCATTCAGCAACAGAGGTAGCATTATCACACTCAATGCATTTTAAACATGGTGGTTCAAATCCTTCCTGAGCGGGACTGATCTGTTGAGCGCGAAGTGACTCGTTCTCTTTTTGAAGATCTTCATGATCTGATCTCAATTTTTCAAGTTCCTGCTTCCTTTGAAGATAATCATAGGAAAGCTTTTCATGAGAAGTTGAGAGTGATTCATGTCGACCTTCAAGTTCCTGGTACTTAACATGAAGATTTTTGATGTCTTCAATTAAGGACTGGGACTTGGTCATTTCCGCGTCCAACAGGTCATCGCTTTTGTCTAACAGTTTTATATGTTCCATAGCTTTCTGTTGTTCAGTTGCAATTTTAGCAAGTGTTTTGTAACTAGGTTTGGATTCACAATCAGAGTCATCTTCACTTGATGTTTGAAAGTAAGCATCGTGTGATTTTACATTGGCACCACGTGCCATGAAGCAGTAGGTGGGAGGTGAGTCGTCCTGTCATTATCATCAGTGTTGGTGACGGAGCCATTGTCTTCGGTGTTGAAGATGGACTTGGCGACGTAAGCTGTAGCTAGAGCCAGACTCGCAACACTAGAGTCAGACTCCTCCTCAGATTCCACCTCCGCCTCCTCAGAAGCTGACTTCTCTTCTAAATCCATTTCCTTGCCAACAAAAGCACGGGCCTTGCTAGATGAGCTCTTCTTGTGTGATGAAGACTTGGAGGAAGACTCTGAGGATTTCTTCTTCTTCTTGTCATCAGAATCATATTCTTTGCTCTTCTTCCTCTTCTTCTCATTGTCCCACTATGGACACTCAAAGATGTAGTGACCAGGTTTCTTGCACTTGTGACAGGTTCTCTTCTTGTGGTCATAGGCAGAAGCTTCATCATTCCTTGAACTGGACCGTGAAGACTTTCTGAAGCCTTTCTTCTTGGTGAATTTCTGGAACTTCTTCACAAGCATAGCAAGCTCCTTTCCAATGTCTTCAGGATCACCAGAACTGCAGTCAAATTCTTCTTTAGATGAGGAAGCAGCAACCTTTGCCTTCAAAGCGCGAGTTCAGCCATAGTTGGGGCCATAGATATCTCGTTTCTCATATAGCTGGTACTCATGTGTGTTGAGCCTCTCAAGTATGTCAGATGGATCGAGAGACTTGAAATCAGGGCATTCTTGTATCATCAGGGCTAAGGTGTCAAATGAGCTGTCAAGAGATCTCAGTAGTGTCTTCACTATCTCATGCTTTGTGATCTCAGTGGCGCCGAGTGCTTGGAGCTCATTTGTGATATCAGTGAGACGATCAAACCTGAGCTGGACATTCTTGTTGTCGTGTCTCTTGAAGCGTTTGAAGAGGTTGTGGAGAGTACTGATCCGTTGATCTCGCTGAGTGGAGACGCCTTCATTGACCTTGGAGAGCCAGTCCCAGACTAGCTTCGACGTTTCCAGAGCACGCACGCGACCATATTGTCCTTTGGTCAGATGACCACAGATGATGTTCTTGGCTGTAGAGTCCAATTTAATGAACTTGACATCAGCAGGGGTGACACCTTCACCGGTCTTGGGAACACCGTTCTTGACGACATACCATAGATCGACATCAATGGCTTCAAGATGCATGCGCATCCTATTCTTCCAGTAGGGATATTCAGTGCCATCGAAGACGGGGCACGCAGCGGAGACTTTGATTATCCCTGTAGTCAACATAGCTAAACTCCAGGTGGTTAAACCAAATCACACAGAACAAGGGAGTACCTTGCTTTGATACCAATTGAAAGGGCTAGTTATTAACTAGAGGGGGGGTGAATAGGTGATTTTTATGGAAGTCTTCAAAACATGGAAGTTTCGAAGACAAACAATCGAAACAACACTATTTGAATGCAGCGGAAGGTAGACTACACTAGACAAGCCATAGTCAAGTATTCAATGAAGTGAAAGCACAAAGACTAATAGCAGCTAGGTAGTAAAGATTAGGATGGAAGATAGTATGAAGCCAATCAGATCAGGTAGTCATGCAGTGAAGTCAAACCGATAATGCAAGCAGGCAATGACTTCATGAAGACAAACTGTAAGTAGAGAGAAGTGAGAGATAGAACCAGTAGCTTCAGGAGGACAGGGATTTGTTCGACCAGTTGTCGGTGTCAAAACCGGCGGATCTCGGGTAGGGGGTCCCGAACTGTGCGTCTAAGACTAATGGTAACAGGAGGCAGGGGACACGATGTTTACCCAGGTTCGGGCCCTCTCGATGGAGGTAAACCCTACTTCCTGCTTGATTGATCTTGATGATATGAGTATTACAAGAGTTGATCTACCACGAGATCAGAGAGGCTAAACCCTAGAAGCTAGCCTATGGTATGATTGTTGTTATGTCCTACGGACTAAACCCTCCGGTTTATATAGACACCGGAGGGGTCTAAGGTTACACAGAGTCAGTTTACAGAGGAGGAGATCTACATCCGAATCACCAAGCTTGCCTTCCACACCAAGGAGAGTCCCATCCGGAAACGGGACAAAGTCTTCTGTCTTGTATCTTCATAGTCCAACAGTCCGGCCAAAGTATATAGTTCGGCTGTCCGGATACCCCCTTATCCAGGACTCCCTCACCAGTTCCAGTTGCTGTGACAACTGTACGTCTAGTTAGGGAGGCTGAGATTCAACTCAGAAGCCCGTTTCTTCACCTTATTCCCCTTGAGCTAAGGACACTTAGTCCCCGCCCAATCACTCTGGTAAGTCTTCAAGTTAGACTTTCGAACCTTCACAGACTTCATTCACCGGCAACCCACAATGACTCTTGGATGCTCAGTACGCGATGCCTAACCGGCTGGAGGATTCACAGTCCTTAAGTGTAACAAGTCTTTAGATCACGCGGACAGAAAGACTTCAGTGATGCCAAACACTCTTTGGGCTCTGGTTGGTTTGGGCTTTGTCCTTGCAAGGATTCTCTCTCAAAGGCTTCGAAGGTGGGTTGCTCTCAAAACGACAAAAGCCGTGTACTAACTCTGAGCAGCCACCAATTTATGGTGTAGGGGGTGGGCTATTTATAGCCACTGGGCAACCCGACCTGATTTGTCCGGAATGACCGCGGGTCACTAAGGAATTGACACGTGTCACAACGGTCAGATTTCAAACACACGCGGTGGCTTGACTTGGGCTACAAGTAAAGCTGACTTATCCAACTCTGGATAAGATTTGCACTCATTGTCTTCGCTCGAAGATGTAGGATTTGGTTGAGCATCACTTCAGTCACTCCGACTTTGTTCACTTGGACCCCAGTTAACAGTGCGGTGGTTCCTATGACTCAATAAAGAAGAAAAGGAAACAACGAAACAACTAAGTCTTTGCGCTCCATAGTCTTCACTCAATGTCTTCTCATGTCATAGTCTTCAACGTGAATGGCTTCGCAGACCACCATTGCCTTCAATGTCTTCACATATTTTTAGGGGTCATCTCCGGTAGGTAAACCGAATCAATGAGGGACTACAACCTGTGTTACCCTACAATTCTCACAAACACATTAGTCCCTCAACCAGGTTTGTCGTCAATACTCCAAAACCAACTAAGGGTGGCACTAGATGCACTTACACTACCTATCGACGGTGCACTCATCGCACTGCTATGTGGTTAGGAGGAGGTACTGATGAAGTTGTTAGTCTTTGTAAGAATGATGCACCACCTTAAGTAATGAAATATCTCCTTTCCCCCGCAAAAAAAAAGTAGCATCATGATTATCTTGGAATAGGCAACACTTTTTGACAACTCACATGGCTTGCCCTCATATTCAAGGAGATCAAGATCAAATGGTGAAACAGAAAATCATATGTACGACTCAAAGTACGACTGATTTGCATATTTGAACGATAACAAAAGTGTACCGGATGCTAATGAGATGAACGATATGCATAACAATTTAACCAAACACACAGAACCGAAGCAATTGTGGTTGTTGCCTCACTCAAAGCAACACCAGTTTGCAGGTTGATCAAACTACTCTCATACTACAGTTTCACAAAAATTGCATTGGAAACCGTGGATCACTCACAACACATATGCAAAAAGAATGCACGAATACAGTAAAATCCGAATAATCACATACTATTGAACGAAATAAAAGGTGAAAATCATCAAAAAAGTGTGGACACATCAACGATTTGCTTGTTGGCTCGCCGTTGGAGGAAAAAAAATCCTGTTTTTTATATACTAAAAGTTTTGGAAATTAAAAAAAATTCAAAGTGTTCATGAAATGAAGAAAAAAAATAAGATTCTTTTGCATGAAAACTTTTAATCTATTCGTCTTCGATCATGGAAGTACAATAAACACCAGAAATAATAATAATTATATCCTGATCCGTAGACCGCCTAGCGACGACTGAAAGCACTGAAGCGAGCAAAAGGTGTGCTGTCATCATCACCCCTCCCTCATCGAAGCCGTGCAAAACTTGTTGTATAAACAGTTGGTAAGTCGTCATGCTAAGGCCACATAGGACTAGCGTACCAGAACAACGACCGCCGCTGATGAAGAGTTGCGTAGATCGGAAGAATCCAACCTGAAGACACATGAACATAAACGAACAAGGACAAGATATGAGTAAATCCCTAACGACAGATCCTCTGGAGACACACATCCACACGCCTATCGACGATGGTAGATGCACCACTGGGATAGGGCTAGGCGGAAAGAACTTTATTCCATCTTTAGGAGCCGCCAACATCTCACCTTTCTGGGCAGGACACAAACCCAAAAAAACTCGAAGAAACATGTAAAAACGGATCCCTCCCGCCAGTAAGGGCCCACAATACATTGTGCCTCCATGGTCCTAAGGCCATCTAAGATGAGGCAGAACGACAACGGCGGCGGCGGGGGGAGACAGAGGAACCCCAGACTTCTTTTTTAGAGGAGACACGTGAGGCGGCGGCTAGCCCTAAAACCAAATGATGAATTTTGTAAAGTTCACAAACCTAAAAAAAGTTCATGAATTTTAAAAAATGTTAACAACTTAAGAAAGCTCAAGAATTTGACAAATATTCACGAATTTTACAAATGTCCAGGATTTTAAAAATATTCATGAATTTTATAAATTATCCTGATATTGAAAAATATTCACAGAGTTTAGAAAATGCCACAAATTTTAAAGTGTTGAGAAATAAAAAATGTTCACGTTTTTGAAAAATATTGAAGAATTTGAAAAAAGGTTCATAGATTGAATAAGATGCACTAATTAAAAAACAAAAAAAGAATCATAAAAAGATTTGCAAAAAAAAAACTAAAACCACCAGGAAAACAAAGAAAACAAGGGAGCTCCTATGTGCCGCTCTATGCGGCAGACTATCGATCGAACGCTCGCTCAGGTTCGAACGCTAGACCCGCTGCTTCCGAGCATACAATTCAAACCAGTTGAGCTAGCTAGCTTTTTTGATTACAGAAGAACACAAAACCTTAACAAACTCAAACGCCCATCTGAACATTTTCAAAAGTTCAAACGCAAAACTCTTTGTTGAAAAACAAAACGTGAATGTTTTATCAAACGCGAACATTTTAATTTTTATTTACAAATTTTGAGAAAACTCGAACATTTTTCAACACGCGAAAGGATTTTGGAGACGTGAACATTTTTTTAAAACGGGAACATTTTTTATACTACCCAGAAAATTGAACAGGAACAAAATTTCAAATTCCAAAACAAAATTTGGAAATATGAACAACTTTTGCACGCGAACATTTTTTGAAACTCCAGAACAAAATTTGAAAGCACGAACATTTTTTGAATTCTCAAACAATTTTGGAAATGGAACATTTTTTGAAACTCCCTAACAAAACTTGGAAATATGAACATTTTTTGAAAATTGCAATCAAATTTTGAAACGAGAACATTTTTTCAAACTCCCAAAGAAATTTCGGAAACATGATCTTTTTAAAAAAATTGTGATTTTTTTTTAAAAATGCAAACATTTTTTTGAATCCCAAATAAATTTTTAGAAGTTGTGAAATTTTGAACAGGCACATAAAGAAAAAAGAAGAAAAACAAACTAAAATAATAAATACAGAAAATAAAAAACAAAAAAAACAAAAAGAAACAGAAAACCAATCAAAAACAAAAAAACCGGTTCAAAAACTCTAGAAGGTTCCTAAAACCAATAAAGACCAGGGCTGGAACCTTCCAGAAGTTTCACAAAACCGGATGCAAATCTGCACGTTAGCTAGCTCTGATGGGCCGGCCCAGTCGTTAGCTTAGGTGTCATCGCTGTATGCGTTACGTGGACAGCTTTTTTGACGGGAAAGCTTACTTTATTAATCAAAGGATGGATATATTGTCTGCCAGCAGACTCACAATGAAATCAGGCGGGGCATCAATCCAACTAGATGGATTATTAGCACGTCCCATCTAGCCAGCTCATTAGCTACATAATTTGACTCTCTAATACAATGCTCAATAGTAAACCTCCCGAAATCTACTAAATAACTATGACATTCATCAAGAATCGGCGCTGCCACCATAAAATCTAAGTGCATCCATCACCGTGATATTATCTGATCTCACCACCAAGTTATTGCATCCCGTATCGATATATGTGTTAGATGGACAGTTTGACGCAAAAAGGGTCATATAGCCATATAGGAAATTCCAGAAAAGAAAAGCCAGCCTTTAAGTATCCCAAACCGGTGCAAGCTTCAGAAAAACGATGGAAATTCTGAAAACCAGAAACGCCTGTACGTTCAAATGGGCCGGCCTATTACCCAAGTAATGGTAGGTGTACGCTCTGTACCTTTTTGTTTTACTAGCAAAAGAGCTCGTGCGTTGTAACGGGAGGGAAAACATAACACACTCTCTTAAACCAACAACCATCACTCAAAGACCATAATAGGTCCATCTCCTTTATTTTTGTGAGGCATCATATTTGTGTTGCCGCTTATTCTCCTTCTCACCCTCGCCGGCATTGGCCTCGGTGTTCACACACAAAAAAACACGTTTGAATATGTTTAATCCTAAGGTCTCTCTCTCTCCCTCTCTCCTCCGTCTCCCTCCCTCCCTCCCTCCCTCCCTCCCTCCCTCTCTCTCTCTCTCTCTCTCTCTCTCGCTTTCTCTCACTCTCATGATGAGAAATCTGTTGTTTTTCCTGCGACAGTTTTCACTGGTATGCATGTGTAGTTATCGATGTTTTTTTCCATATATTGTTATAGTGGGGTGTTTATTTGCAATCCGGGTCGCCGCCGGTACGAAAGGAAAACGGATCTACACTATAAATTATAAGTTTGCTCCCAAAACGATATTTAAAAAATATTTAACAGGTAAAATTAACATCATATTTGGATTCCACATATTTTTCTTATAAAATTTCATATATAATATGTTAAAATCGAAGTTACGGTTTAAAAGATACAAATAATTTAGAAAATCATTTGTTTGACTTAAATATATTCCAAACTAATATTTAAAAATACTTAACTCGTGAAAATAATCTCATATTCATATTCTACATATTTTTTTAAACAAATTTCATATATAACATGTTCAAATCGGAGTTACGGTTTAAAAGATATGGATGGTTTGAAAAAACATTATTTGACTTAAATATGATCCGCGGATGAATTACCTAAAATATCAGGGGGTTTTGAAAAATGTAAAATAACGGTTTTGGTGTGACTTAAATCCGGACTGCGGGTTGATTTCAACAAAACACAGACACTTTTGTGTAAATATGAAAAAACGATTCATTTTAACTTAAAACAGGACTGCGGGTTGAATCCTATAAAATAGAGGGACTTTTCTGAAAAATGCCATGACGAACGAAAGAATCCCAATTTACTTTATTATTATATTACTAGCAAAAGAGCCCGTGCGTTGCAAAGGGAGAGAAAACAATAGGTCCATCTTCTTTATTTTTGCGAGGCATCATATTTGTGTTGCGGCTTATCCTCCTTCTCACCCTCGCTGGCCATGGCCTTGGTGTTCACAAAAAACAAAAAAATGTGTTTGAATATGTTTAATCCTAAGGCGTTTCTCTCTCCTCCCTCTCCCTCCCCCCCCCCCCTCTCGCTTTCTCTCACTCTCGCGATGAGAAATATGTTGTTTTCCCTTGTGACATTTTTCAGAGGTATGCATGTGTAGTTATCGATGTTTTCTTTTCCCTATACTGTTATAGTGGGGTGTTTATTTGCAATCCGGGTCGCCGCCGGTACAAAAGGAAAACGGATCTTACGCTATAAATTATAAGTTTGCTCCCAAAACAATATTTTAAAAATATTTAACAGGTAAAATTAATATCATATTTAGATTCCACATAACTTTTTAATAACATTTCATATATAATATGTTAAAATCGAAGTTACGGTTTAAAAGATACGGATAATTTAGAAAATCATTTATTTGACTTAAATATATTCCAAAATAATATTTAAAAATACTTAACAGGTGAAAATAATCTCATACTCATATTCTATATATTTTTCTAATCAAATTGCATATACAACATGTTCAAATCGGAGTTACGGTTTAAAAGATATGAATGATTTAAAAAAACATTGTTTGACTTAAATATGATCCGCTGATGAATTACCTAAAACATCAGTGGGGTTTTTAAAAAATGTAAAAAAACAGTTCGAGTGTGACTTAAATCCGGACAGCGGGTTGGATTCTCTGAAATAGAGGGACTTTTCTGAAAAATGCCATGACGGACCGCCGAAACCCAATTTGCTTTATTATATATATATATATATATATATATATATATATATATATATATATATTAGGTAAAGATTACAAACCTTGTACGAACTAGTAGGATTTTCCCATGATGTCCGCTGGATGGAATCCCGTTAGTTTTGTCCGTTCTAATGGTTTTTGTGAACTTGTTTGTATGATATGGAAGCGTGCCAAAAAAAACCCGAATATGGAAGCATGCAAATTTGGAGTCAATTAAATCGAATCATACTCTTACTTGCACACCTATACAATTAGGAGATTCTCAAAAAAAAAAAAACCTATACAATTTGGAGTCCTACAAGGACTCTTTCGCCTGTGTATAAACATGCATTAAGACCCGATCGGCTGGTTTTGCATCCAAACTGCCGAATCGATCAGCTGCGCCGCGAGAGATCCCAATGGCAACAAGCCCAAGTTCCTTTTCTTCCGAGAAGGTGCTGGATACGCAGGTTCGGAAAAACACGGCGGCTAACGACGAGGAGCCGTCGGCAGTCAAGCCGGGCGCAACCGCCGCAGAGACGACGACCGCAACTGCGACGACCAAGAAGAAGAAGAAGAAGAAGATCTTGCGTGTGGTGCCAGCGAGCGAGGTGAAATATGTCATGAGCTACAAGCCGAAGCCCTACACGGTAGAGTTGCCAGCAGATATGATCAGAATGTTCCCGGAGATGGCGGCAAGCTATTACATGATGAAGGCCGACACAGCCCAGGTCGCGGACAGCAATGAACGTGAGATGCTAGAGCTGCAGAAAGACTACGCGCAACAGCTGAAGGCCAAGGGCATAGTCACCTACGAGGTGGAGGTCGACGAGGACTACGACGAAGAGAAAGACTATGCTCCTTTGCATCCACCAGGGCGTAGGAGACACCGCCCTGGCGTCATGAAGAATCACCAAGGAGAGACAAGGAAGCTGAATTAAGTTAATTAGATAAAAAGCCCACTCTACCTAGCTATACTGTCATTCGGTACTGCTTGTTCCTTTGTTTCTGAACCGTGTATCAGTTATGTCTTTCGTATGATTATCTGGTCTCCATGAAGGTTTTATTTTGCCTACTTTTGACTGGGCTACGACCCATGCCAACTGTGCTATGCTAATTCCAAGAAATGTATGTTTTCTGTGGTTTTGTTCATTTACTATATTCTTTGACTGTTAAGAGTCATAATTAGGCGCGATAATACGGGAATTACAACGTCATTTTGTGATCACGGGGACCCTAGGATCCCTGTGCGCTATCGGCTATGCAAATAAAATACAAGAAGATTGATTTTGTTTCTTCCGTTTTAGTTCATTCTGTCATTTATATACTGCTATTAGATTGGATGGAGACTTGGAGTTGTTAAGCACGATAACAACGACAAGATTGCAACATAAATGTGATTATCAATTTATATATGAATCATCTATATGGACTGAGTGTATTCCTGGTCATACGTTTCGTGTATTGATTTAGAACTCTCCTTGGGCCCTCCGGTTTCTGTTATTATAAACTAGCAGATTCTTATACAAGGCTTAAAAACGAGAAGAGAGGAGACTGACTAATGAGCAATGAGGAACAGAGAGACAAGTCCAAAAGAATTCAGGGAAGCCATCGCTTAGTGTTGATTTAACTAGCAAGTAGTTGCAATAAAGAGACACCACAGACTGCTGACTTTGTAGACGCATTTTTTCTGAAAAAAACCTTTCTGATAGCCGGAAAATCATAGCAAGCTATATTTCTGCATGACCTCACTCCTCAGTCCTCACAGTATGGCAATGACATGCAAACAATAGGCGATTCACCAGACCATAGAGCGGAACCAGTACATTAATAAAGATTATTTGTGGTACGCCATAGCGATTTAACTATACATCAAAGAAGCTCTACAACTATACCGTTGCATATTTTGGCAACAACATGGCAGCTCTGTAATAACGTTACAATGAAATTTTATTATTATCACTTATCAGAGAATAAGACCCATAACCATCTGAAATCTGAAGCACACTGTCTTCTCTTCAATTTCTTGATCCTCTATTTAGCAGAGAGGCAGTGGCTCACCGTTCCACTCCTTGAGGCACTCGAGCAGCACGTCGATATGTCTGCCCTGATTCATGGCGATGAACACCTTGCCCACCTCTTCACCAGGAGACCTGGTCTTCTCCCTAGTCAAGCACACAATCCCAAGCTCCTCGCGCACGAACCGGTATAGCAGGTATGACCGGCATTCGGTGACACGGTTCTGCTGGGTGGCGATGCTGTTTTCCATGGCACTCCGGGCAGCCTCAACCTCCCTCGCCAGCACTGCTCGAAGCTCCTGCTTGAATGTGGCAAGCTCGGCAAATACCGACGTCTCGACGTCGCGCTCGGCGTCGCCATTGGCCAGGGCATGCTCCACGAGAACTGCACGCATCTTCTGCATCAGCGGATATTTGGCACTGCAACGTGAACACTGCCTCGCGATCGATGGTGAGCAGCAGGTCCTTCTTGCAGAAGCGCGCATTGTGGAGATGGTCGTTGTTGCTGGTGCTCAATGTCTTCCTAGCCACCGTCTTTACACAACTCTTCACGGCGTTCTTGACAATCGGTGATACGGTTCTTACAGTTAAGGCACGCGCTTTGCGTGCTCTCCAAAAAAGACATTCTCCTCGAGGTGGCGGATATCTATGACCTGGCACAAGGCGACCAAGAATGTTGACGACATGAGCTTCAATATGTCAAAGGCCTCGGCAGTCTTCCTGGAGGAGATGAGACCGAGAGAGTTGACCACTTGGTTGTGTTGCTCTGAGCTCTGGACATGGTTAGTCACCGGATTGCCTAGGAACTGGAGCTCAGAGCAGTATGAGGCCATGGCTATCTCAGCACCCTTGAGGCCGTATTCCAAGCTCGGTTTGCGGCCACCAGAGAGGTTTGAAGGCAAACCGTTGTTCTAGAAGTCGTTAACTAGCTCCGAGAACTGCACAAACATGAGCTTGCCTACCGCGGCAGTGGCGAGCCTTGTGTTGTCCATGGACACGTCGATGGGCGTGCCCTGGAAGTTTCTGCCATGGATGGCCTTACCACCGGAGACGTCGATGAGTGAATTGTAGTTGACAGAGTTGATCTTCCGCTCAATCGACTTGGTTGCAGCATGTATGACCTCAATCTTGGGGCCAAGCCACTGCGGCGAAGTACAGAGCGCGCACCTTTCTTGCTTTGGCTTCATCAACGTGTCAAGCTCGCCGAGCTTCTTCGCGAGTGCCATGTAGGAGTTGCCTTCAAGGATATGCCCCATTATGGCGGCGGCCTCAATTTGCCCGGGGTGGTGCTTTAGCTTGTGGGTCAAGTGGTCGGTGTACTCCGGCTTGCGGTTCATGACCTCACAGAAGACGGCCGACCGAACCTCAACAAGGACGCCGAGGATGTTAGCCATGAAAAGAACCATGGACGTGAGCCCCGTGCCAACAGCCGTGCCATTCACATGGCAAGCCCTTCCTTGGTCTGCAGCTGGAACAAGGCATGCTCGATGCTAGCTATCTTGAATGCCTCGGCGGCACTAACCTTGCTGCCGTCTGGAGCCGTGGCCACGGAGTTTGCCCGGCCGTCACCAGGCCCGTGCTATGTCTCGAGTTTGCGTTGGTTTTCCCCGAAGAGGAAGGGATGATGCAGCACAGTAGCGTAAGTATTTCCCTCAGTTTTTGAGAACCAAGGTATCAATCCAGTAGGAGGTCACGCGCAAGTCCCTCGTACCTGCACAACACGATAGCAACTCGCAACCAACGCTTAGGGGTTGTCAATCCCTTCACGGTCACTTGCGAGAGTAAGATCTGATAGAGATAATATTTTTGATATTTTTGATAGATAGATGCAAAGTAAAAAGTAAAAGCAAAGTAAAAACAATGCAAGTAAATAAAGTGATATAGATTGATACGATGAGAATAGACCCGGGGGCCATAGATTTCACTAGTGGCTTCTCTCAAGAGCATAAGTATTCTACGGTGGGTGAACAAATTACTGTTGAGCAATTGATAGAATTGAGCATAGTTATGAGTATATCTAGGCAATGATCATGTATATAGACATCACGTCCGCGACAAGTAGATCGAAACGATTCTGCATCTACTACTATTACTCAACTCATGACCGCTATCCAGCATGCATCTAGAGTATTAAGTTAAAAACAGAGTAACGCCTTAAGCAAGATGACATGATGTAGAGGAATAAATTCATGCAATATGATAAATACCCCATCTTGTTATCCTCGATGACAACAATACAATATGTGCCTTGCAACTCTTTCTGTCACTGAGTAAGGACACCGCAAGATTGAACCCAAAGCCATGCACTTCTCCCATTGCAAGAACTACCAATCTAGTTGGCCAAACCAAACGGATAATTCGAAGAGACTTGCAAAGATAACTCAATCATACATAAAAGAATTCAGAGAAGAATCAAATATTTTCCATAGATAATACTGGATCATAAACCCACAATTCATCGGTCTCAACAAACACACCGCAAAAAGAAGATTACATCGAATAGATCTCCACGAGAGAGGGGGAGAACATTGTATTGAGATCCAAAAAGAGAGAAGAAGCCATCTAGCTACTAGCTATGGACCCGAAGGTCTGAAGTAAACTACTCACACTTCATCGGAGGGGCTATGGTGTTGATGTAGAAGCCCTTCGTGGTGGATGCCCCCTCCGGCGGAGCTCCAGAACAGGCCCCAAGATGGGATCTCGTGGATACAGAAGGTTGCGGCGGTGGAATTAGGTTTTTGGCTCCTGTTCTGATCATACGAGGATACGTAGGTATATATAGGAGGAAGGAGTACGTCGGTGGAGCTTCGAGGGGCCCACGAGGTAGGGGGGCGCGCCCAGGGGGGCGCCCTCCACCCTCGTGACCGCCTCGTGGCTTTCTTGACGAAGGGTCCAAGTCTCCTGTATCTTATCTGATGAGAAAATCACGTTCCCGAAGGTTTCATTCCGTTTGGATTTCATTTGATATTCTGTTTCTTCAAAATACTAAAAAAGGCAAAAAACAGCAATTTTGGGCTGGGCCTTCGGTTAATAGGTTAGTCCCAAAAATAGTATAAAAGTGGAAAATAAAGCCCAATATAGTCCAAAACAATAGATAAAGTAGCATGGAGGAATCAAAAATTATAGATACATTGGAGACGTATCAAGCATCCCCAAGCTTAATTCCTACTCGTCCTCGAGTAGGTAAATGATAAAAAAAGAATTTTTGATGCGGAGTGATACTTTGGCATAATTTCAATGTAAATCTTCTTAATCATGGTATGAATATTCAGATCCGAAAGATTCAGGACAAAAGTTCATATTGACATAAAAATAATAACACTTCAAGCATACTAACAAAGCAATTATGGGGCTGTTTGGTTGGAGGCCTGAGGGTCATGACTGAGAAAAAATGATGCCTGACTGCTTCCTGAGTTGGTGGATAAATCTGACTGGTCAGGCTAGTCCGGCACAATCGTGTTTGGTTCGTGCCCTAGCCTGGCATCCTATATTTTATTGTTTAAATATTGCTGAAGGCTCTTAATCACTGCCAGGCAACGGCTAGGGCGCGTCAGGCACAGGAAAAAGGTCACCTGAGATAGGCTAAGCACAGTGCCTGAGCTAAGCATTGTATTTTCTTTCATATTTTATATGTAGGCCAGGCTAATTACACTGCTACACACGTACATGTCAGGCATGCATCTCCTCTCTCAAGGCAGGAACCAAACAAGCATCAGGCATGCTTCAGGAACACTATAGGCCAGGCACATAGTGCTGTGGATGCCAACCAAACAGCCCCTATGTCTTCTCAAAATAACATGGCCAAAGAAAGTTATCCCTACAAAATCATATAGTCTGGCTATGCTTCATCTTCCCCACACAAAGTATTTAAATCATGCACAACCCCGATGACAAGCCAAGCAATTGTTTCATACTTTAACATTTTCAAAAAAAAATCAATCTTCACGCAATACATGAGCGTGAGCCATGGATATAGCACTATATGTGGAATAGAACGGTGGTTATGGAGAAGACAAAAAGAGGGAAGATAGTCTCACATCAACTAGGCATATCAACGAGCTATGGAGATGCCCATCAATAGATATCAATGTGAGTGAGTAGGGATTGCCATGCAACGGATGCACTAGAGCTATAAGTATATAAAAGTCAACAAAAGAAACTAAGTGGGTGTGCATCCAACTCGCTTGCTCACGAAGACCTAGGGCATTTTGAGGAGGCCCATCATTGGAATATACAAGCCAAGTTCTATAATGAAAAATTCCCACTAGTATATGAAAGTGACGAAATGAGAGACTCTCTATCATGAAGATCATGGTGCTATTTTGAAGCACAAGTGTGGTAAAAGGATAGTAGCATTGTCCCTTCTCTCATTTTCTCTCATTTTTTTATTTGGGACTTTTCTCTTTTTTTTATGGCCTCTTTTTTTTTCGTCCGGAGTCTCATCCCGACTTGTGGGGGAATCATAGACTCCATCATCCTTTCCTCACTTGGGACAATGCTCTAATAATGATGATCATCACACTTTTATTTTTCCTTACAACTCAACAATTACAGCTCGATACTTAGAACAAAATATGACTCTATATGAATTCCTCCGGCGGTGTACCGGGATATGCAATGAAACATGAGTGACATGTATGGAAGAATTATGAATGGTGGCTTTTGCCACAAATACAATGTCAACTACATGATCATGCTAGCAATATGAAAATGATGGAGCGTGTCATAATAAACGGAACGGTGGAAAGATGCATGGCAATATATCTCGGAATGGCTATGGAAATGCCATGATAGGTAGGTATGGTGGCTGTTTTGAGGAAGGTTTATGGTGGGTGTATGATATCGGCGAAAGGTGCGTGGTATTAGAGAGGCTAGCAAAGGCGGAAGGATGGGAAAAAGTGTGTATGATCCTTGGACTCAGCATTAGTCATAAAGAACTCATATACTTATTGCAAAAATCTAGAAGTTATCAAAGAGAAGTATTACACGCATTCTCCTAGGGGGATAGATGAAGGAAATATGCCCTAGAGGCAATAATAAAGTTATTATTTATTTCCTTATAATCATGATAAATGTTTATTATTCATGCTAGAATTGTATTAACCGGAAACATAATACATGTGTGAATACATAGACAAACAAAGTGTCACTAGTATGCCTCTACTTAACTAGCTCGTTAATCAAAGATGGTTATGTTTCCTAACCATGGACAAAGAGTTGTTATTTGATTAACGAGGTCACATCATTAGTTGAATGATCTGATTGAAATGACCCATTCCATTAGCTTAGCACCCGATCGTTTAGTATGTTGCTAATGCTTTCTTCATGACTTATACATGTTCCTATGACTATGAGATTATGCAACTCCCGTTTACCGGAGGAACACTTTGGGTGCTACCAAACGTCACAACGTAATTGGGTGATTATAAAGGAGCATTACAGGTGTCTCCAAAGGTAGATGTTGGGTTGGCGTATTTCGAGATTAGGATTTGTCACTCCGATTGTCGGAGAGGTATCTCTGGGCCCTCTCAGTAATACACATCACAGAAGCCTTGCAAGCATTACAACTAATATGTTAGTTGTGAGATGATGTATTACAGAACGAGTAAAGAGACTTGCCGGTAACGAGATTGAACTAGGTATTGGATACCGACGATCGAATCTCGGGCAAGTAACATACCGATGACAAAGGGAACAACGTATGTTGTTATGCGGTCTGACCGATAAAGATTTTCGTAGAATATGTAGGAGCCAATATGGGCATCCAGGTCCCGCTATTGGTTATTGACCGGAAACGTGTCTCGGTCATGTCTACATTGTTCTCGAACCCGTAGGGTCCGCACGCTTAAGGTTACGATGACAGTTATATTATGAGTTTATGCATTTTGATGTACCGAAGGTTGTTCGGAGTCCCGGATGTGATCACGGACATGACGAGGAGTCTCGAAATGGTCGAGACGTAAAGATTGATATATTGCAAGCTATGTTTGGACATCGGAAGTGTTCCGGGTGAAATCGGGATTTTACCGGGTTACCGGGAGGTTACCGGAACCCCCCGGGAGCCATATGGGCCTTCATGGGCCTTAGTGGAAAGGTGAAAGGGCTGCCCACAAGGGCTGCACGCCTCCCCCCTTCCCCTAGTCCTATTAGGACTAGGAGAGGTGGCCGGCCACCCTTCTCCCTCTTTCCCACTTGGGAATCCTAGTTGGACTAGGATTGGGGGGAGGAATCCTACTCCCAGAGGGAGTAGGACTCTCCTGCGCCTCCCCTCCTTGGCCGGCCAGCCTCCCCTCCTCTCCTCCTTTATATACGGAGGCAGGGGCACCTCTAAACACACAAGTTGATCCACGTGATCTATTCCTTAGCCGTGTGCGGTGCCCCCTGCCACCATATACCTCGATAATACTGTAGCGGAGTTTAGGCGAAGCCCTGCTGCTGTAGTTCATCAAGATCGTCACCACGCCGTCGTGCTGACGGAACTCTTCCCTGACACTTTGCTGGATCCGAGTCCGGGGATCGTCATCGAGCTGAACGTGTGCTCGAACTCGGAGGTGCCGTAGTTTCGGTGCTTGATCGGTTGGATCGTGAAGACGTACGACTACTTCCTCTACGTCGTGTCATCGCTTCCGCAGTCGGTCTGCGTTGGGTACGTAGACAACACTCTCCCGTCGTTGCTATGCATCACATGATCTTGCGTGTGCGTAGAATTTTTTTGAAATTACTACGAAACCCAACAGTGGCATCCGAGCCTAGGTTATTTATGTTGATGTTATATGCACGAGTAGAATACAAGTGAGTTGTGGACGATACAAGTCATACTGCCTACCAGCATGTCATACTTTGGTTCGGCGGTATTGTTGGACGAGACGACCCGGACCAACCTTACGCGTACGCTTACGCGAGACCGGTTCCCTCGACGTGCTTTGCACATAGATGGCTTGCGGGCGACTGTCTCTCCAACTTTAGTTGAACCAAGTATGGCTACGCCCAGTCCTTGAGAAGGTTAAAACGGAGTCTATTTGACAAACTATCGTTGTGGTTTTGATGCGTAGGTGAGATTGGTTCTTACTTAAGCCCGTAGCAGCCACGTAAAACATGCAACAACAAAGTAGAGGACGTCTAACTTGTTTTTGCAGGGCATGTTGTGATGTGATATGGTCAAGGCATGATGCTGAATTTTATTGTATGAGATGATCATGTTTTGTAACCGAGTTATCGGCAACTGGCAGGAGCCATATGGTTGTCGCTTTATTGTATGCAATGCAATCGCGATGTAATTCTTTACTTTATTACTAAACGGTAGTGATAGTCGTGGAAGCATAAGATTGGCGAGACGACAACGATGCTACGATGGAGATCAAGGTGTCGCGCCGGTGACGATGGTGATCATGACGGTGCTTCGGAGATGGAGATCACAAGCACAAGATGATGATGGCCATATCATATCACTTATATTGATTGCATGTGATGTTTATCCTTTTATGCATCTTATCTTGCTTTGATTGACGGTAGCATTATAAGATGATCTCTCACTAAATTATCAAGAAGTGTTCTCCCTGAGTATGCACCGTTGCCAAAGTTCGTCGTGCCCAGACACCACGTGATGATCGGGTGTGATAAGCTCTACGTCCATCTACAACAGGTGCAAGCCAGTTTTGCACACGCAGAATACTCAGGTTAAACTTGATGAGCCTAGCATATGCAGATATGGCCTCGGAACACGGAGACCGAAAGGTCGAGCGTGAATCATATAGTAGATATGATCAACATAAACGATGTTCACCATTGAAAGCTACTCCATTTCACGTGATGATCGGTTATGGTTTAGTTGATTTGGATCACGTAATCACTTAGAAGATTAGAGGGATGTCTATCTAAGTGGGAGTTCTTAAGTAATATGATTAATTGAACTTAAATTTATCATGAACTTAGTACCTGATAGTATCTTGCTTGTTTATGTTGATTGTAGATAGATGGCTCGTGCTGTTGTTCCGTTGAATTTTAATGCATTCCTTGAGAAAGCAAAGTTGAAAGATGATGGTAGCAATTACACGGACTGGGTCCGTAACTTGAGGATTATCCTCATTGCTGCTCAGAAAAATTACGTCCTGGAAGCACCGCTGGGTGCCAGGCCTGCTGCTGGAGCAACACCAGATGTTATGAACGTCTGGCAGAGCAAAGCTGATGACTACTCGATAGTTCAGTGTGCCATGCTTTACGGCTTAGAATCGGGACTTCAACGACGTTTTGAACGTCATGGAGCATATGAGATGTTCCAGGAGTTGAAGTTAATATTTCAAGCAAATGCCCGAATTGAGAGATATGAAGTCTCCAATAAGTTCTATAGCTGCAAGATGGAGGAGAACAGTTCTGTCAGTGAGCATATACTCATAATGTCTAGGTATAATAATCACTTGATTCAATTGGGAGTTAATCTTCCGGATGATTGCGTCATTGACAGAATTCTCCAATCACTGCCACCAAGCTACAAGAGCTTCGTGATGAACTATAATATGCAAGGGATGAACAAGACTATTCCCGAGCTCTTCGCAATGCTGAAAGCTACGGAGGTAGAAATCAAGAAGGAGCATCAAGTGTTGATGGTTAACAAGACCACTAGTTTCAAGAAAAAGGGCAAAGGGAAGAAGAAGGGGAACTTCAAGAAGAACGGCAAGCAAGTTGCTGCTCAAGAGAAGAAACCCAAGTCTGGACCTAAGCCTGAAACTGAGTGCTTCTACTGCAAGCAGACTGGTCACTGGAAGCGGAACTGCCCCAAGTATTTGGCGGATAAGAAGGATGGCAAGGTGAACAAAGGTATATGTGATATACATGTTATTGATGTGTACCTTACTAGAGCTCGCAGTAGCACCTGGGTATTTGATACTGGTTCTGTTGCTAATATTTGCAACTCGAAACAGGGACTACGGAATAAGCGGGCACTGGCAAAGGACGAGGTGACGATGCGCGTGGGAAATGGTTCCAAAGTTGATGTGATCGCGGTCGGCACGCTGCCTCTACATCTACCTTCGGGATTAATATTAGACCTAAATAATTGTTATTTGGTGCCAGCGTTGAGCATGAACATTATATCTGGATCTTGTTTAATGCGAGACGGTTATTCATTTAAATCAGAGAATAATGGTTGTTCTATTTATATGAGTAATATCTTTTATGGTCATGCACCCTTGAAGAGTGGTCTATTCTTATTGAATCTCGATAGTAGTAATACACATATTCATAATGTTGAAGCCAAAAGATGCAGAGTTGATAATGAAAGTGCAACTTATTTGTGGCACTGTCGTTTAGGTCATATCGGTATAAAGCGCATGAAGAAACTCCATACTGATGGACTTTTGGAACCACTTGATTATGAATCACTTGGTACTTGCGAACCGTGCCTCATGGGCAAGATGACTAAAACACCGTTCTCCGGTACTATGGAGAGAGCAACAGATTTGTTGGAAATCATACATACCGATGTATGTGGCCCGATGAATATTGAGGCTCGTGGCGGATATCGTTATTTTCTCACCTTCACAGATGATTTAAGCAGATATGGGTATATCTACTTAATGAAACATAAGTCTGAAACATTTGAAAAGTTCAAAGAATTTCAGAGTGAAGTTGAAAATCATCGTAACAAGAAAATAAAGTTTCTACGATCTGATCATGGAGGAGAATATTTGAGTTACGAGTTTGGTGTACATTTGAAAAACTGTGGAATAGTTTCGCAACTCACGCCACCCGGAACACCACAGCGTAATGGTGTGTCCGAACGTCGTAATCGTACTTTATTAGATATGGTGCGATCTATGATGTCTCTTACTGATTTACCGCTATCATTTTGGGGATATGCTTTAGAGACGGCCGCATTCACGTTAAATAGGGCACCATCAAAATCCGTTGAGACGACGCCTTATGAACTGTGGTTTGGCAAGAAACCAAAGTTGTCATTTCTTAAAGTTTGGGGCTGCGATGCTTATGTAAAAAAGCTTCAACCTGATAAGCTCGAACCCAAATCGGAGAAATGTGTCTTCATAGGATACCCAAAGGAGACTATTGGGTACACCTTCTATCACAGATCCGAAGGCAAGACATTCGTTGCTAAGAATGGATCCTTTCTAGAGAAGGAGTTTCTCTCAAAAGAAGTGAGTGGGAGGAAAGTAGAACTTGATGAGGTAACTGTACCTGCTCCCTTACTGGAAAGTAGTTCATCACAGAAAACTATTTCAGTGACACCTACACCAGTTAGTGAGGAAGCCAATGATAATGATCATGAAACTTCAGATCAAGATACTGCTGAACCTCGTAGATCAACCAGAGTAAGATCCGCACCAGAGTGGTACGGTAATCCTGTTCTAGAAGTCATGATACTAGATCATGATGAACCTACGAACTATGAAGAAGCGATGGTGAGCCCAGATTCCGCAAAGTGGCATGAAGCCATGAAATCTGAGATGGGATCCATGTATGAGAACAAAGTATGGACTTTGGTTGACTTGCCCGATGATCGGCAAGCAATTGAGAATAAATGGATCTTTAAGAAGAAGACTGACGCTGATGGTAATGTTACTGTCTACAAAGCTCGACTTGTCGCAAAAGGTTTTCGGCAAGTTCAAGGGATTGACTACGATGAGACCTTCTCACCCGTAGCGATGCTTAAGTCCGTCCGAATCATGTTAGCAATTGCCGCATTTTATGATTATGAAATTTGGCAGATGGATGTCAAAACTGCATTCCTGAATGGATTTCTGGAAGAAGAGTTGTATATGATGCAACCGGAAGGTTTTGTCGATCCAAAAGGAGCTAACAAAGTATGCAAGCTCCAGCGATCCATTTATGGACTGGTGCAAGCCTCTCGGAGTTGGAATAAACGTTTTGATAGTGTGATCAAAGCATTTGATTTTATACAGACTTTCGAAGAAGCCTGTATTTACAAGAAAGTGAGTGGGAGCTCTGTAGCATTTCTGATATTATATGTGGATGACATATTGCTGATTGGAAATGATATAGAATTTCTGGATAGCATAAAGGGATACTTGAATAAAAGTTTTTCAATGAAAGACCTCGGTGAAGCTGCTTACATATTAGGCATTAAGATCTATAGAGATAGATCAAGACGCTTGATTGGACTTTCACAAAGCACATACCTTGACAAGATTTTGAAGAAATTCAAAATGGATCAAGCAAAGAAAGGATTCTTGCCTGTATTACAAGGTGTGAAGTTGAGTAAGACTCAATGCCCGACCACTGCAGAAGATAGAGAGAATATGAAAGATGTTCCCTATGCATCAGCCATAGGCTCTATCATGTATGCAATGCTGTGTACCAGACCTGATGTGTGCCTTGCTATAAGTTTAGCAGGGAGGTACCAAAGTAATCCAGGAGTGGATCACTGGACAGCGGTCAAGAACATCCTGAAATACCTGAAAAGGACTAAGGATATGTTTCTCGTATATGGAGGTGACAAAGAGCTCACCGTAAAAGGTTACGTTGATGCAAGCTTTGACACTGATCCGGACGATTCTAAATCGCAAACCGGATACGTGTTTACATTAAACGGTGGAGCTGTCAGTTGGTGCAGTTCTAAACAAAGCGTCGTAGCGGGATCTACATGTGAAGCGGAGTACATAGCTGCTTCGGAAGCAGCGAACGAAGGAGTCTGGATGAAGGAGTTCATATCTGATCTAGGTGTCATACCTAATGCATCGGGTCTAATGAAAATCTTTTGTGACAATACTGGTGGAATTGCCTTGGCAAAGGAATCCAAATTTCACAAAAGGACCAAACACATCAAGAGACGCTTCAACTCCATCCGGGATCTGGTCCAGGTGGGAGACATAGAGATTTGCAAGATACATACGGATCTGAATGTTGCAGACCCGTTGACTAAGCCTCTTCCACGAGCAAAACATGATCAGCACCAAAGCTCCATGGGTGTTAGATTCATTACAGTGTAATCTAGATTATTGACTCTAGTGCAAGTGGGAGACTGAAGGAAATATGCCCTAGAGGCAATAATAAAGTTATTATTTATTTCCTTATAATCATGATAAATGTTTATTATTCATGCTAGAATTGTATTAACCGGAAACATAATACATGTGTGAATACATAGAAAAACAAAGTGTCACTAGTATGCCTCTACTTAACTAGCTCGTTAATCAAAGATGGTTATGTTTCCTAACCATGGACAAAGAGTTGTTTTTTGATTAACGAGGTCACATCATTAGTTGAATGATCTGATTGAAATGACCCATTCCATTAGCTTAGCACCCGATCGTTTAGTATGTTGCTAATGCTTTCTTCATGACTTATACATGTTCCTATGACTATGAGATTATGCAACTCCCGTTTACCGGAGGAACACTTTGGGTGCTACTAAATGTCACAACGTAACTGGGTGATTATAAAGGAGCATTACAGGTGTCTCCAAAGGTAGATGTTGGGTTGGCGTATTTCGAGATTAGGATTTGTCACTCCGATTGTCGGAGAGGTATCTCTGGGCCCTCTCGGTAATACACATCACAGAAGCCTTGCAAGCATTACAACTAATATGTTAGTTGTGAGATGATGTATTACAGAACGAGTAAAGAGACTTGACGGTAACGAGATTGAACTAGGTATTGGATACCGACGATCGAATCTCGGGCAAGTAACATACCGATGACAAAGGGAACAACGTATGTTGTTATGCGGTCTGACCGATAAAGATCTTCGTAGAATATGTAGGAGCCAATATGGGCATCCAGGTCCCGCTATTGGTTATTGACCGGAAACGTGTCTCAGTCATGTCTACATTGTTCTCGAACCCGTAGGGTCCGCACGCTTAAGGTTACGATGACAGTTATATTATGAGTTTATGCATTTTGATGTACCGAAGGTTGTTCGGAGTCCCGGATGTGATCACGGACATGACGAGGAGTCTCGAAATGGTCGAGACGTAAAGATTGATATATTCGAAGCCTATGTTTGGACATCGGAAGTGTTCCGGGTGAAATCGGGATTTTACCGGGTTACCGGGAGGTTACCGGGAGGTTACCGGAACCCCCCGGGAGCCATATGGGCCTTCATGGGCCTTAGTGGAAAGGTGAAAGGGCTGCCCACAAGGGCTGCGCGCCTCCCCCCTTCCCCTAGTCCTATTAGGACTAGGAGAGGTGGCCGGCCACCCTTCTCCCTCTTTCCCACTTGGGAATCCTAGTTGGACTAGGATTGGGGGGAGGAATCCTACTCCCAGAGGGAGTAGGACTCTCCTGCGCCTCCCCTCCTTGGCCGGCCAGCCTCCCCTCCTCTCCTCCTTTATATACGGAGGCAGGGGCACCTCTAAACACACAAGTTGATCCACGTGATCTATTCCTTAGCCGTGTGCGGTGCCCCCTGCCACCATATACCTCGATAATACTGTAGCGGAGTTTAGGCGAAGCCCTGCTGCTGTAGTTCATCAAGATCGTCACCACGCCGTCGTGCTGACGGAACTCTTCCCCGACACTTTGCTGGATCGGAGTCCGGGGATCGTCATCGAGCTGAACGTGTGCTCGAACTCGGAGGTGCCGTAGTTTCGGTGCTTGATCGGTTGGATCGTGAAGACGTACGACTACTTCCTCTACGTCGTGTCATCGCTTCCGCAGTCGGTCTGCGTTGGGTCGTAGACAACACTCTCCCCACGTTGCTATGCATCACATGATCTTGCGTGTGCGTAGAATTTTTTTTGAAATTACTACGAAACCAAACAATAGATTGGTAGGAAAAGACCATCGCTCGTCCCCGACGCCACTCATAAGGAAGACAATCAATAAATAAATCATGCTCCGAGTTCATCACATAACGGTTCACCATACGTGCATGCTACGGGAATCACAAACTTCAACACAAGTATTCTTTAAATTCACAACTACTCAACTAGGATGACTCTAATATTATCACCTTCATATCTCAAAACAATTATCAAGCATCAAACTTATCTTAGTATTCAACGCACTCAAAAGGAAGTTTCACATATCTTGAATACCAAGTATATTAACATTAAGCAAATTACCATGCTATTAACAACTCTCAAAATAATCTAAGTGAAGCATGAGAGATCAAGTTTCTTTAAAAAAAATCCACTACCGTGCTCTAAAAGATCTAAGTGAAGCACTAGAGCAAAAATTATCACGCTCAAAAGATATAAGTGAAGCACTATGAGCAAAACTATCAAGCTCAAAAGATATAAGTGAAGAACATAGAGTATTCTAACAAATTTCAATTCATGTATGGCTCTCTCAAAAGTTGTGTACAGCAAGGATGATTGTGGTAAACTAACAAGCAAAGACACAAATAATACAAGACGCTCCAAGCAAAACACATATCATGTTGGTGAATAAAAATATAGCTCCAAGTAAATTACCGATGGAAGTGGACGAAAGAGGGGATGTCTTCCGGGGCATCCCCAAGCTTTGACTTTTTGTTGTCCTTGGATTATCTTGGGTGTGCCATGGGCATCCCCAAGCTTAGGCTCTTTCCACTCCTTGTTCCATAATCTATCAAAAGAATTCACCCAAAACTTGAAAACTTCACAACACAAAACTCAACAGAAATGTCGTGATCTCCGTTAGAGAAAGAAAACAAAAGACTACTTCAAAGTACTGTAATGAACTCATTATTTATTTATATTGGTGTTAAACATACTCTATTCCAACTTCTCTATCGTTTATAAACTAATTTACTAGCCATAGATTCATCAAAATAAGCAAACAACACACGAAAAACAGAATCTGTCAAAAACAGAACAGTCTGTAGCAATCTGTAACTAACGCAAACTTCTGGAACTCTAAAATTTCTACCAAAATAGGAAGTCCTGGACAATTGTTTTATTGATCAGCAGCAAAAAGAATCAACGCAAAATCACTCTCCAGTAAAAAATGGCAGCTAATCTCGTGAGCGCTAAAGTTTCTGTTTTTCAGCAGAATCAAATCAACTATCATCGTAGGTTATCCTATAGGTCCTACTTGGCACAAACACTAATTAAAACATAAAACCACATCCAAACATAAGGTAGATGGATTATTTATTCCTAAACAGAAGAAAAAACAAAAAACAAAAAATAAAATTGGGTTGCCTCCCAACAAGTGCTATCGTTTAACGCCCCTAGCTAGGCATAAAAGCAAGGATAGATCTAAGTATTGCCATCTTTGGTAGGCAATCCATAAGTGGCTCTCATAATAGATTAATATGGTAATTTTATTTTCTTTCTAGGGGAGTGTTCCATACCCTTCTTTAAGGGAAATTGGAATCTAATGTTCCCTTCCTTCATGTCAATAATTACACCAATCGTTCTAAGGAAAGGTCTACCAAGAATAATAGGACATGAAGGATTGCAATCTATATCAAGAACGATAAAATCTACGGGCACATAATTCCTATTTGCAACAATAAGAACATCATTAATTCTTCCCATAGGTTTTTTAATAGTGGAATCGGCAAGATGCAAGTTTAGAGAGCAATCATCAAAATCACGGAAATCTAGCAAATCACATAAAGTTTTGGGGATAGTAGAGACACTAGCACCCAAATCACATAAAGCATGAAACTCAAAGTCTTTAATTTTAATTTTAATAGTAGGTTCCCACTCATCGTAGAGTTTTCTAGGGATAAAAACTTTCAACTCAAGTTTTTCTTCATAAGATTGCATCAAGGCATCGACAATATGTTTGGTAAAGGCCTTATTTTGACTATAAGCATGAGGAGAATCTAGCACGGGTTGCAACAAGGAAATACAACCAATTAAAGAGCAATTTTCATAATTAAATTCCTTGAGATCCAAAATAGTGGGTTTAGCAACATCACGGTTTTTATTTATTTCAATCCCACTTTCATCAATTTCATCATCAAGATCTAGAAACTCCGAATTCTTAGAACGCCTTCTAGGTAAAGGAAGATAATCTTCAGATTCATCAAGATTCATATTGCAAAACAAAGATTTAATGGGGGACACATCAATAACTTTTAGATCTTCATCTTGATTTTCATAGGGATTAGAAGAACACGCTTTAATAAAGGCATCTTTGGAAGCACGCATCCTAGCGGTTCTTTCTTTGCACTCATCAATGGAAATTCTCATGGCTTTGAGAGACTCATTGATATCATGCTTAGGAGGAGTAGATCTAAGCTTTAAAGAATCAATCTCTAGAGAAATTCTATCAACGTTCCTAGCCAAATCATTAACTTTAAGCAATTTCTCTTCAAGCAAAGCATTGAAATTCTTTTGTGAATTCATAAACTCTTTAACACTACTCTCAAATTCAGAGGGCATCTTATTAAAGTTTCCATAAGAGTTGTTGTAGGAATTTCCATAATTATTAGAAGGATTGCTAGGATAAGGCCTAGGATTAAAATTCCCTCTATAAGCGTTGTTTCCAAAACTATTCCTACCAACAAAATTCACATCCATAGATTCATTATTATTCTCAAGCAAAGTAGATAAAGGCATATCATTAGGATCAAGAGGAGTATTTTTAGGAGCAAACATCTTCATAAGTTCATCCATCTTTTCACTCAAAACATTGATTTCTTCTATAGAATGCACTTTTTTACTAGAAGATCTTTCGGTGTGCCATTGAGAATAATTAGCCATAATATTATCAAGCAATTTGGTAGCATCCCCTAACGTAATTTCCATAAAAGTGCCTCCCGCGGCCAAATCTAAAAGATTTCTAGAAGCAAAATTCAATCCGGCATAAAATTTTTGTATGATCATCCATAAATTCAAACCATGAGTAGGGAAATTGCGAAGCATTAATTTCATTCTTTCCCAAGATTGGGCAACATGCTCATGATTAAGTTGTTTAAAATTCATGATATCGTTCCTAAGAGTGATAATCTTAGCGGGAGGAAAATACTTAGAGATAAAAGCATCTTTGCACTTGTTCCAAGAATCAATACTATTTTTAGGCAAAGACGAGAACCAAACTTTAGCACGATCTCTAAGTGAAAACGGAAATAACTTCAATTTGACAATATTGTGATCCGTATCTTTCTTCTTTTGCATATCACATAAATCAACAAAATTGTTTAGATGAGTAGCGGCATCTTCACTAGGAAGGCCGGCGAATTGATCTTTCATAACAAGGTTCAACAAAGCGGTATTGATTTCACAAGACTCATCATTATTAAGTGGATCAATCGGAGTACTAAGGAAATCATTATTATTGGTATTCGAGAAATTACACAATTTGGTATTATCTTGCGCCATGGTAACAAGTAATCCAACACACAAGCAAACAGAAAGGCAACGGGAAAAAGGCAGACGGGAAAGAGAGGTGGAGATTGGGAAAGAGAGGGCGAATAAAACGGCAAGGGTGAAGTGGGGGAGAGGAAAACGAGAGGCAAATGGCAAATAATGTAATGCGAGAGATAGGGATTGTGATGGGTACTTGGTATCTTGACTTTTGCGTAAGCCTCCCCGGCAACGGCACCAGAAATCCTTCTTGCTACGTCTCGAGCTTGCGTTGGTTTTCCCTGAAGAGGAAGGGATGATGCAGCACAGTAGCGTAAGTATTTTCCTCAGTTTTTGAGAACCAAGGTATCAATCCAGTAGGAGGTCACGCACAAGTCCCGCGTACCTGCACAACACGATAGCAACTCGCAACCAACGCTTAGGGGTTGTCAATCCCTTAACGGTCACTTACGAGAGTGAGATCTGATAGAGATAAATTTTTTGTTATTTTTGATAGATAGATGCAAAGTAAAAAGTAAAAGCAAAGTAAAAACAAAGCAAGTAAATAAAGTGATATAGATTGATATGATGAGAATAGACCCGGGGGCCATAGGTTTCACTAGTGGCTTCTCTCAAGAGCATAAGTATTCTACGGTGGGTGAACAAATTACTGTTGAGCAATTGATAGAATTGAGCATAGTTATGAGTATATCTAGGCAATGATCATGTATATAGGCATCACGTCCGTGACAAGTAGATCAAAACGATTCTGCATCTACTACTATTACTCCACTCATCGACCACTATCAAGCATGCATCTAGAGTATTAAGTTAAAAACAGAGTAACGCCTTAAGCAAGATGACATGATGTAGAGGAATAAATTCATGCAATATGATAAATACCCCATCTTGTTATCCTCGATGGAAACAATACAATACGTGCCTTGCAACTCTTTCTGTCACTGAGTAGGGACACCGCAAGATTGAACCCAAAGCCATGCACTTCTCCCATTGCAAGAACTACCAATCTAGTTGGCCAAACCAAACGGATAATTCGGAGAGACTTACAAAGATAACTCAATCATACATAAAAGAATTCAGAGAAGAATCAAATATTTTCCATAGACAATACTGGATCATAAACCCACAATTCATCGGTCTCAACAAACACACCGCAAAAAGAAGATTACATCAAATAGATCTCCACGAGAGAGGGGGAGAACATTGTATTGAGGTCCAAAAAGAGAGAAGAAGCCATCTAGCTACTAGCTATGGACCCAAAGGTCTGAAGTAAACTACTCACACTTCATCGGAGGGGCTATGGTGTTGATGTAGAAGCCCTCCATGGTGGATGCCCCCTCCGGCGGAGCTCCGGAACAGGCCCCAAGATGGGATCTCGTGGATACAGAAGGTTGCGGCGGTGGAATTAGGTTTTTGGCTCCTGTTCTGATCATACGGGGATACATAGGTATATATAGGAGGAATGAGTATGTCGGTGGAGCTTCAAGGGGCCCACGAGGTAGGGGGGCGCGCCCAGGGGAGGCGTGCCCTCCACCCTCGTGACCGCATTGTGGCTTTCTTGACGGAGGGTCCAAGTCTCCTGGATCTTATCTAATGAGAAAATCACGTTCCCGAAGGTTTCATTCCGTTTGGACTCCGTTTGATATTTTGTTTCTTCGAAATACTGAAAAAGGCAAAAAACAGCAATTCTGGGCTGGGCCTCCGGTTAATAGGTTAGTCCCAAAAATAATATAAAAGTGGAAAATAAAGCCCAATATAGTCCAAAACAGTAGATAAAGTAGCATGGAGCAATCAAAAATCATAGATACGTTGGAGACGTATCAGCCCGCGATATAAGAAAGCGGGATGTGTAGAAAAGAGAGGATAAAGCGTATGCAATTAGCAGGGACGCGTGCGTGTTAATATAGGCACAATGGTGCGAGATATACAAGGTTGTTGGGCAGTGGATTGATCTCCAAGACACAATCTAGGATAGGACTCAATCCCAACAGCCCAACTATCGTTACAACAGAGAATATCTACATGCACGCACGCATATACGGTTATACCGTATGTACAATGTTTATCACTCCCCCTCAATTACAACTTATCTAAGTTGAGATTGCGTCGAAATGCCTCCAGCTGCCTCAAGGAAAGGGGTTTAGTAAACCCATCTGCAACCTGATCACCAGTAGGAACAAAGCGAACATTCAACAACTTGTTTGCAACTCGTTCTCGAACAAAGTGATAGTCTATCTCGATGTGCTTCGTCCTAGCATGAAAAACAGGGTTGGCAGATAAATAAGTAGCACCCAAATTGTCACACCATAGTGATGCTGCCTTGGGATGAGAAACACCCAACTCTGTCAACATGTTTTGGACCCAGATTACTTCAGCAGTGGCATTAGCTAGAGCCTTGTACTCAGCTTCTGTGCTAGACCTAGAAACGGTCGCCTGCTTACGGGCACTCCATGACACCAGGTTACCTCCAAGGAAAACTGCAAAACCTCCTGTAGATCTCCTGTCATCAGGACAGCCTGCCCAATCTGCATCAGAGAACGCACTAACAAGCATGGAGTCTGATTTGCAAAGCTTAAGCCCATGACTATGTGTTCCTTGAAGATATCTAAGTATCCTTTTTACTGCATTCCAATGAAGAGTAGTAGGAGCATGCAAAAACTGACAGACCTTATTAACAGCATATGCAATATCTGGCCGCGTCAAAGTTAGGTACTGTGGTGCTCCCACGATGCTCCTATACCTGGTGGAGTCTTCGGTTGTGAGGATGGCTCCATCATGAAGAGATAACTTCTCGAAGGCAGATAGGGGTGTAGGCGAAGGTTTACATCCAGTCATGCCCATCCGCTGAAGTATCTCTTGCACATATTTTTCCTGCGATAGAAGAACTCCACGTGCAATATTTTTCACCTCAATACCAAGAAAGAAATGCAATGTACCCAAGTCCTTGAGTGCAAAGTCCATACTCAGATCCTTGAGAAGAGCTGCACCTGCTTTGGATGAGGAGCTTGTAACAATAATATCATCAATGTATATCAGCATGAAAATAGTTACTCCGTGCTTATGATAGAAGAACAGTGAGGTATCTCCTTTTGAAGCAAGAAAATCGAGAGACCGAAGTTTGGAGTACAACCGATAATACCAGGCTCTTGGTGCTTGTTTCAGGCCATAAAGAGCCTTATCAAGCTTGCAGACATGGCGTGGTGAGCTGAGCTCTCATACCCAGGAGGTTGCCTCATGAAAACTTCCTCTTCCAGAACACCATGCAAAAACGCGTTCTTCACATCTAGTTGCCGCACGCACCAATTCCGAGAAATTGCAATGGAAAGAACTAAACGGATAGTAGCAGCTTTTACCACAAGGCTAAAGGTGTCTTCATAGTCCACACCGTACCTTTGCTTGAAGCCTTTGGCAACTAACCGGGCCTTGTACCTATCAATAGTGCCATCAGACTTTCGTTTAATCTTGTACACCCATTTGCAGTCAATCACATTCCTTCCTCTGACGGGTGGAACGAGGTGCCACGTTTTGTTATCCATAAGAGCAGAGTACTCCTCATCCATCGGCTTCTTCCACTTTGGGTCACCAAGAGCATCTTGTAAATTTCTTGGTTCACCTGCAGCACAAAAAGACCCCCAGCGAATACAGCCATCTTTATAAACTTTGGGTTTTGCAATGCCACTTTGAGACCTGGTTTGCGTATGCTGAGGAGGAGGCGGGGGTGGCTGATCAGCCCGAACTTGCAGCGGATTGGTTGATGCAGAAACAGCAGAGTCTGAGGTGGTTGGCACTACAAGAAATATGTCAACTAGTGACCTTCTGTCAGTGACCCTGGAAGAATTGGTCATAGATCTATGACCATTTCATACCAATTGGTCAGAAGCTGTTCGGGGGGCTCCAAACCCTAAACCATTGCGACCATTTTGGTCAGAAAGGTCGTAATTTCCTTACACGAAAAGGTCACAAAGCAAACAGTGCTGGTCCGCTGCCTTACTTATAGTTGTTAATGACCAATATAGATGGTCATAGCCTTGTAGATTGTGGTGGGTTGTGATGACTAGGCGCCATCTCATCAGTTTTGCCTATGTGTCATGTCCATGTGGCAGTTTTTGCCCTAGGTTGTGAAGCAACCTATATTTCTGTTATTCCAAAAATTCCCAAAAAATTCTCATAAATGTTTGGATCATATCTTCATCAAATATGTCAAAAACATTCCTTGCCTAGTTCAAAAATAATTTGAAAATATTCATTTTCCTATTCTGTTCAGAGCAGCACTTTGTGAAGGAAGTACCACTTTGGCATGTCCAAATGGTATCCATTTTCTACAGTGCTTTCCTATGCCCAAATAACCATCCTCCACCAAATTCCAGCTCAATCCATTCATTATTATGAGCCCAGCTTCAACATTCGTATTTATGTCCAGTGTGGTACTTTGTAAAGCAAGTGCCACCTAGGCTCCTCCTTTTGAGGAGAAAATTTGTGAAGACGGTCTTCTTAGTAACTGATCATCCTCAGCCAGAACTCACGTCCATTAGCCATGTGCATTTCCCGTACCGCAAATCAAACACTTGGCTGCTTATTCATGTTTGAGCATCGATGGGTCTCCTCGTGAGAATCTTATGTTGTGATTTTCTTCCTAGCACCTACCTGGGGAGTGCCCAACCCACTAGACATGCCTAGGCCACCAAGAACACATGGAAACGCCATGGTCACGCGGTGACCACGCGACGGGCATGCGAGCTTACGCGCTCTAGAGTTGGGGCCCTCGGCCACCGTCCAAACCTCAATGTCTCGCCATCAAACTATGTATTTCCGATTAAATAGATACTTATTTACCTAGAAATGATTTTTGGAAAAAATAAAGAGCAAAGTATGAGGCAGCTGCAGTTCAAATTTGACCCGCTTCCAACTGAATCAATGGGAATTTGTCTTTTTCACCAGAGGTGGTTCAAAACTTTTTCACCCAACCATTTTGTCAGTTGTGCATTAAATATGGCCTAGTATTTTATAAAATTTATTACGTCCAATTTTGCAACAAATATATGGTAGGTCCTTCACAAAAAAAACTCATTTCAGGCACTCAGAAAATGGAAAATGGTTTTTTCGTCCAACGAAAATGAAAACTTCATTCGGCAATATTGTTTGCCATTCTAATATGCACCCTTGTGCACAATACGAGATCACTTGAACAAACTATGCCATGAATGTGGCCATAGGATTGATCATCTGGCTTGAAAGCCACGGATCTTCACACATGATAGCTCATTTCTGAGAACACTTTTTTAAAAGAATTGTCGTATTACAAGTTTATTATTTTCCTGGTAACTTGGTCATATATAATGACACAATGTGAAGGTTTTCCATTTTTTTGGTTTTTTTTTTGAATTTTTTATGCCCGTTTCAAAATGCGGTCAAAACGGCGGGAATGACCGTTCCTAGCTAGTGGTTGAATCTTGGAATTTTTTTGGTGTTTCTTTGATTATATAGATACTCATGTACCTAGAAATGATTTTTGTAAAAAATAAAGAGCAAAGTACAAGGCAGCTACAGTTCAAATTTGACCCACTTCCACCTGAATCGGCGGAAATTTGTCTTTTTCACAATAAGTGGATCAAAAGTTTTTACACCCAACCATTTGTTCAATTGTGCATTAAATATGGCCTAGTATTTTATAAAAATGATTTGGTCCAATTTTGCAACAATTATTTGGGAGGTCCTTCACAAAAAAACCTCCTTCTGGGCACTCGAAAAATGGAGAATGGTTTTTTCATCCAAAGAAAATGAAAACTTCCTTAGGCAACATTGTTTGCCATTCCAATATGCACCCTTGTGCACAATATGAGATCATTTGAACAAACTATGCTATGAATTTGGCCATATGATTGATCATTTGGCTTGAAAGCCCTGAATCTTCACGCGTGATAGCTCATTTCTGAGAACACTTTTTAAAAATAATTGTCGTATTACAAGTTTATTATTTTTCCTGGAAACTTGGTCATATATAATGACACAATGCAAAGGTTTCCCAATTTTTTGATTTTTTTTGAATTTTTTATGCCCGTTTCAAAATGCGGTCAAAACGGCGGGAATGGCCGTTCCTAGCTACTGGTTGAATCTTGGAAAACTTTTGGTGTTTCTGTGATTAAATAGATACTTATATAACTATAAATAATTTTTAGAAAAAATATAGAGCAAACTATGAGGCAGCTGCAGTTCAAATTTTATCTACTTCCTGCTGAATCGGTGGAAGTTTGTCTTTTTCACCAGAGGTGGATCAAAACTTTTGACACCCAACCATTTGGTCAATTGTGCATTAAACATGGCCTAGTATTTTATAAAATTGATTTGGTCTAATTTTGCAACAATTATTTCATAGGTTCTTCACAAAAAAACCTCATTTTGGGCACTCGAAAAATGGAAAATGATTTTTTCGTCCAAAGAAAATGAAAACTTTCCTAGGCAACATTGTTTGCCATTCCAATATGCACCCTTGTGCACAATATGCGATCATTTGAATAAACTATGCCATGAATGTGGCCATAAGATTGGTCATTTGGCTTGAAAGCCCTGAATCTTCACGCGTGATAGCTCATTTCTGAGAACACTTTTTTAAAATAATTGCCGTATTACAAGTTTATTATTTTTCTTGGAAACTTGGTCATATATAATGACACAATGCAAAGGTTTCCCAATTTTTTGATTTTTTTTTAATTTTTTATGCCCGTTTCAAAATGCGGTCAAAACGGCGGGCATGACCGTTCCTACCTAGTGGTTGAATATTGGAGTTTTTTTGGTGTTTCTTTTATTAAATAGATACTTTTTTACCTATAAATGATTTTTGGAAAAAATAAAGAGCAAACTATGAGGTAGCTACAGTTTAAATTTGACCCGTTTTCTACTAAATCAGCGAAAATTTGTCTTTTTCTCCAGAGGTGGCTCAAAACTTTTGACACCCAACCATTTGATCAATTGTGCATTAAATATGGCCTAGTATCTTAGAAAAATGATTTGGTCCAATTTTGCAACAATTATTTCGTAGGTTCTTCAAAAAAAACCTCATTTCAGGCACTCGAAAAATGATTAAAAATAGCTAGAAAGATCAGAAATGCATACAAATTGGTGATCACCCATAAAATCTGGTCTAACTTGAGTGAAAATTTGTGAGTTCCCTTTTGCAAAATATTTTTATAGATGCTTTACAAAACCCCTCTATTTTTATTACTAGGAAACTATTTTAAATCATAGATTTTCTCAGCCAATCAGGACTCTTCCCACGGATCACCCCTACTGTAGCTGATCTGAATTGTCCATTGTAGCCGATCTAAACCGTCCACCTCTCAACAGCCCAATCCAAACCCTAGCAGCCCGCGGCCGCCTCTCTCTCCCCCTCTCTCTGAGAACACACCCACCGCCGCCTCTCTCTCCCCTTCTCCCGGATCCAGATCGACGATGACGTCTCTCTCACCCACCGGCAAACCTCGCCCCTTCCCACCCACCGGAAAACCTCGCTCCCGGGCTCCGCCGGCGCTCTCACCCACCCATCGGCGCTCTCAAAATCAGCTCCGCACTTCTCCCCGATCCAGATCTAACCCAACAGTCCCGTCCTCCGCCGCCGCCCCGTCCTCCGTTGCCAGAGTTTCCTTCCCGGCCGCAGCTACGACGTCACGGTCGTTCGCCACCCGCCTCCGGATCCCTCCGCCCGCTCACGCCCCTGCTCCCTCTCCACCTACGGGGCCGCGCCCCTCGCGCTGCTCCCCGACGACGTGGGCGGGCGCGCGGGCCTCGACCCGCGGGGCTTGGCCAAGTGGCGGGCGAGCGATGGCGTCGTGAGGGGGCCGGAGGAGGCCAGGGCGGTGGTCCTCGTTGATGTGTACATCCCCGACCTCGACGTGAACAAGGCCGACGACGTGCTGCTGCACTGCCGGATCCTCACAGAGTGCGCGGCGGACCCCGACGAGATCCACCTGCCCTCTCCCTCTCCCCTGCGTCAGCCCCGTCGTCCATCCCCGAGGTACCCCGCCCGACCGCCCCCAGTCAGTTCTCTTCTCCGTGGCTGGATCAGCACGACGCCTTCCTGATATTTTTCTTGCCGTCTATGTGGTTGGGCAGATGGAGAGGGTGCTCAAGGATGACGCCATCCAGGAGAAGGGCGAGCGCGCCAGGATGGTAACCACCCCCCTCCCATCTCATATGCTTGTTTTCCTTCTTGGTCTGACTGTATGCGTGTTATGCATTCTAGCAAACAGTTCGAGCTTCCTTGTCCTTGGGCTTATCCGCTCTAGCATGGCGTACATAAAACATACTTGAAGCAGCGCTTTTGAAACGAAAACTATCAGAAGGAATTAAAAAATGCAGGTTTTCTATTAGATGTCAAGTTAGTACATGCATGTTTTACTATATGGGATCCAAACCTGTGTACGTATCTCTAGGTAGAAACAACAATCTGGCAAAGCTATTGCAAGTCATCTAACTACACCGAAACAAGTAAAGAGGCATCACTTGTTCTAAAGCAGCTAGTATGAACCATTGAAGCCGATTTATTACCTCGTCAGGCTTTCTGCTTGTTTCACGCACTTCAGCAACAATAACATCTCATTTAGACTGCAAAATCCATAGATTGTTAGTTCGACAAGTACCAAACCAGCAACCTGACTGCCAGCTTCGCTTAGTAGAATCTGTAGGTAACCGCGGCACACACCCACACACCCACACTGACGCTGTATTGCTATTGCATAATGTGCTTTTGCAACTGTGTGCAATGAGTTTACGGGTCTCCTTTGACTGCAGAAGCTGAATATCACTCCCTCTGTTAATAAATAAGTGATGTGGTTTTAGTTCACTTATTTATGACCGGATGTAATACTTTGCAGAATCATTGTTCAGCCTCTTTGTTTATGTGGGGTTCTTATTCATTTGATTTCGTCTTCCTGGCAGGCATCTTTCGTACGTTGAACAGTAATACGGCAATTGTGCACATCTTGTCTGGTTGTCTGAAGGAATGGGGCAGTGTTGCGTGCAGGCGCAGGAGAATAAGCCACGGGTGAGGAAGACTAAGGAGGAGCGGAGGGAGATGGTCGAGTCCTTCGTCGACACTTACTGCCCCCATATCTTTCCCCTCTCGCCTTAGTTATAGTTTTGAATTTTGTGTGTGTAGGCACATACAGTCTAACTAACATGCTCATTCTTCTGATTGTTGGTGGTTTGTTTTGCAACCATTTGCAGAAAGTTTGCATTGCAAGCCTACTTCTCTAGCGCAATGTTTCTTAAAATCATGATGGAACCTATATGTTCTATGATTTTGATGTTTTTTTGGGGCGTGATCTAGACTACGATTTTATCCACTGTTCTTATTTTTGCAATTTGGTCTATATGATTGGAATGCAATGTTGAGAAAGTGTGTCTTCCTCTTGAGCATCGTTTTGAGCAAATGTTTTATATAGAAGTTGCTGCCGCGGGTTCAATTTGTTCCGATTTGGCTGGGTATGAGTCCCCTTGTTGCAAGGTGAAGACTTGTCTCTCCCTTTGTTTGTTTCGCTCTGGCCACCGTCAAGTGTTTAATTGGAGAATACGGGAGGAGAATATGTCATGTATTTCATTAGACAAATAATATTGCCTGTATTTGCATGCTTCCAGGAATGTGTCAAATACTTGTTATGTACATGTACTGGCACGGGTGTCAAGATTTACTAGTGCTTGCCTCCTTGTGTTATCTGGATGCATTGTTAAATCACTAAACATCTTATATGAAGCAACACTTATCTTGCAGACATCTAATATGCAATTCTAATAATATGTGAAATACTGATTTTATTTTTTTAGTTGTGTATGTCATTCGTGCATCGATTCCTTTTCTGATGTACCAGCTCCCTAATCATGTTTTTGTCTTTCGGGTTGGTATGTTAGGAGAACCTAGGCGTGCTATGTGGGGAAGCAAAGCAGCAGCTCACAACTCCGGCCTGCAACTCCAGATGAAGGCACCGCGACAATGCATCATGCTACTCCCTTGGAAGGTCGGCTCCTGGACCATAAATTTCTCTCAACTTGTGCTCTGCTTGATACCATTTCCTTGTATTTCTCCCAACTTGTGCAAATTGTAATATGCAGGGCTTCCTAGTCCGTGGCCTGCCTTCTGGATGGAGCAAGGAGGGGGCATCATCCACACTGCGGAGCTGTTTGAGCCTTAGTGCGAACTGGAGAAGCAGGGCATCGTCGGGGACATCTCTCGCTTGTGCCATGGTAAGAACAGAGCGCCACTCTCTGTCGTGCATGTATTGAAATCCTGAAATGTCAAATACATGTTCGCTCTCAGCTGGGATATTGGATTGTACTTAGTTATGTGACTCATTCATGTTTGCGCTGCTTGTTAAGTGATTACCTTTATGTACTTGCTACCAGTAGGATGGTCAATACATGCTTGTTTTGTATCTATTCCAGAACAATTGCAGGGATATTGTGATGCTGCTTTGTTTTAAGTGATGTTTAATGCTTGCTGTCACATTGCACAATTACTAGTACTAGTAGATGCATAGTTATACTTATTATAGACTAATAGAAATTTCGGTGCTGCTATAGTTAGGTTTGGCTGACTGGTAACAACGGAGTAGTATTTCTACTTGTTTACAATGTTTTTAGGCCCTGGTACGAAAGCTGCCCTTGATAGGAACATAGTACCACAATATATATACACTACTAAATATAGTTTGGCATCTTGTTTTCGTCAATTGTTGTGTTCCTGCTTCCTGTTGTCAAGCCCAAACCCACTGAATTACCTATCTCCGGTCTTCTCTTCATATCGAAGCTCATCAAACATGTCAGCTGTACGCAACACTCAAGCAGTAGCTTTGTTTCGGGCATGTAGCAATCACCCATTTTTTACAGAGCATATGACCAAATGCTAATTGACAACATCTAGGTGCATTCATGTTTCATTTATGCTGATTGTCTAGGGGAAGTTGTTTCTAACACATAAGGGGGTCTTTGGTGAAATTGAATAAATAACTTCCCATGGGATTTCAGGTTGTGTTCCCCGGACCTGTTGTTGCTACTGGTTGTGTTCCTGACAGAGTCCCCAAGCTGCTGCTGCTGGTTGTTTTCCCCGACCATGTCCCCAAGCTGCATCATGCTGCCCCTGCCTCGTGCGTCCTCAACTTTGCTCCTGGACAGCTACTGCAGGTGAGCCAATTGCCTCCATCTGTTGCTACTACTGTTGTAGTTTGGTTGTAGACGCAACTGTTGTAGCTCGGGTGAAATCTTAGTTTGCCTGCCTTGAAATAATGAGAAGGATATAGCGCATAACATTGCTTCAGACATTTTCAATGCATCTCTTAATTTAACATACAAGGTTGGGGTAATTCTGTTGTGTTATGTAGAAATATTGAAATACCAAGTAACTATATATCCACAACATTGTAATTTGGTACCTTTTATTCAGGGATGTTCAATATCTGCCTCTGCTTCCCAAAGCATATTGATAGTACAGACATATGCAGAAGCACATAAGCTGCTTTTGCATTATCACTATTGTTGGTTGCTGCTTTACTAATAACTAGTCAATATACTAATAAGAGAGGGGTCTGATCCTAGCTATAAATGTAGGGGACAGTATGGTATGTGTTCATGTTCACGTTGTTTGTCATGTTCTTGCTAACTGCAAGGGATTGTGTATGGAAAACCAATTATCCAGTCCATTTTTCACAAAAGGATTAGTCTGCTTAATTAGTCCTGATGTTTTATTTTATGGAGTAGTTGCTTATTTGGCTAGATTATCTTTCTTGCTTTTGGCATAAGAATAAGCCGATAAGAACATAATATTGATACTGTGTGTGCTATTAGTAAAATGCTCTATTTCCGTGCATCACCTTTCTTGTATGCACGGGTATCTCGTTTTAACTAACTAGAGAACAAAAATCATTGTACTATGTAAATTTGTGTTATTATTCTAAAGAAATTGCCCTTTTTTGAATGGTCTGTTCAGAATATATTGGCTCTAGTGTTTTGATTCTTCTCTTCTGACTCATGTAGCAGGGCGACGGTCGAAGGCGTGATGATAGTTCTATTGCTGTTTTGTTAGCCCAGTGTAGCGAAGGTCATGGCCTAGTCGACTATATCTGTGTGACTGTGATTGTATTTGTATATGTGTTATTACATTAGTAGAGCATGTAACCGTGTCATATGAGAGAAGGAGTCCAGTATGTAATTTGAAGCTTGTGATTACAGTCGTGGAGCTTGTAATTTTTGTTGTCAATGTATCTATAACAGATTTATTCTCGCTGCTGCTATGTGAAGTATTACTTGTGTTTTCTGTCTTTTCTTATTTAAATATGGTTATTTATTCTGTCAAATTGAAATCTAAAGAAAATGATGCTGTCAAAATTGTCCCACTTGAATAGAACCTGACAATTGGGACCCATCTAACTAGTTTACCCAGAAAAAGAAAGACTAAATTTGTCGAATCAAAAAGGCCATGGCCCAAAAAATGGAAAGGCCAAATTATTGGGCTTGGCCCATGAGGCTGACCGAAATTAACAGGGAAAAAATATATAGAAGGCTGAATTATTGGGCTCGGCCCATATAAACACCCAACTGGATCGGGCTGATTCTAATTTTTGACCTTTTCAATTGGTCACAATTTTGCCATGTCAGATTGCCACGTCAGATCCGACGTGGCTTGGGCAGAGAGCCAGTGACCAAAACAAAAGGTCATGGATTCAACGACCTTCTGTTTTGGTCGTAAACATCTACGACCTTCTCACAGAGAAGGTCGCTATAGTCAGTTTACGACTGCCAGCTTTTGACCTTCTGTTTTTGGTCACAAAAATGTCGCAAATGAAAAACCATGACCTTTCAGTGACCAATAGTGGTGGTCACAAGTTGACATATTTCTTGTAGTGTGGATCAGGCGTAGAAGATCCAGAGTCAGCCGCACCGGATCCTGCACCGGATCCAAGGGCGGACTCCTGTTGAGATTCGCCCGCAAACGGCCCGCCACGCGGCTGTGGCAGAATGGGCGCTAGCGACTGCGAGGGGCCCGACCCGCCCGAGCCAGCGCACCCCACACCAGGGCGGCCACATGGGCCGTGCTCGTTCGCAGAGGAGGAGGCCCCGGCCCGCACCGAGGCGGGGGTGGCCCGACCAGGGGATAGGGAGACTACGGGCCCGCCTGGCCGACCGCCTGCCCCGCCTGCTGGCAGCGATCCCGCGGGGGATTCGCTTGACGCAGCTGCAGCGCCAGATCCTGAGGGGATTCGCCTGCCAGAATCAGCATCGGAGCACGCGCCCGGATCTTCTGCATAGTCTGCTGTTGGCTGCATAAAATCATGAGTATTTTCACCGATTTCTTCACTAATTTCTGCACGGTTGGCCGGCCCTGATTCCTGCATACTATCAGCAGACACCTCATCAAGAGTATTAGCCATTGACACAGGACCAGCAGCAGCATCAACTCCCCCTGGAATAAAATTTGGTGATGGCAGGAGATGTGAGGGTAACAAAACAAGTTCTTTGCATAGTTGTGCGCCTGCATTTGGGTGAAGACTAGCAAAAGGAAAAACTTGTTCATCAAACACGACATCGCGAGAAATATAGACTCGTCCGGAGGAGATGTCTAAGCATTTATATCCCTTGTGAAGAGTACTATAACCCAAAAAAGTGCATTGTTTGGAGCGGAACTCAAGTTTGTGCTTATTAAAGGGGCGCAAATTGGGCCATACAGGACAACCAAAAATGCGAAGAAAGCTATAATTGGGTTTAGTGCCAAAGAGACATTCTAGTGGAGTTTGGTTTTTGATGACTCGACTAGGGACTCGATTGATGAGAAATACAGCCGTGAGGAAAGCTTCATCCCAAACTTTAAGGGCATGAACGCATGTGCCAAGAGAGAGAGAGACCAACTTCCACTATATGACGATGTTTCCGCTCAGCGGATCCATTTTGTTGGTGTGTATGAGGGCAAGAGACGTGGTGAGTAATGCCAATGCGCTCAAAGAAAGAATTCAGACTTTGATACTCACCACCCCAATCTGTTTGCATGGCGATGATTTTGCGATTAAACAAGCATTCAACATGAGCTTGAAAAAGACGAAACTTCTCAAACACATCAGATTTGTTCTTAAGCAAATATATCCAACTAAACTTGCTGAAATCATCGATAAAACTGACATAGTATTTTTGCCTGCCTACAGAAACGGGTCCAGGACCCCAAACATCTGAGAAAATTAGCTCTAAAGGAGCTTTGGATTCACTAACTGAGCGAGGATAAGGGAGTTGATGGCTTTTGGCCATCTGACATGCATCACACACAAGAAGATGATCTTGTTTATTTGACACGGGGAGATTAAAATCTCGAACTATTTTCTGGACCACTAGAAGATAGGGATGCCCTAGACGCTTGTGCCACCGGGATGTAGAGGGTTTGATTGCTCCAAGTGCGTGGAGGGGCACTGTGCCGCCCGGTGACTGGAAACAAACGCCATTTACTCTTATTTTGAAGTATGGTCCTCCGGGTATCCTGATCCTTGACAAGAAAAGTTTCAGGGTGAAGCTCAATAAACACGTGATTATCTTTCATGAGTTGATAGGCAGAAAGAAGACTTTGCTCAGAGTTAGGAACATGCAGAATATTGTTTAGTTTCAACGATCCGAGGGGAGTAGATAAAACTGAGTGGCTAATGTGTGCAATGTCCATACCTTGTTCACTGGCAGTGTGGATCTATTCGTTGCTGTTGTAGCGATCCCGAACCGCAAGTTTCTCCAGTTCGCCAGTGATGTGATCAGTTGCACCGGTGTCAAGATACCAATTGGTATCTACACCGTATGAATGAGCCGCGTTGGCAGCACGATGTTGGCCACCATTGCCACCACCGCCGCCACCACCGCCGCCACCGTTGCCGCCACCGCCGCCTCCTGCGAGGTTGCAGACATTGTTGTTGTAGCCTTTGTCGTAGCGCTTTCTGCAGCGCCATGCACCGTGCCCTTCTTCTTTACAGATCTAGCAACGTTCGCGGTCACCGCGGTCACCACCCTGCTTGCGCAGCGCGCCACCAGACGAGCCGCCCCCGGAGTTGTCGTTGTAGCGGGGAGGGCCAGAGTTGTTGTTGTAGCCGCCGCGTCCTCCGCCACCATGACCGCCGCCGCGGCCGCCCCCACGAGATGCAAGGTTGGCGGAGTGGTTGGGGGAGAAAGCCGCCTGCTGAACGGTGATGCGGGCTTCAGCCACCAGGATTAGCGAGAAGAGCTCCGTGAGGCCGATCTGCTGATCCATGGCGGCGCGTGTGGAGATGGCAGAAACAAAACCGTTGTAGTCGGGTTCGTGCACCAGGCCTTGGAGAATTTGGTCGACGAGGTCGTCTTCTCCAAGGGGCTTCCCAGCAGCTGCGAGTTCATCGGCGACGCCCTTCATCTTGGTGAAGTATGCTGCAGCCGAGAGATCCCCCTTGCGCGTGTTACCCAGGGCAGAGCGGAGCTGGATGGTACGCGCCCTGGACTGCGATGAAAAGCTCTGGAGCAGGGCTTGCCAGATGCTAACAGCGGTGGTATGATTGGAGACTTGCATAAGAACGTCACGAGAGAGAGAAGCAATCAGGAACTTAAGCACCTGCTGATCCTGAGTGACCCAGATGGCATACTCTGGGTTCGGCGTGGTGACGATCTCCTTCTTCCCTTCTCCGATCTCCTTCTCAGAGACGAGGACGGCGGCCGGCTCCTTGATCGAGCCGTTGATGTAGCCCATCATCCCTGCCGCTTTGATATGCGGCAGGACTTGCGCCTTCCACACCAGGAAGTTCTTCCTGGTGAGCTTCTCGGTGATGGTGTGGCCGAGCGATGCGAGGGAAGGGGAGGCCATGGCGACAGAGGAGGAGCTGGATGACATAACTAGATGCGTTGGAAGAGAGAGGCTCTGTATACCATGTAGAAAAGAGAGGCTAAAGCGTATGCAATTAGCAAGGACGCGTGCGTGTTAATATAGGCACAATGGTGCGAGATATACAAGGTTGTTGGGCTGTGGATTGATCTCCAAGACACAATCTAGGATAGGACTCAATCCCAAATGCCCAACTATCGTTACAATAGAGAATATCTACACGCACGCACACACGCATATACGGTTATACCGTATGTACAATGTTTAACAGGATGAGGTCACCAGACACGGTGATCGTGCCCCGGAGCGGCAGACATGGCGTGACGTTGGCATTGAGAAGTTTAGCGACCGTCCTGAGTATCTCGAAGCGGATGCCGGAGTACCCCTGGAGCAGAGTGTTGACGCAGACGAGTATGGCCGCCCTCGTTGCAGCAGCTGGTAGAACGTGGCCATGGCCCCCGGTGCTGAAGGCTCCGACGTTAAGAAATTTGATGAAGAGACAAAAATAGGCAAAACAAATAAGGCTTCCATGTATAACCCAGAGACATCACTAATTTCCAAGTTGTTCAATATAATGAATTCGTACCTGATGAGCTCACGCTGGAGAGCGCCAACCTCCTTGGTCCTCCGGTGAGAGGTGGCGCCGAAGCCCGTAGTGACACCGTAGCTGTCGGTGCCGTTTGCCAGTTCATGACCTAGTCGCTGCTCTCTTTGACGCGGCCGCGAGCGGACTCGTCGAGCTCCACCCTGGTGTCGTTGCCGGCGGCCACCGCAGCTACCATGGCGATGGTCAGGCTGGCGCCCTCCATGGTCACCACCGGCCTACGGTACTCCTCGACCATGCGCTTCACGGCCTCCAGATGGCTCCCGGACAGCTCCTCCGCCGCCTTCCCACAGTTCAAGGGGTAGGCCCGTGCTGGCTGCGCGACGCACAAGCCATCGCCGTTGGCAGTGACGTGTGCTGTATTGTCGCACTCCATCGTGGTGTGCAAAGAAGTTGGACAACAAGTAAGCTAGAAACTGGGCAGGTGTATGTGTATTGATCTGGATGAATTCTTCTAGGCGGATTCATCAGGGAGGCTAGCTGTTCTTGGGGAGGAATGGTGGGAGAGGAGGTGCAGGGTGTGGGTTGGCGTGGCTTTGACCGCTTGATCGTTGCAGGTGCGCAAGATGGTTGGTGCGGGAAGAAGAGAGGCTGAGTCATCTACTAATGTAAACATGTGTCGTACTGTCGATAACAATTAGCTCAACCCGTGCGGCGATACGCCGCACCCGTTGATTAGTCGCGACTATGTAGATTATGACCTAAGTAATAGAGTAATAAATAGTCATTCGCTATCAATTAAACAAAAGCAGAACTGTAGATAAGAAGGTCGAAGTTGATAAAGAAGTAAATTTATTATAACCATGTGAATGCATGGACACGAACAGAACGATTAATACTGGCACACCTCTAAGAAGAACTATTTATTGAACCCATATACAGCTCACCCTACATAGTCCGCATAATTCAAAATTACGTGTTACATAGAGATACAAATACACAATGATAAGAAGTCGCAAACAATCTTCGATGGATTACATCATCCTGGTATGTCCTCCTGCAGGATTAGTGCCAGTAATAAAGTGGTATAGAGCTTTTGCAAATTCTTGGACATATCCGATAGGTGGATATGCTCATCAAAATAAACATAGTAAACATGAACAAAATAAGAAAGGTTCAAGTGAAATTATTATCATTTATTCAAGACCCATTTAGTGACACTGTTTATTCTTCCACTAAGGATCATCTATTTATCTATTTATATATAAAAAGTAAATGATGGGTTAATTAGAAGCAAGAGAATTAGTCTAAAAAATTCCACGTTAATCAGAAAATACTAGCCCTTGATCTGGTGGGTCTTATAAAAATATAATCATGTTACCGTTAGATATGCGTAACATATATAGCGTCATAAGAGCATCTTCAACAGCCGCGCTATGCGCCGCGCGCAAAAAACCTGTTTGCCGCGCGCGCTTCGGCTGGTTTAACGCGGCCGCGAGCGCTGGCTCCAGCAGCCGCGCTATAATGCAGCGCGCGCGCGCCGCTCCAGCAGCGCGCAAAAATACAGCGCGCGCGACTCGCCGGGCGCGCGCGAAATGAGTTTGAAACAATTATCAAAATGCAATGAACATGTGAAATTTGTCACAAACATCTTCCAACCAAGTTCATGCCCACAAGTTCATACCCACAAGTTCATCCAACCAAGTTCAAAATGCAAAGTAAAGTTCAAGACATATAAATGAAAGATACATCAAACATCTTCCTCGCCTTCGTCCTCATCTTCCGAAGACGATTCTTCCGCCTCCGAAGATGAATCTTCCTCCCTATCCTCATCACCCATCGCATCACGTGAAGCTCCGACGGTGTTGGCAAGATCTTCAACGGCATCTTCACGGAAATGTGTGTGAGGAGGCACATCAAAAGACATTCCAGCCATGGCCGGAGGTGCACCCATGCCTCCCATAAGAGTAGCGAAACTCATGCCTCCCATGGCGGCCATAGCGTCAGAGGGTGCTCCAAAGCCACCCATGCCTCCCATGGCGGCCGGAGGTGCGCCCATGCCTCCCATGGCGCCGAAGCCGCCAAGGCCACCGCCACCCATGCCGCCAAGGCCACCGCCACCCATTGTGCGGATCATGGCTCTTTTTTGGATCAAGACTTCTTCACGAGCAAGGTTGACATATTCCTTTTGCGCACCATTGAACGAAGATGTGTCCAAGAAGAACAAGTGCTTCTCCCATTCCAACAACCTAGATCGCTCCTCCATGCCCACCTTCCTCTCCTCCAATGCCACTTTCCTCTCCTCGGCGGCCACCCTCCTCTCCTCGTCACTTGATGCATCATCCTACAAGCTTCTTTCCCCTCGCCTTCGTGCCGCCGGAGCCGTCCGCCGCCTTGTTTTTCTTCGCCGAAGTTTTGCCCTTCTTCGGCCGCGCCGCATTGGGGAGCTTCGACGGTGCGGCGGCGGCACGGGACGGTGCGGCGGCGGCACGGGACGGTGCGGCGGCGGCACGGGACGGCGCCGGCGCGACGCCACCCGTCGCCGTGGTCATCTGCGGCGGCAAGAAGAGGTTGTGCACGAGGCCGACGCTCGGCGGAGCTCCGGCGGTGGCGACGCCAATGCTACCCGCGCTAGGGTTTCTGGCGGTGGCGGCGGCGGCGGCGGCGTGGGGGTCGCGGCTGTACAGCGGGGAGAGCGGGGTGCCGATCAGTGGCGGAGCTAGACAAGATCTTCAGGGGGGGCCAAACACAAATTATGCATGTTTGGAGGGGCCAAAGGCTCTAACTTTTCTAATCTAAGCAGGCTCTTAAAAAAATTCATGGCTTTTAGCAATGATGGGGGGCCACGGCCCTGCAGGGCTCCACATAGCTCCGCCAATGGTGCCGGTGTGCGCGTCCATGGGTGGCACCGGCGCCGGCGCGCGCGGGGCGTGGGAGAAGGAAAGGAGAGAGTGCGGCACGAGCGTCGAGTGTGCCGCGCGCTGTAGCAGACGCCCGAAATATGCCGCGCGGGATGGCGTTTCCGACAGCGCGCCCAACTCGGTATAGCGCGCGCGCCGTTTTTGCGCGCCCGCTGGAGTGACCCTCCGCGTTGCGCGCGCGCTAAAACCGATGATGTTGCTCGCTTTTCATGCATGTGTGCATCTCCTTCCTCAACAGTTCGTGAAATACATGCTGCTGCCACCCATCCATCGGTTATTTAATTAGGTCCCCGGTTGCTTGGCAAGGAGTTGTTGGAGTGCCAGCTTTAGGAGATAACTAGCAAATATGCCCGTGCGTTGCAATGGAAGACAAAAAATTATGGCTAACCAAAAATATGACTCAGTATCCTGATATATGAGCATACTCTATTTTAACACAGTGGCTCACCATGTTGCCATTTTTTTCTCACCCGAGCCGATGATGGTCGCGATGTCCACGTGATCACAATGCATTCGACGTGATAAATCGCAAGGCTATGAGTTTGTTAGTGCATGCTACAGTTGTCATTATGTTGCGCAAGGGAATGTTTAAAATTTTAAAATGAAATCTCGTTGACCACGAACTACTCCCAACGCCAAGACATATAAAGACTTTCAAAAAACTAAATCCTAGACATAAAATACTTTTGAATTAGTGAACAGTTTTCGGAATCGACAAACATTTTCTTTTGAATTTTTTTATTTTCTCAAAAGAATCATGAACATTAGTTCTGTTCACAAAAAACTAAATGCATGAACCAGTTTCGAATTCATTAATTTTTTTTGACTCAATAAACACTTTTTGAGTCGATGAACTTTTTTAAAAAATTGGAGAAAATTTTAAAAAACAATTTTTTCGTGAACATTTTCTAAAATGTCATGGAATTTTTTTCAGATTCCCGAATATGTTTTCAATACACAGTCATTTTTTCAAAATGATGAACATGATTTTATTGTCCAACCATTTTTTTCAAATTGTGATTTTTTTTTATAATTTTGCGAACATTTTTGCAAAACCACCAACATTTTTTGAATCCGTATTTTTTATGATTTCTCAAAGTTTTTTTTTTAAAGTCATAACTTTGGAATATTAAAATCCCGAATTAATTTAAAGAAGAAAGAAGAAAGAAAACAGAATGAGAAAAGAAAAGACAAAAAAATAAAATGAAAAAAATGCGTGAGAAAAGAAAGATAAAATAGATGTGGAAGGTGGGGATCAAACCCCGGTCTCATCGTTGGAGGAGCGATCTCACGACCACTCGGCCACCCGTAGTTCCGTGACTTCTAACTGTCGCGGCCCTATAAAACAACCAAGGCGGCGGCGATTTTTTCCAAAAACTGAATCGTTTTCCCACTTACGGGTGGCATTGGTGGGTAATTTTTACCAATTTAGAGGGTAATTATAATGACGGACGACAGAATCCCAATTTGCTTTATTATTAGGTAAAGATTGTTTGATTATTTATTCTTTTAACTTTCTATATATATGCACCTTGAGGAGCTTTGGGGCAATATATCAAGAGAGAATATGTGAGACATAAAATCCCAGTCAAACTCAAGTTCTTAGGGAGACACCAAACGACCCCAACACTGGGCTATGAGTCCATCCAGTATGTATCTTGATTGGATCTAGGGAATTATGTCAATAAAAATTTGGAAAAAAAATGAAGCCGATACATTGAGTGTGATAACATGGAGTGTCTCAAGGTAGTTATTCGACTGGACGACTATGGCATTAGCAGCACCAACTTATTTTCCCTACGCTATAAATTCTATGTAAAAAATACAATGCAGATGTTGACACCAGGTTTTGGCATGACATAAAAAGAAAATGGGATGGCTTCGAGTGAGAGGGTTTTCAGCATGGAAAGTTTCACATCGCTGAGAGGAACAACTTTGATGTTTAACTCATAGCCATCCGACCTCATCTCTAAGGCCGAAGTTGTGCTCAAAGTACTGGATTTTGTATTCAGAACACTGTTCGGCTGATTAAGCCCCCAAGACGGCCTCGTATGGAAGAATTATCTACACGAATTGTCTTCGTATCGTCGAAACGATCGATTTTGATATAAAGATCGTCACAATCCGAAGTCGTATACAAAAGTTAGAGCTCGCACAACGAGACCCTCCAGCGAGCAAAATATGTCGCCCGGAATCAGACACATATGTGGGTGTGTCTGATGAGATGCGTGAATAATTTGCTGTTTTGCATGAGCGATTTGACCTTCGGGGTGACCTCTAGTGAAAAAACGTTCAACATGAAAGTTTTTCGTCTCGTCGAAACGGTCAAGATTGCTTTTGGACTCGTTTCCATCCGTGGTCGTTTACTGCCTCAAACATGACCCGCAAGGTGCAGCCAGGTTGTAAACCGAACCGTTTTGGAAAGTTCGGATAAAACCAGTCCGAATTTGACTAGGGTTTTGGACGTGAATTGATGCAATTTTATTGTAAGGAAAGCCTAGATGAATCCTTTTCTTGTACGGGAAGTCCAGCCGCCTCTTATATATGTTGGGGGTGACGGCCATTGAACAACACACAATCGATCAATCAATTTACCACTTTTTATCTTTTATCTTTTCTCCTTAACCCTAGTTCTTCTTCTTCCTCGTTCTTCGTTCGTTCTTCTTCATTGCAGAGCGGCGAACCTCGAGGCCCTAGGGGCGATCAGGTCGACCTATGGCAGCCCATAGCCGGCGCGTGCCCAGATGGGGTCCCTCCCGGGCGTGTGGGGTTTCGGGTCCCAAAAGCGCCGGCTTGCTGTCTTGCGTATCGCGCTGGAAGTCGGCCTCCCGCGGTGTGAGTTGCGGAGTATCTCCCTCGGCGCCGCGGGTACACATCGACGTGTTCGTGTGACGCATTCCAGCGTCAACACACTTTTTGGCGACTCCGCTGGGGACGAAGCTTTGAACGGTCTCCAGCCCGTTCTTGCTACGAAGAGATCGTCATCAAGTTGCTGCAATCTACAAAGGTAATATGAACACCCAATTCCCCTTTGTAGATGCAAATAATCCATATGTTGTTGCTGGATCACCTATTGAGCATAATGTATCGGCTAGCCCTAGTTTTATCAATCATGCATCTAATTATGTGCAAGGGCCGATGCAAAACAATCTTCATGTTTCAAATTCTTATAAATTTAGCAACATGCAACATATGTATCCCAACTCCCATGCATCGGCAACCCCACAAATTCATATGCCGATGAGCAACATGATGAGTTCGATTAATCAATTTGAAACACCCAAGTTAGAATTTCCAATGCCATACAAGAAAGTGTTTCACCCTTTTATTCATCGGCAGCTAATGTGCAATATAGTAATCCAACCATGTCGATGAATGAGAGAATTGGCCATGCTACTAATGGCTATTTGGCCAGTTACTCTCAACCATCATATGCTACACCTCATGTTAGTAATTCTTCGGCACCATACACAACTGTAGATGCTCATAATTCGGCTTCACACCTTCCTGGTTATAGCCGAATGAACGTAAATTTTACAGGAGCGGTTGTGCCCAACATTGTAGAAGATGAGGTAGTGGTGGCTGCATTGAAGAGTTTAGCCCAAAATAAGAGAATTAGTGCTCTTTGCCTTGAACAACATGAAAAGGGGCTATTTCATGATTATGCCGCAATAAAAGTTAGAGTTTTGCAAGAAGATGAATCTTTGCCAATTGATAAAATTGGCGAGCAAAAGTATGGTCTTACAACACTGCATATGCCTTCACCTAGTACTACATCATATTATACACCCCCTACATAATTGCAAAATTTCGGCAACACCCGTGTGTCATTGCCGAAAGAATCTAAAAGCATTGGGGGGCAATCATATCTGAAGTGGGCTGAAATTGAGAAAAAGCTTAAAGCTAATTTTGCCGCTCGCCGTCAGAAAGAAATAGAAAAAGAATTGGCTCAGATAAAAGAAGCATTGCCAATTGGTACTATCAATGAAAAGAAGGATGTTTCGGAACATGAAAGTGCTTCGGTTGAAAAAACTGAATCAAGTAGCATATATTCTGAATCCATCAAATCCAACGAGGCAAGCATTATTGAGAAAGGGCATGGCAAGCATAGGAAAACAACGGTGCTTGATTTTTCTGAAGTTAATGGAACCTACTTCCTGCCCTATGAGTTCCGTGCCGTAGAAATTGACAAGCTTCAAGGACAAGAACAAGTAGCCGAACAAAGTTTGGCCGACAAAAATCTTCAAAGCAATGATGCACGGATTCAAGAAAAAGATGATGACAAGGTGTTGGGGAGCCATCCAAAGACGAAGCAAGATGTTCTTCAGATGGCACCACTATCATGCTCTCCCAACATATTTGAAGAGGTATGCATAGCGAGTAATTTACCTATTTTCAGATTTGGTCGCAACTTCATTATTGATGCATCTATAAGAAATATTCTCATAAGTAATTTTGAAAGACCAATGAAGAAGGGTAATTTACTTGTTAGCAATAAAATTGTTATGGAACATATCGGTCAAACCATTGCGCCATTTATAAAGACCGATAATGACTTATTGTTACAACCAAAGCTTTCCCCATTGCTTTATCTAAACTTCATATCTAGTTGGGTAGCTTTGTTTATTTCGTACTTGGCTTGCACTTGGTCTCAACTGAGACATGTATGTTCTAAATATCTTCGTTTCAGAAATTTAAAGCCAAGGTTAAATTCTATTGAGAAAACCGATGCTAATACAACATCTTATCCAAAGACATCGGAGATAGAGTGGAAAACACAATGCATAGCCGAATTGGGAGATTCCAAATCTGAAACATTCGTTTGCTTATCTCCAAAGCCGTTCAAACAGCAAGATCGGCTAGAAAACAAGAAGTATATCTTCAATTCAAGCATGTGTGATCAAATATTTGATTTGTTGCTGAAAAATAATTACATTACAATTCTCGATCACCATGTTAAGCCATCAATCCAAGGACGAATGTATTGTAAGTTGCATAATTCGTCCAAACATAATTTTGAGGATTGCAACATGTTTCGGCAAATAGTTAAATCGGCCATTGAAAAAGGACGATTGAAGTTTGTTGAAACACCAAGAGATGACTAGTCTATTCCGATTTGTCCCGATGGCAAAAGGTTTTTGCATCGGCTGCTTTAAGCCGATCCATTTAAAGAGAATATAAAAACTGCAGGTGATGGGATCAAGGTTTCAAGTAAATAAGTTGTTGAAGAGCATAATGAACATAATCTTGAGGGCGAGAATTTCATCGAAGCTACAATGGAGACGCCAAGGACTGAGGGGCAGCAAGCAAATCCAATGATCGATGAAAGCAAACCAAAAGAAAACAAAGGCCGAAATAAGCGCAAGTGTAAGAGATCAAAAATCACCTTTGCTGAATTATTGGATAAATATCAAAAGATGAGTGAAGAGAAGAATGCTTATCGGCCAAATCATGCAAAAAAACCAAGATCACCCCCAAGGCGCAAATATGAGGATTGGTATTGGCAAAGTGATAATTTTAATGCAACATATTCATATCCTTATTTTGGGGCGCCAATGCCAATGCCGTGGATGCCTCCCTATGCTCATATAGATACATATTCATCATGGGACAGGTATGGTACAAGGGCACATTCTCCATCTTATTCTAGACCATCTCACCAATGCTATGCAACTCCAAGAAGATCAACATTTGAACAATCACGTATCAAAGACCGTTTCAATCATAAGGAATCGGTCCAGAGCTCAAGGAAGAAGAAAGAGATGGTAAAGCAAGTTTACCGCATGAAAAGAGATGGTCGTAAATGTGCTACTTCAGATTTGATCTCAAAAAACAAAGAGCCAATTAAAGTGTTGACATTGGCTACAAAAGGCAAAGAAGTGAAGCAATCAATTGATAAAAATCAGAGTGCCAAATCTGAAGAAAATAAGTTGAGGGTGCCCAAGGCCCAGAAAGAGTTGCCATTGGTTGAAACAAAATCACAGTCGAGGTGTTCACTCGGCTTATCGTATTGGCAAAAGAAGGAATTACAAAATCTTAGTGCACAAGAGCTTAGAAAGAGGAACATGGCATGGGTTCCCAAGAGGATCAATCAAAACAAAAACGATGTGCATGCTTCAATTGCAACAAGTACAATAAAAATGAAGAAGGAGAATGATGGAAGCAACAAACAATTAAGCCGAAGATGTGCTTCACAACATCAAAATCTTCGGTTAGCACATCATCCATTTTCTTCAACAATGCCATTGATGCCTTTGCCATGGAATTCATCCACAGGTATGATCAGTTATCCTCCATGGACTTATTTTGATCCATGGATGCAACATAATTTTCTATATGATGACAGAGTATTACCAAATCACTATACATTTGGTTAGTTACATTTTTGTTGCTAAAACAAAGGAGCCGAAATATTTTATTGCTATTTTATTTGTTTATTTCGGCTATACATGTTTTAATGGATGAATTCTACATGAACCTCATGGTTATGGCTGATACTTAACTATCATCCTAAGAAACTATCTGATCATGGCCGGTGTGGAATTCTAACACCGTCCTTAGTTCAATTGGAACCGAGACAAGGTACATGTTAAGTGATATTAGCTTTGTCTCTCTAGTACTATGGAGATTATATTTTGATGGTTCAATTGGTAGCAATGACCAAAGTGTTGGTGTTGTTTATTTATCTTCATATGGAGCTAGTTTGTGAAGCCTCATGCCGCTTAAGATATTTTTGCACAATGATCAAAGCCGAATATGCATTGTTATTCGGATTGGAGCTTTGCCTTGCTATAGGTGCTATACATATTGAGGCTTCTGGTGATTCGTTATTAGTAGTGCAACAAATATCCAAGGGTTATCAATGTTTTGACGGATCACTTATAGTTTATCTTTTGGTATGTCTAGATGCAAGATTTACCTTGGGTTGCTTTGAAATTGTTCATATATCTAGGCATGGCAATTCGAAAGAGTTGGCATAGCAAGCGTCTGGCTACTATGTTAACCATGGTGTATTGCATTTCTATCAATTGCCGATGCTAGGTCTTGTCAACATAGGTAAGGCTGAATCGAAGCCCACCGCTTCGGCCACTAATGAATCTTTTATGCAGGCGAAGTAAGGATTGGAGGAAGTTCATTCTTGATTAGCTGCAAAATCCTAGCAAAAGGGTGAACAATATGGTTCGGAGGATGGTTTTGATCTATGAAACCTTATCACCGGATTGTTATAGAAGCTGAGAAGTTTCCACCCAAGTTTGCATCAAGAGGTTCAAACAAGCAATGGCCGATATATACTTGTCGTCCTAAGAACATGCAAAATGGCCGATGGAGTGTTGACATCGTCCTTAGAACAAGCTATGCGGAAGTTATTTTTCGGCACACAAACTTTGCCGAAAAACAGGGGGGCATGTGTTGACACCAGATTTTGGCATGACATAAAAAGAAAATGGGATGGCTTCGAGTGAGAGGGTTTTCAGCATGGAAAGTTTCACATCGCTGAGAGGAACAACTTTGATGTTTAAGTCATAGCCATCCGACCTCATCTCTAAGGCCGAAGTTGTGCTCAAAGTACTGGATTTTGTATTCAGAACACTGTTCGGCTGATAGACGGCCTCGTATGGAAGAATTATCTACACGAATTGTCTTCGTATCGTCGAAATGATCGATTTTGATATAAAGATCGTCACAATCCGAGGTCGTATGCAAAAGTTAGAGCCCGCACAACGAGACCCTCCAGCGAGCAAAATATGACGCCCGGAACCAGACACATATGTGGGTGTGTCTGATGAGATGCGTGAATAATTTGCTGTTTTGCACGAGCGATTTGACCCTCGGGATGACCTCTAGTGAAAAAACGTTCAACATGAAAGTTTTTCGTCTCGTTGAAACGGTCAAGATTGCTTTTGGACTCGTTTCCATCCGAGGTCGTTTACTGCCTCAAACATGACCCGCAAGGTGCAGCCAGGTTGTAAACCGAACCGTTTCGGAAAGTTCGGATAAAACCAGTCCGAATTTGACTAGGGTTTTGGACGTGAATTGATGCAATTTTATTGTAAGGAAAGCCTAGATGAATCCTTTTCTTGTACGGGAACTCCAGCCGCCTCTTATATATATTGGGGGTGACGGCCGATTGAACAACACACAATCGATCAATCAATTTACCACTTTTTATCTTTTATCTTTTCTCCTTAACCCTAGTTCTTCTTCTTCCTCGTTCTTCGTTTGTTCTTCTTCATTGCAGGGCGGCGAACCTCGAGGCCCTAGGGGCGATTAGGTCGACCTAGGGCAGCCCATAGCCGCCGCGTGCCCAGACGGGGTCCCTCCCGGACGTGTGGGGTTTCGGGTCCCAAAAGCGTCGGCTTGCTGTCTTGCTTATCGCGCTGGAAGTCGGCCTCCCGCGGTGTGAGTTGCGGAGTATCTCCCTCGGCGCCGCGGGTACACATCGACGTGTTCGTGTGACGCGTTCCAGCGTCAGCAGCAGAGTGATGCTTAATTAATGAAATTAAGTGAAATAGAAACAAAATATAGTTGGTGTTTCAGATGCCATAAATCTCAACACTCCAGTATGACACCCTCTGTCGATGAAACTGTTAGTCTTATCCAATCTACATATATCCTTGCCTGACATGATATATATACATCATGGCAGAGAATAATGAGTTGCAGAAAGTGTATATTCTCATACTATATGTCAATTTTGAGATAAGTATTTCCATGTTCAGATCATGTCACTGTATGGATATGTTATTTTGTAGGAGAAGAGGATAGACATTGTGGTCGGCCAGTCGGAAGATGGAACACGTTATTTTCTAACAATATCTCTTCCATGTGTGGATCTTGACCTCACCGTGGCCGTCCTTGCGATGCCAGTCCTCTCATCTGTGTGGCCTTAAGTCTTCTCCGGGAGCTCCACCAGGAAGAAATTTTTTTATAGTTCCCAGGTGAATATGAACTCATTTTGTCCGTTATAGTCAGGCACATTGCTATTGTCCTGGTCTTGACGGCACAGCGTTGGCCTAAATTACGGTTGTGCTAGCTTGCTAGCTATGATGCTGATGCAAGGTATGCATAGATATTCTCCAATTCCAATCTGCATAATGCATTGCTCTGGATGTTCATATTACTGTTCTGCAATTCCACCTTATATATATGTTGATGCATTAGCAGCATTACCAAGTCCATGTCTGCGTGCATCCATAAGAAAAAAGAGTCAAGTGAAGTCTGCATGCAAAGGTATGCATTGATATATCATATTCCACATTTCCAATCTACATACGTACTCATGCATAGTCCAGGTCTTCGTGTTGGTATTGCTAGGAAGAGTTTGCAAGTCAGTGTAACTAAAACAATTTGTGATATTAGATACTCATGGCATTCTCGCCGCCGATTACACACGACACCTAAACAGAATTGAGGAGCGAACCAGTGAAATAAGAAAAACATGACGGGTTGAGGAACGAGACAACAACGAAAGCGTGGCTGCACAGGCATGGTAGCAGAACGAGCCTGGAGATTTTCTGGCCGAGCTCTTCAATAGCATCGCCTTCATGATCCCATGAAGCACGAGGTTGGTCCATCTAACAAGAACCTGTTAATTACCTACCAATGGTGTTTTGATGATTAAATAATTACAGATGTATGATTCGTTCTAGATCACATGGTGTTTTGATCTACTTATGCTCAATTACTTATTGTTCTTGCATAGCACCACAATTGGATGTAGAAAAATAATTTTATTTTTGGTCACACACATGCTCAATTGTTTAGCGTCCTGGTAATTTACTAATTGCAGATGTATGATTTAGTGTTATGCCCTTACTTGGAATCTTACTGCCACAATATGGATGACTTGTCTAGGTATTTGGAAACATTTGAGATGTTTATGGGACCTTCATGCTGTAGGTTGGCATAGTTTCAGTTTCAACGAGGGAACAAAAGAACATGGTAATCGGAGTTTCCAACAGAAGGTGGATAGTCACGTATATTTAACTCGTATAATGTGCGATTGAGGCTATTGCGCTGGCCATAAATTAGAGATGTGTAGAGAAGCAAGTAACCTATTGATTTGTGAATAATTCTTGTGTAAACATACTTCATAGGACTGCCGATGTGGCGCTGACGATGGATGAAGAGAAATTCAGCAGGATAGAAATACAACTCATGAGTCCTCAAGTACACCCATTATTCTGTTCACTCAGTTGATTTATGAGCACCTATTGTGCACTGCACTCCATACATCTATGTATATGCCTTTTTTTTGCCAATGCAGAAGACCAAATGATTTATGCCAATGTTGATTAATCATTTAATATGCTTGCCTGTCAAAATCTCTTCTCACGTTAGAGTTTTTTCTCTCTCTAATGTTCCCTCAAAGATATAACTAGCATGTCATTATAATCCTGATCACTTTTCCAATATTTTGTTCTCAGATCAAATTACAGTGTCGACTTTCTGTTCGGTTTGATACAGGCTACTGCTTGCACTCTGGGATAAAACGATTAATTTATGGTTTAATTGTAAGTTGCTTCAGTCACACAGTGGTGTAATGGGAAGAAAAGTAGTGCTGTGCTTAGAACCTTTGGTACAACTGCTTATTAAAATGGTTAATACACTATGCACCTTTTGTGGTTCTACAGACGACTGTCAGTGAATAATTTATATGTCATCCATGAGGGTTTTGAACATATAATTGTTACTACCTCCGTTCCAAAATTATTGTAGTGCTTTTTGTTCTTAACTTTCTAAACAAAATGTTTCTGAGCTTAAAAAGACGCACTCTTTGGTGGATAAATATGCCACCTGCGAGTAATGTATTTTGTACCTACATTCTTGGCCTGTGAATTTCCACATGTCAGTTCATATCTTCCAATGTAAGAATTTGGCACTGCTTAGGGCAATCTTTTTGCATGATAATGCGACACTGCGGGATAATGGGTAGAAATACTTATGATTCTCTTAGGTAGTGCATATGATGATGTGAAGGAGACATATTATCTTAGGTAGTGCACAACCGAAAAGGTAATAATATTTATGTTTTAAAATGATAAGATGGTGCATTAAAGAAAAATTTCTTCACAAATTTGGATACAAAACTTATTTGCTTCTACCATCGATTTAAAAAATGCTAGGATTGGTCAAAAGAAAACAACATGATTAGATTTTTTTTGTTCAAAATTATTCCAACATTCCACTCAAAATGCTATTTTCATTATCAATTCAAACAATGGTCAAATTTGTATCTTACAAATTATTAATGAGAGGTGATGTATCTTGGAACCAAGAGAGTAAAGGAGACAAACATATCTGGATAAGATAAACATATTCAATTGCCAGTCAATGCGGACGAAATATTTTGTTGTATACATCCAGTACCACATACAAACTACAAGATCTCAACTCCTACTCATGTTATGCCACGTAGAAACTCTCGCCTGGCACGATATCCAAACTTTGGTTCTATGTATTAATATATTATCACATATAAATAAATTAATACTGACATGATTACAAAGGAAACAACAAATACATATTTTTATAAACTACCCCAATGCTAAAATGACGGCCTCACATTAAATTCCACACTCTAAATATGATGCCCTAACACTGAGTTCAACACCCTAAAGATGATGGTTATTGGGTTAGGAGCATGGTTATGACATTAGATTCCAAATTTCTATAGACATATCAAATAATGCATTATCATGGTAGAACTTAAAATTTCTAGCCCGCACATCAGGCGGGCCACTCTGCTAGTTTAGTAGAATAATTGCTCAGCATTAAGTGGACAATCAATGTGCCTGATGACATTTAAATATGGCGAGTACTACGCGCCGGCGCGCCGGCCGAAACTTTCGGCCGGTCCACTGCCAGCCGCATGATTAAAACAATTCGTACCATATGATTGAATTAAAAAACGAATCGTCGTCTACCTGTTACTCTTTCAACGACGCAAAGAAAAAGCTCTCTTCTGCCATTGACGTCCCTAACAACCTTCCTCACCATGGATACAAGAGCGCCCCCACCTTGAAGTGCCGCCGATTCGCCGACACTCGCCTTCTCCGCCGGCTCGCCGCCACTCGCCTTCCCCGCCGGTTCCAGCAGGGCGCCGCCGTAGCATCCAGTCGTCGCCCTCGTAGCAACGTCCGCCATTTGTAGAACGCATGATGCCTCTGTCCTTGTAGCAACTAGTCGCCGCCGTCGTAACACGCCCGTCGCAGCAACACCACACCGCCGGCCATAGCTCTCGACATCGCCACTCATACTATCGTCAGCCGGCGGCGCTGGTTTTTGAAAGATTCACGGTGGAAGCTTTTTTTACACCGGTTGAAGCTTTTTTGCTGTATGGTTGAAGCTTTTTCCGATTCTGATCGAAGCTCTTTTTCACACGGGTCGAAGCTTTTCTCGATGCTGGTTGAAGCTTTTCTCCACGTTTGAACCTGTCCTCTACGCCGGTCGTAGCCCTTTTCCATGGTTGAAGCTTTTTTCTCCGATGTAGCAAAAAATTCCATCAGTTCCAGCTTCTAGTTTGCTGGTTGCAGCAAACTTTGCGCCGCAGTTCATCGTCGTGGCAGTGCCCCATGCCGGTTGCAGCAAAACAGTTGGCCAGTTCCAGCATATGGTGGTGTCGTTGGAAGCAAACGAGATTGCCGGTTGTAGCTCCTCCTGCTGCAAGTTCTAGCAACAACGCCGGCAGCTTGCAGCACCTATGGTGGCCGGTTCCAGCACCCACGGTGGACGCCGGCAGCTTGTAGCTTTGGCAGGAGGCGCCCCTAGCAAACCTCACCATTGACGCCCCTAGCAGCTTGTCCATGGCGCAAAAAATATCCCCTTCCTAGATGGCTTAGAATCCGGCCATGGCCTACGCCCAGCAGATGAATCCGGCCATGGAGCTTGCAGCAGCAAGGCACCGCCGCACGGTGATCTATTTTGGGAGGTCCCCACTGTGGTTTGCTGATGGGAGGAGGGGGAAGCATGGCGCAGGCACAGAAAGGGGAGAGAGTAGCGAGAACGGAGATGAGATGCGGCCGGTGGAGAAAGAAGATAAGAAAGAGAAGCTGTTTCTAGACGCGTGGGGCCGAGCGCGTGGCGCCCGTGTGTGCGACCGGTGGAACGTTTCGGCTGGAAACGTTTCCCTTTAAATATTGTCAAATGTATCATACACCCAAGTCAAAAGATGCCTCGACTATAAAAGAAAGAAAGATATAACATCTACTTCGATTTTATTCAATGGTAAGTATCATGCAGAATCATTTTGGTGCTTCTCAACGGAAGCACTTCTGTGATAGCTAGGAGTACCATTCAGAAGATGCCACGACTCTAAAAGAAGAAAGATATAACAACTATTTCGATTTTATTCAATGGTAAGTATCATGCATAATCATTTTGGTGCTTCTCAACGGAAGCACTTCTGTGGTAGGAATACATTCAGAATATAGTTCCACTCTATAAAAGAAAGAAAAAATTAACAACTAATTCGGCCTTATTCAATGGTAAGTGTTGTACAGGGCCATTTTGGTGCTTCTCACTCAAAGCACTACTATGAAAGAACAATGAAAATAGCGAACCTTGTTGGACTGAGATGTTGTTTCTTGCACCCATTGTTCTCGCTGCGTGCAGTCCCAACTTCCACCAAACCATCCTCGGCTTGTATAGATGATCTTGGGCAGTTGGACGTGGCCACCTCTTCTCCATGTACAGATCCCTCAAAATATAAGCAAAATGATACAAAAGGTTTGCCAAAAAATCGAAGAGAGACTACATCTACATGTGAAGGAGTTGCTGGCTGCACACATCCAGCGCACTGCCGGAAACACATGACACAAATAATGCATCGCACGGGACTGTTGGCTAAGAGAGGGAGGCAGCCGCCGCGCGAGTGTTGTCCCGCAGTTCAGATGAAGACAGGGCAACAGGGAGCTAGAGCGCTCCTCGCGCTGTCTTCGGCGGGGCGCCGGCGTCCTGGCATGAGATCGACATGGCAGGCGCGAGCTAGAGCCGTGTTGGATATGCTCCGGGCGCCGGCAGGTTGGGCCAGCTCGAGGTCAAGAACACCGACTCCTCGTCCTCAGCGTTGACGCGGTACGAATTGTCGGGCCGACCCCGCAGGTGCCGGCGGCATGGCAGGCAGGATGCTAGAGGCAGTGGAGGGCAAGGCGATGTAGCGAGATGGCAGCTTGCTGACGACGACGTGGAGGCGAAGGACGGCTCGGGATGACAGGGGTCTGGCGACCTGGACGAGCGCAATCGTGATACTGACGGCCAGGGGAAGATCCATCAGCAGCGCCTCCCATGACCATATTTCAGACCTCTACCGAAAAACTGAATGCATGTAGTGCCACCGCGGTCGCCGGCCTCCTCGAGGACCTCACACCTTCCGTATAGCCCACGCGCAGGGACTCGTCCAACTCCTACCCGCCCTTGGGGAACACCATGCATGCTTCTGTTAGCTGATCACCGGCACCTCTAGCTCGACGTCGCTGTCACCTCCGTCATACACCAGATGAGTATTTAACCAAAAACTACCACATTTCATCGATCTTCCCACAAACTACCACTTTATGAATTTGCGCCGTAAACTACCACTTTTTTGCTAATCTGTGACTAAAAACTACAAAATCGATTTAATGACTGACTAGCAAAAATTAAACTTGATTATGACAGGTTGGGACCACTCGTCAGGGCTGACATGGCATTCAGTTGTTTGACGGTTTGCGTTGACTGTTAAATTACAGATGAACATTTTATCGAACACTTGGTGTGCACCGGCAATTGCAACCACCCGCTCAGGAGGCGCTTGCCGCCGCCGGCAGGATCTCTACGACCAAAGCAAGAGGATCTCGGCGGGCACCCAGGAGGAGCTTTGCCGCTGTCGGCGGGTCTCTACGACCAAGCAGGAGGAGCTCGAAAGTCATGGCGTCGCCTCTACCGCTGTTGCTGGTAGGAGCTCGCCGCTGCTGGGCAAGCTGGCCGCCGTGCTGGCCTCCGCACAACCGGGCGATCTGGTTGTCGGCCGCCTCTAGCCGTTGCCATGGGCAGGAGCTCGCCACCGCCGGGCAAGCGCTGGCCTCCGCGCAGCTGGGCGAGCTAGTTGCCGGCCGCCTCTAGCCGCTGCCGTGGGCAGGAGCTGGTCACCGCGCTGGTCTCCGCGCATCTGGGCGAGTTCCTGGTTGCCGGTCGCCTCTAGCCGCTGCGCCGGCAGAGATCGCCGCTGCGTTGGTTGGCCTCCGAGCTGACGGGCGGGCTGGCCGCAGCGCCAGGCGGTGGTAGCTTCTCCTTGCTGCCGCGCTTCTCGAGGCCGGCGTGCACTGCATGGATCAGCTCTCGTCGTCGCCGCGCACGTCCAGGCGCTCTCCTCTCTATAGCAGCAGAGCAACGCACGCAGGACTAGCAAGCCGCCGACGGGCCAGAGCAGTGTGCGCAACACCAGGACATGATTCAACGAGGCAGGGGGACATGTATTTGTTGTGGCTGAACGACAAAAGCAGCACTAGCGAGTAGCGACATGCCGGCGGCGTGGTGATCGGACTTGGAGCAGATGTAGGCATGTAGCAGCTGGCTGCCGCCCACGTACGAACTTAACGGTCAACCAAACGGCGTTGACTTACAATGCCATGTCAGCACTTACATGCGGGCCAAGCCTGTCATAAGCGCTTTAAAATGGACAAATCAGTTGATTTATAGACATGGTAGTTTTTAGTCACAAATTAGCAAAAAAATGATAGTTTTCGGCACAAATTTATAAAGTGGTAGTTTATAGACATGGATCGACGAAATGTAGTAGTTTTGGGTTAAATACTCTAGATGGGGCACCTCGTGCATGATGCGCTGACCAGGCCACCCAGGCACTTCACGAAGACATGCTCCGGGGAGCGCTGAACTCCACTGCTTGGTCCTCCTAGGCACAAGCAACGACGGCACCAACGCGTCGTCGGCCGGTCCATCGATGGGTCTCCCCACGCCGGTGAAGCGCGTATCTCGCCGTCGTGTTTCCTCGAGTCTTGTGGTTGCGTGTCCGACATTAGCATGACGGTTGCGTCAGCCGGGGTTGCAGTCGAGGCGGTCCTCGAGGAACTTGGTGGCCTTGAGCAGCGTCTTGCCGGAACAGCCCTGGATGCTTCTGCCCCTGCGCGGCGGCACACACCACCAGCCGGCTGAGAATTGATCGCGCCACTGCTACCCCTGTGTCGATATCCGCCGCAGCTGCCGTCGGAGAAGGCCATGGCGGAAAGTCGGCGGGCCAGGCCGGACTGGCGGTGGCCAACGGCGAGGCACGGGACGAAGGCATACAGGGTTAAAATCTATCACTAAATGCAATCACGGACGCGCGATTGGCAGAAACCAGAATGGAAGGCGAACGGATGAGAGTGTGTGGTATTTATAGCAAGCAAGGACGAACCAAAAAACAAATTGAAGACAACCAGCCAATGCAATAAAGAAATAGGTAGAAAGATCGAGGAAAGCGGCAGCCGACTATACAGGAGGACTGAAAGGCACGGCCGAAGCGGCAGCCGCCATGAGAACAACGCATGTGGTGTACAACAAATCCAAAATGGAAATAGCCAGCAACGTGGCATTCCCCCACGACAGCAACACGCGCAGGCAGACACGTACAAACTACGGAAAGAAAACAAAACACTTGAAGAAGGAGAAAACAAAGCGGCAATCAAAGAGGAAGCATGCACAGCCAACCACAAAACGACAAAGACGACATAGTCAAATCGGCAACTAAATACACAAATCATGCATGCAAACCAATGGAAACTACCCGATCATGCACACACATGCAAGCCAATAGCATCCTGCGACAGGAATCCACCCGCAATCGCTATAAGCACACGGACATGCACCTGGGCTAGGTCCCCCAATAAATCACGTGTCACATCTCGGTTGATCAAGTTTTCACTGATAAGAAAAAGTCAAAAAAACCTGGTAAATTAAACCTGGCTGGATTTAGTATATTAGTAATGTGGTGGCTGCGTCCACAATGCATAAACTACTACTACTATAGGAAATCTTAAAAAAAAAAACAGCGACGGTCTTTGCATTGACAAAGTATATATGTGGGCTTGTGACCCCATATAGCGAGTGGGGCTCTGCATGCTCTGGACAACAGGAGTTGTTATCTGCTAATGGTTCATGAGCAATGCTTTCACTTTCACTAGTACTAGTGGTTGGTGCCTGTCATTGCGGGCCTCTTGAGAGGAAGATGTGCGTGTATTTTTTTCTCTCAGAAAAAATCTCAATTTTATCTTAAAATTAAAAACAAAACTTTCTCACAACATGTGAACATCACATCCATCTAAAAAAGACTAAAAATCATTCTTAAAATAAAAACGAAACAAAAATCTCACTTTCATCTTTCAAAAAAGATCTATAAAAAATTTCTCAAAATAAAAAAGGTCTCAATTTATCTTCCAAAAAAAATTAAAAGGTTTCTTAATTTCATCTTTAAAAAATATCAAAAATTTCTTATCATGGCCAACCAACATGCGCCATATGGCCATGCTGGTTGGCCGCCATTCTTCCGTAGCTTAGTGGGTTTGATTTTGTGTGGTGCGACCAACCCCGCATATTCTATTTGAACATCCGGTTTGCACGTGGTCTGGTCATAGCGGGCTGCATGCATGCCACCGCTTGAAAGATGCATTCACATGTTGGTAGTGCGCACTTGACTTGGCAGGCATGACTGTCCTCAGTGGAGGCAATTTCTTGGTCAGTCATCCGCCTGAACATCGTGAAAGCGACCACGAGCATGCGACAGAAAATTTGGTTGCTCCGAAGGCTGGTGAGAGGGCAGAGCAAGGAGGCATCTTCGGTGAGCTTCCTTGGCTGCTGCTGCAGGTTGATTTGGTATCCCTTGTTGGTGGGCGTGTGATTGCTGGTGGCCTCTCGGGCATGTGTGTTGGCTGCCATGGTGGGGCGACACAGGGGTGTGTTCGGCGGTAGAGGGATGGATGGCCTTGATGCGGTCGCATCACCTGTCACCGGTACAGGTGTGTGCCGGTCTGGATGCGTCAGCTCCTCCTTCCTCCTTTCCTGGACAACGGGCGAGTTGGGGCAGGTCTACCGATGTTAGGGTGAAGCGTCTGCTGGTGGCTCCGTCGGTCGGGGGCTGCCGGCTGGGCCAAAGCCGGGGCCTTTGTGTGGTCTCGGGGTTGTCTGGATGCAGTGCGGCGGCGGAAGGCATGGTGTTCATGGGCAGAGCGCGTGTCTCAGGTGCTTACGGGCAACCATGACCATACGGGTGGCATTGTTGGTGGTCGACGACGCACGGCGTGGTGGTTTGGTGGAGATGGATGAGCGTCGGGGTGCATTACCTGCGTGGTTCTTTGGCCAACCGACAATGGCCGTGTCCACGGGCGTCTTTCCCTTCCTGAAGGCTCCATCGTCGCTGCTCCCGTCTCCTCCAGTTTACTCCGGGTGAAAATTTTGATCTTCTGGATCGGAATGTGGCGACATTCCGATGTCGTGCCCTTTTCGGAGTCACCGTCTTGGAGTCTTTGATACGTTCTGAATCGGCCTCACTACTTCACATTGGCTAGCTCATAGTGAAGGTCGCCGGCGTCTCCAAGTGGTCTTATTGTTATCTTTAGTGTGCTTGGTGGCGTTTGAGTGATGTGACCTTGTGCGGCACCCTTGTATCTTGTTTTGGGTGCATGTTGTGTCTGTTGGTGTTGTGTGTTAGAAGGTTGATTCTATATATCATTGTTGCTTTAGATATAAAACGGGGCGAATGCTTTTTCGCTAGATCATGGACAAAACTTACACTCTCAGTAATAGTATTATTTCTTTTGCTATATAAAGTTAAGCTTGCACATGACGAGGGACTTTCCGGTTTGCACGTGGTCATAGCGGGCTGCACGCATGCCATCGTGTGAAAGATACATTCACACTTTCGTAGAGTGGAGACGATTTCTTGGTCCGTCATCCGCATGCACATCGTGAACGCGACCAGCATGCGACAGAAAATTTCAGGTCAACACTATGTTTAAATAACCAAACCATTTTTTGCTATGTTTTGACAGAAAATTTGGACGCAAACATTTGACTTGGAGGATATCATGTTTTTGTATATTTACAATATACATGATCACAAGATACTAGCACTATTTTCTACTTCCTCCGTTTATAAATATAAGACCTTTTAGAGATTCAATACGGGCTACATACGAATGAATATAGACAAATTTAAGAGTGTAGATGCACTCATTTTGCCTCGTATGTAGTTCGCATAGGAATCTAAAAAAAATCTTATATTTAGAAACGGAGGGAGTAGGAAGCAAAAGAGAGGGATTTTCTTAGAAAAAAATAAAGAAATATAAAATGCTCAAGGGATAGCTTGGGCTTGACATATATCGTAGAGTATAGTTTACAAAAGATTTTACTAGTTAAGCTCATGCTCATTTGGAAATTGGAAAATTGGCTAACTATCCTTTGAATTAAATTTAGAGAGAGAAATCCAACAATAACAAACAAAAACAACAACAAAGCCTTTAGTCCCAAACAAGTTGGGGTTGGCTAGAGATGAAACCCATAAGATCTCATGACCAACTCACGGCTTCGGCACATGGATATCAAGCTTCCACACACCCATGTCCATAGCTAGATCTTTGGTGGAGTCAGCGACAAGTGCAGGCGGCAACCGGCGGAGCTCGGGGGCGAGTGCAGTGACTGGCGACGAGGGCATCTGGTGAGGGCGGACTGGCGACGAGGACGACCGGCGAGGTGTGATAATCAGAGAGTGTGTGACCCGTCAAGGTGAAGGGAGCGATGAGAGGCAGAGGGATTTTTGTTCGTACGCGCTGGTTAGGAAGACAACTGCATTGATCGTACGACTGCAGACGACTTAAAACAGACCGCTGAAAGTGGACCGACCGAACTATTAGGCTAACGTGCCGGCGCCTATAAATGAGTGAATTGCAGAGAACATCGACATCGAAGGCTAGGGTTGCAGGAACCACAATTCTACAGTTTTGTGACCAAACTCACTAATTCCGAGGCTATATTTTTTTTGCAAAAAGAACTAGTTGGCAGCTTTGGTCGTTTTGATGACGATTATGACAGGTGGGTCCCACAAATGATGACATGGCGCAACGGTTCGCAGGCGACGCCGCTAGACAGAGGATTTTACACCAACGCCCTTCTTCAAAATTTAAAAACCAATCAAGCCCCTGCCCTGCTCATCTCTCCTCTCCGGAGGCCGACATGCCATGGGACCGGCGTGCCGGCTTCCCCACCGGAGCAGTAGCAGCCGCGGGCGCCGGACGGCCGGCTGCAACAGCACCTACCGCGGGTATAGGAGGGCTAAGATGCCGCAGAAGCCGGACACGGGTGCGCGGGCGGGAGTAGCGGCAGCGCCGGCCGGGCACGAGCAACAATCGCCCCGGCGCGTCTTGTCAGTCTCGCAGTGCAGGCACGACCTCCCCTCCGCAGCCGCGGCCTCCGACGGTCATGGCGGGTGTGGCCGGCGCCTCCTTCTTCTTGGACGGCAAGAGCACGAGAAGATGGGAGGACCACTTCCATGGCACGATGCAGGACTACTTGCTGCACGCCTCTGAGCTCACCAAGCCGCTGCCGCCGCCACCGCCACCACAAGACTGCACCGCTGCGGCGGGGGCACGCGGCACTATCTGGGAGACATCAAGGGGATGCCAGAGATGAGCTGCAGCTTGTGGAGGTCCTGGAGGAGTAGACGGAGGGGAGAGGGGCCGCTAGGCTCGCCGGTGAAGCGGCGGAGTCCATGCGCTCATCCTTGTGCTTCGGGCGGCTGTGACCCGGGGCGGATCCAGACGACCTGGAGGAAAAGAGGGAGCAGAGAGTTGTCAGAGGGGCCGCTGGGCTTGCTGGCGAGTGGATGAGGGAGGCACGGCTCCGGCATGGAGCACGGCGGAGGCGGTCCGGGGAGGCAGGGGCGGCTCCGGGAGGGCATGGGACGCCGGCGGCGGAGGGGAAGGGCCGTCCTTGAGGCAAAGTTTTTTTAATTTTTTTTTTGACAATGGGTGTTTTTATTTTTGAAAAAGGGAGGGAGTTTTCTGTAAAAATATACTTGTAACGACGTCTAGCATGAACAGTTGCGCCACGTCATGATTTGCGGGGCCTACCTGCCACAATCGTCATCAAAACGACCATAGCCGTAGTGTTTTTTTTGTAAAATATTAGCCTCGAAATTAATAATTTTGGGTACAAAACTGGTTTCCGCAACCCTAGCCTTCAACATGGATGTTTTGTGGAATTCACTCCCTATCAGTTGCCCACGAAGAAACAAGTAAATGCTTCGCATTCATGTTTGATTTAGTTATGTCCCTGATTTCTGCTTCGTATTCGTGTACCCGATTCCAATCCTAATAAGAATACTAGTTCCAGATCTCTGGAGCTGTGATCCGGATGATCTTCTGCTGACTGCGGCTGCGAATCGGTTAGATACTCTTTTGATTTTCAGTTTTCTTATCAAGTGTATCGCATTTAGGACTTTGACTCCGACAAGGACAAGGTCACAAGGAGTCGAGCAGACTTCTGATGGGATTCCAATCGAATCGCTCGCGCTCGCCCCTGTATAAATATGCGTCGAGAGGCGCCTGGTTTCTCACCCGAACAATTTATCGCAGTGCAGATCCCAATGGCAAGTTCATCTTCAAGTTCCGTCGAGGAGAAGGAGGTGGTGGATTTGCAGGATCAGAAAATCAAGGTGGGTGGTGACAAGCCGTCGGTCGAGTCGGCAGGCAGCCCTGCAGATCCAGCACCAAAGAAGAAGAAAAAGAAGATCCTGCGTGTGGTGCCTGAGAGCGACGTGAAATATGTCATGAGCTACAAGCCGTTGCCCCGAAGGACGGAGTGACCAGATAGCGTTATCAAAAAGTGCCCAGAGCTTGCCGCATGCTATTATGCCACCAGGGCCAATACGGATGAGGTCGTGGAGGACATGCAACGGAGGATGCTCGAGACACAGAAAAATATACGGCCGCTTTATGTCTCCATTGCATCCACACTGGCGTCATGAAAAATCACCAAGGAGAGACGAGGAAGTTTAATTAAATTAGATCCAAACAAATCAATCTCGTTTATTTTTTTTGTTTGACAATTCTATCTAGCTATATTGACATAAAGTCGTGGTTCTTTCAGATCACCAGTCGTGTCTTTCCTATGAACATCTAAGATCCCAGGAAGGTTTTATTCCCATTTATTTTGCCTGTTTCGACTGGACTTATGTCCCATGCTAATTGTGCTATGAAAATACCAAGAAGAATTATATGTTCCTTGTGGATTATGATCTTGTTCACTGTATTCTTTGATTGATCAAGTGTCATGAGTAAGCACAGTAACACTAGAATTAGAACATCATTATGTGATCTCTGGAAACCCCAAAGCAAATACCAAGAAGATATAATATATTTTTTCTTGTGGATTCATTCAGTTATCTATAGTTCTATTAGACTTGTGGGAGTTGTAAGCATGATACAAAGAAGAAGATCGCAAAATCGCTGCGAATATAAATTTAAATGAAAATAACCTATGGATTTAGTGTATTCCTTGTCACATGTTTATCCACATGCTAATTTTGAACTCTCTTTCAGCCCTCTTATTTTGGTGACTAGAAACTAGCAGTTTCTTACTTATGAACTTTCAGAACACAGAGAGACAGGCCATCTGCATCAGAGCAGGAAAACCAAACGTCTCTGCAATCTTTATTCCATTACATGTCAGACTCAAATTTTGTAAACAGCAAGCTGAAACAAAATAAAAGTTCAGAACAGAAAGCTGAAACAAAATAAAAATTCAGAGAAGGTTTTGCATCGTGTTGATGTAACTAGCAACTACGAAGACACCACGCAGTCCAGTTATTTTGTAGGAACATTTTTTTTACTTTCTGATCTGCAACCTACTAGCCCTCGCACAATCTTTGAATTATTGATGCATCGTGTCCTCAACGGCTCAGCCTCACACTGTAATGGCAATGGCATGCGAACGATAGATTCAACCTTACCATTTGATCTCAAAAAAGGAACCAGTACATTTATCACGAATATTTACCATATGTTTGTTACCTTACATCATAGAAGTTGTATTGTTTATATACCACTTAAACCATCTAGTTGAAATTTTTGGCAACAATAGGACAGCTCTGTAAGACCAAGTTTCAAAACATAATCTTTCTTGAAAATACAATGAAAAACATTATTATCACTTGTGAACTAAGAACATCCGGAGTCTTTGAAATCTGAAGCACACTATCTTCTCTTCAATTTCTAATATGTTGTTCAGCAGATAGGTAGCGGCTCACCATTCCACTCCTTGAGGCATTCGAGCAGCGCGTCTATGTGCTTGCCCTGGTTCATGGTGATGAACACCTTGTCCACCTCTTCCCCAGGAGATCACGTCTTCTCCCCAGTTAAGTACTCAGTCCCAAGCTCCTTGCGGACGAACCGGTAGAGCGGGTACGACCGGCAGTCGGTGATGCGGTTCTGCTGCGCAGCGGTGCCATTCTCCACAGCACTCCGGGCAGCCTCGACCTCCTTCGGCAGCACAACACGGAGCTCCTGCTCAAACATGGCAAGCTTGGCAAAAACCGATGTCTCCACATCGTGCTCGGCATCACCATTGGTCAGGGCGTGCTCCACGAGTACGGCTCGCATCTTCTGCATCAGTGGGTAGTTGGCGCTGCAAGGGTCGTCTGCATACGTGAATACCGCCTCACGGTCGATTGTGAGCAGCAGGTCCTTCTCGCAGAAGCGTGCATTGTGGAGATGGCCATTGTTGTTGGTGCTTAGTGTTTTCCTGGCCACCGTCTTCACACAGCTCTTGACTGCTTCCTTGACATTTTCCTCAAGGTGGCGAAGGTCAATCGCCTGGCACAACGCGACCAAGAATGTCGAGAACATGAGCTTTAGTATGTCAATGGATTCAGCGGTCTTCCTAGCAGATATGAGACCGAGAGAGTTGACGTCTTGGTTGTGTTGCTCCGCGCTCTAGACATGGTTGGTCACCGGGTTGCCTAGGAACTGGAGCTCAGAGCAGTATGATGCCATGGCAATCTCAGCACCCTTGAGGCCATAGTCCAAGCTCGGGTTGCGGCCGCCAGAGAGGTTTGAAGGCAAACCGTTGTTGTAGAAGTCATTCACCAGCTCCGAGAACTGCGCAAACATGAGCTTGCCGATCGCGGCAATGGCGAGCCTTGTGTTGTCCATGGACACGCCGATGGGCGTGCCTTGAAAGTTTCCGCCATGGATGGCCTTGCCACGGGAGACGTCGATGAGTGGGTTGTCGTTGACGGAGTTGATCTCCCGCTCAATCGACTTCGTGGCAGCACGGATGACCTCAATTTGGGGGCCAAGCCACTGCGGCGAAGTGCGAAGAGCGTACCTGTCTTGCTTTGGCTTCATCAACGGGTCGAGCTCGCCGAGCTTCTTCGCGAGTGCCATGTAGGAGCTTCCTTCAAGGATGTGCTCCATGATGGCCGCCGCCTCAATCTGCCCAGGGTGGTGCTTCAGCTTGTGGGTCAAGTGATCGGTGTACTCCGGCTTGCCGTTCATGACCTCGCAGAAAACTGCTGACAGAACCTCGGCAAGGACGCCGAGGATGTTAGCCTCGAAAAGAACCATGGACGCGAGCCCCGAGCCAACAGCCGTGCCGTTCACCATGGCAAGCCCTTCCTTGGGCTGCAGCTCGAAGAAGCTATGCTGGATGCCAGCGATCTTGAACGCCTCGGCTGCGTTAACCTTGCTGCCGTCTGGAGCCGTGGCCACGGAGTTTGCCCGGCCGGTCACCAGGCCCGCAATATAGGAAAGCGGGACAAGGTCACCAGACGCGGTAATCGTGCCCCGGAGCGGCAGGCATGGTGTCACGTTGGCGTTGAGAAGTTTGGCGATCGTCTCGAGTATCTCGAAGCGGATGCCGGAGTGCCCCTGGAGCAGGGTGTTGACGCGGACTAGCATCGCAGCCCTTGTCGTCGCGGCGGGGAGGACATGGTCGTGGCCACCAGTGCCAAAGGCTCCGGCATTAAGAAATCTGACGAACAGACAACAAATACATACACGAAACAAATAAGACTTCCATAACCCAGAGACGCACGTCTGATAGACTAAATCGTTGTTGGCTTGGTTCAATAAATTCGTACCTGATGAGCTCCCTCTGGAGAGCGCCCCCCTCCTTGGTCCTCCGGTGAGAAGTAGCACCGAAGCCGGTGGTGACGCCTGTAGCTGTCGGTTCCGTTGGCCATGCTGTTCATGACCCAATCACTGCTCTCCTTGACGCGGCCACGGGCAGACTCATCGAGCTCCACCCTAGTGTCGCAGCCGGCAGCGGCCGCAAAATGTGGATTTCGGCCGAATTTCAGCCATTTCGGCCTGAGGCGAAAAGTATATTTAGGCCGAAATTTCTCAAATTTAACAAATTTTGGTCAAATTTAAGTCAAATTGCAGTCAAATTTTGGTCAAATTTCAGCCGGAAATTTTGAAAATGGCCGAAATTCGGCCATCTCGGCCTAGGGCGAAAAAAAGCTCAAACCGAAAATCAAAACACAGCCATGGCGATGGTCAGGCTGGCGCCCTCCATGGTCACCACCGGCCTACGGTACTCCTCGACCATGCGCTTCACCGCGTCAAGATGGCTCCCGGACAGCTCCTCCGCCGCCTTCCCCCAGTTCAAGGGGTCGGGCCGCGCCGGCTGCGCCACGCACAAGCCATCGCCGTTGGCGGCGACGTGCGCTCTGTTCTCGCACTCCATCGTGATGTGCAAAGAAGTAGGAAAACAAGTAAGCTAGAAACTGGGCAGGTCTTGCGCTGGATGAATTCTGGTAGGCAGACTTGCGCTGGAGAGAGCTCACAATGTAGATGAAGGTGAGGGAGGCTCTTCTTGGAGAGGAATGGAGGGAGAGGAGGGGTTAAGTAGGCAGGGTGGGTGCGGGTGTGGGTTGGTGTGGCTTTGACCGCTTGATGGTTGGTGCCGGGAAGAAGAGACGCCGAGTTCTCACATGCAAGTGTTTAGTGTTAATCGTGTCATCCACCATGTGCTTGTGTGTTCCTCTGCTAATCATGTGCTTGAGTAGTTGAGTTATGAAAGTGCAAATCTACTAATGTAAACATGTGTCGTATTGTCGATAACTGGAACGTTTCAAACAAGCGTGGTGGCTGCTTCCACAATGCATAAACTACTACTCCCTCCGTCTAGGTGTGCAAGTCATCTTATGAAAACCGAATAATCCCAAAACACTAAGGCGCGGTGCATTAAATTCTACCTCATTTCTTGTTTTTTGACATATCAACCAATAAGAGATGTGGGGTGTGCATCCTTTTAATGACTTGAGACTACCAAACATGACATGCAGTGGTTAGTTCATTGCATGTAATACTATTAATTAGCAAATGAACATTAAGTTCTCTCGTTTTCTCCTCCTCCTTGATCACAGTGCACAACCTAAGATGACTTACTCACCTAGACGGAGGGAGTACTATAGGAAATCTTAAAAAACGCGACGGTCTTTGCTTTGACAAAGCATGTGGGCCTGTGACTCCATAGCGAGTGGTGTTCTGCATGCTCGGCACAACGGGAGTTGTTAGGCGTCTCTACATGTAAACCTCCGTACGGACCATAAAAGCCATCCAACATCGACTTATATCGGTATGTGACACGGTCAGAACACGATTTTTTTCGCAAAATAAAGACAAAAATAAGGAAGGTTTGCAGGAGTCCAGACACGTGAAACGTACGAATTTCACACCCCAGACCCACCCAAAACCCTCCGGACCACGCGACTCCATCCTTCTCATTTTCTCTCCTTCCTTCTTTCTCTCTTGCTGTCGCCGCCGCTCCACCACCCTGTCCACCACGCCACACCCTTGCCAGAAATCTACGTCTCCGTCACCTCCGGCGACCTAGCAGGGCTCCCCGCATCTTCTCCTCTGTCTCCATTCAACCCCCTGTCCTCTGACAGCCCGGCCAGGTACCATCCTCTACCATGCCTGGCAACTGGTCGATGAATCGCCGGAGCTGAAAACAGTTGTCCCTTATTGTTTTTAGCAATGGATTCCGATTTAGAGTACATATACGAGCAGTATGTTGAGTCCTCCAATGGCTCGTCAGACGAGGAGGAGTACTTTGACAAGACGGCGGTGATGCAGGCGGTCCTTGAAGACGCGGAGCATGCGGAGGAGCATGTTGTCAATTTCAAGGGCTCGATCAAAGGTCATGGAGTGCTCAACCGCAACAGGGCGCGCATGCGTTTGACACTGATGGCCGACTACTTTGCCTTCGATGCACTATTCGTTGACCATTTTTGTCGGTGTTTTCTGATGCGCAAGACTGTCTTCGATCGTTTGTACCATGGCGTCTGGTCCTACGATGACTACTTCATCCTGAAAAAGGACGTTGTGGGAACGATTGGCTTCTCTGGTTACTAGAAGTGCACTGCCGCACTCCATACTTGCATATGGTACGGCCGCTGATTCGTGGAACGAGTACCTACGGATGTCTGAGAGCACATACGGAGATGTCATGGCCAGGTTTGCAACTACCATGGTTGAGGTGCTCGGACCTCTGTACCTGAGAGAACCAACTGTGGCAGACACGGAGAGGCTCCTGGCAATCTCAGAAGCGAGAGGGTGGTCAGGTTTGCTTGGATCTCTTGACTGCATACATTGGAAATGAAAGAACTGCTCGAAGGCTTTACAAGGGCAATATCAGGGTCATGTTAAGAAGCACACCATTATTTTTGAAGCAATTGCATCACATGATCTTTGGATTTGGCACGCTTTTTTTGGCATGTCCGGGCCTCACAATGACATCAATGTGCTGCCACGATTGCTATTGTTTGCGAGGCTGATTGAAGGAAAAGCTCCTCCTTGCCACTATACTATCAATGAACATGAGTACAACATGGTCTACTATCTGGTTGACGATATCTATCCTCTATGGGCTACCTTTTGTCAGCACCATCTCAAACCCAACTTGCCAGAAAAAGGCTCACTTTGCCCAAAGACAAGAAGCAGTTAGAAAGGATTACGAGAGGGCATTTGGAGTTCATCAGCCCCGTTTTGCAGTTGTTCGTGAACGTGCAAAACAGTGGGATACAGAGACCTTGTGGGAGGTGATGACATATGGTGTGATCATGCACAACATGATCATCAAGGATGAGGGTGACGATGCTACCGCAGCTCCGGAATTTTAGAACATGGGTGATCCTATCCAACTTGCGGACCAGAATTCAGCCACATTTGAGTAGTTTATTCAAATGCATCAATAAATTCAGCATCGACCAACTCACGAACAGCTCAAGGAAATGTGATTGAGTAATTGTGGGCGGTGAAAGGGGACAACAATGTTGGGATGTAAATACTAGAATTTTTTTAAATTTAAACTAGCTGAATGCAGCTATTTGAACTTCTGAGCCCTTTGCATGCAGCTACTTCATCATGCGGACTGGGAAAAAAACCAAAAGGCCAGATGTATGCCGTTACGGTTGGATGGCGTCCTTCTACATCCGTGTTCGTGGACTGACCTCCTCCTGTCCGTGGACGGATGCAGAAGATTTTTGCGGGTTGCACTTGAAGATGCCCCTATCTGCTAATGATTGATGGACAATACTTTCACGTTCACTAGTATTTTGTGTGGTGCGACCAACGCCACGTATTCTATTTAAACTTAATCTTGCACACGACGAGGGATATTCCGGTTTGCACGTGGTCTGGTCATAGCGGGCTGCATGCATGCCACCGCTTGAAAGATACATTCACACTTTTGTAGTGCGCACTTGACTTGGCAGGCATGACTGCCCTCAGTGGAGACGATTTCTTGGTCAGTCATACGCGTGCACATCGTGAACGCGACCACAAGCACATGCGACACAAAATTTCAGGCCAACACTCTTAAGTTTAAATAACCAAACCATTTTTTGCTAGCTTTCCGACAGAAAATCTGGAAGCAAACATTTGACTTGGAGGATATCAGGTTTTTGCATATTTGAAATATACATGATCACAATATTACTACCATAATTTTCTAGGAAGCAAATAATATGACTTAGATGGTGCGCCTTCACAAAGCTGCAAAACAGAGGTATCTTCTTACAAAGATTAAAAAATAAAAAAATTGGTCAAGGGATGCTTGGGCTTGACATATATCGTAGATTATAGTTTGGAAAATATTTTACTAGTTAAGCTCATGCTCATATGGAAATTGAAAAATTGGCTAACCATTTGTTGAATTAAATTCAAAGAGAGAGAGAGAGATCCAAAGCAAAAACAGAAAAGGCAAATCAAAATCCAGAAAGAAAAACAGGGTCGAATTTGTGAAACTTGGTCTTTGAGAGCTGAAATACTTACTGAATGACATTCACCACCAACTATCATATTGGCGCCGCCACAACCAACCGCAAGACCATCCCGGGCCACCACCGCGAGTTGTGTCATGGACCACCACCGCCAAAGTGTTGTCGTCGCGCGGAGGAGCCCGTGCAACGCCACAATGTCGGACCACACTACCATGTCAGATCCGAGAGGGATCCACGCACCGGCCACACGCCCGATGCACCTCGAGCAGCCGCCAAGCCGCCGGCAACACCGCGCCGCATCATCCCACGCCCAGATTGCGGCAAAACAAAATCGATGCTCCAAAAATACTACTTTTGAAAGTAATTTGGAGCACTGATTTTTTTTAAGCGCCTTCCACCAATGTGATCTAATGATGAAAATTTGCAAACACTTGAAACATTTGTCAAAGTTTAATTTACTGTTCACACGATCTCATTTGAGTTCCAGCTCAGAATGGTACTTTCGGCCATAGACCAATTACTTAGCTTTGGTTTGCCACTTCAACAGTTGAACTCGTCCTGCAAATGCTTCTTCACGCGTCTCACCAACCCACCAAGGGAATCCGTATGGTTGGTAAAATTCTCAGCACACACTCATGCCTCTATATCTCTGACCAATTTTAGAAGTTCCTGTAAAGAAATCGACCACTAATAATAGCCCGAGTTGTTGGCAATCATGGACAAAGTTAAGTATCAACCTGCTCACAAAACAAGTCAAATGTCAGACCATGCACCCCCGTTTGCTGCGCTCAATGTTTCCGATAGACAGAACCATAACTTAATCAAAAACCTGACATGTATGTATGACTTTATGTATGCGATGCGAATGAAGCAATTTCCAGGAAATCATTTCCAGGCTACATTTTGGGTTAAAAATATCGCCTTTTATCAAAGAAAAAAGGGAAGTCATTTCCACCAAGCCACTATGCTTGCGACTGCGCTCACGATGGCGATGTTGAAGTGGATGTCGAGGATGGCAGCCATTTTTCTGGGGATGCACTAGAGGCAAGGTTGCCTCTATACACTGGAGATGCTCTGAGGAGAGTCAAGAAGTGAGACTGTATCTTTCACACGGTGACACCAAGAAACACTCTTTGGATGAAGCTTCCAATAGATCACTGAGGGAACAAAATGAGTACACGACTGACTGACCATCTAGCCGGACTGAGGTCTGAGCCTGGATCGTCTCATTTTGTCATTTTAAGACAACTGTTTGTGAAACACGAGGGTAATCGTCTGTCCTACTTGCATTAGAAAATTCTGGAGTGCAACCTAGAGTTTAAATAGATATATGTGGGGTTCGTCGCACCCACACAAAAATACTTCCTCCGTTCCTAAATATAAGTCTTTGGAGAGAATCCACTATGAACCACATACGGAGCAAAATGAGTGAATCTATACTCTAAAATGCATCTAGATACATCCGTATGTGGTCCATAGTAAAATCCCTACAAAGACTTACATTTAGGAACGGAGGGAGTACTACTGTAGTGAAAGCTTAGGGACCAGTAGCAGATAGTAACAGCTCCCGTTGGCGTTATCCATGGCAGAACTCTAGCTTAAGTTTAAACAGAACCCCACACAATAATGCAGATGCATGCATGATTACCGATTAATAACGACAGTACAACACTGGGTAATCTCTCTTCCCCCGCACCAACCATCTTCTTCGCCGGAATAAGTCCAGTCAAATCCACCCTCCAAGTCCACACCAACCCACCACCCACACCCACCCTAGCTACCCAGCTGCTGCTGCCTACTTAACCCCTCCTCCCCCTCCATTCCTCTCCAAGAAGAGCCTCCCTCACCTTCTTCTGCAATCTGAGCTCTCTTCAGCGCAAGTCCATCTACCAGAATTCATCCAGAGTGACACGCATACACCTGCCCGGTCTCCAGCTTACTTGTTTTAGAGCTTACTTGCATATCTCGATGGAGTTCGAGAACGCCAATGGCTTGTGTGTCCCTCAGCCGGCGCGGGCCGACCCGCTGAACTGGGGGAAGGCGGCGGAGGAGCTGTCGGGGAGCCATTTGGACGCGGTGAAGCGGATGGTGGAGGAGTACCGTAGGCCGGTGGTGACCATGGAGGGCGCCAGCCTGACTATCGCCATGGTCGCCGCGGTGGCCGCTGGCAGCGACACCAGGGTGGAGCTCGACGAGTCCTCCCGCGGCCGCGTCAAGGAGAGCAGCGACTGGGTCATGAACAGCATGGCCAATGGAACCGACAGCTACGGCGTCACCACCGGCTTTGGCGCTACCTCTCACAGGAGGACCAAGGAGGGTGGAGCTCTCCAGCGTGAGCTCATCAGGTACGAACCAATTGAATTAAACGACCAACATATTAGTGGTAGTTTATTTCACTTGTTGATCATCTGTACCTCTCAGTTCTGGAATCCTTATTATTTTCTTGCACTTCTTGACTGTTCAGATTTCTTAATGCCGGAGCCTTTGGTACTGCCGGCCACGACCACGTTCTGCCCGCTGCAGCGACGAGGGCGGCGATGCTCGTCCGTGTCAACACTCTGCTCCAGGGGTATTCCGGCATCCGCTTTGAGATCCTCGAGACGGTCGCCGCGCTTCTCAACGCCAACGTGACACCATGCCTACCGCTCCGGGGCACGATCACCGCATCCGGCGACCTCGTTCCGCTTTCCTATATCGCGGGCCTGGTGACCGGTCGGGCAAACTCCGTGGCCACTGCTCCAGACGGCAGCAAGGTTAACGCGGCGGAGGCGTTCAAGATCGCCGGCATCCAGCATGGCTTCTTTGAGCTGCAGCCCAAGGAAGGGCTTGCCATGGTGAACGGCACGGCAGTGGGCTCTGGGCTTGCGTCCATGGTGCTTTTCGAGGCTAACATCCTCAGCCTCCTTGCCGAGGTTCTATCAGCTGTCTTCTGCGAGGTCATGAACGGCAAGCCGGAGTACACCGACCACTTGACCCACAAGCTGAAGCACCACCCCGGGCAGATCGAGGCCGCCGCCATCATGGAGCATATCCTTGAAGGAAGCTCCTACATGGCACTTGCAAAGAAGCTCGGCGAGCTTGACCCGTTGATGAAGCCAAAGCAAGATAGGTATGCGCTCCGCACATCACCGCAGTGGCTTGGCCCCCAGATTGAGGTCATCCGTGCTGCAACCAAGTCGATCGAGCGGGAGATCAACTCTGTCAATGACAACCCACTCATCGACGTCTCCCGTGGCAAGGCCATTCACGGAGGAAACTTCCAGGGCACACCTATTGGCGTGTCCATGGACAACACAAGGCTGGCCATTGCTGCGATTGGCAAGCTTATGTTTGCGCAGTTCTCGGAGCTGGTGAACGACTTCTACAACAACGGTCTGCCTTCCAACCTCTCCGGCGGACGTAACCCGAGTTTGGACTATGGTTTCAAGGGTGCTGAGATTGCCATGGCCTCATACTGCTCCGAGCTCCAGTTCTTAGGCAACCCAGTGACCAACCATGTCCAAAGCGCTGAGCAACACAACCAAGATGTCAACTCTCTCGGTCTCATCTCCTCCAGGAAGACCGCCGAGGCCATTGACATACTCAAGCTCATGTCCTCTACGTTCATGGTCGCCTTGTGTCAGGCCATCGACCTCCGTCACCTAGAGGAGAATATCAAGGATGCCGTCAAGAGTTGTGTGAAGATGGCGGCCAGGAAGACACTAAGCACCAACAACAATGGACATCTTCACAATGCACGCTTCTGCGAGAAGGACTTGCTGCTCACGATCGACCGTGAGGCGGTGTTCGCGTATGCAGATGACCCTTGCAGCTCCAACTACCCACTGATGCAGAAGATGCGTGCGGTTCTCGTTGAGCACGCCTTGGCCAACGGTGAGGCCGAGCGTGATGTGGAGACGTCGGTGTTTGCCAAGCTTGCCGCGTTCGAGCAGGAGCTCCGTGCAGTGCTACCAAGGGAAGTCGAGGCTGCACGGACCTCAGTGGAGAACGGCACCACCGCGCAGCAGAACCGTATCACCGAATGCCGGTCATACCCACTCTACCGGTTTGTGCGCAAGGAGCTTGGGACTGAATATTTGACAGGAGAGAAGACGCGGTCTCCTGGGGAAGAGGTGGACAAGGTGTTCGTCGCCATGAACCAGGGCCAGCACATCGACGCGCTACTCGAGTGCCTCAAAGAGTGGAACGGTGAGCCCTTGCCTATCTGCTGAACAGAGAATCAAGAAACTGAAGAGAAGACGGTGTGCTTCAGATTTCAGAAGGCTATGGATCTTCTTAGCTGAAATGATAATATATTTTTTTCAATTGTATTTTCTTAAAGATCAATGTTCGGTGAGTTGTAACATTCTTAGAGAGCTGCCATGTTCTTGCCAAAAATTGCAACTGCATGACTTGTACAACTTATATGATGTAAGTTAAAAGAGTATAGTGTATGATAAAAAATTCGTGATAATTATAATGGTCCTTTTTTTGAGATCAATCGTCTGGTGGAGACAACACCGAACAGTGCAAAACATCTACCATCATATGGTGTGAAGACGGAGGACATGATGCCTACAAATTAAGTCACTGTTCTGTGGTCTCTCTGTAGTTGCTAGTTATATCAATATGTTGCGATGCCTTCTATGAATTCTTATTCTATTTCAGTTTTCTGTTGACCAATTCTAGTCTGACATGTACTGGAAGCAGGATTGTAAAATGTTTTTGTGTGGTTTTACTGTTCTAATGCAGATGACTTGTCTCTCTCTGTTCCTGAATGGTTATAAGTAAGTCTAAACGGATATAGTGTAAACCTTGTAATAAAATGCAAATTCCATTTTAAGAGATCTTTCACGGTATCCTTAAATGAAATCGAGCAAAGTACTTAAATCCAAATAATCTATCCCATGTATGCTAATTAGAAAAATAATATAATCCATGTTTTGATGTTTTCCCAAGATTATCACATACTCCATGCATAGATAAACTATTTCTAACAACGTGTTTATAACCAGACGAAACTGGAAGGAACTGAAAATGCTATCTATATGTGTTCCCCAAATCCACCATAACTTTTGCTTCAGGGAGTTGCACATGTGAACAAGAATCAATGATGGGTACCGCATGGTCAATGGGACGCGGAGTTTTGGCTCCCGAGCTCATCTGCACCCACGCTTAGAAAAAAAATCAAAATAAATACTAGAAAAATTCAAAAAATCCCAAATTTTTTTGTGGTGGTAGATAATTTGTCGCATGAGGTGCGCCCCAAAATTCAACTCATTTGAGCATCTGAGCAGCTCTCGGCAAAAAAGACAGAATCAGGGTCTGTAAAAATGTTTACTGTTCACGCACTGTTTTGACCCGATTTGTCTTTTTTGCCGAGAGCTACTCAGATGTCCAAATAAGTTGAATTTTGGGGCGCACCTCACGCGTCAAATATCTACCACCACAAAAAAATTGGAATTTTTTGAATTTTTCTAGTATCTTTTTTGAATTTTTTGCTGAGCGGGAGCAGATGAGCCCGGGCTCCAGGATGAATTATCGATGGTCAATGCCGCTTTGTAGATGGGAGTACTGAAATAAGATATTTGTAGTTCTTACCTGAAATTGCTGAGAGAGTGCTTGAAAACTTTATATATATAGGGGTGTCAAAGAAACATGCATGGCTCTTTCTTGGTCCCCTTTCCCAAGTCTCTGGATGTCTCCTTTGTGTTTTCTCTACATTCTGATGAGCCGAAGGTTCCATGAACATCTCCCCATAGGTGGACTTGTAGAAGATACATGGCTCTTCATTATTCCCTCCCAAATCACCCTATGTCTCTTTTGGTTTGTCTCTTAAATTCTGATGTGCCAAAATTCGCTTTTCATAGTCACATATCACAAATCTATAGTCCTGCACAAAAGCATATAACGTCAATTCGGTACAAAGCTTAAAGTTCATGCATAGAAACCTTACATTGAATTAATAAAATAAGGTCATGCAATATGTCAAGTTGTACTTATTTTTAAAAACATCACGGAACTTAAATTTGCATTGGAATGAATTTAAAAGGGTAAGCACAGTCAGTTGTACCTCTCTGGCTTCATGGTCATGTTTCTCATAAATATATTCCTGCTTCCGTGATTTCTTGCCAGTCCAGTATTGGGTTATTAGTCACTCTCACCCATTGTAGTCAAGGGTGGGGTCGAGGAAGTCAATAGCAAAAAAGAACACAAAAAAGAAGGGACACACAGGGGATATTCTCTCTGCTTGAAAAAAGTATGGCAAACAAGAACACACACAAAAAAAGGGCACACATGGGGATATTATCTGCTAGAATGGGGAAATGGAAAATAAAACATCCTAATCTCTGCTGATCGAAACTACTTTTTGACTACTGGAAAAAATAAACTATTAATCTCTACTTCGTCCAAACTACTGAATCTGAGAGAACCCCTTAGATCTCTGCTTAATCCAACCTACTGAAACCTACTGGAACCAACAAATCCCCTCAGATCTACAGTATAATAGCTGAAAGAAACAAATAAAATTGGGATAATGGACAAACAAAAGAAAATAAAAACAAACGAGAAAAGGCCCCCCTAAAATCTATCCAGCCCACTTAGAAACCCTCTCTGTCCCCTGACACACGAAGAAGCCAAAACAAGACAAGCCATTTCTCGCGCGAATCATGAAGCAAAGAAAGATCCGACGGGAGGCGCGTCGACTGAAACTTGGCTAAGTCGGCAATGAAATATGGACACAGACACGACTTGGTGTGACCAACGACTTGACCACTCACGCATATCTGGTCCTAATTTTCTGTGGCAAGCTTGTGATGGCGTTCACATGTGCACGCGGATGACTGACGAGAGGATGGCCGTTGTTTTTTCTAAGAAATCGTTTCCACCGAGCAAACTCATGTCTGGCAAGTCAAGTGGCACTAAGAAATCTGGCAAGTCAAGTGGCACTGCATCTTTCACACGTGCGGTGGTATACATATCATGCAGCGCTCTAGGACCAGTGCAAACCGGAATATCCCTCGCTGGTGACCGAACACGTGCAAGCTTAAGATTAAATAGAATATGTGGGGTTCGTTGCACCCAACAAAATACTAGTGAAAGTGAAAGCTCTTGTGGATCATTAGGCAGATAACAACTCCTGCTTTGGACGAGTCACAGATACTTTGTCAAAGCAAAGACCATACCTCCGTGCGTGTAGCTGTTTTTTTTTAATACGATTTGACCCAAAGTGGTCGGACCCTTCCCTGGACCCTGCGCAAGCGGGAGCTACATGCACCAGGTTGCCCTTTTTCCTATAGTAGTAGTTTATGCATCGTGCAAGCAGCCACTACGTACGCTTGTTTGAAACGTTCACCATTAGAAGGAAGAAGACGAGTGGCATGGACCAAGTAGCTAGCTAGATTCGTTTCTCCTAAGAGCAAACTGGGTCGTTGCATGCATGATTAACACAAGAATACACCAACCCTGACCAGGACCAATCCAGGGGTCAAGTCCACACCCACCCACCCACCCACCACCCTACCTATTTAACCCATGCTCTTCCTCCATTCCTCTCCAAGAAGAGCCTCCCTCGCTTTCCTCTCCAGTTTGAGCTCCACTTCAGCGCAAGTCCTTCTACCACTTACAGAGTTCATCCAGATACACATACTTACAGCTGCCAAGTTTCTAGCTTACTTCTTAATTTGCATATCTCGATGGAGTGCGAGAACGGGAAGGTCGCCGGCAACGGCAATGGCTTGTGCGTGGCGCAGCCTGCACGGGCCGACCCACTGAACTGGGGGAAGGCGGCGGAGGAGCTGTCCGTGAGCCATTTGGACGCGGTGAAGCGGATGGTCGAGGAGTACCGTAGGCCGGTGGTGACCATGGAGGGGGCCAGCCTGACCATCGCCATGGTCGCCGCTGTGGCCGCCGGCAGCGACACCAGGGTGGAGCTCGATGAGTCTGCCCGCGGCCGGGTCAAGGAGAGCAGTGACTGGGTCATGAACAGCATGGCGAACGGCACAGACAGCTATGGTGTCACCACCGGCTTCGGCGCCACATCCCACCGGAGGACCAAGGAGGGCGGTGCTCTCCAGAGGGAGCTCATCAGGTACGAATCAGTTGAACTAAACCAACAACAAATTAGATATTTCAGTAGTTGATCGTCCTGTACTCCTTTTTCTTTTGTGATCTGGAAGCCTTATTTTCTTGTGCACTTATTGCTTGTTCAGATTCCTTCGGCACCGGTGGCCACGAACATGTTCTGCCTGCCGCGGCGACAAGGGCGGCGATGCTCGTCCGTGTCAACACTCTGCTCCAGGGGTACTCCGGCATCCGCTTCGAGATCCTCGAGACGGTTGCTGCGCTTCTCAACGCCAACGTGACACCATGCCTGCCGCTCCGGGGCACGATCACCGCCTCCGGCGACCTTGTTCCACTTTCCTATATCGCGGGCCTGGTGACCGGTCGGGCAAACTCCGTGGCCACTGCCCCAGACGGCAGCAAGGTTAACGCGGCCGAGGCATTCAAGATCGCCGGTATCCAGCATGGCTTCTTTGAGCTGCAGCCCAAGGAAGGGCTTGCCATGGTGAACGGCACGGCAGTGGGCTCTGGGCTTGCATCCATGGTGCTTTTCGAGGCTAACATCCTTAGCCTCCTTGCCGAGGTTCTATCGGCCATCTTCTGCGAGGTCATGAACGGCAAGCCTGAGTACACCGACCACTTGACACACAAGCTAAAGCACCACCCCGGGCAGATCGAAGCTGCCGCCATCATGGAGCACATCCTTGAAGGAAGCTCCTACATGGCACTCGCAAAGATGCTCGGCGAGCTTGACCCATTGATGAAGCCAAAGCAAGATAGGTATGCACTCCGAACATCGCCACAATGGCTTGGCCCCCAGGTAGAGGTGATACGCGCTGCCACCAAGTCAATCGAGCGTGAGATCAACTCTGTCAACGACAACCCACTCATTGACGTCTCCCGTGGCAAGGCCATCCATGGCGGCAACTTCCAGGGTATGCCCATCGGCGTGTCCATGGACAACACCAGGCTTGCCATTGCTGCGATCGGCAAGCTCATGTTTGCCCAGTTCTCGGAGCTGGTGAACGACCTCTACAACAACGGTTTGCCTTCCAACCTCTCCGGCGGGCGCAACCCGAGTTTGGACTATGGCTTCAAGGGAGCTGAGATTGCCATGGCCTCATACTGCTCCGAGCTCCAGTTCTTGGGCAACCCGGTGACCAACCATGTCCAAAGCGCCGAGCAACACAATCAAGATGTCAACTCTCTTGGTCTCATCTCCTCCAGGAAGACCGCCGAGGCCATTGACATACTCAAGCTCATGTCATCCACATTCATGGTCGCCTTGTGTCAGGCCATCGACCTCCGCCATCTCGAGGAGAATGTCAAGGATGCCGTCAAGAACTGCGTGAAGATGACAGCCAGGAAGACATTGAGCACCACCAACAATGGGCACCTCCACAATGCGCGATTCTGCGAGAAGGACCTGCTGCTCACGATTGACCGTGAGGCGGTGTTCGCGTATGCAGACGACCCTTGCAGCGCCAACTACCCACTGATGCAGAAGATGCGTGCGGTTCTCGTGGAGCACGCCTTGGCCAATGGTGAGGCCGAGCTTGACGTGGAGTCATCTGTCTTTGCCAAGCTTGCCGCGTTCGAGCAGGAGCTCCGTGCAGAGCTACCAAAGGAGGTTGAGGCTGTCCGGATCTCCGTGGAGAACGGCACCGCCGCGCTGCAGAACCGTATCACCGAATGCCGGTCATACCCGCTCTACAGGTTGGTGCGCAAGGAGCTTGGGACTGAGTACCTGACTGGGGAGAAGACGCGGTCTCCTGGGGAAGAGGTGGACAAGGTGTTTATCGCCATGAACCAAGGCAAGCACATCGACGCGCTGCTCGAGTGCCTCAAAGAGTGGAACGGTGAGCCCTTGCCTATCTGTTGAATAGAGGATCAAGAAACTGAAGAGAAGACAGTGTGCAGAAGGCTTTGGATCTTTTTAAATGATAAATGATAATATTTTTCCAATTGTATTTTCTTAAAAATTGATGTTTTGTAAGCTGGATCAGTCTTACAGAGCTGCCATGTTGTTGCCAAAAACTGCAACTGCATACCTTGTACAACCTGATGTAAGTTAGAAGGGTACAGTGTATGACAAATATACACTGTAAAACATCTACCATTAGAACAGTGGTCTGGTGGAGACAATACCAACAGTGCAAAACATCTACCAAGCCACTGCTCTGTGGTGTCTCTGTAGTTGCCTTCTATGAATTCTTATTCTGTTTCAGTTTTCTGTTGACAAATTCAGATCTGACATGTAATGGAAGAAGGATTGTACTCTCTTATGCAGATGACTTGTTTCTCTCTGTTCCTGAATGGTCATAAGTAATTCTAAACTGATATAGCCTTGGGCCCCTTTTTCTTTTCCATTTTGTCAACCTTGTAAGAAATTACAAATTCTATTATAAGAGATCTTTCACGGTATCCTTAAATGAAACAAGACAAAGGTACCTAAATCCAAATAATCTATCCCACTTACGCTAATTAGAAAGATAAGAGCGTGCTCTGAGGCAGAGGAGGCTTACAAGCTATCGATGTGATGGCTGGTTGGCCTCCGTCAGTTAGCTGAAATTTACAGGGTGGCCGGCTGTGGCTGAAATGGACTACACAGCGGAGTAGTAGGCGTTGTCAAAGAATTCAGAGAAGAGACTGACCGAGGGAGTGATGGAGATTTTTCCGGAGTGCAGGCTGCATGTGTAATGTCATAAGAGAGAGCAATGGAGCTGCCCACCAGCTTGCATATTATGCTAGAACAGACAAGGAAGCTGCTCTTGTAGCTGATGTGCAATATATAAGCTCTCTTTCACTATAAAATTATGGAGTAGTAGTTTTGTTTCCCCTTTGATTCTGTAAGGATTGTAACAGCCCTTGATATACAATATATAAGATCTATTTCACTCTAAAAAATGATGTACATCAATGTGTTAAACTTGAATTAGAACCAGCAACATCAGAATCGCCCATAGCGTATTGTCGTCGGTACCCAGCCTAGATTATGATAAACTTTAATTGTTGTGTTCAACAGCAGGACAATGAATTCTAAAGGAGCGTAAGTAACACCAGTATCTGTACGAGTTGCAAAACATTTGATTGTTCAATTCCCAACTGCCCTCTGTACAGTACTACCCCAATCCCCAATGTGTGGCGACCGGCGACTAGGCAAAGCAATCACATAGAAGACCACCGCATCCCCATAGCTACATCACTGAACAAAATCTGAGAATTTTTCAGGGGCGAAGGTTGCATTTTCAGGGGCAGATGATAATAAACCGATAAGTCAAGCAGAGTTAGGGTAAGGGCCAGTGTGCTCACCTCGAGCTGAGACTGGCGGCGGCGGGGCGGATTCAGCGATCTTCTTCCGGCCATTCAGGCACGTACAGCCGCGTCCCCTCTACCAGCGCCAGCGGCACCGGATCGCCGCCGCCGGCCGCCAACTAGCCATCGGCGAGCGGCGGTGTTCGTATCTCTCTTTTTTTATCGGCTGGAGCGGCCCGAGCCGAGGAGACCTTTATGTTTGGGCCAACGTCGGGGCCTCTTAAACCGTTCGCCTGGGCTAGCCCAAATACGACTGCAGCGCCGAGACAACAGGCCCACGCTGGTCGGTCTTTCCCTTCTCTTTATACACGATGTTAAGCCATAGTTAAGAGGCCCCTTCTCTTTATACAATGTAGACAGAATCTAAAAAAACAAAAATAATGTGGACAGAAGACCTCTTTTTTTAAGGGAATACTGTGGCGGTTTATATTTCATGCACGAATACGGATACATCATTTGTTACATCAATTAGGAAATCCGGAGGCTCAGGTTGCCAAACAATAGTCCTCGGCGCTTCTGATCTACTCCTACTAGCTAATACATCAGCCGCCATATAGGCCTCCCCAGGGCAATGGATAAAACTAACCGAATTGAAATATCTGCATAAGAAGGTACACTCTTAAAAAAAATCTAGCCCATATAGACATAAGACCTCTTAACTCACGTCAAAAAAGAAGACCTTTAACTCGTTGTGCGGTTGGTTGTGAGAGTCACGGACGAGTCCATGTCTCACTTTAAGCGGGACAGAAGACCGCGTCGCCTGCAGCGAGCCAGCCAAGAAACCACGTTGCCTCGTTTCACTGGCGTCGCATGCATGTTTTTTTTTACTTTTTCTATATTTGGAAAAAATACTAAATACATGTACTACAAATAGCATAGTTATTTTTTTTGTATGCTCGTCACACATACAAAAAATGTAAATGTAGGGTAAAAATACGTATGTGACGTTTCTAAAATGTTCACATGTTCAAAAATAATGTAAGCGACTTTTTTTTGAAAAGTTATACAATGTAGAAAAAATTCATGTGATTCAAAATAGTGTTATGTATCATTCAGAAAAATGTATGTTACAATTGCAAAAAAAAACTTGCGTGTTTTGAACAAAACATTTGTGACATTTTAAGGAAATTGTGTATCTAGTGAAAAAAATTGTTTGCATAGTTTTCTAAAAAATGCTTGAACATGTATTTGAAAAAAAACATGTATTCAAAGAAGCATTTGAAAAAATGTTAAACATGTATTTTGAAATGTTAAACTATATAAAAAATTAGATGTATATGAAAAATGCACTATGTCTATGAAAAAAGTAGTCATGAAAACATATCTTTGATCCTAGTTCCACAGAAAGAAAATTGCAGTTGGGAGGTTTAACTGTAGCTGCGGGAATCTGCACTAACGATCTTCACTAACTCTTCTGTGCACTGCGTTCTAATTGGTAAAGATCTGATCTAACGTATTTGCTTCTTCATATTGATCTTGGACTTGCATGTACGTTTGTTTTTCTACTATGTTTTCCAACACAAATAAGAATACTTTTCTAGTTTGGAATCAATACAAAGTTCTTTATTCAATAATTTGATGAAAAGGTACAAATTTGAGAAAGTAGAGATGGTTGCAGGCTTGCAACCATAGACTAGCTATACTTAGCTTGATTTGCCACAACCGTTGAACTGCTCCTGCCATCTTTGTTCACGTGCCTCACCAACCCACCAAGTGAATATCTGCTGAACACTGAGCATTATGCACCTGTTTTTTTTTTTTGAGAATATTACCATTGATTTATTCATCACAAGTCCCAATACAACACATATTCATGTAATCACTCAGGAAGGGACAAGGAAGATACAAGCCCAAGAACATATGCAGAAAATCCGCCCCAAAAAATAGAAAGAAAGTCCCAAAGGAATCACTGCAATTGCCATCACCGCCATGACACCGCCAAGATGGAGCCACGACCGGGGAATATTTATTCCAACCGTCGAGGTCGCTGCCATCCAAACGACGACGAGGGAAACACATGTTCTAACTCTAACTAAACTACTAGCACTAGTAGAAAAAGACCCATTTGTCCCGGTTCATAAGGCCTATTTGTCCCGGTTCCCAAACCGGGACTAAAGGGTCGGTACTAAGCCCAATACCTTTAGTCCCGGTTCGCCTACGAACCTGGACAGATGGGGCTCCACGTGGCCGCTGCGGCTTGCCCAGGCAGGACGGCCTTTTGTCCCGGTTGGTGGCACCAACCGGGACCAAAAGGCATCCACGCGTCAGCAGTTCAGGGCCTGGGGTTTTTGTTTTTTTTAAAGGGGGAGGGGTTCGGGGGTTTTGGGGGTTTTGTAGGGTTAATTTAGGGGTTTCATATATTGTGTTAGCTAGCTAATACAGAGAAGTGCCCTCTCTTATCTCCGTGCTTGTTCGACGCTACGTACTATATGTATAGAGAAGACTCGACACGCTAGCTAGCTAGTAAGCAAATGAAGGAAACCATTAAGTACAGAAGATCGTCAAGAACATATACAGAGAGAAGTAATTGACCTCTCCTTCTCCGAGAGATTGGTCGAACAACAAGTTTTCGTATATCTATCCGACGCTACTAGCTACATATATACAATATAAGATCTATTACAATCATTAAAGTCTGAAGTCAAGTGCCACATGGTATTCTCTGGATTTCTTGATGACGTGGTCAAGAAAGAATCCCGCCAATTCCTCTTGAATTACTTTTATGCGATCATGTGGTAGGAGTTCATCCCGCAGCTAGCAGACCTAAATCGAAGAAGAGGGTCAATACATGTGTATGAATCAAACTCAACACAAATGATGGTAATAAAATACAATTGTGAATATTTTTGCTTACGCACTTGATATTGTTTTTCAGTGTAACCCCGCTTATTCTTGGCCGTCTCGTTGTAGATGAGCTCGCAAACGTAGTATCCACAGAAATCATTTCCATGTTCTTGCCACAAGCACTTTACGAGAAATAGAGGTCAATCAAACTGATAAGCAAGCATGCTAAATGGTATTGATGAAACTAGCTACAATCAATGGGAGATGCGCGGAACTAGGTATAATAGTTACTTTCGGTTGCTTAAATGTCAGCTCTGTCGACAGTGCCGGAGAAATTGCGGTGAACTTTTTCCAAATTCTGCCAGACAAAGAAAATAATTATATACTTGATATCAGTAAATGAACAAAGTTGCCGATATGGTGCGACAATGATTGATTGAACTTATTTCCGGGGCATTCCAGTCATGTCTGCTTAGTCCTCGGGATCTTTTCGTCTCGAGTCTAAGACGGTTACTTCTCCCTTCTCAAGCTTAATCACTAGGAGAATAAAGTGGAAATTGCGCACGCATGCACAACTCATGAGTTACATGACTACAACCTCGAGTAATAAGGGAAACTAAATATGCACAAGACAGTGTAACACTCACTTGAAGTTGTAAGGAAAGAGCATTTTATCTTTGGTTTGATTTTTGAGCAACGATTTGAGCAAGTTGTCCTCGGTCTCTTCGGCTTTTTTTGACCGTGTATACATGTATGAATTTTGGGTTAATGAACCCAATGTCATAGATTTGTGCTTTTCTGCATTCGACGATCTTCAATCTGCATAATATAGTGAGGATAATTATATATACATGCAATGAAAGAGCTGAGCTATATATATAGAGACTTAATTACAGAAAGTAGGATTTACAGACAGTAGCAAGCCACAAGTGATTTGTCGAGAGCCTGTTGATTGTAGAACTGGAAAAACTCGTCAAAATCAATAGTTAACAGTTCTTGGCCAATGAAGTCGTGGTCCTCTTTAATCAGCATCGACAAAGCATCCTTCCTAGACTTGTTGCAGGTTTTCATGTATCTGTCATGGAATCTTAGCATCATCGTTGTTTGAGAAAGAGTATCTTTGACGAGAGGCTTCCCGTAATGGTATTTGAATTCGTCCACCTCCATTGTTTCAAATTCTACATCGTCGGGCAGGTAATCACCAATAGTGAAACCGGGCAGCAGCGGCTAATTTGCGACAATATCGCTAGACACCTTGAGCGGGGGGAATGATTGGTTCTCCTGATCTCTGAGCTGGGGAATTTTCTCCCCACTTCTTCGTTCTTTTAACCTTTTGTCAGTTGAAGTGCTTCCCGACTGGCGCGCTTCTTGCACTGTCTTTTTAAGACAACGGAGATGGTTGTTATCCGGGGAACGCGGTGGTGCTTGCTTCAGGGCATTGAGAGTGCGCTTTGCTTTCACCGGATCTATCTTCTCCTCCGGAGGTGGATGTTTCTCAGCTCTTTTCGTTTCAAATAAGTCCTCCACTTGGGCTTGAACGATCTGCTCGTTTTCCTCCACGGTCATCTCGTATGGTAACTTCTCTACAGGCTTGAGAGATGTACCGAATCTGTATTGCCTACCCCCTCTGGCTGTACTGCTAGACGCCGGAGCGGCGGCGTCTCTCTTCCGTTGCTGTTGAAGAGCTGTAGAAGGAGGCGGAGTGGTCAGACGCGCTGGAGCAGCCAAAGCGGCGGCGAATGTGTTCCGCCGTTGCCAACGAGGCGAAGGAGGAGTGGGGCTACTCGGACGCGCCGGATCAAGCGGATAAGGAGGTGGAGTACTGCCGCCCTCATGCGCCGGAGCAGGAGGCGGAGTGCCCTGATCACTCGCCAGAGGAGGAGGAGGAGGCGGATGAGGTGGAGTGCCCAGCTGACTCGCTGGAGGAGGAGGAGGAGGTGGAGGCGTGAAATTCAGAAGCTTGATGTGCTCCTTCTGCCATAGACATGGAGTCTTCAGAGCTAGACCAAGCTGAGTCTCCCCTTCACCTGTAGGGTGGTAAAGCTGGAGCTCCTCAAATCCCTCCGTTATTTCATCCACCATCACAACAGCATAGCCTTGTGGAATCGAAAGGCAGTGAAAAGTTGCGTCGGGTTCAGGAAGGAACACAGAGCCGACAGCCGCCTTGACTTTGAGGTTCTGCCATTGCGTCATAAGTTGGCACTGGTGTGACTCCGTGATAGCATCCACGGGGTAGCTAGGATGCTGAACGAGCTCGGTGGAAGCCACGCTGCTTCTCCGCTCAGATGGCGGGGGTAGCTTCTGGGGTAGCTTGGGCAGGATCTCGCTGGTTCTCAACAGCTTGTCGTTCCTCTAGCTTTCGTACCCTTGCCTGAAGCTTTTGCAGTTCGCTCAGCTCCACTTTCCTCCTCCTCTCTTGGGTTTTGTAACCGCCTGCGTTGGGAAACCCAACCTTCCACGCAATAGAGCCTGGCGTGCCTCGTGTTCGTCCAGGGTGCTCAGGATTTCCGAGGTCCTGTGTGAGCTCGTCGTTCTCTCTATCGGGAACGAACGTCCCTTCCTACGCTGCCTTGACTGCTGCCTGAAGCTTCGTGATGGGTGTTGCAAGTTGCTCGTCCGTCCAATAGCACTTCCCTGTTTCAGAGTCCAAAGTTCCCCTAACCCCGAAGAACCAAGTCCTTGAACGGTCTGGCTAGTTCAATGTCTCTGGTTCGACCCCTTTAGCAATCAGGTCACTCTCAGCCTTGTCCCACAACAGCCGGGCTTTGAGATAGCCACCTGACCCTGTGCGATGGTGATGCTCCTTCTTTGCAACATTTATCTTGTTTGTCGCTGACATATTCTTACTCTTCTCCAATGTCTTGTGGGTCACAAATGCGGCCCAGTGATCTCTTATCTTCTTAAATCGGCCGGTGAATTCTGGAGTCTTGTTTTTGTCAACATACGTTGATTTCAACTCATTCTTCCACCTCCTGAATAGATCTGCCATCTTCTTGAGAGCATGAGCCTTGACCAATGGCTCTATAACTGGCTTATCCAGATCCTTCTCTGCCGGTAGGGTGAAATTTTCCTTCAACGCGGTCCAAATATCATCTTCTGTCTATCTTCAACATAAGAAACTTGAGGGTCTTCGTTCTTAGGCTTATACCATTTGTGGATGCTGATCAGAATCATGTCCCTAACAAGAACCCCGCACTGAGCAGAAAATGCTTCCTTGGTCCGGAGGGGTTCAATCGGTTGGCCATCGCCCGCGATTTCTGTGATCGTGAACCTTTCATCATGGCGCAACTTTTTCTTCGGGCCTCATCTTGTTACCGAAGTTTGGCTCGATCCGGAGGGCAATAAAAGAAGAAAGAAGAGTTAATATATGTACATACCAAAACAATTAATGCATCAATTAGCTAGTCAGCACAGGCTTAATATATATATATATATATATATATATATATATATATAGGACAAATGTTTACTACAAGCAATGGTAGTTACCATCACTTGCGTTTTGTATGTTGTATGTAGTATCTGTCGAAATCGAGAGTATGTACGTATAGTATGTAGTATATAACAATGATTAGGTAGTATATATACTAATTTTTAGGTAGTATGTATCATGTTTTGAGTATGCTTTTTTTTACGTACAAATATGTATGTATTTCATAAATACAACAAAAACTATGGGTTCATATGCAATTTTTTCATGTAACTTGCTTTGAAATATCTTAGATATAGTATATGAACATATTTAAAATAATAAAATAGTATATATAGTACCACATGGTAGTATATGAGACATATGGGGTAAGTACCACTGGGTGGTAGGATGGATTTTCCCTAAGAAGAGTTAATATATGTACATACCAAAACAATTAATGCATTAATTAGCTAGTCAGCACAGGCTTAATATATATATATATATATATATATATATATATATGACAAATTTTATCTACAAGCAATGGTAGTTACCTCCTACTTATTTGACTGCCACGTGTCTCCTAAGTTTATGCAAGCCAGATGGGTTAGCGGATCGGAAAGGATCCATTAGCACTCAACTAACTAGATTTTCCAATTAAGTAATTAAATAATTCACTGTTCGTAACGACCTATAACAACCTGGTACCTTCCTTCCTACATGCATACGCATCACGCTGAATGGATAAGTGCATCCTACATCCACTCCATATTCCCTGGAAAGGCACGGCGACCTACATACTACATACTACATTCTCCAAAAGAAATAATTCACGTTATACAAATTCCATACACGTACCCTTATATGGAAACGAGTATGTAGTATGCACATTTTCCAATAAGAATCAGAAGTATGCATTTTTTTTCTGGATGACACATATTTTAATCTCTAATAAACATTCTATTTTTAATCTCTAATAAACATTCTATGGAGCATGTGTCTGGGCGCACCACTTATAAAAGGTAGAACACTCATAAGAAGGGAGGTATTCCCTTAACAAGGGAGACAATTTTCAGGGTATTTTTGCACAGACTGCTCTATGGGGTATATGTACATAAAACATGTAGTATGGAGTATATAAAAAAATAGTATGGAGTATATGGAAAAATAGTGTGGCATATACAAAAAATAGTATGGAGTGTGTAGTATGCTCTATAGGGAATGGAGTATCTCCGAGTAGAATTTCCCCCTAATGGTATTATACGTACTATATACTCCAAAATAATCGAAGATTATATACTCCAGATTCATGTAGAGTATGAAGAGTATATTATGTCCTACACAGTAGATGGAGGCATGCCATGTAAAGGGTATACTAACCGACATGAGTATCAAGAGAAGGAGTATGCCAATGGAATTAAACAAGACTCTATTTAACTATATATTAGTATATGTGGGTGATTTCCATCTAATTTCTCAAGCACCTGATGGTGGATGCACATGTAGTATGTAGTACGTTCCTAGCAAAAAACGTAGTATGTAGTATGTAGAGTGAAAGAAAAGAGTATTAATGGAAGAAAAGAGTATGACAAAAGGTAGTATGAAGTATAATATTCTTTGAAGAATAGTATGGAGTCTAATAGGCAAGGTAGTACTCCCTCTGTAAATAAATATAAGATCGTTTAGATCACTAGGGAGTACGTTGTATGTTGTATGGTGTATGTCAGTATATGCTTACAGAGAACATGAACAATTATATACTTCAAAAAGCATTCAGTGGTAGATGTAAAATATGCTGACGTGAGAGAGTATGGATTGCTTTATTTTTGGTTTAGACTATGTCGAATATAATATTTTCTGAAAGAGAGTATTAAGTATATGCACACTATACTGAAATAGTATATGGAGAGAATATTGTTGCTAACAGAGTTTGTTTATATTCAAGCTGGTGCGTTTGGTAATACATGATCGTGATACATACATGATGCATCCATTATGTCATCCATTCATTGCAGGAAACAACATGCATCAGTTTGTGTCAATGCATCTTGAGCAGACGCCGAAGTATATTCGTCCTCATCCGGAAGTTCTCCAAGGTCGGCGGCTCCCACCATACTGCCGACGGTGGACAGTACATGGCCATTACATACTCCACTAGATCTGGATGTTCTACAACAATTAGATTTCAATCTCTAGATCCACGTGTCTTGCTGCAATGGCAGTCTTCTCCACATTCAGAGGAACAGGTTGGCCTTCATGGCTTGGTTTTAAAAATGGGTCTAACGAAGGGAAGCTGTATTCATATGTAGGTGTTGTCGCCTAGGGAAATCCGATCGGCGCTTTCCGCCGGGGCATCGTCGAGCAGCATGAACAACCTGGGCGCCCACAAAATCTCAGGCTAAAATCAACAAATTCGTATATCAGAAAACTAAATTAGCAAATGTAATGTGAGATCAAAGAACATAGTATTACATGTATAGATGACAACATGGATCGATCCAAACCATCATCATGATGAGTTCCCATCCAGGCGGCGCCTCTACGGTGGCGGCGTCCGAGCGGCCGATTGCATGGTTTGTTCGTGCGTGACTGATCTGTGCGTGACAACGGTTTGTGAGACAATAAGATAGGGGCTGGTACGGTGATGATGGTGGTGTTGCATCCACATCGACGGAGAAGGCATCGATCAACCCAGAAGCTAGCTCAAATAGAAAGTTAAAACTGTAATCTCACAGATCAAAGGTTAACATACATACATACGTGTGTTTGTTACAAGTAGATGTGTCAACACGATACCTTCAGCAGCTGTGAGATCCAATGAAAAGCGATAATGGCGCCATGGCGGCTTAGTTTGCAGGCACATGTGGCGCCATGGTCGGGCCATGCAACATCTCGATCGGCAAGGGAACTTTCTCGTACCATGAAGCTATGAATCAACATTAGAAGATGAGACGCTTGATTTCTAGCATAACAAAACGTCAAATTGGAAAGTGCTACTGGATATTTTACCCTTTGTTTATGCGAGAGCTCGATCCAGGCCACATAAATAGCCAGGTTGTTGGACGACACGCTATATACGTTCCATGCACAAAAGTAGGAACCATCCAGCTGATTTTTTACCGGGTGGGGGAGTAAATCGGCTTATTTTGGAACAAGACCCGTTAATCAAAGGCCACACCTGGGAAGAGATCGGATGGTTGCCAGGATGGAGGTAACTACCACTAGATGGTAGAATCTATTTTCCATATATATATATATATATATATATATATATATAGGACAAATCTTTCCTACTACCGGGTGTAGTTACACCCACTTTTGTTTCGTACATTCTAGGTAGTATCTATCACATCGAAGAGTACGTACGCGTAGTATGTAGTATATAAGAATGTTTAGATAGTATACATACTATTTTTTTGGTAGTATGTATCATATTTTGTGCATACTCCATTTTGCGTACAAATATGTACGTATTTCACAAATACAATAAAACTATGGGCTCACTTGCAATTTTTCCATATAATTCACTTTGGAGTATCTTAGATATAGTTTATAAACATACTAAAAATAATAAAATAGATTATATACTACCACATGGTAGTATATAAGAAATGGGTGTAACTACACCTGGTAGTAGGATGCAATTTCCCTATATATATATATATATATATATATATATATATATATATATATATATATATATATATATATATATATATATATATATATATATATATATATACCTTGCCAGACTTTGCAACAGCTAATCCCGACTCCGTTCGGTCACCGAAGCCGTCTTCACGGTCGGCGGCGCCATCATGATCATGACTTCCCTCCTCCATTGTTCAATCACCGTAGCCTGTTTCCTTTCCTTCCAGACCATCAGTTTCGTTGAGAAATAACGACAAGACATCATGTCCGTCGCGGATTATGTCCCCCAATATCTCTTCTTGTTCGAAGTCTCTTTGTTGATCCATAGTTTCTGCAAGTATTACAACATGGCAATTAATATACAAACATTAGAGATGGATATATTAATAGTGGAAAACATAGACCTAGCTAGCTAATCACAACACTTCTAGGGTTTGGGGTGGCCTCGACAACGCTCTTTGAACTTGGTAAATTTGGGTGGCCTCAACGCTTCTAAGATTTGGGGTGGCCTCGGCAACGCTTCTAGGGTTTGGCCCGGACCACCTCCCTCATGAATGTCCAACTTCCGGACCGCCTCTCTCATGAATGTCAAACAAGGGATTTAACAAGATGGCACTATTCTGGATGTGCAGAAAAAAATGCTCCATATTTTTCCTGATCTCCATCTAGCCTTCTATATGTCACGTTGTTTAGTGTCAAAGGATTCAATACTTTGACACAAGAGAACGTGCACATATAGAATGGTAGATCAGATCAGAAAAAAATAGGGATCAACTTAATTATGCACATCCATAATGGGGGCATTCTTGATAAATCTTTTATAATCTCGAGAGAGTTTGTCGGGTAGGGGCGGGAGGGGGTACGAGATCGACAAGGTTTTTTTCTATGGTTTGGGTGTCCTCGAGAGTTGGTCGAGTGAAAGGGGGTTGATCGATGTCCCCTCTTCGGTTCCTCGATGACCCTCGACCCTCATCCCCTCGGCGACCCTTGACCCTCTACCCTAGTTCCGATCCTCGACCTCTCAGATTCTCTTAACCTTTAAAGGATTTAACAAGATGGCGCCATTCTGGATGTGCAGAAAATGTTCCATATTTTTCCTGATCTCATCTACCCTTCTATATGTCACGTCGTCTAGTGTCAAAGGATTCAAGAAAACCATTGCTTCATCATTTGCCGAAAGTAACAGTCGCATAATGGTACGAAGCTCTCCAAAATTGTTTTGGAACAGAGTCCGGATAGGATAATTAGCTTTTTGGTACAAAGTTCAGCAAGAGCCTTCCGAATATCACTATTTGGAAGGCCTTTGTTGAAATTCGTACCAAAAAGCGAATCATTCTATCACGAACTCCGTTCCAAAACAACTTTGAAGAGCTTTGTAGCGTCATACGCCTGTTACTTTCAGCAAATGATGTAGCCATAGATTTCTTCAATACTTTGACAGACAACATGACACATAGAAGAATATATATATATATATATATATATATATATATATGTGAGATCAGAAAAAAATGGATCAACTTGTGCACATCCATAATGGGGGCATTCTTGTTAAACGAAGACCCTCGACCTCTAGACGACCCTCGACCCCTCGGCGATCCTCGACACTCGACCCCTCGACCCTCAACCGCTCGACCATCAACGACCCTCGACCCCTCGAGGACCCTCGACCCTCGACCCCTCGACGACCCTCGACCCTCTACCCTAGTTTCCAACACCCTAGTTCCCAACACGCTCATTCCCGATAAAAAATAAGAACAGGAAGAAGAAGAAAAAATAGAGCAGAAGAAGAAGAAGAAGAAGAAGAAGAAATAGAAGAAAAAAAAGAAGAAAGAAAAGAGGAGAAGAAGAAGGAATAGAGGAGAAGAAGAAAAAACAGATATTTATTTCTCTTCTTCTTCCTCTCCTCTTCTTCTCCTTCTTCTTCTCCTTCTTCCTCTTCTTATTTTCCTTCTTCTTCTCCTTCTTTTTCTTCTAAATATGAGGATATACATAAATGACTTTGATCATACACAATTTTCCTATACATACACAATTTTCCTATACATACACAATTTTTTTACAAATATGCATATATATATATGAACATATACATAAATTGACAAAAAAACATTTATGAAAAAATGCTATGAACATGTACACACATATATACACATACACACACATACAAAAAAATACATTTATGAAAAAAATGCTATGAAAAAAAATGCAGGGTAGGGGCGGCGAGGCGGCATGCGGCGCCAGCGCAGGGCAGAGGCTACGCGCGGCGGCAGCGAAGGGCAGGGGTGGGGGCGCAGCGGCAGCGCGCGTCGGCGACGACGGCTAGTAAAGGGAGGAGGAGGAGGGGATCGGGGCGGCGCTCACAGCGAGGACGCGTCGGCGACGAGGAGCGGGCTCGGGGGCGGCGGACGGTGACGGCGCGCTTGGGGGCAGGGGCAGGGGCTCGCGGGCTTGGGGATGACATCGACGACGGCGACGGAGATGGCGATGACGAGGCATGGGCGACGGCGGATGGCGACGGCGCGCTCGGGGGCGACGGCAGGGGCGGCAGACAGTGTTGGGGCAGCTTGGCGGCGTTGATGAGCTCGGCATCGTCGGGTGGGGGGGGGGCAACTGGCGATGAAATTGTAAAAAATTGCTAAGTGTTGTTTATATACACAGAGTATTGGTCCCGGTTCGTGGCACGAACAGGAAAGAATGCCCACCTTTGGTCCCGATTCGTGCCACCAACCAGGACCAAAGGTCTCTTTTCAGCAGCCCAAAGGGCGGGAAAAGGAGACTTTTGGTCCCGGTTGGGAAAAGAGACCTTTGGTTCTGGTTGGTGGCACCAACCGAGACGAAAGGTGGGCATTCGTACCGGTTCGTGCCACCAACCGAGATCAAAGGTGGGCATTGGTCCCGGTTGGTGCCACCAACCGGGACGAAAGGATGGCATAGCGGTGGTGTGGTGGGAGTTTAGTCCCACCTCGCTAGCTACAGAGCTCAGCACCTGTTTATAAGTTGTGTTGCGGCTGAGGTGCTGAGCTCCTCTCTAATTTGCACGCGGTACTTGCCTACCCTCGTCACTGCCATGTTGGGCCTATTGGGTATGCGGGCCTGCATCCTGGCCCATGTACAGATGGGTTTCTAGTCGTATGCAGGCCGCGTGGCCTAGTAGGTGGCATTTTTTTTAATTTTTTCCAGTATTTTTGTTTTGTTTTTTGCATTATTTATTTTCTTTTGTTTTTTACTTTATTTTTTTAATTCCTTTCAATTTTAGGTAATAAAAATTATAAACTTTCTGTTAGTGCCATTTGTTTTCCAATTTGAATAGTTTAAATTTGAATTTTTTGAATTTATGTGAATGAGCCAGTGATGATCATCATTGGGCACATCGTCTGGTTCCTCTTGATCTTCAGCTTCCCCCGTTGCTGCATCTTCAGCTTCCCCCGTTGCAGCATCACCGTATTCAGGGGGCACATAGTTGTCATCATCTTCTTCTTCTTTGCTATCTTCCATCGTAACCCCTCTTTCTCCGTGCTTGGTCCAAACATTATAGTGTGGCATGAAACCCTTATAAAGAAGGTGGGTGTGAAGGGTTTTCGAGTCAGAGTAAGACCTCGTATTCCCATATATTGGGCATGGACAACACATAAAACCATTCTGCTTGTTTGCCTCAGCCACTGCGAGAAAATTATTCACGCCCTTAATGTACTCGAAGGTGCGTCTGTTACCGTACATCCATTGTCGGTTCATCTCTGCATACATCATGAATAGATAAGTGACCAAATTAATAGAAGTTCATCATCACATTAAACCCAAAGTACATACATAGTTCTCATTGAATAACATATAGCTCTCCAGAGCATCTAATTAAACCATACATTGGAACTATGTAAAACATTTCAATGCAACAACAAATGCAATCATAACCGCAACCAAGGTAACAATTGATCCAACAACATAATGATACCAAGCCTCAGTATGAATGGCATATTTTCTAATCTTTCTAATCTTCAAGCGCATTGCATCCATCTTGATCTTGTGATCATCGACGACATCCGCAACATGCAACTCCAATATCATCTTCTCCTCCTCAATATTTTCCAATTTTTCCTTCAAGTAATTGTTTTCTTCTTCAACTAAATTTAACCTCTCAAAAATAGGGTCGGTTGGAATTTCCGGTTCACATACCTCCTAGATAAAAAAATCTATGTCATATTGCTCGGCATAATTGTCATAAACACTAAATGAAACTAATAGTTATAAAAGAATATATATATTTACCACATCGGAATTATAGACAGGACGAGGACCGACGGAGGTGGATACCAAAACCATCGCACTATATAATAACAAGCAATAATAAGTAAGAAAACTACACAAGTATCTATCTAAATCATAGAATAACTTTTTTCTTTTAGAAAGAAGATAAGATCAAGAGGCTCACCACGGTGGTGCAGGCGGCGAGATAGGCGTGGGCGATCAACGGCGATGAGGACGGGGACGGGACAGGACCACTAGTAGAAAAAGGACCTATAGTCCCGGTTCGTAAGGGCCATTAGTCCCGGTTTTTGAACTAGGACTAAACTGTTGGTACTAATACCCTATACCTTTAGTCCTAGTTATTGCATAAACCGGGACAGATGGGCCTCCACGCGGTCGGTGCGACGAGCCCAGGCAAGAGGCCCTTTGGTCCCGGTTGGTGGCACCAATCGGGACCAATACGCATCCACGCGTCAGCATTTCAGGTGCTGGGGTTTTTGTTTTTTTTGAAGGGGGGGGGGGTTAGGGGGTTTTGGGGGGTTAATTTAGGTGTTTCTCATATATTGTGTTAGCTAGCTAATTAATAGAGAGAAGTGTCGTGTCTTATCTCCGTGCTTGGTCGACGCTACGTACTATACACATAGAGAGGACTAGACACGCTAGCTAGTAAGCAAATGAAGGAACAGAAGATCGTCATGAACATATGCATATAGAGAGAAGTGATATCGACCACCTCTCCTTCTTTGAGAGATTGGTCGAACAACAAGTTCTCGTATATATATCTATCCGACGCTACGTACTGGCTACATATATACAATATAATTGTCTCTTACAATATAATCTCGTAATTCCAAATGAACTCAGGGTCCACATGGTATTCTCCGTCTTTAGCAATCACGTGGTCAAGAAAGAATGCCGCCAATTCCTCTTGAATTCCTCGCATACGATCTGGTGGTAGGAGTTCATCCCGCATTCGAAATATATAATTTGAAGAAGGGGGGTCAATACATATATATGAATAAATGAAACTGAACACAAATGATGGTAATAAAATAAAATTGTGAATATTATTATTTACGCACTTCATATTGTTTGTCAGAGTAGCCCCGCTCACAGGTCGTGTGGCGGATGGACTCACAAATGTAGTATCCACAGTAATCATTCCCTTGTTCCTGCCACAACCACTTTACAAGAAATAGATCGAGGTCAATCAAACTGATAATTAGCAAGCATGCTAAATGGTATTGATGAAACTAGCACTTGAATCACTAGGAGATGCGTGGAACATGCTACTATAGTACTTACTTTCGGGTGTTTAAATTGCAGCTTCTTCGGCTGTCCCGTAGTTTTTGAGGTGAATTTTTTCCAAACCCTGCCATCAGACAAAGAAAACAATTACTTGATATCAGGAAATGAACAAAGTTGCCGATATGGTGCGATAATGATCGATTTAACTTACTTCTCTAGAATTTCAATCATGTCCTCATACTCCTTGGGATCTTTTCATCTCGAGTCTAAGACGGTTACTAGTCCCTGCTAAAGCTTAATCTCTAGGAGAATATAGTGGAAGCTGTGCACGCATGCATAACTCATCAATTACATTACTATAACCTCAACTAATAAGGGAAACTGAATATGCACAAGACGGTAACACTCACTGGAATTCGTAAGGGAAGAGTATTATACTTTGCTTTGATTTAAAAGAAACGATTGTAGCTGCTTGGCCTCGGTATCTTTGGCCTGAAATTCAACCATATATGCATCTATGAGATTTGTGTTAATGAACCCAATATCACCGATTTGTCGTTTCTTCAATTCGGCGATCTTCAATCTGCATAATATAGTGAGGATAATTAAAAATACATGCAATGAAAGAGCTGGCCTATATATAGAGACTTAATGAAAGAAGTAGTATTGTACTTACAGGCAGTAGCAAGTGACATTAATTTATCGAGGGCCTTTAGATTGAAAAACGCGAAGAACTCCTCAAATGGAACATTCAACAGTTCGAGGCCAACGAGGTCATGCTCCTCTCTGACTCTCAGCGTCAAAATATTCTTACCCTCAGACTCTCTGCAGGTTTTCATGTACCACTCATGGAATCTGAACATCATCGTTGGTAGAGATCTTTCATCTTTGATGAGAGGCTTCCCATACACGTATTTGTGCTCGTCCACCTCCAAGAAATCATAATGTACATCGTCGGGCAGGTAATCTTCAAGATTGTTATAACCGGCCACCATCCCGCCCGGAACATTAGAGACGATATCGCTAGACACCTGGAGCGGGGGGAACGATTGGTTCACTTGTTCGCCGAGCTGAGCAACTTTTTTCCCAGCTTGTCGTTGATCACTGATAGTATTCCCGACCACGACGCTTCCACAAATGACTTTGTAAGAATGCGCTCATAGTTGCCTTTCGCCGGAGACTTTGGCGGTTTCTGCAGGGTAGCTAGAGTACGCTTCACTTTTACTGGATCTATCTTCTCCTCCGGAGGTGGATGTATCTTTGCTTTCATCCCTTCAAAGAAGTTATCCACTTCGGCTTGCACAATCCGCGTGTTTTCCTCCACGGTCCTCTCGTATGGTAACTTCTCTGGAGTCTTGAGAGAAGGACCGTATTTGTATTGCCTCCCAGCTCTGGCTGTGCTGCTAGACGCCGGGGCAGACGGAGCAACTGCGGCTATCTTTCCTTTCTTACGAGGCGGAGACGAAGGACTACGACGCGCCGGAGCAGCCAGAGCGGCGGCGGGTCTCTTGATCCACCCTTGTTGACAAGGTGGAGAAGGAGGAGGCTGGCTGCTCAGGCGCGCCGGCTCACGCGGGGAAGGAGGCGGAGTGCCACCACACGCCGGAGAAGGAGGCTGAGTGCCTTGATCACTTGCCGGAGGAGGAGGCGGAGGAGGAGGCGGATTGCCCTGACTAGCCGGAGGAGGAGGAGGAGGCGGAGGTGTCCAGTTCGGAAGGTTGTTTTCAGAGAAGAACCCAGCCAAATCTCCCCTTCACCCGTAGGGTGGTCAAGCTGAAGGTCCTCAAATCCGTCCGTTATTTGATCCACCATCACCCTGGCATATCCTTCTGGAATCGGCAGGCCGTGGTAGGTTGAGCCAGGTTCATTAGGTATAATAGAGCCAACAGCCGCCTTGACTTTCAATGCCATCCATCGCGTCATAAGGTGGCAATGTTGAGACTCCGTGATAGCATCCACGGGGTAGCTAGCAGGAGCCATGAAGACATGCTCCAGCTGCTGAGTCTGCTTGGTGGAAGCCACGCTGCTTCTCCACTCAGATGGCGTGGTACCTTCAGGGGAAGATTCGGCAGGTCGTTTGCTGCGATCTGCTTCTCGTTCCTCTAGCCCTTGTACCCTTTCGTGCAGCGCCTGCAGTTGGCTATGCTCCACTTTCTTCCTCCTCTCCTAGGTTTTGTAACCCCCTGCGTCCGGAAAGCCAACCTTCCACGGAATGGAGCCTGGCGTGCCTCGTGTCTGTCTAGGGTGCTCAGGATTCCCGAGGGCCATTGTGAGCTCGTCCTTCTCTTTGTCTGGGACGAAAGTCCCTTGCTACGCTTTCTCGATATACTCCTGAAGCTTTCTGACGGGTATTCACAGTTGCTCATCCGTCCAAATGCACTTCCCTGTTACAGGGTCCAAGGTTCCGCCAACCCCGAAGAACCATGTCCGGCAATGGTCTGGCCAGTTCAACGTCTCTGGTTCGACCCCTTTAGCAATTAGGTCATCCTCAGCCTTGTCCCACAAAGGTCTGGCTTTGAGGTAGCCACCTGACCCCGTGCGATGGTGATGCTTCTTCTTCGCAGCATTTATCTTGTTTATCGCTGACATCTTCTTACTCTTTTCCGATGTCTTGTGGGCCACAAATGCGGGCCAGTGATCTCTGATCTTCTCATACTTTCCGGTGAATTCTGGTGTCAAATCTTCGTCGACAAACTTTGTTTTTAGCTCATTCTTCCACCTCCTGAATAGTTCTTCCATCTTCTTAAGAGCACGAGACTTGATAAATTGCTCTTTAACTGGCTTCTCTGGATCCTCCTCTGGCGGTAGGGTGAAATTTTCCTTAAGCGTTGTCCACAGATATTCTTTCTGCATATTAGAGACATAAGACACCTCAGGATCTTCCTTCTTAGGCTTTAACCATTGCTGGATACTGATTGGGATCTTGTCCCTAACAAGAACCCTGCACTGAGCACGAAATGCATCCCTTGTCCGGATGGGTTCAATCGGCTTGCCATCGCACGCGATTGCTGTGATCTCAAACCTTTCATCCGAGCGCAACTTTTTCTTCGGGCCTCATTTCTTTACCGAAGTTGTGCTTGATCTGGAGGGCTAGAGAAAAGAAGAAAGACCAGAGTTAATTAATATGTGTACATACGAAAACAATGAATGCATCAATTAGCTAGTCAGCACAGGCTTAACTAATATATATACCTGGCCGGACTCGGTTCGGTCACCGGAGCCGTCATGACGGTCTACTTCTTCTTGTACCGGAGCTGTCATTGGGTCACCGGAGGCATCATAACCTTCTTCTTCACTACCCTGTCCTTCCAGACCATCAGTGTCATTGAGAAACGACGCAACGACATCACTTCCTTTTGCGATTATGTCCCCCAACATCTCTTCTATTTCTTCGTCTCGGGGGTGCTCCATAGTTTCTGCAAATATTTACAACATGGCAATTATTATTCAAACATGATAGCTGGATATATTAGTGGCAAACGTAGAACTAGCTAGCTAATATGATCACAATAAGGAATCATATTAGTGGCCTCGACGCTGCTTCTCTAGGGTTTGGGGTGGCCTCGACAATGCTTCAAGGGTTTGGGGTGGCCTCGACGACAACGCTCTTTTAACTTGGTAAATTTGGGTGGCCTCGAGAGAGTTTGTCGGGTAGGGGCGCGACGGGAGGGGGTAGGAGACCAACATCGTTTTTTTTCTAGGATTTGGGTGTCCTCGAGAGTTTTGGTCGAGCGAGAGGGCCGAGGGGGGTGCTCCCGTGGTATAAGTTATCACAGTCGAGAGGGGGTATATATATCGACTGCCCCTCATGTCGAAGTTATCCAGGAGGGAGTTATATCGACAACGATGTGACATACATAAATGGGAAAATAATGTTATCGGGGAGGGGGTATATCGACCCCCCCTCTCGTGTTGAAGTTATCGGGAGGGGGTATATCGATAACAACATACCCGATAAAAAATAAGAAGACAAAAGAAGAAATAAAAAGAGGAGAAGAAGAAAGGAATAGAAGAGAAGCAATCGAAGAAAAAATAGAAGAAAAAAGGAGAAGAAGAAAGGAATAGATGAGAAAGAAGAAAAAATAGAAATTCTATTTTTTCTTCTTTCTCATCTATTCCTTTCTTCTTCTCCTCTTCCTTTTCTTCTTTTTTCCTCTTCTTATTTATTTCTCCTCTTCTTCCTCACCTCTTCTTCTTTCTTCCTCTTCTTTTATTTTCTTTTTCCTATCCCGTGGTCTAAAATTGGTCTATGCACGATAGAAAATTCTAAAAAATTTAGATCTATGATCCCTCAATGTCCCCGCCTCTCTCATGAACAAAAAAACTATGAATAAAAAGCATCATATTCTATGAACAAAAAAATATCATATATTTCATCCACATCCATGCATACATCATATATATATATATATATGTGATCATCTATGAAAAACAAACATCATATTCTATAAAAAAATCATCATATATATATGAACAAAAACAATTATGATAACAAGCATATATATCATCATATATATGAATAAACAAGCATATACATATGAAAAAAATAAGCATATATATAAATGAAAAAAATGATGCGCCGGCCGGACCAAGTGAGGAGGACGGCGACGGCGACGGCGGGGGCGACGACGACGACGGAGGCGGGGTAGGGGGCGATGGCAACGGGGACGACGGGGGCGGACCGGGGCGGCGCGCGTCGGGGCAGGGGAGCGGGCGGCGGCGAGGGCGCGTGCAACGGCGAGGGCACGGGCGACGGCGACGACGACGGCGGTGGCGGTGGCGGCGGGCAGCGTCGGGGTAGCTTGGCGGTGTCGATGTCGTCGGCGTCGTCGGGGGCGGCAACTGCGAGATGAGAGTGGAAAATTCCTAAGTGTGAACTTATATAGCGAGGCCTTTAGTCCCGGTTGGTGCCACGAACCGGGACTAAAGGGTGCATTAGTCCCGGTTGGTGCCACCAACCGGGACCAAAGGCCTCTTTTCAGCAGCCCAAAGGGTGGGAAGCAGAGGCCTTTGGTCCCGGTTGGTGGCAACAACCGGGACTAAAGGGGGTGCATTGGTACCGATTGGTGCCACTAACCGGGACCAGTGCACCCCCTTTAGTCCCGGTTGTTGCCACCAACCGGGACCAAAGGCCCCTATGCTACCCGCGTCGCGGCCAAAGTTTAGTCCCACCTCGCTAGTTGAGAGAGGCGCATAGTCGTTTATAAGCCCCACTGGCGCACCCCTCTCAAGCTCCTCTCCATTCCAGGCTTACGGGCCTAATTGTTACCGCTGTGCCTGATGGGCCTTCTGGGCCTTCTGCGGGCCTGAATCCTGGCCCATGGATGAGTTTACAGTCGTATTCAGGCCGTGGTGGCCCAGTTGGTGGCAATTTTTTTATTTTTTCCCAGTTTTTTTGTTTTATTTTTTGCTTTATTTATTTTGTTTTGTTTCTACTTACAACAAAATACTTATTTATTTTATTTTATTTTGTTTATAATTACTTATTAATTTTATTTTATGATAATTCTTTTTGCTATTAAAGTTTCTAACAAAAAAAGTTCTTTATGAAAATTCTTTTTGCTTTTAATGATTTTGAACAGAAAATACTTTGATAATTTTAGTTGCATCAATTTTATATAATTTTAGTTTCAATAATACTAGAGGTTGCTTATAATGTTTTGAACAGAAAATACTTTGATAATTTTAGTTTCATAAATTTTAATTATGTTATTAAAGTTTTTTTTGTTTCTACTTATCTATTTTATTAAAGTTTATATTATTTTGTTTCAAATACTTATTTATTTTATTTTATTTTGTTTCTGGCTTCATTTGTTATTTTTCATGCATTTACTGATTATTTTGAGCTATAAGACCATGAAATTGAAAAGCATTTGAAATGAACTCTGAAAAGGTTCAAGGTTGGCATGGTATCATCATTTCACCCACATAGCATGTGCGAGAAAGTAGAGAGGGTTATGGCAAAAACTGGATGCACTTCGTGTACAAAACGGATAATCTCTTTCGAAGTATCAGGGTTTCATATGGAAACTCGTCTGTTACAAAGGGATTTCATTTTTTGAACTTATTTGAAGTCCATTGTTTTTCTGTGTTCAAAATGCACCATTCAAAGCCACATCATCAATTTACAACCCTTTCTGACTACATTTGTTATTTTTCATGCATTTACTGATTATTTTGAGCTATAAGACTATGAAATTGAAAAGCATTTGAAATGAACTCTGAAAATGTTCCAAGTTGGCATAGTATCATCATTTCACCCACATAGCATGTGCGAGAAAGTAGAGAGGGTTATGGCAAAAACTAGATGCACTTCGTGTACAAAACGGACAATCTCTTTCGAAGTATCAGGGTTTCATACGGAAACTCGTCTGTTACAAAGTGATTTCATTTTTTTGAACTTATTTGAACTCCATTGTTTTTCTGTGTTCAAAATGAACCATTCAAAGCCACATCATCAATTTACAACCCTTTCTGACTTCGTTTGTTATATTTCATGCATTTACTTATTATTTTGAGCTATAAGACCATGAAATTGAAAAGTATTTGAAATGAACTTTGAAAAGGTTCCAAGTTGGCATGGTATCATCATTTCACCAACATGGCATGTGCGAGAAAGTAGAGAGGGTTACGGCAAAAACTGGATGCACTTTGTGTACAAAACGGACAATCTCTTTCGAAGTATCAGGGTTTCATACAGAAACTCTTCTGTTACAAAGGGATTTCATTTTTTTGAACTTATTTGAACTCCATTGTTTTTCTATGTTCAAAATGCACCATTCAAAGCCACATCATAAATTTACAACCCTTTCTGACCACATTTGTTATTTTTCATGCATTTACTGATTATTTTGAGCTATAAGACCATGAAGTTGAAAAGCATTTCAAATGAATTCTGTAACCAAAGTACATACATAGTTCTCCACAGCATTAAAACCAAAGTACATACATAGTTCTCATTGAACAACATATAGCTCTCCAGAGCATCTAATTAAACCATACATTGAAATTATGTAAAACATTTCAATGCAACAACAAATGCGATCATAATCGCAACCAAGGTAACAACCGATCCAACTGCGTAATGATACCAAGCCTCGGTATGAATGGCATATTTTCTAATCTTTTTAATCTTCAATCGCATTGCATCCATCTTGATCTTGTGATCATCGACGACATTCGCAACATGCAACTCCAATATCATCTTCTCCTCCTCAATTTTTCTTATTTTTTCCTTCAAGTAATTGTTTTCTTCTTCAACTAAATTTAACCTCTCGACAATAGGGTAGGTTGGAATTTCCGGTTAAACAACCTCCTAGATAAATAAAATCTATGTCACATTGGTCGGCATAGTTGTAATAAACAATAAATGAACCAAATAGTTTTGAAAAGATAATATATACCACATCTGAATCATAGACAGGACGAGGGCCGACGAGGGCGGATACCAAAACCATCGCACTATATAATAACAAGGAATAATAAAAGTAAGAAAATTAGACAAGTATCTATCTGAAGTCAGAATTTTTTTCTTTCAGAAAGAAGATAAGAACAAGAGGCTCATCACGGGGTGCCGGCGACGAGATCGGTGCGGGCGATCGATGGCGGTGAAGACGGGGCGGAGATGGGGCGTGATGGACCGCTAAATCTAGAAAAATCTAGTTGAAAATGGAGCTCGGAGGTCAAATTTCGAGAGGAGAAAGCTTAACTAGTGTGGCTCGGGCATTTCATCGAACACCTCATGTGCATAGGAGGTGAACTAGAGCACCCAAATGCCCTCCCCTCGCCGACTTGAAAAAACAGAGCACTATGGAGTGCTCTGCCACGGCGGTGGGTATATATAGGCAAGTTATTTGTCCTGGTTCGTGGAATGAACCGGGACTAAAGCCCCCCCTTCTGTCCCGGTTCAAGCCACGAACCGGGACCAATGGTTGTGGGCCAGGAGCGAGGACCATTGGTCTTGGTTCGTGGCATGAACCGGAACAAATGGTTCCATATGAACCAGGACAAATGCCAACGAGGCCCCGGCCGCCCCCCTGGGCTCACGAACCGGGTCTAATACCCCCTGTGGGTCCCGGTTCTTGAAGAACCGGGACTAATGGGCTGGCTAGGCCCGAACGTTAGCCCTGTTTTCTACTAGTGGACAGACTGCCAAACCTAGAAAAATCTCGAGGAAAATGGGGCTTGGACAAGGAGTTTCGAGAGGAGAAAGCTTAAGTGTGGCCCTCGCGGGCAAGGGGTATATATAGGCATATCATTGGTCCTCATTCGTGGCTGGAACCGGGACTAAAGGACACCCTTTGGTCCCGGTTCAAGCCACCAACCGGTACCAATGGTGGTGGGCCAAGAGCGAGGCACATAGGTCCCGGTTTGAGCCTCGAACCGGGACCAAAGGTGCCAGATGAACCGGGACCAATGCCCCACACACTAGTGCAGAACCGGGCTTTAGCGCCGGTTCGTAAGGGCCTTTAGTGCCGGTTCTACAACCAGCACTAAAGAGTGGATACTAAAGCCCCCCCCTTTACTACTAGTTCGGCACGAACCGGCGCTAAAGTGCCACCACGTGGCACGAGCCAGGCCCGGGTGCTGGTAGACCATTAGTACCGGTTGGTAACACCAACCGGTACTAAATGTTTGGGGGGGGGGGTTTATTTTTTATTTTCCATTAATTTTGTGTTTCCATTTAATTCTTTTTTGTTTGCTGGTATTTTACAATACTACAAATTGTACACATTATGCATATATATAAATAGATTTTCTCGTATGTAGAACCGCATATATATATAAATATATGTCATCGAATGTCACACAACCAACACCATTAGTTATTCACACATACACATGTATATATGTGTATATATATATATATATATATATATATATATATATATATATGTATATAATTTTTCCTACATGTTGCCTTGGTGCCTTCGGAGAACGATGACAAGTGGTTCATGGGGGCGGTAGCGGGTAATAGTATTCTCCTTTGGGATCTATGACCTGGTCGAGCAAAAATCCCGCTATTTTCTCTTGAAGTGCTAGTATGCGGTCCGTTGGTAGGAGCTGCTCCCGCACCTCTTTGAACTGTTAAGAAGGAGATCAATATGCATGTGTATTAGTTGAGTGACTAGATATCGATAATGGTGTGAATAGTGTTCTGACAAACTTACCTAGTCCTGTCTTTGAGATCTGCTCCTTTTCAACGCTATCATGTGAATGTTCTCGCGAACGTAGAATGCACACAGATCATTGTTGCGCCTGCTTCAGGGCCTTTACGAGAATGGAATTGAATCAGATAATGATTAATCAAGCATGATAATTAATTAATGTTATTGAAACAAGAATTAAAGAGATGGTAGCTAGCTAGCTAGCTAGTACTACTTAATTACTTACCTTTGGTCGATACCAGAACAACTTTTTTGCCCATTTGCCTGGAGTCACCTTGATGAACTTTGCCCAAGCCCTGCCCGCCGGCAAAGAAAATTAATAAAGGGGTTATTAAATAGTTCATATCAGGAAATGACGAACTAAATAGGCTAAGATATAGTTAATAATGATTGAAATTACCTGTTGAATATCCCCTTCACGATGGTGTAGTCACTTTCTTCTTTTAGTAGTGAGTCCAGTACTTCAACTGTTCCTTTGTCAACTTTAAAGTCTAACTAGATCCAGCAGAAACTGCATGCGCACACGTTTGCATGTCTTAATTAAGTGGGCATGTGCATAACACTAATCAACTACCGTAAACCCTATACACTTAATTATTAACATCTAGCTAGCTAGTAAGCAAAAACAGAATTTGTAGTACAAGACAGTGTGACTCACAGGAAGTTGTAAGGAAGTAGTATATCTTCATTGGTATTGAGGCGCTTGAAGAACTCTAGCATGCTTTCCTCTAACCTTACTCGACAAGTTGGAAGATTCCATGTGTACTCGTTAATGGTATTTGGGTCAATGAACCCAATGCCATAGCGTCCAGATTTTTTAATTTCATACATCTTCATCCTGCATATAATACCACAGAAAAGAATATAGTGAGGATAATTACATGTAATGATTGATCAAAATGATCACTACAGCTAGCTTGAGACTTAAATTAAAGAAAGAAATCACTTACAGATAATAGCAACTGACGATAGATTTGTCGAGTGCGTCTTGATTGTATAACTGAAATAGTTCTGAATACTCAACGGACAGAGCTTTCTCATGGAAGTAATGCTCCTCCTTGACATTCACCATGAGGGACTCACGATTGGAAATCTTGGTAATGTTCATGTACCATTGATGCAATACAAAAATTCTCATCGAGAGGTTCTTAACCTTGTCTGGCTCGACCAAAGGTTGGTCCCGGACATATTTCCCTTTTATTTCCTCCTCTCTAAGCAGAGACATGGGCTCGATTTCGAGGAGTTGTCCAACAGTGATCTTGAGCATTTCAGCCTGCATTATATGCTCCTCGGTTATTACCACATCGCCCAGCTGGGGAACATTAACGGGTTGCCCAGAATAATATTGGGTGCGCGTACTCCTCTCATGTGTTGTTGGCACAACAAGCGGGGGGATCGATTGCGCCGCCTATTTTCCCAGCTGGGGAACGGTTTTCCCGCATTTTTTGCCAGCTGCTTGTTGGCTCGAGCTCGAGCTCGCTTCCTTGTGTAGTCGTGCTCGATGTGCCTTCCTGATTTGGTGCTCATAGTCTGAGTCAACAGGCTTGGGATCTAGTGGTCTAGCCATATGAATGAAGTGGTCAATCTTTTCCACACTTTCTCCCTTGGCGGCGGTGCCGGTTTCGGTCCAAAATGGACGTCCACTTGGGCCTGCACTATGGTTGTGTTTTGCTCCTCGGTCATGTCGTAAGGCCTCTGAGGAAGAGGAGTGAGGCTTGGACCATATTTATATCGCTTGTCTCCGCCTGTACTTCCTGTACTACCTCGACTCGTACCGCTACGCACCATAGATGCGGCATGTCTCTTCTGCGATTGCTGAGACGGCGGAGACGGCTGACATGGCTGAGTTGGAGCAGGAGGAGTGGCCTGACGCTGTGCCAGACTTGAAGCAGGAGGTGTGGCCTGACATGGTGTCGAACTTGAAACAGGAGGAGTGGCTTGACGCTGTGCCGGACTTGAACCAGGAGTCTGCTCACGCATTCGTGGACTTGGAGGAGGTGGCAGACTTCAAGGAGGAGTCGGCTCACGCGTTCGTGGACTTGGAGGAGCGGGAGTCTGCTGACTCGGTGGCGGACTTCGAGGAGGAGTCGACAGACGCGATGTCGGTGGACTTCGAAAGATGATGTAATCCTTTCTCCATAGGATGATATGATGTATGGCCTCTCCCAGTGTGCGCCCGTCGTTACCTCCAGGAATTTCAAGCTGTAGCGCCGAATATGGGTCCACCACTTCATCAACCAAGACACGAGCATAGCCCACTGGAATCGGGGTGCAATGGAAGGTTGCTTCGGGGGTAATTGTAAAAGCAATGATGTCTGCCACCTTCATGGATATGTTCTTCATTTTGGAGTGTAGCTCACAGTTAGTGTTCTCTATGATGTCATCCACAGGGTATGTATCCAGCAGTGTGTCACCCGGGGCGGAATCAACGCTGCTTCTTGGCATGGATGGGATGATGCTATCCAATGCTGGACGATCATCCGCTTGCTGCTGCCGCTGCTGAGACCCCCTTTCCTGGCCAAGTGAGTCGATCTGCTGCTGCTGCTGCTGGAATTTGAGTGCCAAGTCTGCGTGCCTTGCCTCTAGGCCTTGAATGTGTTCTGCGTCCTGCTTCCTCTGCTCCTCCTCCAGCTTCCTCTTCTTCTCCTCCTCCATCTTCTTTCTTGCACGGGTCCTATAGTATTCGTTCCATTCCGAAAAGCCCTCATACCAGGGAATAACGCCCTTGCCTCGTGTTCTTCCCGGGTGTTCAGGATTTCCTAGGGCGCGCGTAAGCTCGTCGTTCTCTCTGTTGGGCATGAAAACCCCCTTTAGAGCATCTTCTATTGCGTCAAGTATCTTTTGTTCGGCTCCTTTTAGACTTGCCTTCTTCGAAACCAGGCCTGTCTTCGGGTCCAATGCCCTCCATGCGCATAGAACCAAGTTTTGCACCTGAGGGGCCAGCTCCTAGTAACCGGAGTGACCCCTGCATCCTCCATCTCTTGCTCAGACTTATCCCACTTAGGCATTCCCACCGCGTAGCCACCTGGACCCATCCTATGGAACTGTGTCTTTTTTGCGGCATTGGCCTTGTTTTTTATCGACCATTCCTTAGATAATTCTGATCCTTGAATTTCATGAAATCGGCCCAGTGTTCTCTTTGCTTCTCCAGTGTTCCCTTGAATTCTAGAGACTTCCTTTCTACAGCGAGGTAGGTGGCCCATATAGTTTTCTTGTGGGTGTTGAATGCAATTGCCATCTTCTTAAGAGCAGCGTCCTTGACTTTCTGCACATCTGCATCAGTGAAATAATCTAGTACGGTGAAATGTTCCATCAGAGATTCCCAAAGTTTTTTTTGCTCTGTCGTCAACCCAAGTAACACCTCAACGTTTAGTTTTTGGCTCTTCCCATTCTGGAATGGAGATCAGGAGTTGGTCCTTCACAAGAACTCTGCACCGACGAGTCCACTTGTTCGCAATGTTCTTAGGCGTGAGGGGTTCGCCACTAGCTTTGATGGAGTCGATGTTGTACTTTACACCCTCCTTCCACTTTTTGCCCGGGCCTCACTTTGTCCTGCTGTCTGTAGAAGCAGATTTGCTCGATCCGGAGGGCTGAAAGAAGAAAGATCGATTCTTTAATATATCTTCAAATAAAAAAACATGTGATGATCACCAGATGCCTGCTTATATAAATATACCTCGCTGGTAGTCTTTGTTATTCCAATATCAACATTGTCATCTGTGTCATCATAAACATTGTCTGCGTCATCATAATCATAATCATAGTTCATGACTTCATCAGCTTGGTCGTCGAGATCGAATATCTTATCATCACCCTCTCCGGTATTGTTCAGATATTGGGAGCGGTCATCTGCTTCATTCAGATCATCTAGCCTGCGAGGGTTGCGTATGATCTCGAACAATTCCTCTTCTCTCTCTGACGGTATGTTCCGCCATAGCTTTTACTTAACTAATATAGAAGAAATATAAAACAATTTAGTATTCAAATTACAATGCATGGATGCAATCAATAAGGAAAAACTGAATCATATAGTACATAATATGCATCATCTCGATTAATATATAATCTCGAATACATCGTCTCGAATAATATATATAATCTCGAATACATCGTCTCGAATATTATATATCGAATACATCACTGGCTAGGTACCTAATAAAGATCGAGTACTACAGAAGAATCTAGGCCACTCGCGGTTCCTGGAGCGCGGGCGGTGGACACCCAAAGAGAAGGAACCATCACAGGATCATATCTCCGGTCATCTACCCAAAGAACCTGCCAAGTATTGAAGAACCTGACATCCATATCAGCCATGTAGCGATGGACGTGCTTGTCCTCCTCCCTGACACGTCGATGCACCACCTCCGGCGGGGCCGGCTCCCTCTGTATCGAATGTGGCCCACGCGAGCGCCACCAAAGGAGATCAGGGTCGACGACGGGACCCGAGGCCGGGTTCCTCACCAAGCGACGCGCCCCTCCAACTAGCACCTCCCAGTGCCAGCCCGGCGGAGCCCAGTCCTGGACATGGGTCAGCCGGACGTCGTCGCGAACGGGTCGATGGCGAGGATGCGGGACGGGCATATCGTCGAGAACAAATACTATATGCCCGCAAAAAGTAACATTTTTTAAATGATTGGATTGTGATAACTAAATTTCTATATGCAAATTCTAACAATTTGACATTAATCTAATTCATCTAACTAAAACTAATTTTAAAATTTCTAACATTTCTATATATATAACTAACATTTCTAATATTTCTATAACTAAAAACATAAAAATTGCTAACATTTCTATAAATATTTCTATAACTAAAAAACAGAAAAATTTTATAATATTTCTATAACTAAAAAACAAAAAAAATTCTAACATTTCTATAGATATTTCTATAACTAAAAAACAAAAAATTTCTGTAACTAAAATTTATATCTAAAAAACTAATGTTTGTGTGTGTGTATGTGTGTGGACATGGCGGCCGGGGAAGGAGCTCACCGGCGAGGCGCGGCGACGGGGACGGACACGGGCGGTGACGACGGGGAAGGGGACAGGACGGCGACGACGGGGACGGGGACAGGCCGGGCGGGGACGACGGGACGACGGGATGGGGCGGCGACGACGGGGCAGGGCGCGGTGACAGGGCGGGGCGCGGCGACGGGGACGACGACAGGGGCGGCGACGGCGACGGGGGTGGTGACGAGGGGCGGGGACAGCCGGGGCAGCGACAGCGACGGGGGCGGCGACGAGGGGCGGCGGCGACGGGGCAGAGGAGAAGAAGCATAGGGAGAGATGAGAAACTGAACTTTTTTGAAGTGTTTCTTATATAGAACACCCCTTTAGTACCGGTTGGTGGCACCAACCGGTACTAAAGGTCTGTTTTGGCCAGGCCAAGCGGCGGGAAGCGCCCCCTTTTAGTACCGGGTGGTGGCACCAACCGGTAATAAAGACCCCCTCTTTAGTATCGGTTGGAGCCACGACCCGAACTAAAGGGGGGGCGCTGGCGCAGGTGCGGTGCGGCAAGTTTAGTCCCACCTCGCTAGCCGAGGGGCGTCCGCACTGGTTTATAAGCCCCAGTGCAGTAGCTCTCTCGAGCTCCTCTCCAAAGCAGGCCTACTGGGCCTACATGTTCTCTGCTGCCCTGTGGGCCTACTGGGCCTTTGCGGGTCTGCATCCTGGCCCAACAACACGTTGTGTTTCTAGTCATATGCAGGCTGCTCTGGCCCAGTAGGCGGGCTTTTTTATTTTCTTATTTTCTTGCTTTATTTATTTTTGTTTTATTTATTTTTGAGTTGTTTTTTGCTGTATTTAGAGTTTCTTTGTGAATATTCTTGCTTTAGGTACAAAAAAATACAAACTTTCTGTTAGTGCCGGTAGTTTTGAAATTTTAATAGTTCGAATTTTGAATTATTTGAAATTTGTGTGAATCACTAGTTTGTGAATAACTTAACTTTGAAAATAGATTTTTTAGTGATTCCTTTTTCTTATGTTTAATATTAGTGTGTTTTATCATTAGATTCAATTTGGTAATGCTTAGGTTATTGAAAAAATGAAATGCCTTTGTAACAGATGAGTTTTCGTCCGAACCCCTGATACTTCGAAAGAGATTGTCCATTTTGTACACGAAGTGCATCCAATTTTTTCCGTAACCCTCTCTACTTTTTTGCACATGCTATATGTGTGAAATTATGATACCATGCCAACTTTCAACCTTTTCTAAGTTCATTTGAAATGCTTTTTAATTTTAGGGTCATTTAGCTGAAGAAATCAGTAAATGCATGAAAGAATTTGTTTGCACATAAAATTTCTTGGCATTTCAAATGACAAAACACATATCTACCCTAACTATTACAGAGATTCCCTCCTGGGTGTGAAACACAGAAGAAAGTGATGATAGTGAAGCCGATCACATCCCAGATCTTTAGGTGTGAAACTTTCTTCGCGTGTGTCCCTTTGCGCCGTAGCCATGGAAAATCTTCATCATTTAACTGGATGCTCAGGTCAATATTCACTGTGAATCGAGCAATTTCATCAAACCTTTCATAATCTTCTGACATGTCTGTCTTGTCATCCACTCCCACGATGTTTCTTTTCCCTGAAAGAACTATGTGGCGCTTTCGCTCGTCGTATGATCCATTTGCTTCCCTGTCATTTCATACATCTTCATCCTGCGTAATACCATGAAAAGAATATAGTGAGGATAATTACAGGTAATGATCGATCAATGAGCACTACAGCTAGCTTGAGACTTAAATTACAGAAAGAAATCACTTACAGACAATAGCAACTGATGAGAGATTTGTCGAGTGCGTCTTGATTGAATAACTGAAATAGTTCTGAATACTCAACGGCCAGAGCTAGCTTATGGAAGTAATACTCTTCCTTGACTTTCACCATGAGGCCCTCTCGATTGGTACTCTTGGTAATTTTCATGTACCAATCATGCAATTCATACATTCTCGTTGGGAGGTTCTTGACCTCCTCAGGCTTGACCAAAGGTTGGCCGCGGACATATTTCCATTTTATGTCCTGCTCTCTAAGCTTAGGCATGGGCTCAATCTCGAGGAGTTGTCCAATAGTGATACTGAGCATTTCAGCTTGCCTTCTATGCTCGTCAGTTATTACCAGCTGACCGGCGCCGGTACTCTCATGTGTTGGTACAACAAGCGGGGGGATCGATTGCGCCGCCTGTTCTCCTAGCTGGGGAACGGTTTTCTCGCATTTTTGGACAGCTGCTTGGATCGAGCTCGAGCTCGACTCCTTTTGTCGTGCTCAATGTGCCTTCCTGATTTGGCACTCATAGTCTGAGTCAACAGGCTTGGGGGCTGGTGCTTTAGCCATACGAATAAAGTGGTCAATCTTATCCTTGGGCACTTTCTCCCTTGGCAGCGGTGGCGGTTTCGGTCCAAAATGGGCGTCCACTTAGGCCTTCACTATGGCTTCATTTTGCTCCTTGGTCATGTCGTAAGGCCTCTGCGGAAGAGGCACGAGGCTTCTTGGACCATATTGAAATCACTTGCCTCTGCCTGTACCTCCTGTACTACCTCGATTTGTAGCACTACGCACCATAGCTGTGGCGGCTCTCTTCCGCGATTGCTGAGGCAGCGGAGACGGCTGACGCGGTGTCGGACTTGGAGGAGTGGCACACGTTGGTGGACTTGGAGGAGGAGGAGTGGCCTCACGCGTTGGCTGAGTTGAAGCAGGAGGAGTGGCCTCACGCGTTGGCTGAGTTGAAGCAGGAGGAGTGGCCTCAAACGTTGGCTGAGTTGAAGCAGGACGAGTGGCCTGAAGTTGTGCTAGACTTGGAGGATCATGAGTCATCTGCTCCTCGTCACCTCCTGGAATGTCAAGCTCTAGCTGACGCGGTGTCGGTGGCCTTCGAAAGATGATGTAATCCTTTCTCCATAGGATGATATGATGTATGGCATCTCCCAGTGTGTGCTCCTCGTCACCTCCAGGAATGTCAAGCTGTAGCCCCGAATATTGGTCCACCACCTCAACAACCATGACACGAGCATAGCTGTCTGGAATCGTTCTGCAATGGTAGGTTGCTCCGGGGGGATTTGTATAAGCAACAGCGTTTGCCGCCTTCACAGATATGTTCTTTATTTTGAAGTGTAGCTCACAGTTAGTGTTCTCCATGATGTCATCCACAAGGTATCTATCCAGCAGTGCGTCGCCCGGGGCGGAACCCACGCTGCTTCTCAGCATGGATGGGATGGTGCTATCCAATGCTGGATCATCCACTAGCTGCGGCCGCTGCTGAGACCCCTTTTCCTGGCTAAGCGAGTCAATCTGCTGCTGCTGCTGCTGCTGCAATTTGAGTGCCAAGTCCGCGTGCGCTGATTCTAGGCCTTGAAGGTGTTCTGCTTCCTGCTTCCTCTGCTCGTCCTCCAGCTTCTTCTTCTTCTCCTCCTCCATCTTCCTTCTCGCACAGCTTCTATAGCGGTGTTCCACTCAGAAAAGCCCTCATACCATGGAACAACGCCCTTGCCTTGTGTTCTTCCCGGGTGTTCAGGATTTCCAAGGGCGCGCGTAAGCTCATCGTTCTCTCTGTTGGGTGTGAACACCCCCTTTCGAGCTTCTTCTATTGCTTCAACTAACTTAACATCGGCTCCTTTAAGACATGCCTTCTTTGAAACCTCGCCTGTCTTCGGGTCCAACGCCCCCCATGCGCATAGAACCAAGTTCTGCACCTGGGGGGCCAGCTCAATGTAACTGGAGTGACCTGTGCAGCCAACATCTCTTGCTCAGATTTATCCCACTTAGGCATTGCCACTGCATAGCCACCTGGCCCAGCCTATGGAATTGCTTCTTTTTTGCAACACTGGCCTTGTTTTTTCTGGACCGTTCCTTAGATAATTCTGATTTCTTGAATTTCACGAAATCGTCCCAGTGTTCTCTTTGGTTCTCCAGTGTTCCATTGAATTCCGGAGTCTTCTTTCCTGCTTTGACGTAGTTATTCCATACAGTTTTCTTGTGGTTGTTCAGTGCAATTGCCATCTTCCTAAGAGTTGCGTCCTTGACTTTCTCCACATCTGCAGCTGTGAAATAATCTGGTAGAGTGAAATGTTCCATGATATTTTCCCAAAGTGAAGTTTTTGCTCTGCCGTCGACAAAAGTGAGATCTGGATGGGGCTTTGATGGCTCTTTCCATTCTTGAAGGGAGATCGGGAGTTTGTCCTTCACAAGAACTCCGCACTGACGAACGAACTTGTTCGCAATGTTCTTAGGCGCTATTGGTTGGCCATCAGTTTTGATGGCATCGATGTTGTACTTTACGCCCTCCTTCAACTTTTTTCCCGGGCCTCACACTCTGCCTGTAGAAGATTTGCTCGATCCGGAGGGCTGAAAGAAGAAAGATCAATTCGTTAATATATCTTCAAATCATTTAAAACATGTGATGATCACCAGATGCCTGCTTATATAAATATACCTCACCGGTCTCTGTTATTTCAAGATCAACATTTTCTTCATCATCATAATCATTAATTTCTTCGCCATCATAATCAAAGTCGTCGTCCATGAATTCATCAATTCAGTCGTCGCGATCGAATATCATATCATCACCCTCCTCGGTATTGTTCAGATATTGGTAGCCGTCATCTTCTTCATTTCGATCATCTGGCGCGCGAGGGGAGCGTATGATCTCGAACAGGGCCTCTTCTCCCTCTCTGTCGGTATTGTCCACCATAGCTTTTATTTAACTAATCCAGAAGAAATATAAAACAATTTAGTATTCAAATTACAATGCATGCATGCAATCAATAAGGAAATCCTGAATCCTAGTACATAATATGCATCGTCTCGAATAATATATAATCTCGAATACATCGTCTTGAATATTATATATCGAATAAATCACTAGCTAGCTAGCTAATAAAGATCGAATACTACAGAATAATCTAGGCCACTCGCGGTTCCTGAGGCGTGGGCGGAGGACACACAAAGAGAAGGAACCATCACAGGATCATACCTCCGGTCATCTCCCCAAAGACCCTGCCAGATATTGGAGAACCTAACGTCCATAGCAGCCATGTAGCGACGGATGTGCTCGTCCTCCTAACTGACATGGCGACGCACCACCTCCAGCGGGGCCGGCTCCCTCCGCACCGAAAGTGGCCCACGGGAACGCCACCAAAGGAGCTCAGGCTCGACGATGGGACCCAAGTTCCTCACCAAGCGGCGAGCCCCTGAAGGTAGCACCTCCCAGTGCCAGCCCGGCGGAGCCCAGTCCCGGACATGGGTCCTCTGAAGCAGGACGTCGTCGCGATCGGGTCGATGGCGAGGATGCGGGCCGGGCATCGTCGAGAACAAATACTATACACCGCAAAAGTAACATTTTTTAAATGATTGGATTGTAATTTCTTATATGCAAATTCTAAATTTCTATAACTAAAATTATAAGAAACTAAAAACTAACATTTCTATAACATTTCTAAAACAATTTGAAATTAATCTAATCCATCTAGCTAAAACTAACATTTCTAAAATCTCTAACATTTCTATAACATTTCTAACATTTCTATATACTATTTGAAATTAATCTAATCTAATTAATTAATTCGTCTAAAACATTTATAGAAAAAACAGAAAACATAGAAAAAACTAAAAACTAAAAACTGAAGACAGAATCGTGTGTGCGCGCGCGCGTGTGTGCACGCGCACGCATGCGCGTGTGCACCTACGGTGCCGGCAGCGCGGCGGCTTCGATTGGAGGGAGGAGAGGGGCCGGGGAGAGGGGCTCACAGCGCGGGCGACGACGACTGCGAGGCGACGGTACGGCGAGGCGACGGAACGGCGAGGCAGAGGGGACGGTAACGAGGACGGGGACAGGGGCGGCGGCGACGGGGACGGCGACGGGGACAGCGATGAGGGCGGCGACGAGGGGCGGTAGCGACGGGGCAGAGGAGAAGAAGCAGAGGGAGAACAAACTGACGATTTTTTTGAAGTGTTTTCTTATATAGAACCTACCTTTAGTACCGGTTGGAGCCACTAACCGACACTAAAGGTCTGTTTTGGCCAGGCGAAGCGGCGGGAAGCGTACCCTCTTTAGTACCGGGTGGTGGCTACAACCGGTACTAAAGGCCCCCCCTTTGGTATCGGTTGGAGCCACGACCCGATACTAAAGGGGGTGCGCTGGCGCAGGTGCGGTGCGGGCAAGTTTAGTCCCACCTCGCTAGCCGAGGGGTGCCCGCACCTGTTTAAAAGCCCCGGCGCGGCTGCACCCTCGAAATCCTCTCTATAGTAGGCTTCTGGGCCTAACTCTGCCTCTCTCTCCTGTGGGCCTACAGGGCCCTGCAGGCCTGCATCCTGGCCCAACTACAGGTTGGGTTACTAGTCGTATGTAGGCCGCTGTGGCCCAGTAGGTGGGCTTTTTTTCTTTAGTTTTTGTCTAAAAAAAACTTAGTTTTTTTTCTTTTCTACTTTATTTATTTTCATTTATTTATTTCTGAATATATTTTTTTAGGTACAAAAAATTACAAACTTTCTGTTAGTGCCAGTAGTTTTCAAATTTGAATAGTTTAAACTTTTTTATTTAGTTTTTGTTCCAAAAAATTAGTTTTTTCTTTTCTACTTTATTTATTTCTGAATATTTTTTCTTTAGGTACAAAAAATTACAAACTTTCTGTTAGTGCCAGTAGTTTTCAAATTCGAATAATTTAAATTTGAATTACGCAAGATTTTTGAGATCCACTGTTGTCATTCCGTACTGCGGGTCTTCCGTTACCCCGCCTCGTGTCATATTGACCCATTTGCACCGAAATAAAGGGACCTTCAAACCACCTCCATATTTAAGTTCCCATATGTCCTCTATGTAACCATAATATGTTTCCTTTTCCGTGTTGGTTGTTTCATCAAAGCGGACACCACTGTTTTGGTTGCTGCTCTTCTTATTTTGGACGATCGTGCAAAATGTATTCTCATTTATCTCATACCCTTTGAAAGTCATTATATTCGAAGATGGTAAATGTGACAGCAAGTACAGGTCATCTTCAATATCGTCATCATGCATGGCACGTGTCTGCAACCAACCGACGAAAGTCCCCGTTTGTTCACGTGTAATACAGTCGTCAGACTGCTCCGGGTGTTTTGAGTGTAGAAAATTCTTGTGTTCCTCCATATACGGAGCCACCAAGGCGGAATTTTGTAGAACTGTGTAGTGTGCTTCAGTGAGAGAATGCCCGTCCATACATATTATTTGATCCCCTCCTAGCGTGCCTTTTCCATCCAGTCTACCCTTATGTCGCGATTCAGGATCACTAATCGGCTTAAGGTCAGGAATAAAGTCAATAAAAACTCAATGACCTCCTCATTTTCATGGCCCTTCGAGATGCTTCCTTCTGGCCTAGCACGGTTATGAACATATTTCTTCAAGACTCCCATGAACCTCTCAAAGGGGAACATATTGTGTAGAAATATAGGACCCAAAACATTAATCTCTTCGCAAAGGTGAACTAGGACGTGCGTCATGATGTTGAAGAAGGATGGTGGGAACACCAACTTGAAACTGACAAGACATTGCTTCAAATCATTCCATAACCTTGGTATGATTTCTGGATTGATTACCTTCAAAGAGATTGCATTGAGGAATGCACATAGCTTCACAATGGCTAATCGAACGTTTTCCGGTAGAAGCCCCCTCAATGCAACTGGAAGCAGTTGCGTCATAATCATGTGGCAGTCATGAGACTTTAGGTTCTGGAACTTTTTCTCTGTCATATTTATTATTCCCTTTATATTCGACGAGAAGCCAGACGGTACCTTCATACTGAGCAGACATTCAAAAAAGATTTCCTTCTCTACTTTGGTAAGAGAGTAGCTGGCCTGACCCTGATGTATGTCGTCTTTTCCGTGCATACATTGCTGGTCCTTCCGTGCCTTTGGTGTATCTTTTGTCTTCCCATACACGCCCAAGAAGCAAAGCAGGGTCATGCAAAGATTCTTTGCCACGTGCATCACGTTGATTGCGGAGCGGACCTCTAGGTCTTTCCAATAGGGCAGGTCCCAAAATATAGATTTCTTCTTCCACATGGATGCGCGTCCGTAAGCGTCCTTTGGAACAGGTTGTCCGCCAGGACCCTTTCCAAAGATTACCTTCAAATCCTTGACCATATCATGTACATTAGCACCAGTACGGTGGCGAGGCTTCGTCCGGTGATCCAACTCACCTTTGAAATGCTTGACTTTCTTTCTTACGGGATGCCTAGCCGGAACAAATCGATGATGTCCCAGGTACACATTCTTCCTACAACTATCCAAATATATATTGTCGGTATCATCCAAATAGTGCGTGCATCCGTGGTATACCTTGTTTGTCTGCCCTGAAAGGTACTGAGAATAGGCCAATCATTGATGGTCATGAACAGCAACGCCTTTAGGTCAAATTCTTCCTGTTTGTGCTCATCCCACGCACGTACATCTTTTCCATTCCACAGCTGTAATAGTTCTTCAACTAATGGCCTTACACATCAATAGTCGTTGCCGGGTTGCTTAGGGCCTTGGATGAGCACTGGCATCATAATGAACTTCCGCTTCATGCACAACCAAGGAGGAAGGTTATACAAACATAGAGTCACATGCCACGTGCTATGGTTGTTGCTCTGCTCCCCAAAAGGATTAATGCCATCTGCGCTTAGACCAAACCATACGTTCCTTGGGTCACCTGCAAATTCATCCCTATACTTTCTCTCGATTTTTCTCCACTGCGACCTGTCAGCGGGTACTCTCAACTTTTCGTCTTTCTTACGGTCTTCTCCATGCCATCGCATTGCCTTGGCATGCTCTTTGTTTTGGAACAAATGTTTCAACCGTGGTATTATAGGAGCATACCACTTCACCTTGGCAGGAATCTTCTTCCTGGGGCGCTCGCCCTCGACATCACTAGGGTCATCGCGGCTGATCTTATAGCGCAATGCACAAGATACCGGGCACGCGTTCAAATCCTCGTACTCACCGTGGTAGAGGATGCAGTCATTAGGGCATGCAAGTATCTTCTGCACCTCGAGCCCTAGAGGGCAGACAGCCTTCTTTGCTTCGTACATACTCTCGGGCAATTCATTGTCCTTTGAAAGCATATTCTTTATCATTACCAGCAACTTTCCAAATCCCTTGTCAGATACACCATTGTCTGCCTTCCATTGCAGCAATTCCAGTGTGGTGCCCAGCTTTTTCTTGTCACCTTCACAATTCGGGTACAAAAATTTCTTGTGATCCTCTAACATGCGCTGCAACTTCTTCTTCTCTTTTTCACTTGCACAGTTTCTCTTTGCATCGGCAATGGCCCGACCTAGATCATCAGCGGGCTCATCTTATGCCTCTTCTTCAGCTTCTTCCCGCATGGCCGACTCAGCTTCTACCCTCATTGTTGTATCATCGTATTCAGGGAACCCATGGCCAGGATAGCTATCGTCGTCCTCTTCTTCTTCATTGTCTTCCATCATAACCCCTCTTTCTCCGTGCTTGGTCCAAACATTATAGTGGAGCATGAAACCGGACTCAAACAGGTGGACGTGAATGGTTCTTGAGTTAGAGTAATTGTGATCATTCTTACAGCCAGCACATGGACAAGGCATAAAACCATCCGCCCGCTTGTTTGCCTGAGCCGCAATCAGAAAGTATGCACGCCATCAACAAACTGGGGAGAGCATCGGTCATCGTACATCCATTGCCGGCGCATCTTCATTACACACCACCGTATAGACCAAATTAATACAAGTTCATACATAAAGTTCATACAACACTTAAATGCAACATACAAATAACTCTCTAGCTAAAGCATTTAAATGCAATAACAAATGTGATCAAGATCGCAACTAAGGTAACAATTGATCCAACAGCATAATCATACCAAGCCTCACTATCAATGGCATATTTTCCAATCTTTCTATTCTTCAGCCGCATTTTCTTCATCTTGATCTTGTGATCATCGACAACATCAGCAACATGCAACTCCAATTCCATCTTCTCCCCCTCAATTCTTTTCAATTTTTCTTTCAAATACTCGTTTTCTCTTTCAACTGAGTTTAACCTCTCGACAATAGGGTCGGTTGGAATTTCCGGTTCACATACCTCCTAGATAAAAATATCTATGTCAACTTGATGGGCATAATTTGTCATAAACATGAAATGCAACAAATAGTTTTAAAAGAGAATATACCACATCCGAATCATAACACGGACGAGGGCCGACGGGGATGGATATAAAAACCATGGCACTATGTATAACAAACAACATACGGGCAAGATAATTATACAAGTAACTATATATCTAAATCACACAAACATGATTTTTTATATAAAAAAGATAAGAACAAGAGGCTCACCACAAGGTGGTGCCGACGACGGGTCGGTGCGGACGATCGACGGTGGTTACAACGGAGACCGGAAGGCACTAAGTAAACCACACCTACATATGCAAACTAAGAGTTATTTTAAGCTCAAATTGCATATAAATCAAATAAACTACCACATATAATTCCTCCCAAATTACTAAAACCCAAAAATTAATCACTATACAAAGCATTGCAAGAGCTAATCTAGCAATGAGAGATGAAAGGACAAAGTTGCTAACCTTTGTGATCACTTGAATGGATGAAGGCCTTCAAATCTTGACAAAATTTGGGCAAAATGTGTGATGAGCTCGAGGGGAAGAGAGGAAGAACAGAGAGGAGAGGGGAAATGGGGAAGAACAGAGCGAGCTGGACGAAGGGTTTATATGTAGGATGACCTGTAGTACCGGTTCGTGCCATGAACCGGTACTAAAGCTGCTAGATGGGGACAACATCCTGCCACCACTCTCTTCAGTACCGGTTCATGGCACGAACCGGTGCTAAAGGTTTTCCACGAACCGGTACTACTGAGAGCGGCCCGCCTAGCCGTTGGAACCGACACTAATGGTCACATTAGTGCCGGCTCAATTTCAAACCGGGACTAATGAGCAGCACATTAGACCCTTTTTCTACTATTGTTCATTTAGACCGGTAGGCTTATGCTTCTTGTGTCTGGATGTTGTCGTCTCTCATGGCGGCGCCGAGAACTGGAACAGATTAATGCCGGTACAGGGTTGGTGGCCCGACGGCTGTAGATTTGGTGTTCTTTCCCATCAACAACGACGGAATGCGTCAGATTTGGATCCATGTTGGCGTGGGGAACATCCTCGGTCGACACGCCACATCGTCAAGTGCCTGTTCTACAGGTCTGGTCTTCGGCTCACAACGCCAACAAGGCTATGGCGCTGACTTGGGTTTCGGTTTGTTGGTGCTCAATCTCTTTCCCCGGTGTGTGTCTCAATGGCACTGGTGGTTGGCGGCTATTTCAGATTTGGTTGTTTGCAGAGACTCCAATAGATTTATTTGTAATACTAATCATCAACTCGTGCTCCTGCACGGGCTAGCAATTTGTAAAAAATAAATATTGTATTAAGTTTATATAAGTATTGTTTTGTTTGACTCTTGTAGAAACAAAAGTACAACATATTTACAAATATCAATTACTACTTATTTTCGTTGTTTACAACTTTTTATATTCCCTACTTCTTATTACGCTCAAAACATCGTGGATCATCTTATATTTTTGAAAAGTTTGTATTGACCATTGTGGCACAACAAAAATTGGTGACACCACTATATATTTAATGGCTCCCAACTTTTCTAATTAATGAATACATAAAAAATGTGTTCTCAATTTAACATTATTATACATATATCATCTACTTTTAAAAAAATTGCACAGCTGTAACTTTTTGATTTTGTTCTCTACTGGTTACTACTGGCACAATTACTACATGCATTTGCATGGTATGTATTATTAAAATATTCCACGAAAACATACGTGAGCTACCACCATTCTCAAAGTAGTTAGTTTACATGAGTCACTGAGCCAGTCTCAGCTTTGTCTGCGCAGGCTCCCTCTTGCTCCCTCTCTCTCTCTACATGGGCTCACTCCCTCCCTCTCTACGTCTCACACGTAGACACACACACACACACACACACACACACACACACACACACACACACACACACACAAAAGCCTATCTAAATCATGGGCACCACCACCAGTCAAGCGGTCATCACTTGAACATGCCGCTGAGCTGCATGCCTCGTTGTGAGACATGGCTCCGTTCAAGCTTAGCTTTACATTGTAATGTATGGGAAATCATAGAACTTCTTGAAGATTTTTTTTAAAAATTTTGGAAGCCATATTTGTTATTCAATTAATTTCCTTTTTAAGGTTTTGTGGTCAAATCTTTTTTTCACTTGAACCGCAACAATCTAGAGGACATCCTTATATTTCCAAATTTCAGCATTAAAATTAGAAGTTTGTTTTATTATTTAAAACAGGCCTGTAAATTTCTAGAAGCTCGCCCTTCTTTATTCTAAGACTTCTCGTAAACCTATATGATTTTGGAAGTTTGCTTGGAATTGATCATTCATCCCAACTGATTCATCAGGAGAACTAATAACAATGATTTTCTTTCTCTACTAATTATTTACATATTTTATACTTAACTAAGCGCTTTCCACTGTGGTGCATTTATCCATAAATATCTTAAATATGAAACTTAATCTACATGCCTTCACTTCTGAAATTAACTGATTTCTGATGCACCTGCACAGGTTATCAATTTTGAATTTTTAAAATTTATTTAGGATTTTTTTATTACATATCTCCTACAGATTTAGGAGTATATATGCAAGTGCGATATAAGTACATGCATCATTTTATAGTACATGCATATACGTGTTCTTATTGTGTGTGTGTCTCCATGTGTGGTGATTTTTGGATCAGAAAAAATAGTTCAGATATCTTAGATGCATGTACGCAGAACAGACTTACCTTTTATTTTAGCTTTATACACTTACCTAGTGTGTCACCTGGTAACTTCATCGCTACGTTTCTTGAAAAAAAATGTTGGCTGATTTTACATCCACGTTTCACAAATATGGACTTTTGGGCCCATGCAATCTCCTAGGTAGTTCTCTAGGATTAATCGGTAATTTAGGAGGAGACCACGATCAACATTCCTTTGCCTTTTTTCAGAAGGAAAACCAAGGGAGCACGTCTCCTGCAATTTTGTTTCTTTCTTTTCAAGCGTAGAACGGAGAGACCAAGGGGAACACTTCTCCTATTTAATACAATGGCTGCTAACAAATTATATATTAATTGGACGGATGAAATTTGTTACTTTCTAGGATTAACGTGGTGTCTCGTATAGTGCTTCCAATTATAAGATATAAGATTCTTTTGTGTGGAGTTCTTTCTGCAAAGTTTTCCGGACATTAGTCATGTTCCGGTCTTTTTGATAGTTCCCGAATGTATGTGTGCAATTGCACTCTGTTTTATTGATTAATATAATATGTGTGGTTCAAAAAAAAGGTATGTAAGGTTTGTGTGTAGGTCTAAAATTTGCGTGGGGTGTGTATGTGTATGTATATATTTCATGGGGATCAATTATTTCATGGGGTGTGTATGTGTATGTGTATGTATATATTTCATGGGGTGTGTATGTATATATTTGCGTGGGGTTTGCATGAATGGACATTAGTCATGTTTCTGGTGTGTATGTGTTTGTATGTGTATGTATATAATATGTGTATGTTTGTATGTTCCGGTCTCTTGCTAGCTATGGATCTGAGAATTTCATGGGGATTCGAGCTAAGATATTTGAATTTCGGATGAGGATTCCTCCCAGCCACCCGCACCTCTATCCGTTACAATCGAGCCGCGGCCGCAGCCGTCCAATTCCTAGCCAATCCTTACAAGTAACCCGGACCAGTTTATATACTATTACACCCGCTTAACGGGCCCAGTTTGGGCTAGCAAGCCACCGGGGTGGTCTCTTGGCCCGTGTAGACTTGGGCCTCTGGTCCTTGACGCGCTCTGGATCGCTGTTGCCGGCAACCGCTGGATTAGCTACAGGGCTTGGCGCTCCTCCTACAGGGACATGGGCTACAGGGGTGCTGACAAGGAATCTATCATGTATGTACTCCCTCCGTTTTAAAATAAGTGTCTCAATTTAGTGCTAACTTTCAAAATATGTATTTCCTCCGTTTCAAAATAAGTGTCTCAATTTATTGCTAACTTTAAATAAATTGAGACACTTATTTTGGGATGGAGGGAGTACTATGTGTATCCAACCGGCCTACAGTTTTTCTAATAAGAGCTGACCAGTCTGATTTGCAACTACGTATGAAATATGGGACCTGCTAAAGGTAAGTTGCCTGAACAAAATTGGGTCAATCAATTTGTGAGCTATGCGATCTTCGTCGTTGGCTATATGGCTCGCGTCGTCGTCCCTGCTCCTTGCCGCTGCTCGCCAAGGCTCCCCGTCTCAGCCTCAGTCTTGTGCCTGTCCTCCTCCTTCCTTCTCCGATGAAATCAACTGACCCAAACTGAAAAACCAGGCACTCACCTATAGCTATCGCGATGAAATATAGACACACACGACTTGGAGTGACCAACCACTTGACCACTCACGCATATCTGGTCCTAATTTTCTGTGGCATGCTTGTGGTGTCGTTCACATGTGCGCGCGGAGGACTGACGAGAGGATGGACGTTGTATTTTTCTAACAAATCGTTTCCACTGATGAGAAAACTAAGTCAAGTGGCACTAAAAAATCTGGCAGATCAAGTGGCACTGTATGTTTCACACGGTGGCATACATGCGGTGCGCTAGGACCAGTGCAAACCGGAATACGCCTCGTCGTAACCCTAAAAAAAAAAGGAATACGCCTCGTCGTTTAGCTCACTTGCACCCACCCATATGACCGAGCACGTGCAAGCTTAAGTTTAAATGGAATAATATATATGTGAAAGTGATATCTCTTTCTGGATCATTAGCTGATAAGAACTCGTGTAGTCCAGAGCATGGAATACTTTGTCAAAGCAAAGACCGTAGTTTTTTTTTTTAAGATTTCCTATAGTAGTTTATGCATTGTGGAGGCTGCCATCACGCTTGTTTGAAACGTTCCAATTATCGACAATACGACACATGTTTACATTAGTAGAGGAAATGCAGCTAGTTGAACACACAAGCACATGATGGATGACACGATTAACACTGAACACTTGCATGTGACAACTCGGCGTCTCTTCTTCCCGGCACCAACCATCAAGCGGTCAAAGCCACACCAACCCACACCCCGCACCCACCCCTGCCTATTTAACCCCTCATCTCCCTCCATTCACCCCCAAGACGAGCCTCCCTCACCTTCATCTACATCGTGAGCTCTCTCCAGCGCAAGTCTGCCTACCAGAATTCATCCAGCGCTAGACCTGCCCAGTTTCCAGCTTACTTGTTTTCCTACTTCTTTGCACATCACAATGGAGTGCGAGAAGAGAGCGCATGTTGCCGCCAACGGTGATGGCTTGTGCGTGGCGCAGCCGTCCAGGGCTGACCCCCTGAACTGGGGGAAGGCCGCCGAGGATCTGTCTGGGAGCCATTTGGACGCAGTGAAGCGGATGGTCGAGGAGTACCGTAGGCCCGTGGTGACCATGGAGGGCGCCAGCCTGACCATCGCCATGGTCGCCGCGGTCGCTGCTGGCAGCGACACCAGGGTGGAGCTCGATGAGTCAGCCCGCGGCCGCGTCAAGGAGAGCAGCGACTGGGTCATGAACAGCATGGCCAACGGCACCGACAGCTATGGCGTCACCACTGGCTTCGGTGCCACATCCCACCGGAGGACCAAGGAGGGCGGCGCTCTCCAGAGGGAGCTCATCAGGTACGAATAAGTTAAAACCATCAACAAATTAGATATATCAGTTGTTGATCGTCCTGTACTCCTCATTTTTTTTATGATCTGGAAGCCTTATTTTCTTGTGCACTTCTTGTTTGTTCAGATTCCTTAATGCCGGAGCCTTCGGCACAGGTGGACACGAACATGTTCTGCCTGCCGCAGCAACCAGGGCGGCGATGCTCGTTCGTGTCAACACTCTGCTCCAGGGGTACTCTGGCATCCGCTTCGAGATCCTCGAGACGGTTGCTGCACTTCTCAACGCCAACGTGACACCATGCCTGCCGCTCCGGGGCACGATCACCGCCTCCGGTGACCTTGTTCCACTTTCCTATATCGCGGGCCTGGTGACCGGTCGGGCAAACTCCGTGGCCACTGCCCCAGACGGCAGCAAGGTTAACGCGGCCGAGGCATTCAAGATCGCCGGTGTCCAGCATGGCTTCTTTGAGCTGCAGCCCAAGGAAGGGCTTGCCATGGTGAACGGCACGGCAGTGGGCTCCGGGCTTGCATCCATGGTGCTTTTCGAGGCTAACATCCTCAGCCTCCTTGCCGAGGTTCTATCGGCTGTCTTCTGTGAGGTCATGAACGGCAAGCCTGAGTACACCGACCACTTGACCCACAAGCTGAAGCACCACCCCGGGCAGATTGAGGCCGCCGCCATCATGGAGCACATCCTTGAAGGAAGCTCCTATATGGCACTCGCAAAGAAGCTCGGTGAGCTTGACCCATTGATGAAGCCAAAGCAAGATAGGTATGCGCTCCGCACATCGCCACAGTGGCTTGGCCCCCAGATTGAGGTCATCCGTGCTGCAACCAAGTCGATCGAGCGGGAGATCAACTCCGTCAACGACAACCCACTCATCGACGTCTCTCGTGGCAAGGCCATCCATGGGGGCAACTTCCAGGGTACGCCTATCGGCGTGTCCATGGACAACACCAGGCTTGCCATTGCTGCGATCGGCAAGCTCATGTTTGCCCAGTTCTCGGAGCTGGTGAACGACCTCTACAACAACGGTTTGCCTTCCAACCTCTCCGGCGGGCGCAATCCGAGTTTGGACTATGGCTTCAAGGGAGCTGAGATTGCCATGGCCTCATACTGCTCTGAGCTCCAGTTCTTAGGCAACCCGGTGACCAACCATGTCCAAAGCGCCGAGCAACACAATCAAGATGTCAACTCTCTCGGTCTCATCTCCTCCAGGAAGACCGCCGAGGCCATTGACATACTCAAGCTCATGTCCTCCACATTCATGGTCGCCTTGTGCCAGGCCATCGACCTCCGCCATCTCGAGGAGAATGTCAAGGATGCCGTCAAGAGTTGCGTGAAGATGACGGCCAGGAAGACATTGAGCACCACCAACAATGGGCACCTCCACAATGCGCGATTCTGTGAGAAGGACCTGCTGCTCACGATTGACCGTGAGGCGGTGTTCGCGTATGCAGACGACCCTTGCAGCCCCAACTACCCACTGATGCAGAAGATGCGTGTGGTTCTCGTGGAGCACGCCTTGGCCAATGGTGAGGCCGAGCGCGACACAGAGACATCCGTCTTTGCCAAGCTTGCCGCGTTTGAGCAGGAGCTCCGTGCAGTGCTACCAAAGGAGGTCGAGGCTGCCCGGACCTCCGTGGAGAACGGCACCGCCGCGCAGCAGAACCGTATCACTGAATGCCGGTCATACCCGCTCTACAGGTTCGTGCGCAAGGAGCTTGGGACTGAGTACTTGACTGGGGAGAAGACACGGTCTCCCGGGGAAGAGGTCGACAAGGTGTTTGTCGCCATGAACCAGGGCAAGCACATCGACGCGCTGCTGGAGTGCCTAAAAGAGTGGAATGGTGAGCCCTTGCCTATCTGCTGAACAGAGGATCAAGAAACTGAAGAGAAGACAGTGTGCAGAAGGCTCTGTATCTTCTTAGCTGATAAGTGATAATAGTTTTTCAATTGTATTTTCTTAAGATCGATGTTTTGTAAGATGGAACATTCTTACAGAGCTGCAACGTTATTGCCAAATATTGCAACTGCATAACTTGTACAACTTCTATGATGTAAGTTAGAAGGGTACAGTGTATGATAAATATTTGTGATAAATGTATTCGTCTTTTTTTTACAACAATAGTCTGTTGGAGACAACACCGAACAGTGCAAAACATCTACTGTTAGCATGCCATTGCCATAGAGTGTGAGGACAGAGGACATGATGCCTACAAAGCCATTGCTCTGTGGTGTTTCTGTAGTTGCTAGTTATATCAATATGACATGTAATGGAAGCAGGATTGCAAAGTGTTTTGGTTTGGGTTTACTACTCAGATGCAGATGACCTGTCTCTCTCTGTTCCTGAATGGTCATAAGTCTAAACGGATATAGCATCGGGCCCCTTTTTCTTTTCCGTTTTGTGAACCTTGTGAGAAATCGCAGATTTTATTATAAGAGATCTTTCACGGTATCCTTGAATGAAATCGGCCAAGAGTACTTAAATCCAAATAATCTATCCCACTTACGCTAATGGGAGAAATAATGTTATCCCTCTTTTGATGTTTTCCCAAGATTATCACATACTCGATGCATGTGGGTGTTGTACATGTGAACAGTAACCAACGATGGGGATGCTATGGTCAAAGTCGCTTTGCACATGGGAGTATTGAAACAAGATATTTGTAATTCTTACCTCAAATTGCTGACGATATGCGGTAATGTCGAAATATAGTTCTTCCTTGGCCCCCTTTCCCAATCCTCTGGATATCTCCTTTGGATTTTCTCTACATTCTGATGAGCCAAAGGCTCCATGAACACCTCACCATAGGTGGACCTGTCGAAGATATATGGCTCTTCCTTAGTTCCCTCCCAAATCACTTAACTCAGATATACTCGCAATTCCTGTACGCAAACATACCTCATCAGAATGGTGGGACTCGGAGACATCCTGAAGATGAAGCCAGTACACAATCGCTGCAAATCATTGAACTGGGTCGCCAATAGGTACGATCTTGAAGATGACACATTTACCCTCAAGGGAAAGCCATGTGTAACTCCATCACAGATGTGGAGCTGCTCAAACATTTCCTTAGGAGGGGAAAACATTTTCTCGCTCTCCGATGAAGGAAGTACAGTCTATGTATGCTAACTTTAAACCCAAAATTGGAACTGAGATAACCTTCAACAACCTCATATAGAGGCTAAGAAACAAAGAGAGCAGAGGATACGACTTTCGCACGCCCATTCATACACACAATAGAGTGCATGGTCCATCGTTCAACGGTGCGGCGCCTTCGAGCCAGGCGAGGAGGAAGGCGCCTTCTTTGACGATGGATCTGGACGGATGTGTCTTCTTCAAGCCCAGGTGTTTTGGCAACGGCATGCCTTGCATCGTCGTCGGTACACTCTCCTGACCAGGATATGGCTTTCGCCTTGGTTTTCGGCATGCAAGAGGTTAATGGCATCTCCAAGCTATATGCTCTACGCCAATCTTTCTAACTAGGTTGTTGTATGTGCATTGTGAGCTGCTCCCTGGCGCCCTTGTATCTTTGCTGTTTGTCTTCTTTTGTTTAGTTGATGAGTGGTGTAATTTGGAATTGTAATCCTGGCCAGTTGATGGCTTTGTTAATTCAAAGCCGGGCTCTGCTTGAGCCTTCGTTCTAAAAAAAACAATAGAGTGCATGATGTGCCCAAGAACGCAATGAACAGTCAACTCTACCTATCTAGGAATTGTCACAGACACATAAGATCAACGAACTATGCAAGCCTGACGCTCAGTTACCGGATGCTAGTATCAGGAAGCACCGGCCAAGCATGGGAAGCCTTGAGGGGAACCTACCCCTTCTTCAGGTAATGTTGCATTTTTTTTCATATTAATCATGTAGTTACAATACAAAACATTACACTAATAAACGACAGGGATGGTTACGGGAGCAGTTTAGGCTTGACAACATCGATCATCGCACAATTGACTACATTGCGTGAGTGCGACCACTCTAATTATTCCCATAGTAAGATGTATATCCTCGCCAAAAAAAAGTAAGATGTATATATCAATATGAACACCGGTGGTTCCTTTGTTGAGGATACGGGGCAAGGACGTACTGGTGCTTTAGCAAGGGACCGTAATGGTGTGGCCTTGCTTTCTACCTCAAGGAAGATAAGCCCGTGTTCTGAGGCAGAGGAGGCTTACAAGCTGTTGATATGATGGTTGGTTGCCTGGTTGGCCTCCGTCAGTTATCTTAAGTTTGCAGAGTGGCCGTCTGTGGCTGAAACGGATTGCACGTCTGTCAAGGAGGTGCTGTTAAAGAATTCAGAGAACGGGCTAACAGAGGGAGTGATGGAGATTCTTGTTTAAAAAAAGTTAATACTTATTCAACATTTTTAAAATACTTGTTGACAATTTTTTCAAATGTGTTTTTGAAGTGTTTTTTTTGTGTGTGTGTATATATATGTGTGTGTGTGTGTGTGTGTGTGTGTGTGTGTGTGTGTGTGTGTGTAGAATATTTTGAAGTATAAATAAAAGTACAAGTATAAAGCTAAAAGCGAGAACAGAAAAGAGAAAAAAAAAACAGGCCATGGCCTCCCGCGCAACTGGGCCGGCCCATCTGGGCTCCCAACGACGCGAGTCTTCCCCTTTTGCTCGCGTAAAGCGAGAAATAGGGGTGCCCCTTCAGAGACCGCGAGAACGGGAGCACCTACCGTCTCGCTTGAAGTTTTTCCCTATGCACTACCAGTACTAGTAGGCCAGCCTATTTTCCTGCATTCGTTCGCTCGCTCGTTGGCGGTGAGGCTGTGTTGGCTTTGCTCGTTTGCTTTGTTTTTTTTTTTCCATTTTTCTTTTGTATTTTCTTTCAGTTTACTCTGTTTCTTCACCAGTTTTCTTCTTTTTCTGTTTTTATTCATTTTTCTTTGGTTTTCTTCTTTTCTTTATCGGCCAGGGTATTTTTATTTTTTTTCTTTGTTTTTTTCTTGGTTTTCACTATTTTTTATTGGTTTTCTTCTTTTCTTTAATGGTCATCGCACTGGAAGGTCATGGCGCCCGCAGCTGCATCCAGCGCTGATATGTAAAGGGCGCGTCGGCGGTTCCATGATGATATCTAGCAGCGGGACAGCGCCTTCGATGGTTGGGTGGATGCTGCAGTGCGACTCGCATTGGTGTGGGGTGGATGCGACTAGTTCTGCGCTAAGACATTGGCGCCCCGCTGACGGTTGATGGGTGATATAAGGTGAGAAGATATTCCACGAATCCGCTAGTGCCTTCTGGCTTTGGCGTGGAGTACTTACAGATGCGACAATCAAACGATCCATTTTCGGGATGATGTTTGGAACACCACTTCATTTCTGTGATGAAAACTCGTTTTCTTGTCTTCATTGGTTGGGCTTGGTAATGGCGAACTTGAATCGTTACCTTTTTGAAAGTTTTGTCTACTTGCTATTGTGTTGGTATTCACTGATTGGTCTCGGCAACCAGGATGAACATCCTTCCTCAAAGCGTCTACGGCTGCACACGGCAATGATGGTTTGCTGACGATTTTCCTTTTTGAAGTGCTGCTGAAGAAGTCGGACTAAGTCATAGGTTTTTTTTTCATATACTGTAATGGTTCGGTTTGTGGTTTACTTTGTTATGTACTCTTCATAATAATTAATAAGAATGGCTATATGCAGAAACCGGGGATTTTAACCTCCTTTTCAAATAAAAAGGAAAAAGTGTTGAGGAGAGATATAGCTAAAAATGAAAAGACAAAAGAGAGCAAGATATCTTGATTTCTTTAGAACGAAGAGCATTTATAGCCGGGCGCCCCAAACCAGCCTCAAACACTCACGCAGATGGCCGGGTCATTGACTGGTCACAAAAAACGCGACGCAGACGGGCTCCTTAAACTGACCTTCTAATTCTAAAATTAAGAATACATATAGTTAGGTACCAATATGAGCAGAATCATCACCACATCGAATTACCTAATGATGCACTAATAATCTACTAGTAAAATGCCCGTGCATTGCCACGGGCCTTTGAAAAAAAGATGGTACTCATTGGTACTACCGCTTGGGCCACATCTTAGGAGGGGCAATGGGCTTGGAGGGGGGCGGGGGAGGCTTGGCCAGATTTTATTGATTATCTAAATAATTTACTGAGAAATAGTATGAAGAAATCCCATAGGCTGGGGGGCGACGACCTAGGTTGGTGGTCTCCACTAAGCTCTGCCACTGCTACTCACTGAGCTAAATAACTGAGAACAATGTCGACTAAGCTAGCACACATTTTTTTTGACAATCATCTAACACACGCCGTACTATCAAACACAATAATCTTAGAGCACCTATGGCTGGTCCCCTCAAATCCTACTCAAACATCTGCAGACACGCCCGATCGGTCGCCGCACAGGAGAGAGAAGAAAAAGGTGACCCAACCAGACCCCTCATATCATGCTTACAAGTCGGGTTGCTCACAAACACTCATATTGACACCAAATATGGGGAGGATATGACGACTCGTAGACGCACTCGGTCAATCCGCCACCTAGGACACGACCCACCCTAGACCACCATTTCTTCTATTCTTTCTATATCTTCATCTCCACCAATCACATGCAAGTCACCAGATATATGAGAAAAATGAGAAGTATGGTTGCATGCACGAACAAATAGGGGCTCAAAACAGACACTGACCGGCCGTGACTGTTGACATTTAGGGGGGCAAATTTGCTAAATCCAACTATAGATGCTCTTATTGACAACTCAAATAAAAAAATAGTTGAAATGGGTTATGTTTTATTCATTCATTTCGGCATGATCCGAGTTCAAAACATCACGAATACAATCCGACAGGTACCAAGCCCAAGTTTTACATAACTTATTCGCACAACCCTCATTTGCTAGCCAATGAGAAGCTCCATTAGTCAAGTATCTCACCCGTGCCACCCTGAACTCCTCCCTTCATCGCATGCAATCCTTTACCTCCTCAACAATAGGCCATAGATTGATCTATCAATTTCTGAGCTTCTTGACTTAGTCGCCACTGGTTTTTTAGTCTGTCTCCAAGTTAAGCTTTGCCATGTCCAAGCAAAGAGCGGCGGTGGCACAACGGGTTGCAATGCATGTAAATAAATCAAACAAATGATTATGTTTGTCTTCAAGGTTGATGTTGGTCTTCCAATGGAACAGCAGGCACACTATCTTCCACTCCCCTCTCCCCTCTTGTGGGTCATGATGCGTGGCACCATGCGGTCGTTCAAGTCAATGTAATCTATGTCCATCCCTTTCATAGAGACGCCCCACAATATAGATATAAATCACTACCAAGCATAGAATGTACTTTTCATCAGATAACCTACAACGGCGATATAGTTTTCAGAAAATAAACATCGTACTGGAAAAATTATACTAAAAAGTTAAATGCACAAGATTCACATTATGCTTGGAAAGAGCCTTTCAATCATCTTTATGGAGCAGAAGATCTGTCGATCACTGGATATTTGCCTTAATGGAGCAGAAGATTTGTGCTCACCTGAAGGCCGCTGGAGGGGATGACTGGGAATGACAGCTTCCAGAACTGGAGCGCGGCAGGTCCAAACTCAAGGGGCCAACACGGGCGATGCAGCTGTTGTTGACGCCTCGCCCCCCAGTTGTGCTCACGGTCTCCGGTGCCAGCCCCAAGATTGACATCTTGCCCTCGTTGCAGTCACTGTCACTTGTACGATGCCCTGTCCTTGGCTGCTGTAGAATTTAATAAATTACATATAATTTAAATCAGTAGATACAAAGAAATCCAGATGGAACTGCCCGTATAAGATCTTACCTATAGTCAGGGTTATCAACTTTCCATGCATAACATGATAAAAACAAATACTCCCTCCATTCCTTGATATAAGGTGTATAGATTTTTGAAAAAAAATCCAAAATATAAGGTGTATTGCGTTGCAACACTCGTTTGGATATATTTTTTAGGATTTGATTACATTTCCTTATATCATGCAAACTCCTCTATTTTCTCATGTCAATTAGTCAGGTGTAAACTTGCCCAAAACTTGTGAAATTTTGCCTTCACGTGCGTTCTTTAATTTTCGTGCCAAAAACTATACACCCTACATTTAGGAACGGAGGGAGTATGATGTAATCATATGCATAAGTATATAAAAGCCCACATTTTCATTCCTTCACATTCACATTTACATTTGCTATGCTAGTCCACCGAATCAGACGTATCAACATAATAAAAGATATCAACAAAAGTAGAATGCATATCCCATATTAAAATTCTAGGAACAGTTGGTTAAAGTATCTCCTTAAGAGTGAAAAGTAATGATATTTTGTGTAGCGACGATAGGAACCATTTGAGTAAATATATTTTTATCCCGCTGAAAGGATTGCGTTAAGAATTGTAAAGAGTATTAAGAGAAATTAGAGACCTTGTAGTGTACGTTGAAGAGCACCAAGTCGAGTTATGGCAAATATAATCAAATGATGACGTGAACATAAAAATGGCACATGATTTCTACAACTGATCTAATGAGCTAAAATATATATTTGAGAGATCTTTTTTTGGATCAGTGATTTTTCTGAAGACATAAATGGAAGCTTTGTACAATATATTAGAACATTTAAATAATAACAATATCATGGTCAAAGGAATAACAACCAACCATTCATGAGCTACAGGCTCTAGAAAACTTGCTGCCAACTTAAGCACAAGATTTTCTTCTGGATGCTCGTACACAACAGGCTAAACACCAGAGCCATGCTTCATAGAAAGAATTTTTTCTTGCCTAGCTATACTTGTGTGCTTTGTGGTCTGCAGGTCTTAGAAACCAGAGATCATTTGTTCTTCCATTGCCCTTTTTCCAGAATCTGTTGGACATACTTAGCAGCCAACTGGGCTCCCACCTACCAAGGCATTCAATAGGAGATCAATAACCTAAAGGAGATGCTGGATCTCCCCTTCTCCCTAGAGATTATCATCCTTGCTGCTTGGGCAATCTGGATCACAAGAAATGAATTCATATTTAGCAAAATAATACCCAGCCTTTATAGATGCCGAAAGACTTTCAAAGAAGAACTGAAATGGCTAGTCCACAGAGCAACCAGAGAAGAATATGCAAACTTGGAACAATGGGCACATGACTTCAAATAAAGGCACCTTTAGCATGCCACTCTGGAATTGCTAGAGTAGGAGATACAACGGATGATCTGCACGATCCTCACTAAGAAACTACCTGCCTACATGGCTGGAGCACTCTTCTCAGGCGTATCTTTTGTGTATGATGTACTTTTTGTAGATATTTTTTTCTTTTTCTTTCCTTTTCTTTTGGGTTATTTTCTCAAGACTTTGATCCTGATGCTGTATAGTTTCTTTTCTTTTTAATATGTACAGAACCTTTGTATATTTTTTAAAAAATTAATAAAAATACGCAGCAGAGTCCTGCTGTTTCCCTCAAATAAAAATATCGACAGAGGAAAGCGACTGTCATGAGCTGCAGTCTTCCTCATATCTCCACCCAAATAGATATTTCTAACATAATTTAACCAATTTCTTTTATTTATATGTCTTCTCGGGATGGATTGTGCAAAAAAATACTACAACATGATGCACCGGCCATCCCTTTAAACCCAACCATCATCTCCGTCACGGAGTCACCCGAGACCTCCTGTACCCTGCACTCGAATCCATTAATCCCCTACCTCTTCTCCGCTAGCGACGACCCACCTCTGCTACCGGTTCTTCTTCTTCCTCTCGCCGCTACTTTTTTCCCATCCATAATCCGCCCACCTCTCCCTGCTGTCTAACCACCTGCCACCGCCACCCTATAGCCGACGAGTGTTGTGGAACACTTCCCCATGCTTGAGTCACCACCTCCGCCGACGTTGACGCCGGTCATCCCGCTAAATCCCTCGACCATCTCCAGTGACCGCGACATCACACACCCCACACTCAAGTCTGGTTAACCCCTCGCCTCTCCTACACAGGTGACAACCTGTTGTTGCTACTATTCTCTTCCTCCCGCCGCCTACCTTTTTCTTCGTCCACTCTAATGACCCACCCACCTATACCTGCCCAACCACTTCCCACCACCATCCACGACCAGCAAGTGTTGTCACACACTACCTCATCGGCCCCTACCCGAGTCGGCACCTCTGTTGCCGGCAAACCCTCTAAACCCTGCCATCATCTCTAGTGACTGCGACGTCCCGCATCGGTGCAATCCTCGGAAGTACAACCTAAATGCAAATTTTTCTAGTTCAGGGAGCATTAGACAACACAATACCGAGTACTATAATAAAGGTTATGAATTCATGTCGGCAAGAAAGTGCTTGTATAATTAAAATTGGGCCAGTAATATGCGCTAGCCCAAAGTTTTGGCCAGTCGCACCCTAGCCGTCTGATTGGCCCCTTCCGAGCCGTTGGATTCTTATCCCCTCAGTTTGTCGTCTTCCTCTTCCTTCACTTCGCTCCTCTTCTCATCCGCCTACCCGCCGTGCGCGCTCCTCCCACTCGCCGCCGCTGCCGCTATCCCCTGCGCGGCATGCCAAACCCACCTCCCATCACAGTAGTCCATGTTCTTGTGGGGATGAACTGGATAGATACTCACGGGAGGTGGGGATAAGGTTTGTGTGGCGAGCGATGGGCAAGCGATCACGTGGGTCCATGTGCGTGCGCGTTTGTGTGACGAGGTGACCCGACCCAGTTTTGGCCAGCTCGCCGATTACAAACAGTGTCCAATAAATTATCCTCCCTTTTGCAGGCTCTTGTACAATCAGCAGCACTGTTAGTCTGCATCCTCACAACCGAAAGCAGAAACTACAAAATTAGTTATTAAGTCACCACTGAAATTGGTCCCAAAGACAAAGAGTATTATTTCCAATGAGAATTGGTGTAGTAAGTTGGCATCTTGCCACGACATACAAGCCATAGGACATAAGCTGATTATTCAGTTTAACTAATTGGATAAGCTGATTATTCAATTTAACTATATGCATCTACCACTAATTAATCAAAATGATAGAAGCAATATGTCTATAGCATGTCTAGAGCATGTGAAATACAACATCTTAATTGGTACACCAAATTTAGAGTTTTGATTCTGTCCATCTACTATGTTCTAGCAATAAAAAAACATAGCAAAAATCCCCATCATGGTTACAAAGGCTTAACATTGAGAAGGTCAGATAGTCTAACCTTGTTATAATCCATCCAGCACATAATTACAAGCAAACTAAATCCGTTGTCCATGAATGAGACGATGAAATAAATTTCAAATGTGTCTAGGATGGTAGGACCATGCATCAGGGAACAACTTACATCCTTGAACAAACAAAAGGGGAAAGTAACCAATAATTCAAATAAATTACTTTACTACAATAGAGAACCGTATGCATACCTCCAAAATCCGTTTCCTAGCAAGCTTAACGTGAATAACATTTGCAATTTCATATTCAATAACGCAAACAGGTTCTGGGCATTATGCAACAAAAGAACTCCCATAGATGAGAACATGATGTGTGGACATTTAATTGAAACATTAGCGGTATGGGCGTGAGTTATTCTTCTTCAGATCATGCAACTTCTGCATAATATGAGAGGCAGATTTATCAATATAGAAGTCCATGACCTGAAACAAATTAGAGGCAGGCTACACCTAATTTTAGCTTAATTTACGGCTTTATGCTCTTACCTATACACTTAATTTAAGCAAGCAAGCATTCAGACATGCCATTTGTTTCCAGAACAACACCATAACAATTCCCAAGAATGCATACTGTATTTCTTTTGCAAGATAATTCCTTCCAGGGTAAACCTGTGTTGCTAACATGTATTTCTGTAGAACAGTATTATCATCTAACTATTACAGCCACAACGATGGCTGGGTTACAGAGCTCAAGAGAGAAAGAGGAGAAGTAAACCAGGAGATTTACCAAGCCGGCAGCGAAGCAGATGATAAGAGACTCGGAGAAGGAGCTACGGTGACAACGGTGTGGACGAGCTTGAGCAGGGTCAAGATCATATCTCTGTATCACCATATTAAAGTGTCATCAACACATACAACATGTACTGTTTTCAGGAAGGAGAAAAAGGGAGCATAAATCATGCTTATCTTTCATACATTAACTACTAACAAGTACTCCCTCCGTCCGAAAATACTTGTCATCAAAATGGATAGAAAGAGATGTATCTAGAACTAAAATATGTCTAAATACATCTCCTTTTATCTATTTTGATGACAAGTATATCCGGACGGAGGGAGTACAACTTTGTATCACCATATATAAGTATAGGAAATCCCAACTGCAAAAAACTTAACCCCCAACCCAACGAGGCCAACCAGGGACGATTAGCACAGATTCAGACCAGATAATAAAATTGCAGATAGCCGAATTTTGACTCCATCAGTGTAGCGCCGATTTGCATTCTTATATTATTGCGAGTGTCGCGAGGAGGGACAAACAACTCACTTGCACGACCCCCACGGTGAAAGCCTGGCGCTGCACCGAATCCTTGGCCAGCTCCAGGAGCCGCTTGTGCGCCAGCACGTCCTCTGCCCTTCTCATGTTGACATCCATCGTGTCCTTCTTTCCTCTCCCGGTGTACGGCCAAGGTCGAAGAAGAACTCAACACCAAGGGAGAGAGGGCCGGGCAGCTGCGGGGGCGGCAACCTCCGCCTTTGCATCCTGCCTGCTCTCACCGGCAGCGGCACACCATATCAGCACCACGAAGGAGAGCCCCATGGAAGGACGCAAAAGGATGAAGGGAATCACCCCGGCTCGCCCAGTCAGGCGATGGCATCATCGTCATGGCGACCCTTCGGATGAAGCAGCTATGCAAGCGGCAGCCTCCACTCCGCCCGGCATGGCAACACCGCGAGCTTGACACCCATCATGTTGATAAGACCATGATCTGAAACAAAAATAGAAGAGCACTACTGCTGAGAAAAAGCCATCACGGACAAATCTTCAGATGCTCATAATGCATCATTGAAATTATAACCTGGAGTTAACCAAAATCATGCATAACCGAAATTATATATGCACCCCAAAATCCAATTAACCATGTGAAATCACAGAGAAGCAAACCTAAATCTTAAACAAACTATTTTTGTTCATTTTTTAATTTTAATGTGACAGAATCTACCCTGTTCACGTTTTTTTGTAATCGGTATAATAGTTGCAACCATGATATCAATGAACAAAAAAAATGGAAGGTTATGGCTTACTTAACGCTTATCAATTGATGTTGTCTGCGCCCCTGCCTTCTAAACCTGGTACAACATGCCGCTCCTCATTAAGTAGATAATAAGATCAACCCACCATTTTTCTGGACTTTGCCCAGACATTGGGGAAAAGTGTCAGCGCCTTCATCATTTAATCTGCCGGCAGAAGAGAACACAATGTGGTCCAAGCAAAAACTTGACATGCCAACATCTCCGGATCATAGAGGTGCAATTGTGTTAGAAATTCTAGGCTTCTTCATAATAGGAGGGTACCCAACAAGATCGGTGGGGCGCAGATTCATCCCAGTCTACCTGCATGCACACGAAGATACATTAAGTAGTAAAGTCAGAGAAGAATATGCAATAAAAGTGCAAGCCAAACAAAGCAAATACGTAATCAGTGGAGCCAGTTATTATAAAATAAAGAAGACAATAAGATCAACCCTTTTAGGCACTATCTCAAAATGAAGGAACTGGTGGAACAGACAACATGAAACACCTTACTTGATATGTCAGGACCAAAGGTGCAGTTATTTGAATTGACAGAGTTCAGAATTGGGCAACCATGACTGTGAAGAGCTAATGGCAGTATGGCACATACTTTGCTTTGCTTAAGCAAGCTTGAGATTTCTCGTTTTCTGAATATAAATAACTGGCTGCTGATTGCATTGCTAACTTCAAATCAAAATTGCCATCAGCAACATTGGGTTAGGTGAATAATCAGAGTGAGTCCTGCTGGAAATGGACAAGTGATCCAAACCCATCCGACAGAGCAGTCACAGTCATCTCATCGAGATCAAAGCAACTGACAAAATTAAGAGAAGCAAAGAGATACATCTTGGATGACTTGCACAGAAGTTGCGCACATCTATAAGAACCATGTGAATCAAACAATGATGTTGAGATTGAGGCCTAAATCCACTAAACGGTGACACTTAGTACTACTGTATTATACGTACATGACTCAACAAGCACATATCTTTGGATGACAGGGCATCCGCACAAGCCAAAAATCCTAGAACTTGCCATGGCGTGATGGCCAGGGTAAGATTGATTGGCCACGGGTGGATGGCCGTGGGCACACGAGCGCATGAGAGAAAGCAGAGTTTTGAGGAGCTTATACCATAGCTAGGGCGGAGCGAAAGAAGAGGCGTTTGTCCACAGGAGACGGAGGGGAAGGCGAGCCGATGGAGAACTCTCAGTGCAGCTAGGGTTAGTTGCGGCCTGCACCGGCCGGGCCGCTGGCGCCGCCGTGGCCGTAGATCCAGGGTCATCGCGGCCGCAGGGGCTGCTAATCTGCCGTCGTCGAAGCTTGGAGGTGAATGAGACGCGCGGGCGGTCATTGACGTTGCGGCGGCGTTGGGCTCCCTCACTCCCTGTCTCTCTTTCTCTGGATCATAAGGACGCCGTCGCCACCGGAGCAAGACGCCGCACCCGCCGCCAGATCGGCGCAGCACCGGATCGAGTGCCGCGGGCGATGGAGAGAGGGTGGGGGTGGTGGAGGTGGAGGTGGCTGAGCCGGAGACGGGGGAATGGTGGGGGGCGGCGGCGGCGGCGGGGATGGAGCGGGAGCGCATCGCGAGAAGAGGATCGAGTGCCGCATGTGACGTCGCTCGTACGTGCGGGCGATTGGCACCATGTTTTTTTTTGCTGGTTATTTTTCGTAGGGTTTTTTTTATCGCTGGTTAATTTTCATAGATTTTTTCTTCAGTGGTTACGACCTGAAGATTGCGGGGGCTGGTGGAGGACTCGGTATGTGGTTTTTTCGGTTAGTGGCGGGTCAGCGTGAGGTGGGAGGAGGTATCAAGATAGGTACCAAAAAAAATCGGGTGAGGTTGGACGAAAATAAAACCCGGAACGCGACCTACCAACTGAGACATTAGGAGTAGAGATAATATGGAGTGGACACACATAAATGCGGTATCATATTGATGAGACGCTATTTCTATTTTGAATACAAATCTGCTTGAATATTTTTAAGGTTGCCTTCCATGCTGGCTATTTAACATATAAGCTACATGCACCGGCAACATCCACAAATCAGTCATAGAGTAATCAACACACACACGCACGCACGCACGCACGCACATGCACGCGCGCGCACACACACACCGAAAAATAAGAGTCCTCAGGGTCTCCTCCATGGAACAATGCCAACGTCGCACGTTGTCGCCTCCCCAGAATCAAGCAACCACTGCTCACCGTTGGTGCTAATGTAATGTCCATGAGCCATCATCGCTGACTCTACTTCTATCACGGTCAAAGATAAAGGGGAGAGACTGCCCGCCGTCACTCAGCTCAGGCCAAGAGAAGGCGACTTCTCGGATGACTGAGGCGACTGAGGCGACCGTGCCGCCGCCGCCGGAGCCACCGCCCGCGCCGCCGACCGCGGTGGACGAGAAGTCTGCCAAGGAGCGGCGGGTGTGGACGCCGCCCCGGATTCATCGCCGCTAATCACGCAGGCTCGTGAGGGGGATGGAGAGGGGGTGGTGGTTGTGCCGCCGCCGGCGGCATCGCCTCCGCTAATCAAGCCGGCGCTTGGGGGCGTGGTTCAGGCTACCTTGCCGTCGTCTCCGGCGCGGTCATGGCCGCCAGGGTGTGCTGGTTCCGAGTCTGATTCGGATCTGGATCACGATCCGTCCGCCAACCTGTCCGATGAGGTACGTTGGAGGATTCATTTCAAAGATGACCCGAAGGTGGAGATCTGGCGGGATGGCTTCATCTACATTCACCCGCGTTCAAATTGGACGACGGTGAGGGATGAGGAGCACGACATTCTGGCCGGACGGTACCTGGGTGCTGGTGAGACGATTCAAACAGGTGCGCGTTTGCATATTGATTTCTTCGAAATTATTGTGCTGGATTGCTTGCAGGTTTCATCTAGCGGGGAGGAGCAGATCGAGATCGTCGATCTAACCACTTCCGAGCATCAAATCTCTAGACCGAATCCAGGGATTGGAGGAAGGTTTTGGGTGCTTGTTGATGACGAAGAAGAGGATGTCGAGGATCGTCATTTGGTTGCAGCCAAAGACCCAAAGAAGACCGTGTCGTCGTCGTCGTTGGTGGCAGAGGTAGTTGCGCCTTCATCCAAGCCGGGAGAGAGATGCAACCGCAAGAGTTCCACACCAAGGCCGGCGGCGGGATGCAAACCTGCGGCGACGGCAATCAAGCCGTGGAAAGGGCCTCTTCCTAAGGTTAGTTTGCCTCCTGTCACATTATCAGATTTCCTTCCGGCAGATGGGTGGACAAAGGTCACCCGGAAAAAGAAAAAAACAGTATTGGCGGTGAAGGTTCACTCGCCGCCGGCGGCCGTCGATCCTGGTGAGATCCGGGCGGCGCGTTGCCTGCGTTTGAATCACTTTTGCGCTGACGCTGGGCTGGAGCTTGTTGTGCCAAGTCTGGGGCCGGGGCGGACTGGGTATGAGGCCCAGTCCGCGACCCAGAGACTGGACGCGAGCAACATGGCCCATGGGCCTGTGCATGAGCTGGTGTTGGACTCCGTGTCCCCCCATGCACGTAAGGCGATCGCGATTAGGCGGATCCCTCGATCGGGGTTTCCTCACCTACCGCCGGGTCGCGCTAGGAGGATACCGCCACTTCGATCGATCTCGGCTGGGCTCATGGCGGGTCGTGGAAGAGGTCTGCCGCCGCCGATCAAGCCCGTCCTCCGTCGCAAAAACCACCGCCTCCGCATAAGCCGCCGCCGCCGGTGCCGAGGCCCGCCCCGCCGCCGCCGGCCAGGGCCGCTCCTCCGCCTAAGGTTGCGCCGGCCAAGGCTGCGCCTCCAGCCGCTAGGGCTGGGACGACCCAGTCCGGGCCTCCTCAGCACCGCCCGCCCGTGCATGCCCAAAGTATGCAGAAGCAGCAGCAATATGTGGCGCGGGATGGTCGACCCAGGACGTCTGACGCACATGCCGGAGGTCGCCGGTCTAACGTGGCCAGCGATGCTACTGGCGGATATGCTGACCGGGACCCTCCGCGTGGGCGTTGGGGCGATGATGGATATGACGTCTACGGGGAAGGCCAACATCGTGGTTCCTCGTCGACGGGAGGCGGCCGTGGGTACGCTTGGCAGAGTGATGGAACCGCCGAAAAGCCGTTCTACGGTCCCCCTGGAGGATTTGTTGAGGGGGTATCTGGCCTGGACTACCGGCAGAGAGGTGGCTACAGAGGTCATCGTGGTGGTCGCGGTGGCCGCGGTGGTCGGAATCGGTACCGCCCACCTCCACCGCCTGTTGTTGTCGAGCCGACGACGTCCTCGGAGGTGACTGTTTCTGGTCAGATGCCGGATTTGTCCAGTCAGGTTTTGGAGGCGGTGACGGCATTGGCTAACGCTGACATACCTGTGACGGAGTCTGCGCCTTCCGTTACCCCCGATGCCACCGATAAGTCCGATGCAGATAGGACTTCGAGGTGGGCTCGAAAAAAGGAAAAGATGTTATGCTATCGTTGTGGAGAGAGAGGCCATTTCATTGCTGAGTGCACGACTGAGTTATGTGATACTTGTCTCAAGCCAGCACATGACACGGGGGAGTGCCCTGTTTTACGTGATCAGATGCCGAATATTACTATCTATGGTGTTTACTGTGTTGAGCTGATGTTCTTTGAGTCTCCTAGTGCGAGGGAGATTCCTGAGGAGCCTCAGAGCACAACCACGGGGATTGTAAAGGTCACGAAGGGGAATGTGTCTGAGGCGCAGATTATTCACAGGCTCAGCGAGTTGGCTCCGGGTGATTTTCAGTGGGAGCTATCTCCTCTCGAGGCCAATTCATATAAGGTTAATTTTCCTACCATAGAGGATTTGGAGCGTCTTCTGAGTTTTGGGTTGTGCAAGGTTCCTGGCACGCAGTGCATTCTCGAGTTCCATGAGTGGAAGAGAGTTGAGCCGCAGGGCACGCTGCTTACTCAGGTTTGGTTGCGATTCTCTGGTGCTCCATCAAACCGCTTCAGGATGCTCGGGTGGTAGCGAGCTTGGGGATTCTGGTTGGGAAAACGAAGAAAGTGGACATGGCTTTTACCCGAGCTAACGGGGTGGCTCGACTGTTGGTGAGTGTTCTCGATATAGAGTTCGTACCTGACGTGGTCAAGTGGACTTATAGGGGCCAGGTATATAAACTGGATATCGAGTTTGAGGATACTGATCTTTTTGCTGAGGCTGTGGCTGGGACAGATGTGGACATGCATGACAGGAATGATGGATCAGGTCACTCGGCAGCACGAGGGGATGATGTTGGGCATGAGTCGTCCAACGGCCTCAGTGCTACGCCACAGACGCCCGGGACAGAGGTTGCCCCTTCGGTTTCGGTGCCGATGAACACTCTACGATTCGGATCTTTTGAGCCAGCTTCTGCCCCTCCTAGGTTATGGAGCGATCGAGTGGAGTCTGAGAGCGTGCTAGAGTGCACGCTCCCTCCCTTGGATTTTGCTGTGACTGATGGTTTTGTCGATGGGAGCATGGAGATGGCTACACCTCTGTTGATTTCGGTCGAGGGGGGGGGGGGAGGATCGTGGGTAGGTGGCCCCTCTCTCGCCTTCACTGTTGCCGTCAGTTGAGGGAGGGGAGGATCGCGGGCAGGTGGCCCATTGTTCCCCTTCTCCTTCCAATGCCTTGCCACAGTTGAGGACTGCGGTCGAGATGTCTGTGGTGACGAGCGGCGACGCACTAGCTTTGGGAGGGGGGCCTGGGCAGGAGGTCTCGGCCCTATCCTCTCCTGCAGTGCTTGGGCGAGGGACGCGGCAGGAGGCCCCGGTTCCTTTTTCTCCTGAGCGAGAGGCAGGCCGCTTACTGGGGAGCATGGGCAAGCGGCCATGAGCTCTCCTCCGAGATCGCCAGTACCAGTGCCTGCGGGTCCTGGCGCCCCTCTGGGTGATAGGACCTGGCCGCGCGTTGGGGGTGGGGCTGGAGGCCTCGTCCCTAACGGGGCTTCTCGGGAGGAGGTCATCGTGTTTGGAGGCATCCCGGTCCTAGGTCTGAGGGGAGGCGGATGAGCTCCCGTCTCCAGGACTAGCAGGATGTTGAAGACATGCAGCTGAGGTGCGCCAAGCGGGCGGCCAAGCTTCGTGATATAGAGATCACTACTGGTATGTCGGTCAACACCTCCAACTCCGTTTTGCATTTCTCTAATAATGAAATTATTTATAATGCCAATCAGTTAGGAGTTTCACTAGGTAGTAATGATAGTGAAATTTCGAACTCTGTTAATGATATCCTAGATTTGGAAGCGGAACGCGCTTTAGAAATGATTCGAAATTTAGCAGCGGTTAAACCCATGAATGATGCAGATATTGATGCGTTGGGTGTCAGAGTGCTCGATAATTTTTGTGCGGGCCTTGCACCACCCAGTCCTGAGTCTGAGGAAGAGGATACCACTTGAGAAGATGTTGTAGTTCGATCCACTGAGCCCGGTTATGAGGACCGGGTGGAAGACCATAGCAAACCCAAACGCAAGTGGAAGCGGAAGGTTTATCCTGCTTCAGCGGTACGTAGGAGTGCTAGGATCCGTACTACAAAATAATTTCATGATGAAATATGAAAGGAATCTTTTAGAATAGCAGAGGTCTGAAAGACTTGGCTAAAAGAAGGTTTCTCGCAGATGCGTCTATCGAGCATAGATTAGATTTTATTGCTCTCTCGGAAACTGGCAGAGATAATTTTGCACCCCAGTTTCTAAATTCTTTATCGGGAGGTGTCGATTTCGATTGGCACTGCTTGCCTCCACGAGGAAGATCGGGTGGGATCTTACTTGGAGTGAGATGCGATTCACTGGAAGTCCGAAGTGTCGTGATGGGTGACTTCGCGGTTAAGTTTCGGGTTAGGTCCAAGGAGATGGGTTTAACTGGGCTCTGGTGGCGGTTTATGGGGCCACGCAGCCCGAGCTTAAACCAGAGTTTTTGGCGGATCTTGTTCGAATTTGCGGCTCTGAGCAGCTCCCAATTTTGGTTGGGGGTGACTTCAATATCATTAGGAGGAGAGAGGAAAAGAATAATGATAATTTTGACGGAAGATGGTCGTTTATGTTTAACACCATTTTTGAAAGCTTGGATCTGAGAGAGATAGAGCTTTCTGGTAGAAAATTTACTTGGGCTAATGCTTTGCCAAATCCGACGTTTGAGAAGCTGGATCGCGTCCTAGCGAGCGTCGAATGGGAACAGAAATTCCCTTTGGTAACGGTCCAGGCCCTCTCGCGTGGAATCTCCGATCACACGCCTTCGTTCGTGGACTCTGGTGAGCCCAATCACGTGGGAAACAAAAACTCCTTTTCATTCGAGCTGGCATGGTTTGAACGTGAAGGCTTCTTGGATCTGATAGCCAGGGAATGGGCTAAGGATGCAGGAGGTAGGACTTCCATTGAGCGCTGGCAGAATAAGATTAGGCATTTGAGAAGTTTCTTATGTGGGTGGGCTAAGCACCTTAGTGGGATTTATAAGTCGAAAAGGAAAGGCTCTTTACACTTATTCAGGCCCTAGATCTAAAAGTTGAATCCACAATTTTGCAAACCACAGAGCTTCATGCTAAGCTAGAAGCGGAGATGAGGTTGAAAGAGCTTCTCCGTGAAGAGGAATTAAAGTGGGCATTGCGGGCTAAGGTGCGCAAAGTTGTCCAAGGGGACGCGAACACTCAATTCTTTCACTTGATCGCTAATGGCAAGCACAGAAAGAGGAGAATCTTTCAGCTTGAACAAGATGAAGGAACTATTTTAGGTCAAGATAACCTAAAATTATACATTACCGAATACTATAAGCAGTTGTTTGGTCCTCCGGAGGATAATTGTGTGTCCCTGGATGAGTCCAGGGTTGAGGATGTGCCTCAACTTACTGCCGATGATAATGATATTTTGGTTGCCCCATTCTCAGAGAAAGAGGTGTTTGAAGCCATTGCGCAGATGAAAAACAATAAGGCTCCAGGGCCGGATGGGTTTCCGGCAGAGTTCTATAAAAAGTGTTGGCATATTATCAAGGGGGATTTGCTACCATTGTTTCATGATCTATTCTCTGGACAGCTTCAATTATTTCACTTAAATTTTGGAACAATAACTTTGCTTCCTAAGAAAACGGAGGCTGTGAGAATCGAGCAGTTCAGGCCGATCTGCCTTCTCAATGTTAGTTTCAAAATTTTCACCAAGGTTGGGACTAATAGGCTCACACAGATTGCGCATTCTGTGGTGCAGCAGTCCCAAACAGCTTTCATGCCGGACAGGAACATCCTAGAAGGGGTGGTGGTCCTTCATGAAACGCTCCATGAAATCCAGTCGAAAAAATTAGATGGAGTTGTTTTTAAGGTGGATTTTGAGAAAGCATACGATAAAGTCAAATGGCCATTCCTTCAACAGGCCTTGCGTATGAAAGGTTTTGATGAAGCCTGGCGACGCCAGGTAGAATCATTCACGCAAAAAGGGAGTGTTGGAATTAAAGTGAATGATGACATAGGTCATTATTTCCAGACACGGAAGGGCCTGAGACAAGGGGATCCGATGTCTCCTATCTTGTTCAACATTGTAGTTGATATGTTGGCAATTATGATAGGAAGGGCTAAGGAGGCTGGTCAGGTGGGTGGCTTGGTACCTCATCTAGTTGATGGAGGAGTGTCTATCCTTCAGTACGCCGATGATACGATCATCTTTATGGAGCATGACTTGGCCAAAGTGAGAAACATGAAGCTGGTGTTATGCTTATTTGAACAATTGTCCGGGTTAAAGATTAACTTTCACAAAAGAGAATTGTTCTGCTTTGGTAGAGCCAATGATGAACAAGAGGCATATCGGCAATTGTTTGGGTGCGAATTGGGGACTTTACCTTTCACGTACTTAGGTATCCCAATTCATCATCGCAAGCTGACAAACAGAGAATGGAAGTGCATCGAGGACCGATTTGAAAAAAAACTGAGTTGCTGGAAGGGAAAGCTCATGTCATACGGAGGCCTATTAATTCTGATAAACTCGGTTCTCACGAGTATGCCCATGTTTCTTTTGTCGTTCTTCGAAGTCCCAGTTGGAGTTAGGAAAAGACTGGACTTCTATCGATCACGCTTCTTCTGGCAGAGCGATGAACTAAAAAGAAAATACCGACTTGCCAAATGGGATATCATCTGTCGACCAAAAGACCAAGGGGGTCTTGGTATTGAGAATCTTGAGGTTAAAAACAGATGTCTTCTCAGCAAGTGGTTGTGGAAGTTATCGATAGAGACTGATGCCATTTGGGCACAGATCCTTCGTAGCAAGTATCTTCATTCCAAAACCTTGTCCCAGGTGACAGCAAGGCCGACTGACTCACCCTTTTGGAAAGGGCTTATGAAAGCCAAATTAACCTTGTTTAATAGGACAAAGTTTATTATTGGCAACGGCGCTAGCACGCGATTCTGGGAGGATACTTGGCTCGCAGAGACCCCCCTTGCCATTCAATACCCGTCTCTGTATCGTATTGTTCAACGACGTGAGGCATTCATTGAAACGGTACTTCAATCCACTCCCCTTAATATGCAATTCAGAAGGACACTAATTGGAAACCGTTGGGAAGAATGGCTCCATCTAGTAGGTAGACTGATGGAGGTTCAACTATCTCAACAGCGCGATAAATTATGCTGGAAACTTACTAGGTCTGGAGAGTTTACAGTTAAATCAATGTATGTTGATGTTATCAATTCAAGCTCGATTCCTAGTTCCAAACATGTTTGGGCTGTCAAAGTTCCTTTAAAAATCAAAGTGTTTATATGGTTTGTCCATAAACAAGTAATTTTAACCAAGAACAATTTGGCAAAGCGTAATTGGACAGGACCTACTAGGTGTAGCTTCTGTGATCGGGATGAAACTATCAAACACCTTTTTCTTGATTGCCCGTTAGCAAAAGTTCTCTGGCGGACAGTTCATATTGCTTTTAATATCACTCCACCGAGTTCTGTCAACACGTTATTTGGAACGTGGCTTAACGGGATAGGGCCCGAAACAGCGAGACACATTCGTGTAGGAGTTTGTGCTTTACTTTGGGCAGTCTGGAACTGCAGAAATGATTTGGTTTTTAACAGGTCAACAAATATTCATTTTTTGCAGGTTATTTTCCGGGCCACTGCGTTGATCCGTATGTGGTCGCTACTCACTTCGACGGAGGCCAGGGAGCGTTTGGTTACTGGATCTATCCGCTGGGAGGTGGTAGCACGGGATATTTTCAACCGGTTTGGATGGCGGTCATGTAATAGGATAGGCAATTAGTTTACCTATCTTTCTTATGCCAGCCGGTTGTAGCTTTTTGTGGCGAGTTTGTTTTTCGCCTTTTTGGTTCCTCGTGAACACTCTTTTATTTTCGCTTTGAGACTTTAAGACCTTGTTGAACCTATTTATTTATTTAATAAGTAGGCCGTATGCATCGTTTAGATGCAGAGGCCGGGGAGTCCCCCTTTTCGAAAAAAAAGCAAAGGGGTTAGGCAGGGGGGTCCTATACCCTCCTCCTTTTTAATCTTGTACCTGATGTTTGCACCAGAATTCTAAAGCTACTGATAATGACTTGATTGATGGGGTATTCCCTCCTTCTTGATGGGGTATTCCCTCCTTCAAATCCAGCGGGGGTTATTAGCATGCAATATGCTGATGATACTCTCATCTTTTTAGATAACAGTCTAGAACATGCTAGGAACCTGAAAGGGCTATTATCCTATTTGGAGGACCTTTCTGGCACGAGGATTTACTTTCATAAATATGACCTGGTTCCTGTCAACATTTACAGGAATGAGGCCCTTGTTTTTGCCTAGACTCTCAAATGCAAACTTACGCTACTAGGGAAAACCCTAGCAATAGTGCGGGTATTTTGCCTACGCTACTGATAAGGCGCTACAACTAACTTATAGCAGTAGCGCCTGTCATCCCACGCTACTGCTATACATGGACATCAGTAGTGATCTTTAAGGAACAACGCTGCTGCTAATATCTGCAGCGCTTTCTAGTAGGCCGCGCTACTGGTAAATGAGCGCTACTGCTAATTTTAGTCCCCTCGCTACTACTAGTTTTATTATTTTCTTTTTTTTGCGTATTTGTTTTATATTTGAATAGGCTTTATACAATAATCTTTAGCATATCATACACATACAAATGTAATCATAGCATATACATACAAATAATCTCATCAAATCATGTCATCATCATAATCATCATCCAACACAAAGTGGTCTCTCGTCATCATCTCGAAAATAGCGATACAAGTCTCGATTACTTGCAACTACATCGTCATCCATCTAAACAATGATATACGCGAGAAGAGCTATCACTATGAAACCTAAACTAACTATTGGTTGTCGCTCGGAAACCGGAAACCGGTACACCTGGGTCTGACACTCCGGCCACTCGCCGTATACTCCTGGCGTAGCACTTCTTCGCCATCGATGATCTATGCACATGCATCGTCACATGAGTCAATGATATGCAACATATATAGTTGAGCAACAGAAAGAGACAGACTTGGCAAAAATAGAAGCAACAAATCATAAGCATAAATAACAAAGTTTATCGTACCCAAAATGCCCTAACTAGAGTTTCGTCGTGATCTTCGCTAGTCGAGGAGGACGGTTTAATTACATCCCAAATAAAGTTTCGTCATGCATAACTCAAAGTTTTGTCATACAGAAAGTATGGAATAAACGGACACATTGTCATATATCGACAATCACTCCAACATGCCGTGCCATCCATCCAGGTCAGAGAGATAGTCCTCGAGTTTAGTGAAAGGCTTTATGTCGAGATGCTGAGTGGCTATGCGTGTTCGAACGTCTTCCTGCGACATTTGTCGTTCTTCGTAGAACATGCCTGTTTTTTCGACGACCTCCTTCATGATGATTTGGGCAAGTCCACGCTGGATGTTATAGAACTCAGCTCGAAGTCGATGATCCTCGATATCTCCTAAGGTCTTTGCCCATTGCAGAATATGGGCATCGCCGGATCTAGGTGACATGTGAAGGTTCTGATGATCCCGTCTATACTCCAGCATGTGGTGTAGGACATAGAATCCATCACTAAGAGATTTCCTCGGTTGCTGGATGCAGTAGAAGTCGGTCTCATGGCTGCAGTCGGGCATGCCGTCCCTGTACTTCTTGTCCTTGAACTCTCCACCCCATGTGCCGTAGTAAAAGATAGCACTGTCGAGAACAGACTTGATGTGGGTGTAATCCTTTTTGTTAATGTTCTTCGACGAGTCCAAGTAAAGAGCGTGGGAATATCGGGGGGTAGAGGATGACGAGGACAGCGCGCCCGCTGTTGCGCAAAATAAGTACACCTCAAATTAGTCAGCCTCCACCGTGCAAATGAATGATTGAAATCGAAGGAAGGATATCCGCGCGGATGACTTACAGGGCATGATAAGGCACGAGAATCGCCTCCTTGTCCTTATTGGCGAGCATGAAATTGACGAGGTAGTCCCTCGCGTATTCACAGTGCTCTGTGCAGACTGCCAAGAAGCCCTCGTCCATGAAGTATGGTCAGCGACATAGATATAAGGTATCTCCTCAAACCTGATGATGTAGTTCATGTGCAAGGCATAAAGGCAGGCAAACGTAAAATCCAGCTTCTTCAAGTGAAACATGTCGAAGATGTAATCAAATCAAAGGAAGAACTTCTCCGTGGGGAATGTGTGGACGTACGACAATTGCCGCGACACGTTAACCACGTAGAGTGGGTATCCTGGATTTTTCGAGGCGATGAGGCCTTTCTCTATCCGCAACACATCATCATGAAGTATCCTTAGATTGCCGAATCTGCCCTCTAGAACTTCTTTAGGTAGGATTGGTTCACCGGCGATATGCAATTTTACCGCACCGGGGATATCTATACGGTCTTGAACCCAAGTCTGCTGAGGCGGCTGGTGTTGGGGAACGTTGCAGAAAACAAAAATTTTCCTACGGTTTCACCAAGATCAATCTATGAGTTCATCTAGCAACGGGAGAGAAGAGTGCATCTACATACCCTTGTAGATCGAGCGAAAGCGTTCAAGAGAACGGGGTTGAGGGAGTCGTACTCGTCGTGATCCAAATCACCGGAGATCCTAGCACCGAACGGATGGCACCTCCGCGTTCAACACACGTACGGTCAGCGTGACGTCTCCTCCTTCTTGATCCAGCAAGGGGGAAGGAGAGGTTGATGAAGATCCAGCAGCACGACGGCGTGGTGGTGGATGCAGCAGGGATCCCGGCAGGGCTTCGCCATGCGTCTGCAGGAGGGAGAGGTGTAGCAAGGGGAAAGGGAGGCGCCGGCTGCCCTCCCTGCCCCTCTTTATATAGGGACCCTTGGGGGGGGGTGCCGGCCCTAGGAGATTGAATCTCCAAGGGGGGCGGCGGCCAAGGGGGGTGCCTTGCCCCCCAAGGCAAGTGGAGACGCCCCCTCCCCTAGGGTTCCCAACCCTAGGCGCAGGGGGGCCCAGGGGGGGAGGGGGGCGCACCAGCCCACTAGGGGCTGGTTCCCCTCCCACTTCAGCCCATGGGGCCCTCCGGGATGGGTGGCCCCACCCGGTGGACCCCCGGGACCCTTCCGGTGGTCCCGGTACAATACCGGTGACCCCCGAAACTTTCCCGATGGCCGAAACTCGACTTCCCACATATAATTCTTTACCTCCGAACCATTTCGGAACTCCTCGTGACGTCCGTGATCTCATCCGGGACTCCGAACAACTTGCGGTTTACTGCATACTCATATCTCTACAACCCTAGCGTCACCGAACCTTAAGTGTGTAGACCCTACGGGTTCAGGAGACACGTAGACATGACCGAGACGGCTCTCCGGTCAATAACCAACAGCAGGATCTGGATACCCATGTTGGCTCCCAAATGCTCCTCGATAATCTCATCGGATGAACCACGATGTCGAGGATTCAAGCAACCCCATATACAATTCCCTTTGTTAATCGGTATGTTACTTGCCCAAGATTCGATCATCGGTATCGCAATACCTGGTTCAATCTCGTTACCGGCAAGTCACTTTACTCGTACCGCAATGCCTGATCCCGTGACCAGACACTTGGTCACTTTGAGCTCATTATGATGATGCATTACTGAGTGGGCCCATAGATACCTCTCCGTCAAACGGAGTGACAAATCCCAGACTCGATCCGTGTCAACCCAACAGACACTTTCGGAGATACCCGTAGTATACCTTTATAGTCACCTAGTTACGTTGTGACGTTTGGTACACCCAAAGCACTCCTACGATATCCGGGAGTTACACGATCTCATGGTCTAAGGAAAAGATAGTTGACATTGGAAAAGCTCTAGCAAACGAACTACACGATCTTCTGCTATTCTTAGGATTGGGTCTTGTCCATCACATCATTCTCCTAATGATGTGATCCCGTTATCAATGACATCCAATGTCCATAGTCAGGAAACCTTGACTATCTGTTGATCAATGGGCTAGTCAACTAGAGGCTCACTAGGGACATATTGTGGTCTATGTATTCACACATGTATTACGATTTCCAGATAACACAATTATAGCTTGAATAAAAGACAATTATCATGAACAAGGAAATATAATTATAATCCTTTTATTATTGCCTCTAGGGCATATTTCCAACATCTAGATCATAGAAGCCTTTGTTGCCTTTCCTCGGTCTCTTCCTACCCTTCTTTGCTACCGGAAGGTCGTCCGTAATATGTTCAGACTCCCGAGGCGGCAATTGGCCAGGCACCGACTCATGACGTGCATACCGTAAGTAGGCGCCAGTATTGACATACTGTTGAGTGTCATCATCATCCTCATCCTCATCTATGGCGACGTCACCAGCAACTAATGGAGGCTCTTCCTCACCCCGTCCGCTATCACCCAGCACGACAACCAACTCTAATTGAGTAGATGGGGTGTTGATGTTCATACCTAACTGCGTGCTCGTGGGTGTGCTCCCGGCCACCTCCAGATGAAGCAGACTCTTTGGCCACAACAGGACCCACCAATTGCAATCACCAAGCCACCATGGGGTCTCGTCATCATCCCCCCTAGTACCGGAGGAGCCAAATTCTCGTGGCCCGGTTTGACACTGGCCACGGAAACCTTGAAGACGTCTGGGAGGATCGGTCGGTTGTGGGAAAATGGTTCCTTCGGCTTCATTATCGTCGCCTTCCCCACATCCACCTTCTGGTCGTTGATGGTGTACAATATGGTGCACGGGGTTCCGTCATCCTGCAAAGAAAAGTCTGCGACGTGAGACATCTGAAAGGCAATGAAAACGGGAGATTATACATTTATTGAAGAGGCCCGGTGTGACAGATACCATGAGGGGCGTCGAGCTCAGCCAAGGATGAAGCACCACCAAGCACGTCCGGTGTCATAGCCGGTGCCGGAGCAGGTGCGGGAGCCGGTGCGGGAGCAGGTGCAGGAGCCGGTGCGGGAGCAGGTGCAGCCAAGAAGTCAGCAAGGGGAAAGTCCGCTGTATGTTTTTTCTGGATTTTGCCTGGTCCAATTGAAAACGACTGGGGCCAAGGTAGTAGACATATCTACAACCACCTGTTTTGCGGCAGCTACCGCTGTTGCAACTGTCTCAGATGATTTCTTCTCAACTGCAATCTCAACCTTCTTGTCGATGTTTTCTTCAGTTAACCTTCGTCTTTCCTTTCTCTCCTCTGTGGTCTCACGGTAGTACTTCTTCCGCGTGGCGCCGTCTCCAACACCGTGCACGCGTCCATAGGACGGTCGAGTCTCCACCGGGAGTCCTTTCAATATGTTCAACGCCCGGTTGAATGGAGTTTCCCACTTGGGCCTCGCCAACGCCTCAGACGGCGAGTCGCTTTCGGCCGCAATCCTGTGCTGCTCTCTCTGCAAAAGGCACAAGGATCGTTTACAAATATAAATAACATGCAGTCGAATTGATCAGAAACTAAAATTACCAACAGTCTCATGAACTCCGTCGTGACCGCATTCATCTCGAAAACCTTGTTCACTGGGTCCCAACGGTGCCGGGCCCTGAGGACGTCACGCTCCTGCGGGACGGTGAACTCCATCAAGGGTTCTGGGATGCCCAGACTCGCGGCTTCCGCCTCCTCCTTGGCCCATATGGACCTCTTCCCACCGTAACCACGACTTCCGAGGTGGTGGGACCCAATGTTCCTCTGTTTAAGCCCCTTCATGTAATTCGACTTTTTTTGGCAGCTTCGACCTCGCAAGCCGCCTTGAATATTTCAAAGTGCTCTACCGTGATTGTCGGATTATCCTTTACAATCTCGGAGTAGGGTTCCTTTTTGGTGACGATCCGATATTTTACCGTTGCTTTCTAGGCGACCAATGCGTCGCTAAACTTGGTCATGGCGTGTTTGTTTATCTTCTTCATAGCCGGGTCCTTATCTGGATCTTTATAATCCTTTTCATTCCTGCCCGAGAACAAGAATATTTGGTGCAGCTTCTTTAGGAGGGAGGGCCTCATATTATCTATCTTCTTTAGTTTCTCATCATTGATGGTGGCGGTTGTCCGTATGATGCAGCCTATTTGATTGCCGTAGCACGCGTGCGCTGATACGTCTCCAACGTATCTATAATTTTTTATTGTTCCATGCTATTATATTACCTATTTTGAATGATTATGGGCTTTATTATACACTTCTATATTACTTTTGGGACTAACCTATTAACCGGAGGCCCAGCCCATATTGTTGTTTTATTGCCTGTTTCAGTATTTCGAAGAAAAGGAATATCAAACGGAGTCCAAACGAAATGAAACCTTTGGCAACATGCTTTTTTGGAAGAATATCATCCTGGAGATGTGGAGTTCAAGTCAGAAGATACTCGAGGACTCCACGAGATAGGAGGGCGCGCCCCCCCTGTAGGGCACGCCCCCATGTCTCGTGGGCCCCTCGAGCACCTCCCGACCGACTTCTTTCACCTATATATTCCCTCGTACCCTAAAAACATCGAATATCAAGATAGATCTGGAGTTCCGCCGCCGCAAGCCTCTGTAGCCACCAAAAACCTCTCGGGAGCCCTTCCCGGCACCCTGCCGGAGGGGGGATCCATCACCGGTGGCCATCTTCATCATCCCGGCGCTCTCCATGACGAGGAGGGAGTAGTTCACCATCGAGGCTGAGGGTATGTACCAGTAGCTATGTGTTTGATCTCTCTCTCTCTCTCGTGTTCTCTCTATGGCACGATCTTGATGTATCCCGAGCTTTGCTATTGTAGTTGGATCTTATGATGTTTCTCCCCCTCTACTCTCTTGTGATGAATTGAGTTTCCCCTTTGAAGTTATCTTATCGGATTGAGTCTTTTATGAGAACACTTGATGTATGTCTTGCCGTGCTTATCTGTGGTGACAATGGGATATCATGTGCCTCTTGATGTATGTTCTGGTGACCAACTTGCGGGTTCCACCCATGAACCTATGCATAGGGGTTGGCACACGTTTTTGACTCTCCGGTAGAAACTTTGGGGCACTCTCACTACAGGAATCTGGTACTTTGCCATCAGCCATAGCGGACGGCAAAGGCTAGGATGGTGGACGACAAACATCTCCGCAAAGGCCTTCTTTGCCGTCTGTTTTTTGCAGCGGGCGGCAAAGAGGCCTTTACCATCAGTGGCAGACGGCAAATGGCATGGCTCTTTGCCATCTGCCAACGGACGGCAAAGGAAATGGCTCTTTGCCATCTGTTGGCAGATGGCAAAGAGACCAAATAGGCATTAATTCTGTTTCTTCTTATATCAATTCATTTTCACAGAAAATCAAACACACACACACACACACACACACACACACACACACACACACACACACACACACACACATATATATATATATATATGACCAATATAGCATATACAACACATATTACCAATAGTCATGAACACATATATATCCAACACATATCCAACACATGTTACCAATAGTCATGAACACATATATATCCAACACATATCTATGAACACATATCCAACACATATTACAAGGAATGACCTAAAACTAAATATCTATTTTCCTAAAAACTATCTTATTACTAAGATCTTCTCTGGATCTTCTTCTTTTCTTCCAACCTGCATAGCAAAAACACTAAGAAAGAGAGAATGGGTTATGAGTAGAAATGTAGCATTTCACTATGTGAAATGCATTGTTGTAGGAGCCAGTACTTGAGATCAAGATAATCTTAGTTAAGATCCTGATTTTCAAAGTGATCTTAATTAGAAAGCCAAATAGAGTAAACCAATACCAAAGAGCCAAAGGAGAGAACCAGCCGAGGACCCAATCAAGAAGCCACCATAATTAGTAGTAAGTTAAATGCCAACACAAAGACCACTATTAGTACTAGCTCCAGGAATTAAGCCAACTAAAAAATAGTGATTAAAGCCAAGGATTAGACTTCATTCAGGCCACCCGTAAGGACAGCACAAACACACACACACACACACAGCTTAGTCACACCATTCATGCCAGTATAAATAGGGCAACCAACAGTAGAGTAGGGTCAGTTAAACACTTGGTGTCCAAAACATCAAACAGGACTGGGCCCAAAACCATATCTGTGAGATAGTGTGAAGCAGCTAGGAGGAGCAGGCTGTCCACAAGAAGCAGGTTTACCAGAATCCACAAGACCAAGCTACAGAAGACCTCAAGGTATACTTGAGGGATTATGTGCTCAGACAGCCTGGAAGTGCCAGGGCTAGTTCATCACAGCACAGGGATAGCCACATGTAAATTAAGCCTAAGAGAGGGGGGGGGCTCAGACCAGCATCACTACCCAAATCAGATGTAGTATCTGTCTTATCAGTAGAAAACTAGGAAAGTAACAGCCAAAACCAAGTATAGCATCTGTTCATAGGCTATTAGAAAGAGACCAATAGGAATAGCCAAACCAAGTGGTATATGTTCATATCAGTATTAGAAGTAAAACAACTAAGAACAAGTGAGTATCTGTTCATGAGTAAAGTAACTATAGCATAGAAGAAATAGCAGGGTAGCACCCCAAATGATTATCTGCTTGTTTAGAACTTGAGTGGATGGGGAGCTTGCTTACCCACCCATCGGTTGAGAAGGAAGTTGATCTCCTGCACTCACACATGCAGCAACCAAAAGAGAAACCCCAGGTTCAGTTAAGCAGGCAGCTAGCGTCCCTGAGGCTTTTGTTCTCTGTATGCTCTCTGTACACAGTTAAATATGAGTTGAGGATGTCCTGGCTGTGGTTGGTTGCCGAACAGGCCCCAAGTAACTAGATCACTTTGATTTGCAAGAATTAAGTTCGGAGAAGTAAAACATTAGTATAAAAGCTAACGAAATAGATGTCAACTAATGTATTCTATTTTAAAAATTATAAAACATTACTAAGGTACGAAGTTTTGTAGCATTCTAAAAATCTCATCCTTGTGACAAAACATAGAAGCTTGATACAAAACTTTTTCAACTACAGAGAAAACAAAATCAACATCTATGAACTAACAAAATTGTAACATCAAAACAAGAAAAGATAAAAACACTGAATAAGGGACAAAGCAACGGATATGGCAGCTGACATGTATATTTACTAGAAAATTTTCAGACTTTCAGTGTGTATATATCTATAGCAATATTACTATGGCTGATTATAAATGATAATTTTTTACACTTCCAAGTACAATTTTTTTGCTGCTACACACTGGCATTAAAGACAACAGCCAAGAACTTAAAATGTCATCAAAGGCCACTAGCATGTGAGCGCCTATGGAGTTCACAACAATTAGAATCCACAATTTGGTTAAGATTTATGAGGACGCACGTTTGATTCAGATTCATGCAAGGGGAAACATACAGAGAGAAGGGAGGACGGAAGGGGATGCTCACAGGGAGGTTGGCGGAGGGCTCCTGCGAGGACGGTGGCGCGGTGCTCAGCCTCGCCGCCGTCGGCCCCGGACGCCTCGGCCATGGCGACCTGCGCGAGCTCCTCTCTAGCGCGTACGCTATGACGTCATCGTTCTCCACCGCGTCGACCCTGGCATCGGAGGCAGCGGGGGTGGCTGCGGCCATCTCGTAGCCGTCAAGAACGGCGCGTGTGCGTTGGGCCTGTGGCGGCGGCTGCCATGGCGACCTACAGCAAAGGGACGGATCAGAAGGAAAGGCAAGGTGAGGAAGAGAGGGTGGACCCGAGCAAGGAAGGAGGGGAAGGGCCTACCTGGGCAACGCCGGTGACGGATTCAGCAAGCTCCGGTCTCGCCATCGCCGATTGTGGTGGATTCAGGCAAGAACACGGGAGGCGCCCGAAACCCTAGCCGCGGGCAAGGGTGCAGGCCTTGAGGCATGGATCTGGACGGAGGGAAGGGAGGGGCCGAGCTTGGGGGAGTTATGCGCGCGGCCGGTGCTTGCCGGGGTGGGGTGGACCGAGGGGTGGGGGTGAGTTCGTGAGAGAGTTTTTTTAGGGACGAGAGAGAGACAGAGTGGTGGAGTGGGAGTGGATCGGGCCGGTGTGGTGGGGCTGGGGAGAGAGAGAGGGGTGGCTACCATGGGGCACCTCTTTGCCGTCTGCTGGGCACCTCTTTGTCGTCTGCCAACGGATGGCAAAGATTCTTTGCTATCTGCTGGCAGACGGCAAAGAGCTGACTGATGGAAACCAGGTTCTTTGCCGTCTGTCAGTTCTTTATCGTCTGTTTTTTGCAAGAAGATGGCAAAGTCCTTCTTTGACGTCCGCTAGCAGACGGCAAAGAGCTGACTGATGGCAAATTCCCTGTTTCCAGTAGTGTTTTTGAAGTACTTTGTGTTGGTTGAATAGATGAATCTGAGATTGTGTGATGCATATCGTATAATCATACCCACAGATACTTGAGGTGACAATGGAGTATCTAGGTGACATTAGGGTTTTGGTTGATTTGTGTCTTAAGGTGTTATTCTAGTACGAACTCTTGACTAGATTGATCCGAAAGAATAACTTTGAGGTGGTTTCGTACCCTACCATAATCTCTTCGTTTGTTCTCCGCTATTAGTGGCTTTGGAGTGACTCTTTGTTGCATGTTGAGGGCTTGTTATATGATCTATCTATGTTATTATTGTTGAGAGAACTTGCACTAGTGAAAGTATGAACCCTAGGCCTTGTTTCCTACCATTGCAATACCATTTACGCTCACTTTTATCGCTCGCTACCTTGCTGTTTTTATTATTTCAGATTACAATTACCTTTATCTACTATCTATTTTGCACTTGTATCATCATCTCTTCACCGAACTAGTGCACCTATACAATTTACCATTGTATTGGGTGTGTTGGGGACACAAGAGACTCTTTGTTATTTGGTTGCAGGGTTGCTTGAGAGAGACCATCTTCATCCTACGCCTCCTACGGATTGATAAACCTTAGGTCATCCACTTGAGAGAAATCTGCTACTGTCCTACAAACCTGTGCACTTGTAGGCCCAACAACGTCTACAAGAAGAAGGTTGTGTAGTAGACATCACGCGCTTCCTCGGGCGCTGTTGGCTCAAAATTTCCGTCGTCCACCTCTGTGACCACCAGTCTAGTAGTCCTGAGCTTGTTAGGAAGCTGTTGCCACTTTGCTTTCGGTTCTATACCGGCTCCGCTAGTCTCGGCGCCGGTCTCAGTCTCAGCGCCGGTCTCGATGCCGGTCTCAGTCTCAGCGCCGGTAGTCTCGATGTCGGTATCAATCTCTGATGTGACAGTTGGACCCACCAACATCAATTGTTGATCGTCGGCTTTCCTAAAAAATTCTTCTGCCGCCAGGTAGACATTGTCGCAGTCACCAGAACCCTGTCCTTCATCGTTGCTAGCCATGTTTCCTACGATTAAATCTAGTAAATTAATTCTTGACCTAATAAAATGAATAATGACATAGAAAGGCCTATGCTTTGCAGGAACGTTGACTCCTTCCCGGTGCGGCAAATCCCGGGCACTCGATATGTCCTAGTTTATAGCACAAGTCATGCCGAAATTCAAGAAAAATTTGGGCATGACTTTTGCTAAAAAGTGGACAAATCGAGAACTTGAAATTTGCCGGAACGGAAATGAATCAACATTCCGGCAAAACATCGGCCACACGGCTTCATTCCCTGGAAACAACAAAGCCACTTGGGCACAATCTAAACATGTGCAAACACAATTGAGGAATTTGCATATATCCTGACCACTTCAAATTTGCATGTCCTAACGTTTGACACTTCAAGAAAATCTACACAGATCTCATGCTCTCTCAAACTCAATTCAAAAACCAAATATAAATTATATTTAGTTAACTACTGAACTAAACTTTACTCTAAACTAAACCCTACTGCCCTAATTAACATCTAGTTAAATAAACTCAATTCAAAAACTAAACCCTACTAAACTAATTAACATTTACATTATCTAATACTTAACATCTATTATTACCCTAACTAAAAAACATCTACTATTAACCATACTGCCCTAGTTAGCTAGTACCATCACTACTACTAATTAACATCTACTACTACTACTAAAAATCATTATGTATGAACCCTAGTACTAATTAACATCTACTACTGCTGCTAATTAACATGGCAGAGGAAGAAAAAGTAGAGAGAGGGGGTGGGGGAGGGGTGGGGGCTCTTACAGAGAGGGGAGAGATGATGGCGGGGAGGTGCTCGACGTCGGAGGTAGGGGCGGCGAGGGTGGGCTCGGGATCAGGAGGCGGCGGTCCTGGGCGGGCTCGGGGGCGGTGAGGTCGAGGGCGGCGACGGTGAGGTCGAGGGCGGCCCGAGAGGCGGCGGTGAGATGAGCGTGACGTCGACGCCGGCAGGAGACGGCGGCAAAGTGGGGCGAGGGATTTGGGGGAGTAATGGTGGCCGGGGGAAACCATTTTTTGGTTAAGTCAAAAATAACAGTAGCGCGTTACGAAAAACGCGCTATAGCCAAGTTAGCTATAGCGCGTTTTTAAAAACGCACTACTGCTATGCCTTCATCCTTTTTTTTTCCTTTTCCGTTTATTTTCTTAACGTTTTATATTTTCCTTTCTCTTTTTTCTATTTCTTTCATTTTCATTTAGTTTTCTATTTGTTTTTATTTTATTTTATTTTCGTTAGCAGTAGCGCTTTACAAAAAAACACGCTGCTATAAGAATGTTAGCGGTAGCGCGGTTTTTGGAAGATCGCTACTACTATGTGTAACCCAGAGGCTTAGTGGTTGGAATTTTAGTAGTAGCGAGTTTTCATCGGGACGCGCTACTGATATATATGCATCTGCAGCGCGCTTATTTTGCGCGCGCTACTACTGTCTAGCAGTGGCAGGCTTTTTTAACAAGCGCTACTGTTAAAGTTCTGTGTATAACGTTTTCCCTAGTAGTGTTAGCTCTTTCCCTATTAAATATATGGGTGCTCCCCTCCATTACAGCAAGATTAGGAAGGAAGATTTCAACCCACTATAGATAAAATTATAAAGAGGGATGCTGGATGGAGAGGGAGGCTTCTTTCTTTTGACAAAAGACTCATTCTAGTTCAAGCATGTCTTGCTATTCTTCCTTCTTACCTTGTGGGATTTGTTAAATTCGCTAAATGGGCCATTAAGCTCATTAACTCATAATCGGCTCACTATTTTTGGGATGGCTATGAAGGGCATCACAAATACCATTTAGTTGCATGTGTTTGTCTCACTATTAAAAAAGATTTTGGGGGATTTGGTATTACTGATATTGGTGATATGAACCTCTGTCTTTTAGCCTCTTGGGTGAGTAGATACTATAATGTTGAGGGTAAGATTTGGAAAAATATTAATGATTCTAAATATAACCTCCAGAGTCCTACTATTTTTGTTTGCTTCACTTCTGGGGCTTCACCCTTCAGGAAGGGTGTACTTTGGGCATCTCATGCTGCAAAAGTTGGTTTCTCCTGGAGCATAGGTAATAGCAAAAGGGTTAGATTCTGGGAGGACCATTGGTTTGGCAATGCTACCTTAGCTACCCAATATTAGAATATTTACATTCTAACTAAAGAGCACAATTTCACTATTGACACAGTCTGGGATGGCAATAAGCTTAAGCTCACTTTCATGACATGTTTCACTCAAGAACTACTAAAACTGTGGTTTGAGCTTTTGGAAATTGCTAAATCCATTCATCATCTTTCTGTTGTAGATGACTCCCTGGTTTGGAATCTGAAATCCAAAGGGGTGTACACTGTGAAATCTTTTTACAAGTTTGGTAATTTTAGAGTTGTGTTACCAGTGAACACCCCTGCTGCCTGGTCTATATTAAAATCCCTCCTAGGATTCAAATCTTCCTATGGCTTCTAGCTAATAATAAACTGCGTACCAAGGAAAACCCAAGTAAGAGACAGTCAGTCCCTGATTCGTCCCAGTGTTCTGCTCTGATGGAATCTTGCTACCATTTGTTCTTTGGCTGTGTTGTTACTACTGAATTCTGGAGAGCTATTGCTAGGCTGACTGGATCCGGAGGAGACATTAGTATATTGTCCTTCTCTTCTTGTTGGTCTAGAGGAGTCGGCTTTGCTGCTATCAATGTTATTCATGCAACTGGCCTGTGGGCTATCTGCAAAACTTGCAATGCCATGGTTTTCTTCTGTTGTTTGGTCCGGTATGCAGGCTATGTGGTGCAAAACTGCATCAAATCTATCTCTTTGTGGCCGTGTCAAGGAACTTCTGGAAAGATGTTCACAGGAACTGGAGCAACTAGCGCAAAGCCCCGGCACTTCTGATGTGGCCAGATCCGAGCTGAAGTGGGAAGGTGTGTTCTAAAGTCCATCAAAATGTTGGGAAAAAGCTCATCGTCTTTTCAACATGCTTAGATGCTAGTTATCAGCAATGAAATGAATTTGTAGCTCCTTGAACTTGTTTAAATTGAGCCATGTGGCTTTGTTTGCTGTTGCCAATAATTTTAGTTTTGTTATGTATGTGTGTTTTGTGGCTGAGGCAGCGTGTTGCTGGCTTCTGGGTGCTTGCCCGTAAGACTTGAGATTATGTGCTTCATTTTCGTTGCAAAAAATGGATGATGCGAATCCTAGTCGCTGCCTTCATTTCCGCTATGCTCGTGAGGGGATAAGGACTTTGTTTTGTTTTTTTAGTGGTACACCGCAACATGTGACAAAGAGTTCAGAGGTCACCACACATTATTTCGAGATGTATAAGTCTACAACTTAAGCATCCCCCAGTCTCTCATGACGTTCCGCCACAAGCCTCCATAAGCCCCGCCGCATCACAAAGCCTCAATTCATTGGAGCTTGGTAACTTAAAGGATAATAGATTTGTCAGACTGCGTGCTGAGTAGTTCTAGTTATGCTATGTTGAAACTTATTATTGTTAGGTTGTGGTGCTCTCGGGTTTTCATCCCACAGCGTGTGTTTCAGTTGCAATCACATGTGGTGAGTTTCTTATTAATGCGTTGAACTCACTCTCCCCTTGTTTAATTTTCATCATGTTTTATAATGGAAAGGGCCTGAGCCCGGTTGAAAAAAAATTACATTTACATCTATCAATCAAAAACAAATGGATAAGAAAACCGAGATCTTTAATCTCAACCATGAACCTTCCAGTATGCACATAAAATGCACCTTGCTGCCCCCAGTGGCGAAGGCAGCAATCTGACAAGCTTTGGCTGCTGCCATAGCCATACCTAACACAATCTGACAAGCTTTGGCTGCTGCCATAGGCATACCTAATACATGCCATGTACACTAGGTCTATATGCGAAAGGACTCTTTCACGACCGACCGTTGCGATGCGCGATTCGCTTGGCGCAGCCATAAGCAGCTTCCGACATGCTGTATCTCTTTTCAAATCAATCATAGTCATTGTTTCCATGTATTCAAATAATGGGCCCACTATTTCATTGACCATGCAAGATGCAACTACCCCATACGTGCATGCACGTGTAATCTGCACCCCCCCCCCCCCCCCCCCCCCCCGCGGCTGGGCTCACCTAACTTTCCATCTCTCAATTAATCATGTCCCCCTGATTTTAACGGGGTGGTGGGCTGGGCCCCCCTTTTCTTAATTAGCAGTAATGTGCCCAGATACAGTTGCTTAATCGGGAACAGGTTGCCTGGTCGGAAATCAAGCGTCGGAGCGCTCACGCGCGCATTAGTCATCCCCGTCTATATGACTTGAACTCAAGACCTCTTGGTCTAAGGATAACCACACTAACAAATTAGGACACCCTAATGCTTGTAAATATTAACTGCTTTTTTTGTTTTCTTCTACTTCAGTTCGTGGCTGGGCCGGCCCATTGTTGAATCTATCATTTCATCATTATTTCTTTTTCGTTATTTCTATTTGTATTTTTTCAATTTTTCGCTTCCTTTTTCAGAAAAGGCTCACGCTTATAAAATTTTGTTCCAAATTTAAAAATGTTAGCGTTTTAAATTTTTGTTCATAAAGACAAATATTCACATTTAAAAAATAATGTACATATATGTCAAAATAATCTTTGTTTAAATAGAAAAAATGCTTACATCAATATATTTACATTTTTGAACATCTATTAAATATAAAATTTGTTCGTTTATTGTTCGATTAAAAAAATGTTCGTATATTACTCATTTTAAAACCTGTTTCCAAATTTGTAATATTTCTGGAAAATCAAAAAAGTTATTGTTTTCAAATATTTTATATAAATTGTAAAAAATTCTGGAATTTTATAAAATGTTCCCATTTACAATTTTTCTTTGTAAATTTAATAAATGTTTGTGTTTAAATATTTTGATTGATTTTTAAAAAAGTATGTGGTTTGCAATTTGTGTACAACATCAATATTTTGGAATTCATTAACAATTTTGAAAAACATGTTCATGTTTATAAAATTTTCACACACAATTTAAAATTACAAAATTGTTGACAATTTTCAAGAAATAAGTTGGATATAAAAAGATGTTCATGTTGATTGATATTGACAGAAATTACAAATAAGAAAAGCCTTGCCCCATGGACACACCTGAACCCCCACCTTTGAACATGATGTGCTTCTTGACATGCTGACATCAAGTTTTACCAACATGTGGGCATGCTCATGGAAGGCCTTCATGAAAAATCTGAAAGAATTCGGACACCGAACACACGTTGCGTTACGTTTGGCTAGTGTTTTTGGGTTTTCTCACCGGGAAAATTCTAGAAGATGCATAAAATGCCATAACTCAATGAAATTTATGATAGATGCTTTGCATGGCGAGGTTAGTGTGTGGGAAAAATTTGGGTCAATTTTATTGATATGAAAAAAATGCATACAGACTTGCCCTACCGGACAACCCGAACCACCACCTTTGAACATGGTGTGATACTTGCCATGCATGAAATGACTCTAAATTTTTCCAGCATGTGGGCATGCTCATGGAAGGCCTCCATGCAAAATTTGAAGGAATTCGGACACCGAACGCATGTTGCGTCACCTCCGGCTTTTGTTTTTAGGTTTTTTCATCGGGAAAAGCCTAGAAAATTCATAAAACATTAGACCTCAATGAAACTTATCATGTATGCTAGAAATGGTGATGCTAATGCGAGGGAAAAAATTGGGTCTATTTTATTGTTGTGAAAAAAGCGCATCTAGACTTACCCTACCAGCCTACCCGAACCACCACCTCTGAATAGGTGTGCTTCTTTCCATGCATGAAATTACACCAAGTTTTGTCAGCATGTGGGCATGCTCATGGCAGACCTCCGTGAAAATTTTGAAGGAATTCGGACATCGAACATGTTCGTCTAGTGTTTTAGGGTTTTTTCATGGGGAAAACCCTAGGAAATGCATAAAATGTCATAACTCTATGGAACTTATCATGCATGCTAGGCATGGTGATGCTAGTGTGAGGAAAAAATTTGGGTCTATTTTATTGTTATTAAAAAAATGTGCATCCAGACTTGTCCTACCGACCTACCCGAACTGCCACCTCTGAACATGGTGTGCTTCTTTCCATGCATGAAATGACATCACATTTTGTCAGCATGTGGTCATTCTCATGGTAGACCTCCATGGAAAACTTTAAGGAATTCAGACACCTATCGCAAGTTGCGTCACATTCGGCTAGTGTTTTAGGGGTTTTTCACATGGAAAACTATAGAAAATGTATAAAATGTTAGAACTCAATAAAATTTATCATGGATGCTTGGAATGGTCATGCTAGTGTGTGGAAAAAAATTCACTCCATTTTATTCATGTGAAGAAAGTGCATCCAGACTTGCCGTACAGGTCTACCCGAACCACCACCTTTGAAAATGGTGTGCTTCTTGGCATGCATGAAATGGTACCAAAATTTGCCAGCATGTGGCCATAATTATGGCAGGCCTCCATGCAAAATTTGGAATAATTCGGACGCTAAACGCATGTTGCGTGATGTTCGGCTAGTGTTTTTCGGTTTTTTCACCCAAAAACCCTAGAAAATGTATAAAATGTCAGAAATCAATGACTTTATTATCATGGATGCTTGTCATAGTGATGCTAGTGTGTGGAAAATTTTGGGTGAATTATATTGATGTGAGCATTTTTTTAAAGAGAACAAAATATGAAAAATGAAAAACAACAAAAATGAAAAAGAATCTGAAATTGAACAATAAACCGGTCGCTGATTGGTATATTTTAATTATTATTTTTCTATTTAATAGATGTTCAGAAATTTTAGAAGTATTTGATTTTTTTATCTGAGCATGTTTCTATTTAAACGAACAATAAACAAAGATTTTCGTTTAATCAAATAATGAATGAACAAGTTTTCTATGTAATATATGTTCAGAAATTTAATTATATTGATGTCAGAATTTTTCTATTTAAACGAATAATTTTTTACATATATGTACATTTTTTTAAATTCAAATATTTGTACTTTATGAACATAATTTTAAAAATCGAACATATTTGGAACTTTTGATTTTTTTATATATGTGAGCATTTATTGAAAAAAAGAAAATGAAAAAGAAAAAAATTGAATAGAAAAAACATAAAAGAAATAGTGATAAACGGGTTGGTTCAACACAATGGGCTAGCCCAGCCGCCGAAGGCACAAGCCTTAGGGTGTTCTAGATGGTTAGAGTGTTGGTCCTTAGACCAAGAGGTCTTGAGTTTGATTCACGTCGCATGCGTTATTTTCTCAAGTTTAATAAAAAATAGGATCAATGCCTCATACGTGTCACATATGCCTATACTCATACGGTTTGATGAAATGACTGTACTATCCTTATACGGTTTGTGGAGGGGGGGGGGGGGGGCGTACCCAGGCAGTTTCCATATTTAAAAATAAAAATACATATGACCGTAATATTAATAACTTTATTATTATCCATGAAAGAATGTTGTTTTGATGTTACAAACCCAAATTCATTGACAAAAACAATATAGGAATAATGAATCAACATGGGGACTACAGATCCTTTCAAGAAAACTTGCATGTCGTGGGGCTTGCGGCAGAGCGATAGAATTAATCTCCCCTTGGTTAGATGAAATTAAACAAAGAAAATGCCGGTTAGGTATGTGTGGCCGACCAAAAGCGATGAACATTCGGAACTCGACAAAGTCCAAATTGTTGGTGCTCATGGATAACTGAGTTCTTGATAGCATGAATTGGTGCACACATGCTCTAATTTTCCAGCTTTTATAAATGCGCGGACGCGCACATACTTTTTTTTTGAGGGGTAAAACTTGCCGCTGCTTTATTAACTAATTAAAGTTTGGGATATCATCCGAAATAACATGCAAAATAAAATCAGGGGGAGACTGAAACCATGTCTCAGATCTCTCCTCTCCTACAGCCACCCTAGCTAGTTTATGCGCAGCGACATTTGCTGACCTTCTTACCCAAGAAACTTTGAACTCCAGAAACGAGTTGAGCATGTCCTTGATATCTTGAAGCCTTCTCCTCCTGAAGAATCGTCCTCACCAGCGCTTGACAGTCCAGCTCGACATGGACCCTCTCCGCATGCAAGCCAGTAGCGAGCCGGAGAGCATGCCTGCACGCGAGTGTTTCCACTGCTTCCGGATCTGATATGTTTGGAAAAAATTGACAGAAGCCAGCCCGGAACGCTCCATCTTGATCCCGAAGGACCGCACCATCTCCCCCCTTGTCCCCATATCTCGAAACTGCACCATCCGAGTTAATCTTCAGCCAACCCTCATCAGGAGGATTCCACTTCTCAATGATCTTGGGGACCGGCTCGCGAATCTTTGCTGCATGAATCTGCCTCCACTCCTGCATATGATCATACACGGACACCATTATTTCATGTGGAGAAGCGATCTTTTTCCCGTCTCTAGCCTCATTACGAGCTAACCATAGGCCATAAACTGATTGAATCATCGCCTCCTTCTCCTCGTCGGCTGCCCCCGCGAACCATCCCAACAGCCAGCTCGCTAATGCAGTATGAGAGTGCATTGGACTCGGTGGGATCGCCACCGAAACTCCCTTTTCCAACTGCAACAACTGCCAGAATTGTGATGAATGTTGGCATGTCCAGAATCTGTGATGAATCGTCTCCTCTCTACCACATGCAACACAAAAAATGCCAGGTTTTATCCGACGACGGTGAAGTTCCGCGCCTACAGCCACACCATTCCTGATAACTCTCCACATGTGAATCTTTGCTTTGCCCGGTGCATTTGTGCTCCATAGTCCCATGTACCCTTTATGGCCGGCAACAGAGCTAGAGTGACCCGGCTGTCCGGTCATCGCTCTTTGCATTGACATCCTGAGATGATGCGCGGACCTAATGGTGAACACGCCGTTCTTGGTGTAATTCCACGCCAAGAAATCATCAGTCCCCGGCCCGCCCACAGCGACCTGTAAAATATCACGTGCATCCGTCGGGGTAAACATCTCCTGGACCTTAAGGGCATCCCAGGTCGTTCCATCTGGTGACAGTAAGTCCGCCACCCTGGTTATACCCTGCATATATGTTTGTCCAAGAGGGTGCATACATCCCGCTCGTGGAATCCACTTGTCATGGTGTATGTTGACCCTAGAGCCATCCCCGATCCTCCAAACTAGGCCTTCTCGGAGCAGGTTTCTGCCATGGAGGATACTTTTGAAAGTGAAAGAACCGGCCGACGGGCTAGTGGCCGTCATGATAGACTGATCTGGGAAGTACCTCGCTTGGAGAACCCTTGCACACAAAGAGGTTGGTACCTGCAAAATGCACCATTCTTGCTTTGCCAAAAGGGCTTGGTTGAAGGCCTCGGGGTCACGAAATCCTAGTCCTCCACTGCTTTTCCCTAAACACATCTTTTCCCACGCAATCCAGTGTACTTTCCTTTCACCATTCATTGCTCCCCACCAGAATTTTGAGGAGATAGAATTCAGATTCCCGCACGTTTTCTTTGTGAGTTGAAAGCAACTCATGGTGAATGTAGGTACAGCTTGAAGTCCAGACTTAACTAGCACTTCTCTTGCAGCTTTGGAGAGCCCTTGGCCTTTTATCCCATTAAATTTGCCCTTAGAGCTCTCCGTGACATACTTGAAAGTGCCTTCCTTGGATTTGCCAACCAGTGTTGGCAAACCCAGATACCTCTCACTTAGTGCCTCCGAAGAGACGCCCAATAGCTCCCTGAGCTCAGCCTTGTCCTCATCAGAACCCCCTTTGCCAAAGAAGATCAATGATTTTTCTAGATTCACTTTTTGGCCAGAGGCCATTTCATACTCATGTAGGATCTCCTTCAAGGTGTGAATATTATCATGTGTTCCTTCTAAGAAAATAATGCTATCATCCGCAAACAATAGGTGTGTTACATGGGGGCCAGTGCCTCCAAACGCCACCCCTTTTAACCTGTTTTCGCCTTGAGCTTTTTTTATAAGCGCCGAGAAGCCTTCCACACAGAATAGGAACAGGTAGGGTAACAGAGGTTCCCCCTGACGTAGTCCTCGTGAAGGAGAAAATGTTGGGGAACGTAGCAGAAATTCAAAATTTTCCTACGTGTCACCAAGATCTATCTATGGAGAAACCAGCAACGAGGGAAGGAGAGTGCATCTACATACCCTTGTAGATCGCTAAGCGGAAGCGTTCAAGAGAACGGGGTTGAAGGAGTCGTACTCGTCGTGATTCAAATCACCGGAGATCCTAGTGCCGAACGGACGGCACCTCCGCGTTCAACACACGTACAGCCCGGTGACGTCTCCCACGCCTTGATCCAGCAAGGAGAGAGGGAGAGGTTGAGGAAGACTCCATCCAACAGCAGCACAACGGCGTGGTGATGATGGAGGAGCGTGGCAATCCTGCAGGGCTTCGCCAAGCACCACAGAAGAGGAGGAGGAGGAGAGGCAGGGCTGCACCAAGAGGGAGAAGTTCTCATGTGTCTAGCAGCCCCAAAACCTCAAGTATATATAGGGGGGAAGGGGGCTGCGCCCCCTTTAGGGTTTCCCACCCCAAGGGGTGCGGCCAGCCCTAGATGGGACTTGGGGGGCGGCCAAGAGGGGGAGAGAGGGAGGCGCCCCCTAGGGTGGGCCTTAGGGCCCATCTGCCCTAGGGTTTCCCCTCTCCCCTCCTAGCTGTGCCTTGGGCAAGGGTGGGAGGCGCACCAGCCCACTCTGGGGCTGGTCCCTTTCCACTCTAGGCCCATGCAAGCCTCCGGGGCCGGTGGCCCCACTTGGTGGACCCCCGGGACCCTCCCGGTGGTCCCGGTACGTTACTGATAAAACCCGAAACTTTTCCGGTGACCAAAACAGGACTTCCCATATATAAATCTTTACCTCCGGAACATTCCGGAACTCCTCGTGACGTCCGGGATCTCATCCGGGACTCCGAACAACATTCGGTAACCACATACAAACTTCCTTTATAACCCTAGCGTCATCGAACCTTAAGTGTGTAGACCCTACAGGTTCGGGAATCATGCAGACATGACCGAGACGTTCTCCGGTCAATAACCAACAGCGGGATCTAGATACCCATGTTGGCTCCCACATGTTCCACGATGATCTCATCGGATGAACCACGATGTCAAGGACTCAATCGATCCCGTATACAATTCCCTTTGTCTAGCGGTATTATACTTGCCCGAGATTCGATCGTCGGTATACCGATACCTTGTTCAATCTCGTTACGGCAAGTCTCTTTACTCGTTCCGTAACACATCATCCCGTGATCAACCCCTTGGTCACATTGTGCACATTATGATGATGTCCTACCGAGTGGGCCCAGAGATACCTCTCCGTTTACACGGAGTGACAAATCCCAGTCTCGATTCGTGCCAACCCAACAGACACTTTCGGAGATACCTGTAATGCACCTTTATAGCCACCCAGTTACGTTGTGACGTTTGGTACACCCAAAGCATTCCTACGGTATCCGGGAGTTGCACAATCTCATGGTCTAAGGAAAAGATACTTGACATTAGAAAAGCTTTAGCATACGAACTACACGATCTTTGTGCTAGGCTTAGGATTGGGTCTTGTCCATCACATCATTCTCCTAATGATGTGATCCCGTTATCAACGACATCCAATGTCCATAGCCAGGAAAACATGACTATCTGTTGATCACAACGAGCTAGTCAACTAGAGGCTCACTAGGGACATATTTTGGTCTATGTATTCACACGTGTATTACGATTTCCGGATAATACAGTTATAGCATGAATAAAAGACTATTATCATGAACAAAGAAATATAATAATAACACTTTTATTATTGCCTCTAGGGCATATTTCCAACAGTCTCCCACTTGCACTAGAGTCAATAATCTAGTTCACATCACCATGTGATTAACACTGACAGGTCACATCACCATGTGACCAATATCCAAAGAGTTTACTAGTGTCACTAAACTAGTTCACATCATCATGTGATTAAGACTCAATGAGATCTGGGGTTTGATCATGTTCTGCTTGTGAGAGAGGTTTTAGTCAACGGATCTGTAACATTCAGATCCGTATGTACTTCGCAAATCTCTAGGTCATATTGTAAATGCTGCTTCCACGCTCCACTTGGAGCTATTCCAAATGGTTGTTCCACTATACGTATCCGGTTTGCTACTCTGAGTCACTCGGATAGGTGTTAAAGCTTGCATCGACGTAACCCTTTACGTCGAACTCTTTATCACCTCCATAATCGAGAAACATATCCTTATTCCTCTAAGGATAATTTTGACCGCCATCTGGTGATCCACTCCTTGATCACCTTTGTACCCTCTTGCCAGACAAGCGGCAAGGCACACATCAGGTGCGGTACTTAGCATGGCATACTGTAGAGCCTACGTCTAAACCATAGGGGACGACCTTCGTCCTTTCTCTCTTTTCTGCCGTGGTCGAGCTTCAAGTCTTAACTTCATACCTTACTACTCAGGCAAGAACTCCTTTGACTGATCCATCTTGAACACCTTCAAGATCATGTCAAGGTATGTGCTCATTTGAAAGTACCATTAAGCGTTTTTGATCTATCCTCATAGATCTTGATGCTCAATGTTCAAGTAGCTTAATCCAGGTTTATTGAAAAACACCTTTCAAATAACCCTATATGCTTTCCAGAAATTCTACATCATTTCTGATCAACAATATGTCAACAACATATACTCATCAGAAATTCTATAGTGCTCCCACTCACTTCTTTGGAAATACAAGTTTCTCATAAACTTTGTATAAACCCAAAATCTTTGATCATCTCATCAAAGCGCACATTCCAACTCCGAGATGCTTACTCCAGTCCATGGAAGGATCGCTGGAGCTAGCATACCTTTTAGCATCCTTAGGATCGACAAAAACTTTCTGATTGTATCACATACAACCTTTCCATACGAAGATTGGTAAGGAAACTCATTTTGTCATCCATCTGCCAGATTTCATAAATGCAGCTAATGCTAACATGATTCCTATGAACTTAAGCATCGCTACGGATGAGAAAATCTCATCGTAGTCAACTCCTTGAACTTGTGAAAAACTCTTCGCCACAAGTCGAGCTTCATAGATGGTGACATTACCATCCACGTCTGTCTTCTTCTTAAAGATCCATTTATCTCAATGGCTTGCCGATCATTGGGCAAGTCCACCAAAGTCCATGCTTTGTTCTGATACATGGATCCTATCTCGGATTTCATGGTTTCTTAACCATTTGTCGGAATTTGGGCCCACCATCGCTTCTCCATAGCTCGTAGGTTCATTGTTGTCTGGCAACATGACCTTCAAGACAGGATTACTGTACCACTCTGAAGTAGTACGTATCCTTGTCACCCTACGAGGTACGGCAGTGACTTGATCTGAAACTTCATGATCATTATCATAAGCTTCTACTTCAATTGGTGTAGGTGCCACAGGAACAACTTCCTGTGCCCTGCTACACACTGGTTGAAGTGACGGTTCATTAACCTTATCAAGTCTCCCCATCCTCCCACTCAATTCTTTCGAGAGAAACTTTTCCTCGAGAAAGGACCCGATTCTAGAAACAATCCCTTATTGCTTTCGGATCTGAGACAGGAGGTATACCCAACTGTTTTGGGTGTCCTATTAAGATGTATTTATCCGCTTTGGGTTCGAGCTTATCAGTCTGAAACCTTTTTCACATAAGCGTCGTAGCCCCAAACTTTTAAGAAATGACAGCTTAGGTTTCTCTAAACTGGTGTCGTCTTAACGGAATTACGTGGTGCCCTATTTAAAGTGAATGTGGTTGTCTTTAATTCCTAACCCATAAACTATCGTGGTAATTCGATAAGAGACATCATGGTACATACCATATCCAATAGGGTGCAACTATGATGTTCGGACACACCATCACACTATGGTGTTCCAGGCGGTATTAATTGTAAAACAATTTCCACAATGTCTTAATTGCGTGCCAAAACTCGTAACTCAGATATTCATCTCTATGATCATATCATAGACATTTTATCCTCTTGTCACAATGATCTTCTACTTCACTCTGAAATTACTTGAACCATTCAATAATTCAGACTTGTGTTTCATCAAGAAAATATTCTCAACATCTACTCGAATCATCTGTGAAGTAAGAACATAACGATATTCACTGCATGCCTCAGCACTCATTGGACTGCACACATCAAAATGTGTTACTTCCAACGAGTTGCTATCTTGTTCCGTCTTACTAAAACGAGGCTTTCAGTCATCTTGCCCATGTGGTATGATTTGCATGTCTCAAGTGATTCAAAATCAAGTGAGTTCAAACGGTCCATTTGCATGGAGTTTCTTCATGCATATACACCAATAGACATGGTTCGCATGTCTCAAACTTTTCAAAAATGAGTGAGTCCAAAGATCCATCAACATGGAGCTTCTTCATGCGTTTTACACCAATATGACTTACATGGCAGTGCCACAAGTAAGTGGTACTATCATTACTATCTTATATCTTTTGGCATGAAAATGTGTATCACTACGATCGAGATTCAATAAGCCATTCCTTTAGGTGCAAGACCATTTAAGGTCTTATTCAAATAAATAGAGTAACCATTATTCTCCTTAAATGAATAACCGTATTGTGATAGACATAATCCAATCATGTCTATGCTCAACGCAAACACCAAATAACAATTATTCAGGTTTTGACACCAATCTCGATGGTAGAGGGAGCGTGCGATGCTTGACCATATCAACATTGGAAACACTTCCAACACATATCGTCAGCTCACCTTTAGCTAGTCTCCGTTTATTCCGTAGCTTTTATTTCGAGTTACTAACACTTAGCAACCGAACCGGTATCTTAATACCCTGGTGCTACTAGGAGTACTAGTAAAGTACACATTAACATAATGTATATCCAATATACTTCTATCGACCTTGCTAGCCTTCTCATCTACCAAGTATCTAGGGTAATTCTGCTCCAGTGGTTGTTCCCCTTATTACAGGAGCACTTAGTCTCGGGTTTGGGTTCAACCTTGGGTTTCTTCACTAGAGCAGCAGCTGATTTGCCGTTTCATGAAGTATCCCTTCTTGCCCTTGCCCTTCTTGAAACTAGTGGTTTCATCAACAATTGATGCTCCTTCTTGATTTCTACTTTCGCGGTGTCAAACATCGTGAAATACCTTAAGGATCATCATATCTATCCCTGATATGTTATAGTTCATCACCAAGCTCTAGCAGCTTGGTGGTAATGACTTTGGAGAAACATCACTATCTCATCTGGAAGATTAACTCCCACTCGATTCAAGTGATTGTTGCACTCAGACAATCTGATCACAAGCTCAACGATTGAGCTTTTCTCCGTTAGTTTGCAGGCTAAGAAAATCGTCGGAGGTCTTATACCTCTTGACGTGGGCACGAGCCTGAAATCTCAATTTCAGCCCTCGAAACATCTCATATGTTCCGCGACGTTTCGAAAACGTCTTTGGTGCCTCAACTCTAAACCGTTTAACCGAACTATCACGTAGTTATCAAAACGTGTATGTCTGATGTTCGCAACATCCACAAACGACGTTTGGGGTTCAGCACACTGAGCAGTGCATTAAGGACATAAGCTTTCTACTGTCCGCATAATTGCTACTATCAACTTTCAACTATATTTTCTCTAGGAACATATCTAAACAGTAGAACTATAGCGTGAGCTACGACATAATTTGCGAAAGGTCTTTTGACTATGTTCAGGATAATTAAGTTCATCTTATGAACTCCCACTCAGATAGACATCCCTCTGGTCATCTAAGTGATTACATGATCCGAGTCAACTAGGCCGTGTCTGATCATCACGTGAGACGGACTAGTCATCATTGGTGAACATCTTCATGTTGATCGTATCTACTATACGACTCATGCTCGATCTTTCGGTCTCCGTGTTCCGAGGCCATGTCTGTACATGCTAGGCTCGTCAAGTTAACCCTAAGTGTTTTCGCTGTGTAAATCTGTCTTACACCCGTTGAATGTGAACATAAGGATCCATCACACCCGATCATCACGTGGTGCTTAGAAACGACGAACTGTAGCAACGGTGCACAGTTAGGGGAGAACACTTCTTGAAATTTTGTAAGGGATCATCTTATTTACTACCATCGTCCTAAGTAAACAAGATGCATAAACATGATAAACATCACATGCAATCAAATAGTGACATGATATGGCCAATATCATTTTGCTCCTTTTGATCTCCATCTTCTGGGCTCCATGATCATCATCGTCACCGGCATGACACCATGATCTCCATCATCATGATCTCCATCATCGTGTCTCCATGAAGTTGTGTCGCCAACTTATTACTTCTACTACTATGGCTACCGGTTAGCAATAAAGTAAAGTAATTACATGGCGTTGTTCAATGACACGCAGGTCATACAATAAATTAAGACAACTCCTATGGCTCCTACCGGTTGTCATACTCATCGACATGTAAGTCGTGAATCCTATTACAAGAACATGATCAATCTCATACATCACATATCATTCATCACATTCTTGTTGGCCATATCACATCACATAGCATACCCTGCAAAAACAAGTTAGACGTCCTCTAATTGTTGTTTGCATGTTTTACGTGTCTGCTATGGGTTTCTAGCAAGAACGTTTCTTACCTACGCAAAACCACGACGTGATATGTCAATTGCTATTTACCCTTCATAAGGACCCTTTTCATCGAATCCGTTCCGACTAAAGTGGGAGAGACTGGCACCCGCTAGCCACCTTATGCACCAAGTGCATGTCAATCGGTGGAACCTGTCTCACGTAAGAGTACGTGTAAGGTCGGTCCAAGCCGCTTCATCCCACAATACCGTCGAAACAAGATTGGACTAGTAACGGTAAGCATATTGAACATCATCAACGCCCACAACTACTTTGTGTTCTACTCGTGCAAAGAATCTACGCAATAGACCTAGCTCATGATGCCACTGTTGGGGAACGTAGCAGAAATTCAAATTTTTCCTACGTGTCACCAAGATCTATCTATGGAGAAACCAGCAACGAGGGAAGGAGAGTGCATCTACATACCCTTGTAGATCGCTAAGCGGAAGCGTTCAAGAGAACGGGGTTGAAGGAGTCGTACTCATCGTGATTCAAATCACCGGAGATCCTAGTGCCGAACGGACGGCACCTCCGCGTTCAACACACGTACAGCCCGGTGACGTCTCCCACGCCTTGATCCAGCAAGGAGAGAGGGAGAGGTTGAGGAAGACTCCATCCAACAGCAGCACAACGGCGTGGTGATGATGGAGGAGCGTGGCAATCCTGCAGGGCTTCGCCAAGCACCACAGAAGAGGAGGAGGAGGAGAGGCAGGGCTGCACCAAGAGGGAGAAGTTCTCATGTGTCTAGCAGCCCCAAAACCTCAAGTATATATAGGGGGGAAGGGGGCTGCGCCCCCTTTAGGGTTTCCCACCCCAAGGGGTGCGGCCAGCCCTAGATGGGACTTGGAGGGGGCGGCCAAGAGGGGGAGAGAGGGAGGCGCCCCCTAGGGTGGGCCTTAGGGCCCATCTGCCGTAGGGTTTCCCCTCTCCCCTCCTAGCTGCGCCTTGGGCAAGGGTGGGAGGCGCACCAGCCCACTCTGGGGCTGGTCCCTTTCTACTCTAGGCCCATGCAAGCCTCCGGGGCCGGTGGCCCCACTTGGTGGACCCCCGGGACCCTCCCGGTGGTCCCGGTACGTTACCGATAAAACCCGATACTTTTCCGGTGATCAAAACAGGACTTCCCATATATAAATCTTTACCTCCGGACCATTTTGGAACTCCTCGTGACGTCCGGGATCTCATCCGGGACTCCGAACAACATTCGGTAACCACATACAAACTTCCTTTATAACCCTAGCGTCATCGAACCTTAAGTGTGTAGACCCTATGGGTTCGGGAATCATGCAGACATGACCGAGACGTTCTCCGGTCAATAACCAACAGCGGGATCTGGATACCCATGTTGGCTCCCACATGTTCCACGATGATCTCATCGGATGAACCACGATGTCAAGGACTCAATCGATCCCGTATACAATTCCCTTTGTCTAGCGGTATTATACTTGCCCAAGATTCGATCGTCGGTATACCGATACCTTGTTCAATCTCGTTACGGCAAGTCTCTTTACTCGTTCCGTAACACATCATCCCGTGATCAACCCCTTGGTCACATTGTGCACATTATGATGATGTCCTACCGAGTGGGCCCAGAGATACCTCTCCGTTTACACGGAGTGACAAATCCCAGTCTCGATTCGTGCCAACCCAACAGACACTTTCGGAGATACCTGTAATGCACCTTTATAGCCACCCAGTTACGTTGTGACGTTTGGTACACCCAAAGCATTCCTACGGTATCCGGGAGTTGCACAATCTCATGGTCTAAGGAAAAGATACTTGACATTAGAAAAGCTTTAGCATACGAACTACACGATCTTTGTGCTAGGCTTAGGATTGGGTCTTGTCCATCACATCATTCTCCTAATGATGTGATCCCGTTATCAACGACATCCAATGTCCATAGCCAGAAAAACATGACTATCTGTTGATCACAACGAGCTAGTCAACTAGAGGCTCACTAGGGACATATTGTGGTCTATGTATTCACACGTGTATTACGATTTCTGGATAATACAGTTATAGCATGAATAAAAGACTATTATCATGAACAAAGACATATAATAATAACACTTTTATTATTGCCTCTAGGGCATATTTCCAACAGAAAAACCCCTTGAAACACCCCCATTCAGCTTGACTAAAAACACCGCTGATCTCACACACCTCATTATCATAGATACCCACTCAGGAGCAAAACCAAAACGCAGCATCATCCGCTCCAAAAAGGCCCACTCCACTCTGTCATACGCCTTCATCATATCAAGTTTTACTACACATAAAGGTTTCTTCCTCTTTCTCTTCCGGATCGCATGAACACACTCGTATGCAACCAAAACGTTGTCCGTAATGAGACGTCCCGGGATGAAGGCGCTTTGCTCTTCAGAAATAAGAATAGGGAGAATGCCTTTAAGCCTGTTAGCTAGGACCTTCGTTGCAATCTTGTACAAAACATTGCAAAGGCTTATAGGACGGAACTGGGACAGCAGCTCCGGAGAGGTGACCTTGGGAATCATCACAATCGCAGTTGCATTAAAAGTGGCCGGAGCTGTAGCCCCACTCAGAAACTGGCGAACGGCTCTACACACATCCTCTCGGACCAACGACCAGTGTCGTTGATAAAAGAGGGCAGGTAGCCCGTCCGGTCCCGGGGCTTTTGTTGGTCCCATCTGGAATAAATCTGCTTCTATCTCCTCGTCTGAGATTTGCGCAATCAGCTTGTCGTTCATGTCGCCCGTGACCACCTCATGTATGTTTTGAAGGAGTGCTTCAGCTCCATTTGATCCCTCCGTTGAGAATAACTTCTCATAGAAGCTAGCTGCAAGTTCACGCATCTCCTCATCCACTGTACACCGAGTGCCATCATCCTTTCGTAATGCTTTTACCATATTTTTACGCTTCCTGTGTGTAGCTCGGTTTTGGAAGTACTTCGTGTTCTGGTCACCTGCTGACAGCCAATCAACCCGAGGCCGCTGACGATACATGATCTCCTCCCGCTCGTATGTTTCACGCAGTTGTTCTTCGATTTCCCGGATCTCCAGTGAGACCCCAGTTATTGCAGCCCTAGTTTTTGCCTCAGCCAGCTGGCCTTTCAGTTTAGAAATTTTTCTTCGTATCGAGCCAAACACATCGCGCGCCCACCTTTGCATGCTCCCAGATAGAGTGCCAAGTCGCTGCCACACGGCAGCCAGGTCGTGCACCCCCGTACTTGATGCCTCCCACGCTTCCTTCACCATCTCATCATATTTCTCATGCCTTGTCCATGCCTCCTCGAATCTAAAAGGTCTGTCCACTCTTTCAAGGCGCGGTGGAGCCGTCTCCAACGCCCTCACGAGGATAGCCTGATGATCGGACTCCTCCGTGATAATGTGCTCCACCAAAGTCTCTGGGAAGAGCTCAAGGAAAGTGTCATTGCATGTGGCTCTGTCCAGCCTTACCTGAATGTTCTCACCTCCGTCTCTTTTGTTATCCCAGGTGTATGGGTATCCCGAGAAGCCCAAATCTGCCAGCCCGCACTCCGTCAGACAATCGCGAAAGTCCTCCATCTGACTGAAACTTCTTTGGTTTCCCCTAATTTGATCCGACAGGAAGAGAGCCTCATTATAGTCCCCCGCACAGACCCACGGCAAGTTGTCTTGGCTTGCGATATATCTGATGGCGTCCCACGACTTCTTGCGTAGCTCGGTTCTGGGCTCACCGTAGAATCCAGTGAATCTACATGTTTTGCCCTCCCAAGATAATTCTGCATCAATGAAGTATTGGCACCAAGGCCTCACCATTGCACTTACATCATCTCTCCACCACAATGCTAAACCCCCACTTCGACCTACACAGTCCACTGCCACATCGTTCTTAAAGCCAAGACTCCACTTCAACTTCTCCATCGCCCTTGCTTTCTTTTTTTGTTTCACATAGAAATACCACCGCTGGGTTGTATGACCTAACGAGGTCCCGGAGTTCGCCAACTGTCGAGGTCAACCCCAACCCTCGACAGTTCCAGGCCAGAAGATTCATGGCGTCCGGCGGCCCCGCCTCGCAGGGTCCGCCTCGTGGTTGTTCTCTGAAATACGATCAAACATTGTCGACGTCTTGCGTCGCGTCTCGTGAATGAACGCATCATTTGATGTCAGTCTGTCCGGATCATCTTTTGCCACCCAAATTTGCCTAGGGCCTCTCTTTCTGCTCTCCTGATCCACCCTTGGGTTTCCCCTGCGATGACGGCCATAATCATAATCAGGGCGTGGCTTCCTCACATACGTACCCCTTCTCTTGTCCCTTGGGTCCCGAGCCCTGGAGCCAGTGCCCCAGTCTCCTTCAACCCTGTTATATGTGTCGTTATGGTTATCTCCAAACCTCACATCCTCCTTACCCTTCCTCTGCCTATCCCGTTCATCTTTATCAAACCCATTCTGCTTTTCAAACAGCTTGTTCCTCAACTCCCTCTCTCTCCTTTGCTCTAAACCATGGCGCAGGTCATCTTGCCCTGGCGGGGCAGACTTTGTGTTGCCCTTATGAGGACTAGTTACTTCCGTTTCACCTTTTGCTCGGTCGCGACCCTCGCCAGTGCGTTGGTCCGCCGTTCCATTGAAATCTCCGTATACATGTCCTTTACCCTTGGGATCAACATTTGCACTGCTGCTGCTCCCCCCCCCCCCCCCCCCCCGCTCCAAGTGAGCTTTCCTTTGCATTGCTGTTCCTTCCCGATGAAGCTCTGAGCCACTCGCCCCATTGGAGCGATGAGTCAACCGGCGGGTCACATCTTCCTCCTATGTGCACCAATCTTCCACACTCAAAACAGAAGTGTGGTATTTTTTTCATAATGAAAGTCAAACCAGATGCGAGTCTTGTCGTCCAGTGACGTTTTGAGGTAGACTCCTCGGACTAGCGGTTCATAAACAGAAATTTTTGCCCTGACTCTCAGGTCGTTGCCTCTTGCTCGTCCATCTTTGTCCACATCTACCCTCACTACCTCACCTAGCCAATTACCCAGAGCCTTCCCAAAAGCATCCGTCCTCCTGTCCGGTGGCAGATCAGTGACTCTTACCCATACATCTATCTTATCAAAAATCATCTCAGATGGTCGCTTGTCACCTTCATACTCCTTCAAGATCAGAACATTAAAGTCATACTGCCACGGACCATTGTTCATCGCATGACGCCAATCCCCCTCACATCCAAACTGCACCTCGAAAATATTCGAGCCCAACTCTCTGAACTTTGCTTCCTTGTGTAGTCCCCAGGCTCTATGCATCGTATTCTCCAAAACACTCTTCACCAGGGGTCTCGACGAGCACACCTTCCCCACTGCCAGCCATCTGGGAGCTTTGGCTACTGGTTCATCTACTTCAAAAACGATACCTTCTGCTTCCTTATCCAGCAAAACCATACCCCCCAATCTGGCTGACAGGCTCGACGTGGGATCCGGGGTCCTGCTTTCGATCGGGGATTTAGATGCACCTCTACTCGCCGTTCCCTCCGATCTGCGCGCCACCGGTGTGGCCGTCTCCGCCGCCGCCTCCGACGCGGCCATGGACTGGGCTCCTTTCTTCTTCAGGTTCGTCGATCCCCCCGCTCCCGCCGAAGGAGCCGGTGTCTTCTTTGGGGTAGCCGCCGCCGTCGATGAAGATGCCATCTTCCCCTGGTTTTCCGTCGTCTTTCCTGAAGTCCTCTCCGCCATCAGCACCACCCGAAGGTGGAGAGTCAAGAACCACGCCGATCGGTATCCTGGATTGCGCCGTCGCCGCCCAGAACGCCACCGGATTCTCACCACCCAAGCACACGAAACCCTAACCCTAGCACAGGGGCACGATCGCCATGCAATCGCCCGCCTGTCGCCTTAGCGAAACGCTACGTGGTACGCGCACATACTTTTTACGTACTGACTCTTGCAAGCGTGTACGTCATATTGAATATGTACATACCTTGGGAGTATAATCCTCATATTCAATTTTGTATATAGCTCCAATTTTGTCCAATGTTTAGATTATCCTTGTCAAATGGGCGGTCGTGTTGTTTCCGTGCCATCACCGATCTAATAGTACTTGAAAAAGACTCTCTTGTCTTTCCACCAAAGCGCATAAAAACTCTCCCTCCTTTCCCATGACGAAGAAATGCATCATAGTGTATCAATCACTCTCACTCATATTGCCACCAACCAACAACAAATTAACGAACAAATACGTGGTTTGTTAGGAGAGAGGAATTAATCTCCCAACAGCTCATCCAAGACACATTTATCATGTGTTTTGTATGTCTTGAAACATGAGAATTAGCAAATAAGTCAAGTTTGTATCCTCGAAACCATGAGTCGAGAAGACGGCAGGATATGACACTCACCAACGAGGCGGTCCGGCCCTTTATAAAATCTCCTAAGTTGGGACACCTTCGTCATGTACGAATCTACATCATGCAACATGGCCTCACCACCCCATCTCAACAAACACCTCAAACCATTGTTCCAGCTCGTCGTAAACAACTTCCTTGTGCTCGTCGCCGCACCGGTGACAGTCATCGTGGTCCTCCGTAAAGCCGCACAGCTCGGACCCGAGGAGATCCTCTCCCGGCTCCATGGTTTGCGGCAGGTCCACGTTCTGCTGGCCATCTTCCTACCGTTCGCTTTGGCCACCCTCTACCTGATGAGTCGCCCTCGTAGCGTGTACCTCATCGACTATGCTTGCTGCCGGCCAAAATCCAATTGTCGTGTCTCCATAGGCTCCTCCATCGAGAACGTTCGCTTCTCGCCTTACCTCGATGATGGAGGTGTCGACTTCATGACCCGCATGCTCAAGCGCTCGGGCCTCGGTGACCAGACCTACCTCCATCCTTCATTCCACTATATCCCCCCGCGATGTTGCTTAAGCGATGGTCGTGACGAGGCGGAGCAGGTCATCTTTTCGACGACTTGCTCGCCAGGACTGGCATAAGTCCTGGAACTATCGACATACTCGTCACCAACTGCAGTGGATTCAACCCGACCCCGAGCTTGGCTGACATCGTCGTGAACAAGTACAAGCTCAGAACCGACATCCGAAGCATGCACATATCCGGGATGGGGTGCAGCGCAGGGGTGATTTCCCTAGAGGTCGTGAGAAACCTCCTGCAGGAGGCACCGCAGGGCGCGCGCGCCCTCATGGTGTCCACGGAGGGCACATGTATCGTCAACTACACCGGCAAGAACCGGGGGATGCTGTTGCCGTACGCCCTGTTCCGCATGGGCGCGGCCGCGGTGCTGCTGTCGACATCCAAGTCCGTGGCCCGCTTCCGGCTCATGCACATCGTGCAAACACTCACCGCCGCACAAGACAGAGCGTACTTGTGCATTTCCATGAAAGAGGACGACGAGGGAGAAATGGGAGCATACCTATCCAAGGACCTTGTGTCAGTTGCCGGCGAAACTCTCAAGGCCAATATCGCGGCAATGGGGGCCCTTGTCCTCCCGCCCTCGGAGAAGATTCTCTTTGCGATCTCATTCATTGCACGGGAGGTGCTGAGAAGCAAGATCAAGCTATATGTCCCAGATTTCCAGACGGCCTTCCAACACTTCTGCATCCATTCCGGTGGTCGGGCAGTGATCTACGCGGTGCAAAATAGCTTAAGCTTATCAGACAAGGATGTTGAGGCATCACGGATGACACTTCACCGGTTCGGGAACACATCTAGCAGTTCATTGTGGTATGAACTTGCATACATCGAGGCCAAGAGGCGGATGCAGAAGGGCGGCCGGGTGTGGATGATCGGGTTCGGCTCTGGGTTCAAGTGCAACAGCGCCGTGTGGCAGTGCATGAGGCCGGACCGCAACACCACTGTTGGCACGCCATGGGCTGATTCTATTCATCTGTATCCTCTCAACAACATCTCGGAGGAAGTGGGCTAAAAACTTCCTGCACGGACAAGCGCAATTCAATTCATACCATAGCATTGTTTTGTCTGGTTAACTTTGCTTTATTCATAGCACGCTGAGACACAGAAAATATATGTAATTGTAATAAAAGTATAAAGGACCGGGCGGCTCAATGCCTGCCTCGGCCAGCCTCCTCGTATATTTATATTCCAAGGTATGTACAGAGTTTGTTTACAACACAACCACATAGGTAGATATGGAAATTATCTATTAGGCAGCAACTTCACGTGTACTCCAAGTTGATCAGTAGGACGCGAAGCCGGCTGAGGATATGTCTCTAACATGCCCCCGCAGTCTGAACCGGGAGAGGACTCGACCTGAAGACTGGAACGAAATTCTTGAAAAAGCGTAGTAGGTAAGCCCTTCGTAAAAATATCCGCAAACTGAGAGGACGAGGGCACATGTAAAACGCGAACATCTCCAAGTGCTACCTTTTCCCGAACAAAGTGAATATCCAGCTCGATATATTTAGTCCGGCGGTGCTGAACAGGGTTGGCAGATAAGTAGACGGCACTGACGTTGTCACAATAGACAATAGTAGCACTCGATATCGGTCGTCGAAGTTCCTGTAAGAGCTGCCAAACCCAACATGATTCAGAAACTGCCGCGGCCACCGCCCTGTACTCTGCCTCGGCACTAGAGCGTGATACTGTGGTCTGCCGTCGAGCAGACCAAGAAATAAGATTGTCCCCAAGGTACATGCAGAACCCGGACGTAGAGCGTCGTGTATCCGGGCAACCTGCCCAGTCGGCATCCGAGTAGGCAATGAGAGAGTGAGAGGAAGTGCGATGCAAGGAAAGCCCATGGTCGAGAGTGCCTTTAAGATATCTAAGAATACGTTTTATAAGGGAAAAATGAGGTTCACGTGGGTCGTGCATATGAAGACAAACTTGTTGTACAGCGTAAGCAATGTCAGGGCGAGTAAGTGTAGCATACTGGAGTGCGCCAGCTAAGCTACGATATTGAGAGGGATCAGAAACGGGTGACCCATAGGTGGAAGAGAGCTTTGCTTTGGTGTCAATGGGAGTGGTGACTGGATGGCAATCGCGCATACCTGCACGATTCAAGATGTCAAGAATGTATTGGCGTTGAGATAGGTGGAGACCACGAGATGTACGTGTGACAGAGATACCAAGGAAGTGATGAAGAGGGCCGAGATCTTTCATAGCGAATTCACGTGCCATGGCGCGGGTGATAGTAGCGAGAGTGGATGGGGTAGAGGCAGTAAGAATGATATCATCCACATAAAGAAGAAGATAGGCCAAGTTGGTGCCTTGGTGAAAGATGAAAAGAGATGCATCAGATTTGGATTCAACGAACCCAATGGATCGCGCAAAGGAGGCAAAGCGTTGAAACCAAGCACGTGGAGCTTGTTTGAGACCATATAGGGATTTAAGGAGACGACACACATGAGTAGGGTGACGTGGATCGACGAAGCCAGAAGGTTGTTGGCTATAAACAACTTCATCAAGATGACCATGGAGGAAGGCATTTTTAACATCTAGCTGATGGATTGGCCAGGATTGAGAGATAGCAAGAGAGAGGACAATGCGGATAGTTGCGGGTTTGACAACAGGGCTGAACGTTTCATCAAAATCAACACCCGGTTGTTGAGAAAAGCCACGAACCACCCAACGAGCTTTGTGACGAGCGAGAGAGCCATCGGCATGATATTTGTGGCGAAAAATCCATTTACCGCTCACAATGTTCGCACCGGGAGGAGTAGGGACAAGTGTCCATGTTTGATTGAGAGTGAGAGCATCAAATTCTTCTTGCATCGCGTGGCGCCAGTTAGTATCACGCAAGGCTGTAAGATAGTTGTGTGGGATAGGAGAAGATGCAATAGCGGAAAGGTTAAGTCGGTCGATGGGTGGAGGAAGCCGGCCAGTAGTAGAGCGGGTGCGATGTATAAGATTGGGTGGTGGAACGGGAGTAGGGGATGGTGAGTCGGGCGGTGTGGGCTGCATCGTGTGAGAGGAGGAGATACACGAGGGTGGTGAGAGGAGCATGTTGGCTGTTGGTGGTGGAGGAGATATGCTGGAGCGAGGAGGTGTCAATGGGGGGCTGGTGGGCGCGCGCATAGTAGGCATGTGCTTAGACGATGTAACAGGTGCATGCACAATGGGTTGAACAAGCGGAAGTATAGGTTCAGGTGGGTCAAAAATTTCAGTGCAACGTGGTGGAGAAGGAGTTGTGGCTGGTGCATAAGGAAAAGAGGATTCGTCAAAGACCACATGGCGAGAGATGATGATTCGTCGTGTGCTCAAATCAAGACAACGATAGCCCTTATGGCGTGTTGGATAACCAAGAAAGATACATTTGGTGGAGCGGGGGGATAGTTTGTTGGGAGAGGTAGATGTGGTGTTAGGGTAACAGAGACATCCAAAAACACGAAGGGAGTCGTACGGCGGTGAGGAGCCAAGGAGGCTTTCATATGGTGTGAGAAATTTGGTAGAGGACGTTGGACGAATGTTTATAAGAAAGGTGGCAGTGTGGAGTGCTTCGGCCCAAAAAGATGGAGGGAGAGAGGCTTGAACTAGGAGGGTACGAATGACATTGTTGGTTGTGCGAATAGCTCGTTCGGCCTTGCCGTTTTGCTGAGATGTGTATGGGCAGGAGAAACGAAGAAGAATACCGTGGGAGGCGCAGAACGTGTCTATTTTAGTGTTGTCAAACTCACGTCCATTATCGCATTGGAAAGCTAGAATAGAGAGATCGAATTGAGTGCGAGCATAAGCATGAAAGGTGAGGAGAGTTGCATAGACATCAGATTTCTTGCGTAGTGGGAACGTCCAGAAATAATGAGTACAATCATCAACAACTATAAGGTAATAGACAAAGCCAGACATACTAGGAACTGGAGAGGTCCAAAGGTCACAGTGTAATAATGCAAAAGGTTTATTAGTAAAAGAAACAGATGGATAAAACGGCAATCTAACATGTCGCCCAAGTTGACAAGCATGACAAAGGGATGGCACGCCATTATTGTAGGAGATATGTTGAGAACTTTGAAGACGCTTCAAGGTGTGGTGACCGGGGTGTCCAAGTCGGCGATGCCAAAGGTCGAGGGTGGTGGTGATGACGTGTGCTTCGGCGGGTGTGGGACGGCATACGGGGTAGAGTGGGCCGGAGCTATTGCATCGAAGAATCTCGATCCTGGTGGGAAGTGCCTTCATAGAAAAACCCCAAGGGTCAAATTCTATCGAAACAAAATTATCTGTGGTAAGTTGACGAACAGAAAGTAGATTTTTGATGATGTGTGGAACGACAAGAATATTATTGAGATATAAGGGTTTGGAGAGAGAAGGTAATGTGTGTGTGCCGATGTGTGAGATGGGAAGAGAGGCACCATTACCAACAGTAACAGTGTGAGCAGAGGAGGGTTGATAGGAGGAGAGAATACCATGATCGGATGCCATATGGGATGATGCTCCAGAGTCCATGTACCACTCTTGATTTCCTGGTAGCTGCATATTTTGAAGGGCAGTGAGAAGAGCTAGATCAAGTTGATGTTGCTGCTGTTGTTGTGGACCTCCTGTATAGTTGCTGGATAGCGGTGGCATCATGGTGCAGTTGTTATTGTGTGCGTGGCCGTACGCAGTGTATGCCTGGAAGGGAGCAGGACTTGGGCGAGGGCCCAGAACGCCGGCGTTGGGAGCACGCCAGCGGGTCGGCCACGACATTGGAGGAGCTTGCTGCTGCTGTTGAGCCCGAGTTGGAAGTCCAGTCCATGGATTAAACATCCAGGGGTTGTCGCGGCCCCGTCCGCGGCCGCCACCACGACCACGGCGTCCGCCTGTTCCACCCCCACGGCCAGAAGGAGGAGCTCGCTCCCCGCCGGCTTGAGGGAGGATGCTGTTGCCGCTTGCCCATAGTGCCGTGGCAGCTGCGTTCTTGGCGTCTGTCTTCTTCTGCGTCTCTTCTAGGACGAGAGCGGAGCGTGTCTGTAGGAAGGATGGGAACGGCACCTGAAACGGCAAAAAAGATCGAAGATGGCTGAACTGTTCGTTGAGGCCGCGGAGCACCGTGAGGACAAGAGTCTCGTCGGAGATAGGTTGGCCGACATCGCTGAGAGCATCGGCAAGAGACTTGAGCTTGGCGCAATAGTCGTGGACGCATAGGTCTCCCTGCGGCGTGTTGCGAAACTTGGCATCAAGTGCTAGGGCACGACTTTTCTTGTTGTCATGGAAGAGGTTGGCGATGGAGTCCCAGACTTGCCGCGCCGTGGAGCCGGGAGCCATGATGATGCCAAAGAGCTCGATGGAGATCGAGCCGTAGATCCAGGAGAGCACCGTGAAGTCGTCACGGCCCCAATCAGAGGTGGGCGAAGTGTCGGAGGGGGTGGCGGCGGCGTCGCCGACGACGTGGTTGGAGAGGCCATAGCGCCCGAGAGCGACGAGAAACAATTCACGCCACTTGGCGTAGTTGGAGTCCTGAAGATCAAGAATGATGGGGACGAATGTCTTGATGGAGGCAACGTAGGTGGAGGCTGCAGGAGCGGCAACGGCCTTGCCGTGTTCTTCAGCTTGGCGCTGAAGTTCTTCCTCGCGGGTCCGGATGATGGACTCACGGTTCTTGAGATCCTCCTCAAGCTTCTTGAGATCATCGGCAGATTGTTGACTCATGGCGTTGAGAGCAGAGGAGTTGGATGGAGACGGCGCCGGCTGTGACTAGGGCAAAGAAGTAGACGACGGCGAGTAGTTTTTAGAGGTAGAGGATCGTATTGCTCGATACCATGTAAAAGTATAAAGGACCGGGCAGCTTAATGTCTGCCTCGGCCAGCCTCCTCGTATATTTATATTTCAAGGTATGTACAGAGTTTGTTTACAACACAACCACATAGGTAGATATGGAAACTATCTATTAGGCAGCAACTTCACGTGTACTCCAAGTTGATCAGTAGGACGCGAAGCCGGCTGAGGATATGTCTCTAACAGTAATGGTGTTGGAGTAAAAATAGGAAAATAAATCATGCCTGTGGAGAAGTAGAGCAACATATAAAACACATTTAGACATGTATCTGCAAGTCTTTTTTTCTACTAATTAAACGGCCACACCCATGACCTCTGCCTCAGGGAGTGCACAGAACTATCTTTACTAAAAGACAATATTAATGATCATGATTCTTCTCAGTCCCAATCAAAAGTAGGTGGTGGAGTGAAAGTCATTATGAGCCTAACTACGTCAACATGTTCTAACACAGAATTAGTGATTTGCATTTTTGTTAGGATCGCGTAGCAAATGGAGGATGGCATGTGGAGCCTCCATTTTTCGTGAGCCTTTTTCTCTTTCTCGCAGTTTAAAGAATGACTAGATGGAGTAAAATCCGAGCAGAGCGTACTTGGGGCATGAGCTGGGTTGCTAAGAAAAATTCCCCTAAAAAAAGAACAATTCTGCTGAGTGAGCAGCGTGGACTCCACAAATAAACACCACGACTGACAACAAAAGAGGGGAATGTTGTTAGAACATTTCCTGTGTTTTGGGTGATGATGACAACCCTTCTTGTATTCTAATCATGTGTTTAGTTCTTCAGGTTTTCTATGTTCAGGTTCACATCGACTAGATATTCTCTCTGGAAGGAAAAGATCGAAGACGGAGTTGTCTGCGTGTTTACTTCTTTGTACCGTTTCAACCACCTCCCCAAGGGTGATACCCTGAGGTTGCACCTTCCAGGCTCTTGCCAAGCGGTTGTACCGCTGCCCCAGGGCGGTAGTACAGCCCACCCAATGGTAGAACTCTGGGGTTGCAAGGTATACATCATATTGAATATGTATACACCTAGGGAGTACAATCCTCAGCCTTGTACAATTTTATGAAATAATTTGTACTATTTCAATTAATAATTCTCGTCCTTTTTGAGGCACCTAATTGAATTTCATATATACCTGCACATTTTGTTCAATATTTGGATTATTTTTGTCAAAATGAATGGGCGTGTTGTTTTAGCGCCATCAACGATCTTGTAGTACTTGAAAAAGACTCTTTTGTCTTTCCACCGAAGGTCATAAAAATTCTCCCTCCTTTCCCTTGGAAGAAGAAATGTGCAGTGTATCAATCACTCTCACTCATGATGACACCAACTAACAACAAATGAACGAACTATAATGTGGTTTGTTTAGGAGAGAGGAATTAATCTCCGGTACACACAGCTCATCCAACACACATTTATCATGTGTTTTGTAAGTTTCAAAACATGAGAGTTAGCAAATAAGTCAAGTTTGTATCCTCGAAACCATGAGTCTTGAGAAGATGGCATGATGTGACACTCACCAACGAGGTGGGCCGGCCCTTTATAAAGATCTCCTATATTGGGACACCTTCGTCATGTACGAATGTACAACACTAGGAGTGTGCCTCAGCATGCAACATGGCCTCACCACCTCATCTCTACAAGCACCTCAAACCATTATTCCAGCTCATCGTAAACAACTTCCTTCTATTCGTCGTCACGCCGGTGACAGCCATCGTCGTCCTCTGCAAAGCCGCCCAGCTCGGACCTGAGGAGATCTCCCGGCTCCATGTTTTGCGACAGGTCCACATTCTGCCGGCCGTCTTCCTCCCGCTCGCGTTGGCCTCCCTCTACCTCATGAGTCGCCCTCGTAGTGTGTACCTCATCGACTACACTTGCTGCCGGCCAAAATCCAATTGCCGCGTCTCCATAGGCTCCTCCATCGAGAGCGTTCGCTTCTCGCCTTACCTCGATGATGGAGGTGCCGACTTCATGACGCGCATGCTCAAGTGCTCGGGCCTCGGTGACCAGATCTACCTCCACCCTTCATTCCACTATATCCCCCCGCGATGTTGCTTAAGTGATGGTCGTGACGAGGCGGAGCAGGTCATCTTTGCAGCCGTCGATGACTTGTTCGCCAGGACCGGCATAAGTCCTGGAGCTATCGACATACTCATCACCAACTGCAGTGGATTCAACCCGACCCCGAGCTTGGCTGACATCGTCGTAAACAAGTACAAGCTCAGAGCCGACATCCGAAGCGTGCACATATCCGGGATGGGGTGTAGCGCGGGGGTGATTTCCCTAGAGGTAGTGAGAAACCTCCTGCAAGCGGCACCGCGGGGCGCATGCGCCCTGATCGTGTCCACGGAGGGCACCTCTCTCATCAACTACACCGGCAAGAACCGGGGGATGATGCTGCCGTATGCCCTGTTCCGCATGGGCGCAGCCGCGGTGCTGCTGTCGACGTCCAAGTCCGTGGCCCGCTTCCGGCTCATGCACATCGTGCGAACGCTCACTGCCGCACATGACAGAGCTTACCTGTGCATTTCCATGAAAGAGGACGATGAGGGAGAAACATGAGCATACCTGTCCAAGGACCTTGTGTCGGTCGCCGGCGAAGCTCTCAAGGTCAACATCGCGGCAATAGGGTCCCTCGTCCTCCCGCCCTCGGAGAAGCTGCTCTTTGCGATATCGTTCATTGCAAGGAAGGTGCTGAGAAGGAAGATGAAGCTATATGTCCCTGATTTCCGGACGGCCTTCCACCATTTTTGCATCCATTCCGGTGGCCGGGCAGTGATCGACGCGGTGCAAAATAGCTTAAGCTTAACCGACAGGGATGTTGAGGCATCGCGGATGACGCTTCACCGGTTCGGGAACACGTCCAGCAGTTCATTGTGGTACGAACTTGCATACGTCGAGGTCAAGAGACGGATGCGGAAGGGCGACCGGGTGTGGATGATCGGTTTTGGTTCTGGGTTCAAGTGCAACAGCGCCGTGTGGCAGTGCATGAGGCCGGACAGCAGCACCACTGTTGGCACGCCATGGGCTGATTCTATTCATCTCTATCCTCTCAACAACATCTCGGACGAAGTGGGCTAAAAACTTCCAGCACGGACGAGTACAATTCAATCCATACCATAGTATTGATTTGTCTGGTTAACTTTACTTTATTCATTCATAGCATGCTGCGACAAAGAAAATATATGTAATGTTGTTGGAGTAAAAATAGGAAAATAAATCACGTTTGTGGAGAAGTAGAGAGCAACAATTGAAACACATTTAGACATGTATCTGGAATCCTTTTTTCTACTAAATAAACGGCCACACCACAACCTCTGCCTCAAGGAGTAAATGCCAATATTAAAGATCATGATTCTTCTAAACATGTTCTAACACATTAAAAGTAGGTGGTGAGGTGTAAATCCTTATGAGCCTAACAACGTCAACATGTTCTAACACAGACTTAGTGATTCGCATTTTTTTTAGGATCACGTGGAAAATGGAGGATGGCATGTGGCGCCTTCCATTTTTCGTGAGCCTTTTTCTCTTTCTTGCAGTTTAAATAATTACTAGATGGAGTAAAATGCGAGCAGAACGTACTTGGGGCATGAGCTGGGTAGCTAATAGAAATTCCCCAAAAAAAGAACAATTCTGCTGAGCAAGCAGCATGGAATCCACAAATAAACACCACGACTGACAACAAAAGAGGGAAATGCCCACTTTAAACAAAACCCATTAGTAGTAGAACGGCTCATTAACAATCTGTCAAAATTAAGCGGACAGAGCCTCGCTCGTAAACTCGGCCGATTAATGTTTTTTTTTTCTTCCATCGACACAGAGCGCCAGGTTTTTGTGAGTGCGGTTTGCATTTTCTACTCCCTTCATCCGAAAAAGTTTGTCTTAAATTTATTTAGATATGAATGTATCTAGACATATTTTAGTGTTAGATGTATCCGTGTCTAGAAAAATCTAAGACAGTCATTTTAGAACGGAGTTAATATTTTATTAGGAACCTTCTATATGCCTCTCCATCTGGCTTTAATTTTCTGTTTTTTATTGTTCGGCTGGTTTCCATTTTAGGTTTTTATTATTTTTTCTTCTCCTTTTATTTTTTCCCTTTTTCTTTCTTTTTTCCCTTCTTTATCTTAAATCACAAACATTTTTCTAATTTGTGAACTTTTTCTCAATTCATGAACTTTTTCAAAATCATGAAAAAAATCAAGTTAATGAACTTCGCTCAATTCATGAACTTTTCATTGGAATTATGAACTTTTTTCAAGCTCACGAAATATTTCAATTTCGCGAACATTTTTGAAGCCACAATTTTTTTTTCATATTCACAAAGTTTTTAAGGTTTTGAAACATTTCTTGACTGCGTGAACTTTTTCTGAAATTTGTGAACTTTGCTCATTTTTCGCAGAAAAAATTTGAAGCCGATTTTTTTTTCAAATTCACGAACTTCTTTCGAGTTCATCAACATTTCTAAAAAATGTGAACTTTTTTCGAGTTCGCGAATATTGTTATTCAAGTTCATCAACATTTCTTAAAAATCATGAATTTTTTCGAGTTTGCGTTTTTTTCCCAATTAATTGACATTTTCTGAGGCTACCAAATATTTCAAATTCATGATTTTTTTTTTAAAAACTGAACTTTCTTTCAAATTCTTAAACTTTTATCAATTTTTTGAATTGACAAACCATTTCCAATTCTGAAACTTTTTTCTAATCCATCAACTTTGTTTCAAAATTTTATGAATTTTTTCGAATTTATGATCTTATTCCCGTATTCGTGAACGTTTTTGTTGTTGAATTCTTGAACCTTGCATTTGGAAATTTATGTACTTTTTTCAAAAATTCCTGTTTTTTAAAAAATCATCAGATTTTTTAAAATTCCTATTTTTTTCAATAGTTAGCGGCCTGTCAACTGGTCAACCATCAATTGGCAACCGGTTTAACCGGCGTGATGTGTCTCGAGTGCGTGAGTGATCGAACAGAAAGCGTTTAATGGGCTACAGCCCTCTTATTACACGCATGAGCACCATCGCCTGCCCTTTTATTTTTAGTACATGTTTTGAACACTTTTTAGCATACATGGTCAATATGTTTCCAAATACACATTTAAAATTATTTTTATGGTTATAGTTTTTTTAAACGCGAGCATTTTATACATTGTATAACCATTTTTTTAATGTTACAAACATTATTTTTGAAATGTGAGGCTGCCCTACGTCTCGTTATAAGTGAGACATAGGCGGGCTTTTGCGGGGAAACTAAAAAGTTACACATGTCCCATTTTGTGTGGATGAAAGAATGTCTGATGTCCAAATAAAAATAAGTTAGCTGATAAGTAGACACCCTAAAGATTTTGACCTAGTTTAAGAACACTTGTACATGATGACATACATGGGTAATATTTTTGAACTTCTACGCCAAGGGGCTAATTGTATGATCTGATGGCTATGATTAGATAATGTACCAAATAAATGGTTAGATGTTTATTAATATGGATTTTTTGGCCTATTTCTCTCTTTTTTAATTCATATTGTCTTTTTAGTATATAGTAGAATAAAATCTATATTATAGCTAGTACGTACCACCACTGCTCCGGTTCGACGCTTCCAGTACAACAATTCGCCACTAGGAACGATCCAGAGGGAGTTTCGGACAAATGATCGGTTAACTAAGGTGGTGTTTGGTTCTCTAGTCCTACGACTTTTTCTAGTCCCTAGGACTTTTTGGAAAAGACTCTCAAGGAGGTGCTTCTAAGGACTTTTAGCAAAAAGTCTCAAAAAAGTCCCACCCTGTTTAGTTTCTAGGGACTTTTTCTAGTCCTAACACAAAAACACCCCCTAACTAGCTAGGTGTATCTGATTCCTGTAGAAGTCTATCTGATTGCTTACTAAAGACGAGAAATTGTTAAGAATAGTCTAGAATAAATCATCGAGATATGATTGTACGTTCGGTTTAGGTCAGAGATAAGACTAAACAGAACCTACCTAGTTATGATTTGTAGTTATCTCCTGATCATCTTGTACTCCAAGTTTCCTTGTATATGTCGTGATCTAGGGCTTCTCTGATCCTATATAAACAAGTAATCCGCGGCCTACTACGGTAGGTTGATACGCTTCCATCTTTACAGAAATAGGTTTGGCACGTGCCTTTCCTTTCGATTATCTCTTTCCTTTTCAAAAACAAAGTTGTGAAAGGAGAAAAGTTGTGAAACCATGGAGACACAACATGCAGGCATGGATTGATTAGAGCATCTCCACTAGGCTCCCCAAGAAGCCCCCCAGAGGTACTTTTTCAGCACCGGCGGGCGAAAAAAGCCCCACTCGCGCCCCCACGACCTTAAAAAACGCCAGATTTGGCCAAACATAGAGCCGGCAACCCAAGATCCTTGGGGCAGCTGGGGTGGAGAGAGACTGTTTTGCATGCTTTTGGCCCACAGTTAGCCTCACACCCCCTCTCTCCTCACTTTTTCTCTGGGGCCCACCCATGTGATGCTCTCTATTCTCTTCTCCTCTCCTTCTCTCCCCCAGCAACGGAACCGCCCGCGCAGAATACCTCGCCGGTGTGTGGCCGGAGAGGCGCGAGCTACGACGACGCGTCCCGGCGGCGACGAGGCGGTCGAAGTTGTCTGTTGACTCGGCGAGGAGGAGGTGGAGCGCGTCGAGGCCGCTGGAGTAGGAGAGGCAGCGAGCGGCCGGGCTGATGGTGCCGACGAGCGGCAAGAAGCGGGCGAGCGCGTGCGGCAGGGAAGCGGCGAGCAGCGGGAGCTCGGAGGATGGGTCGGCATGGCGGTAGAAAAAGAGGAGCTGGACGGGGCCGGTGAAGAGCCAGGCGGCGTCGAATAAGGTGATTGGGAGCTCCGCGGACAGGCACGGCGGCGCCGGCGCCATGCGGAGCCGCAGCACGCGCACTCCCGCTTCCGAGCTCGTCGGCTCGGGCCATCTTTGTGTCCGCCCACGCAACGCGCCGTGGCGGCTACGCCAGCACCTTCTCCCTCGACACGGCGCTCGGCTCGCTCGGCGGCGACGCCGAGTGGACGCTCCGCGGCGAGTGGCTGCTGCCGTTCCAGGGCCAGGGCCACTACGACGCCGAGTTGGACGCATGGGTCAGGCTCCACTCGCCGGGGTACATGTGCGCCTGCGATGTCCCGGCGCCGCTCGCCGCCCTGCGCTCCGGCGACCCAGACCCGAAGGTGAGCGACTCCGCCGCCTGGCTCGCCTGCATGGGGGGCGGCCAGTTCTACGTCGTGGAGTCCATGGCGCTGGCCGAGCAGGAGGACGAGCATGTGATGCTCCGTCTCGCCACGCTCCGCCTTGAACGCGACCTCCATGGAGGGCGGATGCGGCAGCGGCTCGAGCGGCGGCGGACGAGCTCATCGGCCCTGGTGCGGGGTGGACGCGGCGGTCGGCACGAAGGCGGCCAGGCGGGCGAGCGAGTGAGGTGTGGCCTCGGGGCTTAAAACTATTGGGAAAGTTTCCATCCCAAGAGCAAAATTACCGCCGACACATTTTTATCCGGCGCAAAAAACGTCCCTGGAAGAACACAACGGCTGGAGATGCTCTTGGAAGTGGAATGTGGGTGTGGTGAGTTTCAGAATAGGGTTTAGGGTTTTTCGTGGGGCAAAGCTTCTCCACGTGATCCTTTATATAACAATCATCATATACAATTACATACGTACAGGATACGTGTACACGACACGCTAGACTTATCTTAACACTCCCCCTCAATCTAAACTTTTACTCTGTACAAGATTTAGATTGGTACTAAAACGGTCTAGCATCTGTCGGATGGCTGGTTTAGTAAACACATCAGCCAGCTGATCATTAGAAAAAATGAACCTGACCTCAAGAGCTCCAGAAGCGACACGCTCGTGCACAAAGTGAAAATCAATCTCGATGTGCTTAGTACGCGCATGGAAAACTGGGTTGGCAGTCACGTATGTGGCCCCTAAATTATCACACCATAGAACAGGAACTCGTTGTTGAGATACTCCAAGCTCCTTGAGTAGTGACTCTACCCAGATGGCCTCAGCAGCTCCATTCGCCAAGGCTTTGTACTCGGCTTCTGTACTGGATCTCGACACTGTCGTTGTTTCTTCGAACTCCAAGAAATGAGGTTCGGTCCAACAAAGATGGCAAAGCCTCCAGTGGATCGACGACCATCAGGATATCCTGCCCAATCTGCATCAGTGAAGATACTAATGCTAGTGGAAACAGCCTTGCGAAACTTCAGCCCTGTGTGCAACGTTCCTTTGACATAGTGCAAAATCCTCTTAACAGCTTCCCAATGAACATCGGTGGGCTGTGAGAGAAACTGGCACACCTTGTTCACTGCGAGCGAAATATCTGGATGAGTGGGAGTTAAATACTGCAGTCCACCAACAACACCGCGATACCGGAAAGAATCATCGGTACTAAGAGGCTATCCAGACACTCGTGCAAGCTGATCGGAAGTAGACAACGGTGTGGAAATAGGCTTACAATTCTCCATACTCACACGGTGCAAAAGATCCAAGGCATACTTCCGTTGAGTCAATGTCATCCCCCCTGAATTGTAGGACGCTTCCAGACCAAGAAAGTACTCCAACGGCCCAATGTCCTTGATAGGAAAACTGGCCGCAAGGGAGTGAACAAGACCATCAACAGCTCATGGTGAGGATCCGGCAATGACGATATCATCCACATAGACAAGCATATAGATCTGAACATCACGATAGCGGAAGAAAAATAGGGATATATCTGCTTTGGAGGAGACGAAACCCAGCTGGAAAAGACGAGCACTGAGCCGAGCATACCATGCAGGAGGTGATTGTTTGAGTCCATAGAGAGCGCACTGAAGCTTGCACACATGAGAGGGAAACCGAGCATCCTCAAAGCCAGGTGGCTGCTGCATATAGACGTCCTCGGAGAGATACCCATGAAGAAAAGCGTTGCTGACTGATACGTCTCCAACGTATCTATAATTTTTTATTGCTCCATGCTACTTTATCTACTGTTTTAGGCAATATTGGGCTTTATTATCCACTTTTATATTATTTTTGGGACTAACCTATTAACCGGAGGCCCAGCCCAGATTTGCTGTTTTATGCCTATTTCAGTGTTTCGAGGAAAAGGAATATCAGACGGAGTCAAAACGGAACGAAATCAACTGGAGAAGTTAATTTTGGAAGGAAACCCACCTGATGGACTTGGAGTGCACGTCAGAGGAGTCCCGGGCTGCCGACGAGGGTGGGGGGCGCCCCCCCTGGGCGCGCCCCTGCCTCGTGAGCACCCCGGAGGTCCACCGACGTACCCCTTGTACCCATATATACCTATGTACCCTAAAACTTCCAGAATAGAAGATAGATCGGGAGTTCCGCCGCCGCAAGCCTCTGTAGCCACCAAAAACCAATCGGGACCCTGTCCCGGCACCCTGCCGGAGGGGGAACCCATCACCGGTGGCCATCTTCATCATCCCGGTGCTATCCATGACGAGGAGTGAGTAGTTCACCCTCGGGGCTGAGGGTATGTACCAGTAGCTATGTGTTTGATCTCTCTCTCTCTCTCGTGTTCTCTCTCGTGTTCCCTCTATGGCACGATATTGATGTATCCCGAGCTTTTCTATTGTAGTTGGATCTTATGATGTTTCTCCCCCTCTACTCTCTTGTGATGAATTGAGTTTCCCCTTTGAAGTTATCTTATCGGATTGAGTCTTTTATGAGAACACTTGATGTATGTCTTGCCGTGATTATCTGTGGTGACAATGGGATATCATGTGCCACTTGATGTATGTTTTGGTGATCAACTTGCAGGTTTCGTGACATTGGGAAAATATGCATAGGGGTTGGCACACGTTCTTGACTCTCCGGTAGTAGCTTTGGGGCACTCTTTGAAGTACTTTTATGTTGGTTGGATGAATCTGAGATTGTGTAACGCATATCGTATAATCATGCCCACGGATACTTGAGGTGACAATGGAGTATCTAGGTGACATTAGGGTTTTGGTTGATTTGTGCCTTAAGGTGTTATTCTAGTATGAACTCTATGATGGATTGAGCGGAAAGAATAGCTTTATGTTATTTTACTATGAACTCTTGAATAGATAGAACAGAAAGGATAACTTTGAGGTGGTTTCGTACCCTACCATAATCTCTACGTTTGTTCTCCGCTATTAGTGGCTTTGGAGTGACTCTTTGTTGCATGTTGAGGGCTCGTTATATGATCTATCTATGTTATTATTGTTGAGAGAACTTGCACTAGTGAAAGTATGAACCCTAGGCCTTTTTTCCTATCATTACAATACCGTTTACGCTCACTTTTATCGCTCGTTACCTTGCTGTTTTTATTATTTTAGATTACAATTACCATTATCTACTATCTATTTTGCACTTGTATCACCATCTCTTCGCCGAACTAGTGCACCTATAAAATTTGCCATTGTATTGGGTGTGTTGGGGACACAAGAGACTCTTTGTTATTTGGTTGCAGGGTTGTTTGAGAGAGACCATCTTCATCCTACGCCTCCTACGGATTGATAAACCTTAGGTCATCCACTTGAGGGAAATTTGCTACTGTCCTACAAACCTGTGTACTTGCAGGCCCAACAACGTCTACAAGAAGAAGGTTATGTAGTAGACATCAAGCTCTTTTCTGGCGCCGTTGCCGAGGAGGCTATGTAAAGGGTGCTCACACTCTGTCAACTAAGCTCTTTTTTTGGTGTGGTGAGTGCTTGAAGGTATATCTTTAGATCTTGCAATCGAATCTTTTTGTTTCTTGGTTTATCACTAGTTTAGTTTCTAAAAGAAAACTACAAAAAAATGGAATTAAGTTTGTCTCATACGCTTCACCTTTTTAATATCTTTCGTGAGTATGATGGAAAGGAAAATTTTGCTTAAGTGCTAGAAGAAGAAATCTATAAAATGTTTTGCACTAAATCTTTGAATGATGAGCATGATTGCAATGTTGTTAGTACGAATTCTTTGAATATCGATGATGCTAATGATGATTGCACTAGTTATGATGAAAATATCTCTTATGAGCATGTCAACTTTTGTGGAGTGCATGTTTGCATGAACACACCAAATAGAGAAGATATTTATTGCAAGAGGCATAAGTACTTAGAAACCAAATTTTTGCAAGAAGAGCGAGATGAATGTGCTGAAAGATTCAATATTTTTCGCGCTCCTTGTGAACTTTGCAATGAACATGGTCATTTAAAGCTCCAATGCTATTTCTTTCATGATCAAGTCGTGTCCAAATATTGTGATAATTTGATTACCCTTGAGCATCATAAAGACCTTAGCCTTCTTTTGGGTTATGAAGAAATGAAACGTATAACTGAGGGTATTCCAAAATTTAATCTTGATAAAATTCTTGATTTTGATCTAGAGAAAATTTATATGTATTGTGCGGAGAATTGCATTGGAAATCCTTATATTACCAATTACCTAAAGAAAAGAAAGCAAATGGAAGATGATGAGAATACTAATGAAAGGGAAGAGGCTTCCCAATCTCCTCCTATTATTTCTTATGATGAATCAGGTAACAAGGGGGAGCTTTCTATTCAGCCAATCTCATCAATAAGGAGATACAAAGGTAGAAAAGTATCCCTCCCAAATGATGTTGCTCCTACTACTCATTGTGATGATGATATTTGCTTTACTATTGGTGCTATCCATATTTTTAATGATGAGAGTGATTATGCTTATGATATGAAAGGGCCCAAGCTTGGGGAAGCTATGTTTGATGAGTATGAAATATTTGAGAATATATTTGCTGAAATTAATGTTTGTCCCAAGCTTGGGGATGCTACGTTTAATGAAGATGATATTTTTAGCATCCTAAGTTTTGATATGCAAAGTTGTTATGATGATAGCATGCCTCCTACCTATGATGATTATATTGATGATAGTGGGTTCGGAAGAGTGTCAACTTTAGGAAGTATTGATCCCACTATTTTGGAGGATGTTGAATCTATTTGTGATGAATATAAAAGTGGATTCGGAAGAGTGTCAACTTTATTTAGTGATTCCACTATCTTGGGAGAGGTTTCAATCGATTATGATGAGAACGAAGTTGCTACTTATGATGATTATTGTGATGAAACGTATGCTATAAAAAGTAGTGATGATTATATTTATAAATCTTGTCATGATTATGATTACCCTTTTTCTGAACATTACTCTTCTAATGTGGAAACAATTTTTAGTGTTCAAGTCTTTTATGATACTCCCATTATTCCGAATGAGGAGAATTTTGCTTATGTGGAGAGTAGTAAATTGTCTATGCTAGTAGATCATGAAAAGAATGCTTTAGGTGCTAGTTATATTGTTGAATTCATTCATGATACTACTGAAAATTATTATGAGGGAGTAACATATGCTTGTAGGAATTGCAATAATGTCAAGTTTCCTCCCTATGTGTTGAAAATCTTGAAGTTATGCTTGTTGTGCCATCCTATGCTAGTTGATTATTGTTCCCCTACGTTGTTTGCTCACAAAATCCCTATGCATAGGAAGAGGGTTAGGCTTAAATGTGCTAGTCATGTGCTTCATGATGCTCCCTTTATGTTTCAATTCTTATCTTTTATGTGAGCATCATTGTCATCATCATGCCTAGCTAAAAAGGCATTAAAGAAAAGTGCTTGTTGGGAGACAACCCAATATTTATCCTTACTGTTTTTGTTTGTACACATGATTATGTTACTGTAGTAATCATGTTTTATAGCTTTTGTTCCAATAAAGTGCAAAGTAGAACCTTTGGGAAGACTTGGGTGAAGTTTACACTAGTAGAAAAGGGGGCAATGGTCCAGGCCGGGTCAGCCCATTAGTCCCAGTTCAATCCAGAACCGGGACCAATGGGGGCATTGGACCCGGTTCATGAGCCCCGGGGGCCAGCCGGGCCACGTGGGCCATTGGTCCCGGTTCGTCTGGACCTTTTGGTCCCGGTTGGAGGGACGAACCGGGACCAATGTGCCTTGGTCCTGGCCCGCCACCATTGGTCCCGGCTGGTGGCCTGAACCGGGACCAAAGGCTTCCCTTTAGTCCCGGTTCAAGCCACGAACCGGGACCAATTAATTGCCTATATATACCCCTCGCCCACGAGCCGAGCACTCTCACTGCTTTGTTTTTCGTGGCCGGCGAGGTGAGAGCTTTGTGGTGCTCTAGCTCACCTCCTATGCACACGAGGTGTTCGATGGAATGCCCGAGGCACACTACTTAAGCTTTCTCCTCTCCAAGCTCGACCTCCAAGCTCCATTTTCCTCAATATTTGTCTAGGTTTAGCGGTCCGTCACGTCCCGTCCCCATCTTCACCACCGTCGATCGCCCGAGCCGATCTCGTCGCCGGCACCACCATGGTGAGCCTCTTGTTCTTATCTTCTTTCTGAAAGGAAAAAAATTCTTACTTGTATGTTTATATAGATACTTGTATAATTTTCTTACTTTTATTATTGCATCTTATATAGTGCGATGGTTTTGGTATCCGCCACCGTCGGTCCTCGTCCTGTCTATGATTCGGATGTGGTATATATTATCTTTTCATAACTATTGTTTCATCTATTGTTTATGACAATTATGCCGACCAACGTGACATAGATTTTATTTATCTAGGAGGTTGTTGAACCGGAAATTCCAACCGACCCTATTGTCGAGAGGTTAAATTTAGTTGAAGAAGAAAACAATTTCTTGAAGGAAAAAAAATAGAAAAATTAAGGAGGCGAAGATGATATTGGAGTTGCATGTTGCGGATGTCGTGGATGATCACAAGATCAAGATGGATGCAATGCGCTTGAAGATTAGAAAGATTAGAAAATATGCCATTCATACCGAGGCTTGGTATCATTATGCCGTTGGATCAGTTGTTACATTGGTTGCGATTATGATCGCATTTGTTTTCGCATTGAAATGTTTTACTTAGTTTCAATGTATGGTTTAATTAATTTAGATGCTCTACAGAGCTTTATGTTGTTAGATGAGAACTATGTATGTACTTTGGTTTTAATGTGATGATGAACTTCTATTAATTTGGTCACTTAATTATCTATTCATGATGTTCTGTAATGAATTTTGACACACTTAATTATATATAATGCACGCAGATGAACCGGCAATGGATGTACGGTTCAAGACACACCTCCGAGTACATTAAGGGCGTGCATGAATTTCTCGAAGTGGCTGAGGCAAACAAGCAGAATGGTTTTATGTGTTGTCCATGCCCTATATGTGGGAATACGAAGTCTTACTCTGACCGGAAAATCCTTCACACCCACCTGCTTTACAAGGGTTTCATGCCACACTATAATGTTTGGACGAGGCACGGAGAAATAGGGGTTATGATGGAAGACGGCGAAGAAGAAAAGTATGATGACAACTATGTGCCCCCTGAATATGGTGATGCTACTGAAGATCAAGAGGAACCAGACGAGGTGCACGATGATGCTGCAACAGGCGAAGCTGCTGAAGATCGAGAGGAACCAGACGATGTGTCCGATGATGATGATCTCCGCCGGGTCATTGTCGATGCAAGGACGCAATGCGAAAGTCAAAAGGAGAAGCTGAAGTTCGATCGCATGTTAGAGGACCACAAAAAAGGGTTGTACCGCAATTGCGAAGATGGCAACACAAAGCTTGGTACCGTACTGGATATCTGCAGTGGAAGGCAGAGAATGCTGTGCCTGACAAAGGATTTGAGAAGCTAATAAAAATATTGAAGAAGAAGCTTCCAAAGGATAACGAATTGCCCGGCAGTACATACACAGCAAAGAAGGTCGTATGCCCTCTAGGATTGGAGGTGCAGAAGATACATGCATGCCCTAATGACTGCATCCTCTACCACGGTGCGTACAAGGATCTGAACGCATGCCCGGTATGCGGTGCATTACGGTATAAGATCAGACGAGATGACCCTGGTGATGTTGACGGCGAGCCCCCTAGGAAGAGGGTTCCTGCGAAGGTGATGTGGTATGCTCCTATAATACCACGGTTGAAATGTCTGTTCAGAAACGGAGAGCATGCCAAGTTGATGCGATGGCACAGTGAGGACCGTGAGAAAGACGGGAAGTTGAGAGCACCCGCTGACGGGTCACAGTGGAGAAAAATCGAGACAAAGTACTGGGATGAGTTTGCAAGTGACCCAAGGAACGTATGATTTGCTTTAAGTGCGGATGGCATTAATCCTTTCCGGGAGCAAAGCAGCAATCACAGCACCTGGCCCGTGACTCTATGTATGTATAACCTTCCTCCTTGGATGTGCATGAAGCGGAAGTTCATTATGATGTCAGTTCTCATCCAAGGCCCTAAGCAACCCGGTAACGACATTGATGTGTACCTAAGGCCATTAGTTGAAGAACTTTTACAGCTGTGGAATGGAAACGATGTACGTACGTGGGATGAGCACAAACAGGAGGAATTTCACCTAAAGGAGTTGCTGTTCGTGACCATCAACGATTGGCCCGCTCTCAGTAACCTTTCAGGACAGACAAACAAGGGATACCACGCATGCACGCACTGTTTACTTGACACCGATAGTATATACCTGGGAAGCTGCAGGAAGAATGTGTACCTGGGTCATCGTCGATTTCTTCCGACCAACCATCAATGTCGAAAGAAAGGCAAGCATTTCAAAGGCGAGGCAGATCACCGGAGGAATCCCGCCATGCGTACCGGTGATCACGTACTTGCTATGGTCAATGATTTACACGTAATCTTTGGAAAGGGTCCCGGCGGACTAGCTGTTCCGAGTGATGCTGGGGGACACGCACCCATGTGGAAGAAGAAATCTATATTTTGGGACCTACCCTACTGGAAAGACCTAGAGGTCCGCTCTTCGATCGACGTGATGCACGTGACGAAGAACCTTTGCATGAACCTGTCAGGCTTCTTGGGCATGTATGGGAAGACAAAAGATACAGCTGAGGCACGGGAGGACCTGCAACGTTCGCACGAAAAAGATGGCATGCCTCCAAAGCAGTATGAAGGTCCTGCCAGCTATGCTCTTACCAAAGAAGAGAAGGAAATCTTCTTTGAATGCCTGCTTAGTACGAAGGTCCCGACTGGCTTCTCGTCGAATATAAAAGGAATAATAAATATGTCAGAGAAAAAGTTTTAGAACCTAAAGTCTCATGACTGCCACGTGATTATGACGCAACTGCTTCCGGTTGCATTGAGGGGGCTTCTACCGGAAAACGTCTGATTAGCCATTGTGAAGCTATGTGCATTCCTCAATGCAATCTCTCAAAAGGTGATCGATCCAGAAATCATACCAAGGCTAAGGAGTGATGTGGTGCAATGTCTTGTTAGTTTAGAGCTGGTGTTCCCACCATCCTTCTTCAATATCATGACGCACGTCCTAGTTCATCTAGTTGATGAGATTGTCATTCTAGGCCCCGTAATTCTACACAATATGTACCCCTTTGAGAGGTTCATGGGAGTCCTAAAGAAATATGTCCGTAACCGCGCTAGGCCAGAAGGAAGCATCTCCATGGGCCATCAAACAGAGGATGTCATCGGGTTTTATGTTGACTTCATTCCTGGCCTTAAGAAGATAGGTCTCCCTCAATCGCGGTATGAGGGGAGACTGACTGGAAAAGGCACGCTTGGAAGGGACTCAATAATATGCAGGGATGGATATTCTTGGTCTCAAGCACGCTACACAGTTCTACAGAACTCTACCTTGGTGACCCCGTATGTCGATGAACACAAGAACAGTCTGCGCTCCAAACACCCGGAGCAGTGCGATGACTGGATTACATGTGAATACATCAGGACTTTCAGCAGTTGGTTGGAAGCACGTCTCAGAGGTGACAACACTGTTTGTGATGAGCTGTACTTATTGTCCAGGGGACCATCTTCGATTGTTACGATTTGGAAAGGATACGAGATAAATGGGAATACATTTTACACGATTGACCAAGATCAAAAGAGCACCAACCAAAACAGCGGTGTCCGCTTTGATGCAACAACCGAGAGGGGAAAGGACACATATTATGGTTACATAGTGGACATATGGGAACTTGACTACGGACATGATTTTAAGGTCCCTTTGTTTAAGTGAAAATGGGTCAATCTATCAGGAGGCGGGGTACAGGTAGACCCATAGTACAGAATGGCAACAGTGGATCTGAAAAATCTTGGGTACACTGACAAACCGTTCGTCCTAGCCAATGATGTGGCACAGGTTATCTATGTGAAGGACATGTCTACCAGACCGAGAAAAAGAAAAGATAAGGAAGCGAATACATCATACGATGAGCCAAAGCGCCACATAGTTCTTTCAGGAAAAAGGGACATCGTGAGTGGAGGGCAAGACAGACATATCTGAAGATTATGAAAAGTTTCATGAAATTCCTCCCTTCAAAGTCAAGGCTGACCCCAGCATCCTGATAAGTGATGAAGATTATCCATGGTTACAGCGCAATAAGCAAATGACACAAGCGAAGAAAAAGTGAAGACTTTCTCCCACAACTATTATGATGATACCATGCCAACTTTGTAACACACGAGTATGATACCATTGTCCGTTTTGTACATGCACATGCTATGTGGGTGAATTTATGATACCATGCCAACTTTCAACTTTTTCATAGTTCATTTGAAATGCTTTAATGTCTTATGGTTCGGCCCTCGTAATAATTAAAAATAGCAACAATAAGTATTTTGTTGTAAGTAGAAACAAAATAAAATAAATAAAGCAAGAAAGAAAACAAAAAAACAAAACAGTGTTTTCAAATTTGAAAACTAATGGCACTAACAGAAAGTTTATAATTTTTCTAAAACTAAAAGCAAAAAGAATTAAAAAATACAGCAAAAAACAAAAGAAAATAAATAATGTAGAAAACAAAACAAAAAAACAATTAAAAATAGCAACAATAAGTATTTTGTTGTAAGTACAAACAAAATAAAAGAAATAAAGTAAGAAAGGAAACAAAAAACAAAAAAAGTGTTTTCAAATTTGAAAACTAATGGCACTAACAGAAAGTTTATAATTTTTCCAAAACTAAAAGCAAAAAGAATTAAAAAATAAAGCAAAAAACAAAAGAAAATAAATAATGCAGAAAAACAAAACAAAAAACTAGAAAATAATTAAAAATAGCAACAATAAGTATTTTGTTGTAAGTAGAAACAAAATAAAATAAATAAAGCAAGAAAGAAAACAAAAAAATGCCTCCTACTGGGCCCCCACGGCGTGAATACGACTAGAAACCCTACCATGGGCCAGGATTCAGGCCCGCAGTAGGCCCAGTAGGCCCATCAGACAAAGCAGTAGCAAATAGGCCCGCAAGCCTAAGGTGGAGAGGAGCTCGAGAGGGGTGCGGCAGTGGGGCTTATAAACCACTGCACGCCCCTCTCAACTAGCGAGGTGGGACTAAACTTTGGCCCCGACGCTGGCAGCACAGGGTCCTTTGGTACCGGTTCGTGGCATCAACCGGTACCAATGCCCACCCTTTAGTCCCGGTTGGTGCTTCCAACTGGGACCAAAGGTCGCCGCTTCCTGCCCGTTGGGCTGCTGAAAAGAGGCCTTTGGTCCCGGTTGGTGGTACCAACCGGGACTAAAGGGGGCATTAGTCCCGGTTGGAGTCACGAACCGGGACCAATGCCCTTGCTATATATACAGCACTTAGGAAAATTTGACGAACACATCGCCAGTTGCCGCCCGACGACGCCGAGCTCATCGACGCCGCCAGGCTGCCCAGATCGACGCCGTCCGCTGCCCCGACGCCGCCCGCCGCCCAGACGCCGTCCGCGCACCACCCCAACACCGTCCGGGCGCCCTCGACGCCGCCCCCCGCCCAGACGCCGTACGCGTGCCGCCCCGACGCTGTCTGTGCCCCCCCCCGTTGTCGCCCCTGCCCCGTCGCCGCCAGGCGCTGCCCCGATGCCGCCCGCCGGCTGCCCGACACCGCCCGCCGGCCACGCCCCTGCCCCGGCCTGTCGTACGTGGTCGTCGCCGACGCCCTCGCCGTCGCCCTCGCCGGCCGCCCCCGTTGTGAGCCGCCGCCGTCGAGGCTCTGTGTTCAGTGCCTTTTTTTCATACATACATGTGTATTTTTTTGTTCATTGCATTTTTTTCATATATATAATTAATGTATATATGTATGTGGTAGCTATATGATGAATGGATGTGGCTATATGAATGTATGAATATAATGTTCATAGCATTTTTTTGTTTATATATGTTTTTTCATATATGTATTAATTTTTTATTTAGGTTGTTAGTAGATATCGATTTTAGGTTAGTGCATTTTAATTAGGTTAGTGTAGAGCAAAAAGTAAAATAAGGAAAAGGAAGAAAAGAGGAAGAAGGAAAAGGAAGAAGAAGAAGAAAAAGAATGAGAGGAAAAAGGAAAATAAGAAGAGGAAGAAAAGAGAAGAAGAGGAGAGGAAAATAAGAGGAGAAATAAATAAGAAGAAGAAAAAAGAAGAAAAAGAAGAGGAGAAGAAGAAAAAATAGAAAAAAAATTCTATTTTTTCTTCTTGTCCTCTATTCCTTTCTTCTTCTACTTCCTTCTCTTCCTTCTTCCTCTTTTCTTCCTTTTCCTTAATTATTTTCCTTTCTCGAGGGAGAAGAAGAAAAAGAAGAGGAGAAGAAGAAAGAAAGGAATAGAGGAGAAACAAATAAGAAGAACAAAAAAGAAGAAAAGGAAGAGGAGAAGAAGAAAGGAATAGAGGAGAAGAAGAAAAAATAGAAAAATTCTATTTTTTCTTCTCCTCCTCTTTTTTTTCTTCTTTTTTTGCTTCGATCTTCTCCTCTATTCCTTTCTTATTCTCCTCTTTTTATCTCTTCTTCGTTTTCTTATGTTTTATCGGGTCTGTCGCCGTCAGGCTACTCGCCTTCGCCCTCGCCGCCCCCTCGAGATAACTTCGACATGAGGGGCGGTCGATATATATACCCCCTCTCGACCGTGATAACCTATACAACGGCAGCACCCCCCTCGGCCCTCTCGCTCGACCAAAACTCTCGAGGCCACCCAAATTTACCTAGTTAAAAGAGCGTTGTCATCGAGGCCACCCCAAACCCTTGAAGCGTTGTGTCGAGGCGATCCCAAACCCTAGAGAAGCAGCGTCGAGGCCACTAACATGATTCCTTATTGTGATTAGCTAGCTAGTTCTACATTTGCCACTAATATATATCCATCTGTACCATGTTTTTGAATAATAATTGACATGTTATAAATATTTGCAGAAACTATGGAGCACTACCGAGACGAAGCAACAGAAGCGATGATTGGGGGAGATGATCGCAGAAGGAACTGATGTTGTTGCGACATTTTTCATCGACGTCGTTGGTGAGGAAGGACTGGGTGAAGAAGAGGGCTATGTTCATGATGGCTCCGGCCCATTAATGCCGGTACAAGAAGAGGGCTATGTTCATGATGGCTCTGGTGATGACCCAATGGAGGTACAAAAAGGAGACCGTGCTGACTGCTCCAGTGACCGAACCGAGTCCGGCCAGGTATATATATATATATATTAGTTAAGCCCGTGCTGACTACTTAATTGATGCATTCATTGTTTTGGTATATGTACACATATTAATTACTCTCGTCTTTCTTCCTTTTAATTTCTAGCCCTCCAGATCGAGCACAACTTCGGTAAGGAGACGAGGCCCGAAGAAAAAGTTGAGCTCGGATGAAAGGTTTGAGATCATAGAAATTGTGCCCGACGGCGAACCGATTGAACCCATCTGGACAAAGAATACATTTTCTGCTTAGTGCGGGGTTCTTGTTAGGGACAAGATCCCGATCAGCATCCAACAATGGTATAAGCCTAAGGACGACCCTGAGGTGTCTTATGTCAATGATATGCAGAAAGAAGATCTTTGGACTCAGCTGAAGGCAAATTTCACCCTACCGCCAGAGGAGGATCCGGAGAAGCCAGTTAAAGAGCAATTAATCAAGTCTTGTGCTCTTAAGAAGATGGCAACCCTATTCAGGAGGTGGAGGAAAGAGTTGAACCATTTTGTCGAAAAAAAAGACACCAGAATTCATCGGCAAATATGAGAAGATCAAAGATCACTGGCCCGCATTTGTGGCCCACAAGACATTGGAAAAGAGTAAGAAGATGTCGACGATGAACAAGCAAAATGCTGCCAAGAAGAAGCTTCACCATCGCACGGGGAAGGTGGCTACCTCAAAGCCCGGACTAAGTGGTCCAAGGCTGAGAATGATCTGCTTGAAAAAGGGATCGAACCAGAGATAATGAGATGGCCAGACCATTGCCGGACTTGGTTCTTCGGGGCTGGCGGAACCTTGGACCCTGTATCAGGGATGTGCCGTTGGACGAACGAGCAACTGGAAATACCAGTCAAGAACCTTCGACACTATATCAATGCAGCGCAGAAAGGGACATTCGTACCAGACAGGGAGAAGGACAAGCTCACAATGGCCCTCGGGAATCCTGAGCACCCTGGACGGACACGAGGTACGCCAGGCTCGATTCCGTGGAAGGTTGGTTTTTCGGACGCAGGGGGTTACAAAACCCACGAGAGTAGGAAGAAACTGGAGCAGGGCCAACTGCATGCGCTGCACGAATGGGTAATGGGGCTAGGGGAACGAGAAGAGGAACGAGAAGCAGCAGATCGTAGCAAACGACATGCCGAAGCTTCCCCCAAAGCTACTCCGCCATCTCAGCGGAGAAGCAGCGTGGCTTCCACCGAGCTGCTTCAGCCGAAGCATGTCTTGACGGCTCCTGCCAGCTATCCCATGGATGCTATCACGGAGTCTCAACATTGCCACATTATGGCGCGATGGATGAATTTGAAGGTCAAGGCGGCTGTTGGCTCTGTTTATCCTAGTGGATCCGGAGCAACTTATCACTGCCGGCCGATTCCAGAAGGATATGCTAAGGTGATGGTGGATGAAATAACGGAGGGATTTGAGGACCTCGTGCTTGACCACCCTACCGGTGAAGGGGAGACTAGGCTGGGTTCTGCTCTGAAGACTCCATGCCTATGGCGGAAGGAGCTCATCAACCTTCCGAATTGGACACCTCCGCCTCCTCCTCCTCCTCCGGCGAGTCAGGGCACTCCGCCTCCTCCACCACCTCCTCCTCCGGCGAGTGACAATCAGGGCACGCGTGGCGGCACTCCGCCTCCTTCTTCGGCGCGTGGCAACACTCCGCCTCCTTCTCCGCCTGCGCCGGCGCTCCCGAGTAGCCAGCAGCCTCCTCCTTCTCCGCCTCGCCAGCAAGGGCGGAAGAGACCCGCCGCCGCCCCGGCTGCTCCGGCGCGTCGTTCTCCTTCTCCTCCGCCTCGTAAGAAAGCACGAAAGAAGACAGACGCCGCAGCCGCTCCGTCTGCTTCGGCGTCTAGCAGCACAACCAGATGCGGGAGGCAATACAGATACGGTCCACCTCTCAAGCCTCTAGAGAAGTTACCATACGAGAGGACCGAGGAGGAAAACGATACGATTGTGCGGACCCACATGAAGGAGTTCTTTGAAGGGGTGAAAGCAAAGAGACATACACCTCCGTAGGAGAAGGTAGATCCGGTGAAAGAAAAGCGCACTATCGATGCCCTGAGGAAACCACCAAAGTCTCCGCCGAGAACCAACTATGAGCGCATTACTGAACAGACATATCTCCAAGCCTAGCGGTCGGGAACTACTGTCAGTGCTAAAAGGTCAAAAGAACGAGCAAAGGGGAAAAAAATTGCCCAGCTCGGCGAACAAGCACAATAATCATGCCCCCCGCTCAATGTGTCTAATGCTCCGGGGACGGTGGCCGGTTATGGCAATCTTGCAGATTACCTACCTGACGATCAACTTCCTGATTTCTTGGAGGTGGACGAACACAGATACGAGTATGGGAAGCCTCTCGTCAAAGATGAAAAATCTCTGACAACAATGATGCGAAGATTCCATAATTGGTAGATGGAAACCTGCAGAGAGTCTAGGGGTATGAATGCTTTGTATCTAAATATTAAAGAGGAGCACGACCTCGTTGCAAATGATCTGTTAACTGTTCCATTTGATGAGTTCTTTGCGTTCTTCAATCAAAAGGCCCTCGATAAACTAATGGTCTTTTGCTACTGTTTGTAAGTACTATTTCTGTCATTAAGTCTCTATATATAGCTCGGCTCTTTCATTTCATGTATTTATAATTAATTATCCTCAATATATTATGCAGATTGAAGATCGTCGAGTGCAAAAAACAAGAAATTTATGATATTGGGTTCATTAACACAAATATCATAGATGAATTTCTGGTTAAAAAGGACGTCAAAGAGGCCGAGGACAACGTGCTACAATCGTTGATCAAAAATCAAAACAAAGATACCATACTCTTTCCTTACAACGGCAAGTGAGTGTTACTGTCGTGTGCATATTCGGTTTCCCTTATTACTCGAGCGAGGTTATAGTAATGTAGTTGATGAGTTATGCATGCGTGCGCAGGTACCACTATATTCTTCTGGAGATTAAGCTTGAGCGTGGACTAGTAACCGTCTTAGACTCGAGACGGAAAGATCCCAAAACCTATGCGGACATGACTGAAATGCTCAGCAAGTAAGTTCAATCGATCATTATCGCACCATATCGGCAACTTTTTGTTCATTTCCTGATATCTCAAGTAATAATAATTATTTTCTTTGTCTTGCAGGGTTTGGAAACAGTTCACCGCACAAGCTCCGGGACTGCCGAAGGAGCTGCGATATACATACCCGAAAGTAAGTACTACTGGCTAGCTAGTTGCGCACATCTCCCGTTGATTCTATAGCTATACTTTCATCAATGCCATTTATAATGCTTCATTATCAGTTTGATTGACCTCTATTTCTCGTAAAGTGCTTGTGGCAGGAAGAAGGGAATGATTTCTGTGGATACTATGTGTGCGAGTTCATCCACAACAAGACTTTGAAAAACAAGCGGGGCTACTCTCAAAGACAATATGAAGTGCGTAAGCAATAATATTCACAATTTCATTTTATTACACCATCATTTCTGTTGAGTTTCATTCATATATATGTATTAATTAACCCCCTTCTTCAAATTAGACGTGGCAGATGCGGAATGAACTCCAAGAACCAGATCGCATGAAAGCAATTCAAGAGGAATTGGCGGGATTTTTTCTTGACCACGTCATCAATAAAGCCGGAGAATACCATGTGGAAATTGATTTCATTTGCTAGGGGATTGTAATTAAGAGATCTTATACATATTGTACATGTATGTAGCCAGTAGCGTCAGATACATGATATACGAAAACTTGTTGTTCGACCAATCTCTCGGAGAAGGAGAGGTCGATCGATCACTTCTCTCGGTATGCATGACGAACTTCTGTACTCAATGGTTCTCTCGATCGCTTATGTATATATAGTACGTAGCGTCGACCAAGCACGGACATAAGAGAGGACACTTCTCTCTATTAATTAGCTAGCTAACACAATATATGAAACACCTAAATTAACCCCCCAAAACCCCCAACCCCCCCCCCCCTCCTTTCAAAAAAAAAACAAAAACCCCAGCCACTGGAAGGCTGACGCGTGGATGCCTTTTGGTCCCGGTTGGTACCACCAACCGGGACCAAAGGCCCCCTGACTGGCCTCGGCGCACGGGGCCACGTGGAGGCACATTGGTCCCGGTTCGTGTTTGAACCGGGACTAATGGGTGGAGGTATTAGGAACGACCCATTAGTCCCGGTTCATGAACCGGGACTAAAGGCCCTTACGAACCGGGACTATTAGGTGTTTTTCTACTAGTGTTATGTGATCTTGCTGTGAAAAACAGAAACTTTAGCACTCACGAGATTAGCTGCCATTTTTTACTGGAGAGTGCTTTTAGGTTGATTCTTTTTGCAGGTGATTAATAGACAAATGACTCAGGTCCACCAATTTATTTAATAATTTTTGGGGTTCCAGAAGTATACGTTTGATACAGATCACCACAGACTGTTCTGTTTTTGACAGATTCTGTTTTCATTGTGTTGTTTGCTTATTTTGATGAATCTATGGCTAGTATTAAGTGGTATGAACCGTAGAGAAGTTAGAATACAGTAGATATTACACCAATATGAATAAATAATGAGTTCATTACAGTACCTAAGTGGTGGTTTTATTTTCTTATACTAACGAAGCTTACGAGTTTTGTTTTGAGTTTTGTGTGGTTGAAGTTTTCAAGTTTTGGGTAAAGATTCGATGGACTATAGAATAAGGAGTGGCAAGAGCCTAAGCTTGGGGATGCCCAAGGCACCCCAAGGTAATATCCAAGGACAACCAAGGGCCTAAGCTTGGGGATGCCCCGGAAGGCATTCCCTCTTTCGTATTCGTTCATCGGTAACTTTACTTGGAGCTATATTTTTATTCGCCACATGATATGTGTTTGGCTTGGAGCGTTATTTTATTTTGTTAGTTTTTGCTTGCTGTTAGTTACTCCCTCCGTTCGGAATTACTTGTCGCGAAAATGGATGTATCTAGATGTATTTTAGTTCTAGATACATCCATTTTCAAGACAAATAATTCCGAACGGAGGGATTAAAATAATGTTTTGCATCTTTAGTTTCAATAAAAGAGTCAAGGATAGCCTTTGCCATGCTTATTTTGCTAGTTTGCATGTTGCTGTTTGAAAACAGAAAGTTTACCGCTGTTGCAAAAATTCCCTAGAAAAGTCAGAGAATGGTATAATGTTGAATCTTTTTGCATATTGAGCTCTGATAAATTTCTTACAGTGGGAATTTTAGTTCATAATTTTTGGAGTCAGGGAAGTATTGTTACTCTTGCATTCTTTACAGACTGTACTGTTTTGGCAGATTGCTGTTATAGTTGCATTGTTTGCATATGTTTGCTTGTTTAATGATTCTATTTGAGGATAGGAGTATTAAATATTCTGAGGCATTTAGTATTCAATGTTGAATAATAATATTAGTTATTTGTTACAGTAGAAGATGATAAGGTTTTGCATTGGCTTATACTAACCTATCTCACGAGTTCTTGTTGAGTTTGTTGTGAATGAAGCTTTTGATAGAAAGAGAAACCATGGTAAGAGAGGAATTAAGGAGACACAAAAGCTCAAGCTTGGGGATGCCCAAGGCACCCCAAGATAATATTTCAAGAAGTCTCAAGCATCTAAGCTTGGGGATGCCCCGGTAGGCATCCCACCTTTCTTCTTCAACCAGTAACGGTTAGTATCGGTTGAGCCTAAGTTTTTGCTTCTTCACATGAGTTGTGCTATCCTTGCATTGTAGTTTCCTTTAGCTTTGCTTGCTGTTTGAATAAAGTATCAAGATCTGAAATTATTAAATGGGAGAGTCTTCACATAGTTTCATAATTATTCGTCTACTCATTGATCTTCACTTATATCTTTCAGAGTAGTTTTTGTTTTTGCTCTAGTACTTCACTTATATCTTTTAGAGAACGGTGGTGGATTTGTTTTAAAGAAACTATTGATCTCTCATGCTTCACTTAGATTATTTTGAGAGTTGTTAATAGCATGGTGATTTGCTTAAAGATAATATACTTGGTATTCAAGATATGTGAAACTTTCTTTTCAGTGCGTTGAATACTAAGATAAGTTTGATGCTTGATAATTGTTTTGATATATGGAGGTGATAATATCAAAGCAATGCTATTTGGGGTGATTATGAATTTAAAGAATGCTTGTGTTGAAGTTTGTGATTCCCGTAGCATGCACGTATGGTGAACCGCTTTGTGATGAAGTCGGAGCACAATTTTATTTATTGATTGTCTTCCTTATGAGTGGCAGTCGGGGACGAGCGATGGTCTATTCCTACCAATCTATCCCCCTAGGAGTATGCATTTAGTGCTTTGGTTTTTGATGACTTCTAAATTTTTGCAACAAGTGCATGAGTTCTTTTGATTAATGTTGAGTCCATGGATTATACACACTCTCACCCTTCCACCATTGCTAGCATCTTTAATACTGCGCACTTTTCGTCGGTATCATACACCCACCATATACCTTCCTCAAAACAGCCACCATACCTACCTATCATGGCATTTCCATATCCATTCCGAGATATATTGCCATGCAACTTTCCACCGTTCCGTTCATATGACACACATTACTTTTGTCATATTGCTTTTTGCATGAACATGTAGTTGACATTGTATTTGTGGTAAAGCCACCGTTCATAATTCTTTCATACATGTCACTCTTGATTCATTGCATATCCCGGTACACCGCCGGAGGCATTCATATAGAGTCATATTTTGTTCTAAGTATCGAGTTGTAATTGTTGAGTTGTAAGAAAAATAAAAGTGTGATGATCATCATTATTAGAGCATTGTCCCAGTGAGGAAAGGATGATGGAGACTATGATTCCCCCATAAGTCGGGATGAGACTCCAGACGAAATAAAAAAAAGAGTGGCCATAAAAAAAGAAAAAAGAGAGAAAAGGCCCAAATAATAATAAAAAAATGAGAGAAAAAGAGAGAAGGGACAATGCTACTATCCTTTTTCTACACTTGTGCTTCAAAGTAGCACCATGATCTTCATGATAGAGAGTCTCATATGTTGTCACTTTCATATACTAGTGGGAATTTTTCATTATAGAACTTGGCTTGTATATTCCAATGATGGGCTTCCTCAAAAGTGTCCCAGGTCTTCGTGAGCAAGCAAGTTGGATGCACACCCACTTAGTTTCTTTTGTTGAGCTTTCATATACTTATAGCTCTAGTGCATCCGTTGCATGGCAACCCCTACTCACTCACATTGATATCTATTAATGGGCATCTCCATAGCCCATTGATACGCCTAGTTGATGTGAGACTATCTTCTCCTTTTTTGTCTTCTCCACAACCACCATTCTATTCCACCTATAGTGCTATGTCCATGGCTCATGCTCATGTATTGCGTGAAAGTTGAAAAAGTTTGAGATTACTAAAGTATGAAACAATTGCTTGGCTCGTCATTAGGGTTGTGCATGATTAAATACTTTGTGTGATGAAGATAGAGCATAGCCAGACTATATGATTTTGTAGGGATAACTTTCTTTGGCCATGCTATTTTGAGAAGACATGATTGCTTTAATTAGTATGCTTGAAGTATTATTATTTTTATGTCAATATGAACTTTTGTCTTAAATCTTTTGGATTTGAATATTCATACCACAATTAAGAAGATTTACATTGAAATTATGCCAAAGTATCACTCCGCATCAAAAATTCCTTTTTATCATTTACCTACTCGAGGACGAGCAGGAATTAAGCTTGGGGATGCTTGATACGTCTCCAACGTATCTATAATTTTTTATTGCTCCATGCTACTTTATCTACTGTTTTAGGCAATATTGGGCTTTATTATCCACTTTTATATTATTTTTGGGACTAACCTATTAACCGGAGGCCCAGCCCAGATTTGTTGTTTTATGCCTATTTCAGTGTTTCGAGGAAAAGGAATATCAGACGGAGTCAAAACGGAACGAAATCAACTAGAGAAGTTAATTTTGGAAGGAAACCCACCTGATGGACATGGAGTGCATGTCCGGGGAGTCCCGGGCTGCCCACGAGGGTGGGGGCGCCCCCCTGGGCGCGCCCCCTGCCTCGTGAGCACCCCGGAGGTCCACCGACGTACCCCTTGCACCCATATATACCTACGTACCCTAAAACTTCCAGAACATAAGATAGATCGGGAGTTCCGCCGCCGCAAGCCTCTGATACCTATGTACCAGTAGCTATGTGTTTGATCTCTCTCTCTCGTGTTCTCTCTCGTGTTCCCTCTATGGCACAATCTTGATGTATCCCGAGCTTTGCTATTGTAGTTGGATCTTATCATGTTTCTCCCCCTCTACTCTCTTGTGATGAATTGAGTTTCCCCTTTGAAGTTATCTTATCGGATTGAGTCTTTTATGAGAACACTTGATGTATGTCTTGCCGTGATTATCTGTGGTGACAATGGGATATCATGTGCCACTTGATGTATGTTTTGGTGATCAACTTGCGGGTTTCGTGACATTGGGAACCTATGCATAGGGGTCGGCACACGTTCTTGACTCTCCGGTAGTAGCTTTGGGGCACTCTTTGAAGTACTTTTATGTTGGTTGGATAAATCTGAGATTGTGTGACGCATATCGTATAATCATGCCCACGGATACTTGAGGTGACAATGGAGTATCTAGGTGACATTAGGGTTTTGGTTGATTTGTGTCTTAAGGTGTTATTCTAGTATGAACTCTATGATGGATTGAGCGGAAAGAATAGATTTATGTTATTTTAGTACGAACTCTTGAATAGATAGAACAGAAAGGATAACTTTGAGGTGGTTTCGTACCCTACCATAATCTCTATGTTTGTTCTTCGCTATTAGTGGCTTTGGAGTGACTCTTTGTTGCATGTTGAGGGCTCGTTATATGATCTATCTATGTTATTATTGTTGAGAGAACTTGCACTAGTGAAAGTATGAACCCTAGGCCTTGTTTCCTATCATTGCAATACCGTTTACACTCACTTTTATCGCTCGTTACCTCGCTGTTTTTATTATTTCAGATTACAATTACCTTTATCTACTATCTATTTTGCACTTGTATCACCATCTCTTCGCTGAACTAGTGCACCTATACAATTTGCCATTGTATTGGGTGTGTTGGGGACACAAGAGACTCTTTGTTATTTGGTTGCAGGGTTGTTTGAGAGAGACCATCTTCATCCTACGCCTCCTACGGATTGATAAACCTTAGGTCATCCACTTGAGGGAAATTTGCTACTGTCCTACAAACCTGTGCACTTGCAGGCCCAACAACGTCTACAAGAAGAAGGTTGTGTAGTAGACATCACTGACATCAATCTGCCGAAGACTCCAACCGTGAGACACAGCCAATGCAAGAACCAGTCGAACGGTGGACGGCTTGACAACTGGACTGAACGTATCACCATAGTCAATGCCAAGCTGCTGGGTGAAACCACGAGCGACCAGTCGAGCCTTGTACTTATCAACAGAGCCATCTGGACGGTGCTTGGTCTTGAATATCCACTTGCTCCCAACAACATTGACGCCGCGCGGTCGGGGCACAAGAACCCAAGTCTTGTTGTGGTGAAGGGTAGCAAGCTCATCAATCATCGTTGTATGCCAGGCAGTCTCACGGAGAGCATCACGATGAGAGACAGGCACCGCATGGAACGCGCGACGACGGGGATCATATCGGATGGTCCCATCGGTAGGGACAAGGGCACGGCGAGTATGATCACGGGTGCGCGTGACCATGGTGTGTGCAAGAGCAGCCGAAGGTGTCGCGGTCGAGGGGGCAGGACTGCCCTCGACAGAAGGCGACGCGAGCTGTGGCGGCGATGATGGAGCATCATCCTCGATCACTCCAGCAGACGACGGCGTGTCAGCGCACGGCGAAGAAACCGCCGAGGAGCCGGGTGAAGCAGCCGACGGGGTCGAAGATGGGCCGGTCGGTCCGAGCGACGCGGTAGCCGACGGGCCAGTTGGGCCGGGCGGCGCGCAACCAAAGGGCCAGGGGACGTGCATGTCCCATGCACGTCGGGCGCTAGGGAGAGCAGCGCACCGGCCACGTGGGGGCGGCGGGCAGGAGGCGTGCATGCGCCATGCACCGCGTTTGTCGGAGATGGAGCCGCCGAAGGTTCCCGCATAGGAGCAACATGGCCTGAAACGAGTGTGTCAGTAGACAAATAGGACAAGCTATATTTGCGCACATGGTCACCCGTAGCTGGTTCATTGGCAGGAAAAGAGAAAACATCTGCCAAAGAGGAGACATCGACAGTGACCCCAGGGGTGGCATAAGGGAAAACAGACTCGTCGAAAACAACATCACAAGATATGTAGATACGTCCCGTGAAACGATCCCAAGAAAACACACACGGTGGAACGGAAGGCAAGATTGTGTGCATTATATTTGCGCAAACTGGGCCAGCAAGCGCACCCAAAAGTGCGAAGAAACTTGTAATCGGGTTGCACCTTAAGGAGACGATAGATGGGTGGATCTTGTTAAGGAATAGGTGTGGGCATGCGGTTAATGAGGTAGCACGCAGTAAGAAATGCTTCATCCGAAAAACGCAATGGGAGAGAAGAATGAGAGAGCAAGGCAAGACCTGTTTCAACAAGATGACGGTGTTTGCGTTCAGCAATCCCATTTTGCTGAGAGGTGTGCGGGCAAGACACACGATGAGAGATCCTAGTGCGTTGAAAATATCGGTGTAGTCTGTGGTACTCGCCACCCCAGTCCGACTGAACGGCTATGATTTTAGTGTGGAGAAGACTCTCAACATGAGCCTGAAAAGCATAAAACACTCGCTCGACGTCAGACTTGTGCTTGAGGAGATAAATCCAAGAGAAGCGTGAATAATCGTCAACAAAGGTCACATAATACTTATAACCTCCAGAAGAGGCAATAGCAGGCCCCAAACATCAGAATGAATTAACTCAAGAGGCATAGTGGAAACATGATGAGATAAATTATATGGCAATTGTCGACTCTTAGCACACTGACAAGCATCACACACTGAAGCTTGACGTTGAGAAGAACACACTAAATCATTATTCCTAACAATGGTTTGAACAATATTATTCGAAGGATGACCGAGACGCTGGTGCCACTGGGACGGGGTGGTCTTGACGCTGAGAGACGCTTGGCGGGTGGAGTATAACGACGCGCGACTAAACGGGATGGGGTAGAGTCCGCCATGACATCTACCGTGAAGAAGGATTTTCTTCGTGGCCGTGTCCTTAACAAGGAAAAAGAAACGGTGAAATTCCACAAAACATCATTGTCAAGGACAAGACGGTAAACGGATAGGAGATGTTGATGAATATGTGGTAGATGAAGAATATTGCGTAAACGAAGGGATGAACCGGGTATAGTGGAATGACCAATATGTGAAATAGACAAACCCGCACCGTTTGCCACTTGCACTTGATCCTTCCCGCCGTAGCACTCGTGGAAGTGCAGACGATCAAGATCATTCGTCAGGTGGTCCATCGCACCGGTGTCCAGAATCCAGTGCGGCGGCTCATGGGAGGAGGATGTGGACGTGGAGTTGGCGGCGCGGTGGTCATGATCATAGCGGTTGCGACAGTCGCCGGCCTCATGACCCCAATTCTTGCATATCTGGCACCGGGGACGCCAGCGGCGGTTGTGACCCCCCCCCCCCCCTCGTTGCCACCTCTGTTTCCTCCTCCATTGCGGCTATTGCCGCCGTTGTTGTTACGACCAGGGGCGTTGCCTTGGCTGTTGCCATAGCCGCCCGAGCTGGGCGGGAGGGAACTGGCAAAGGGGCGGCCGCCGCTCGGGCGGCCAGAATCGGAGGCTCGGCCGGAAGTGTTGTTGTAGACCGGCCGAGACATGGCGTTGGCGGAGGACTACCAATCCTTGTGCTTGGACTGCTGCTGCTGGAGGGCCTCATAGTGGAGAATGCTGGAGTAGAACGCGGGGAACGTGATTGGCACGCCCGCGAAGTTCATGGAGGTGGCGATGGGGTTGAACGCCGAGCCGAGCCCGGTCAGCATGTAGTCGATGATCTCATCATCGCGAAGAGGAGAGCCGGCGGCGGCCATCGAGTAAGCGAGGGCCTTGACCTTCAGCATATACTCGCCGGCGGGACGATCTCCCTTGTGCAGTGCCTGAATCTGGCGCCGGAGGTTGCGCGCGCCGGCGCTGTTCTCGGCTGCGAACATGGTGTGCACGGCTGCCCAGGCGGCGGCGGCCGACCTGCAGCCAATGAGATGTGCGGAGATCTCCACGCTCATCGAACCGAGGAGATGCTCGAGAACCTTCTGATCCAGCGTCCACCATTGCTCGTAGTCGGGGTTGGACACGGTGCGGGCGGCCTCGCCGGTGCCTGTCGTCATGGTCGGCACCGGCGCGGTGGCCGAGCCGTCGAGGAAGCCGTGGAGGCGCACTCCGGCGAAGTTGGGGAGGCAAGAGCCCTCCAGAGCATGAAGTTGCTGCGGTCAAGCGAGACCGTGATGGGCGGAAGGACGGGTGTGGGAGCCGTCGCGGCGGGTGGGGCGATGACGGGGGCGATCGGGACGAGCGCGGAGAGGGTGGTGAGCGTGAGCGGAGAGGAGGGGGTCATCGTGGATGCCGGCGCGGTGGACATCGCGGCGGCCGTGAGGAGACTGCGGCGGCGGCGGCGGCGGGTGGAGGAGGAGAGGCGGCGGCGGCTAGGGTAGGGTAGGCTCTAATACCAAGTTTGAGAATAGGGTTTAGGGTTTTCCGTGGGGCAAAGCCTCTCCACGTCTTCCTTTATATAACAATCAGCATATACAATTACATACGTACAGGGTACGTGTACACGACACGCTAGACTTATCTTAACATGCTGATGATCAGGGTGGCCGCCGATTGATCGACCAGCGTCCAGATCAACTTGCATGAGGTCGTCGATGACGTACATGCATACACACCACAACAAGTGGTGCAGGAAGCTCACGCGAATCCTATTTGGCGCTGCAGGCGCCCGTTAATGTGTATTCTGCAAACGGGCCCCGCACTGGGTTGGCCCATCTCATCCTGGTTCATTTCGGTTTTGTAGACGCAAAAAAAGTAACGCCCCCGACGACATGTATAGAACCCCTGACCTCCCCATCGAGTTAAGCGGCAGATACCACCGCCCCACCCAGTTAGATCCGATGACCAACATCCTTTTACTTCTTTTCTTATTTCGTCTGTCCTTTTACCCTTTTTCTTTTATCGTTTTTCGTTTTTGTTTTCCTTTTTGTTTTTCTTTTCATTCTTCTTGCCTCGATGTTTTATTATAATTCTTGAACTTTTTCTTCAAATCGATGAACTATTTTTCAAAGTCACTGAACTTTTTTCAATTTCAATGAACTTTTTCAATTTCAATGAAATAATTTTTAATTTTTCATGAACTTTTTTCTAATTTAATGAACTTTTCTTAAATTTTGTTGAACTTTTTTTCCAAATTCAGTGAACTTTTTTAAATTCGATGAACTTTGTTTCAAGTAGATGAAATTTTTTCAAATTTGGATTTTTGTTGAAATACATGAACTTTTTTTTTCATTTTCTATGAACTATTTTTCAAAATTGATGAACTTATTTTCAAAATCCATGAACCTTTTCTAGACACGATTTTTTTTGTTTCCAAAAATTGATGCGATATAGTACATTGTTATGTGCAACAGTAGCGCCGCGACAATGTTATTTCTTTTGTCACGCTGTTTGTAACGACTCTCGGCCGGTTGCTCAAGTTATCAGCGAGCTTTGGACGTGGAGTGAACATCCTGAGTTCGAATCCTGTAGTATCCTCTTTTTTTGTGGGTTTTCGCGTACGACGCGTTTCGTGGGCCGGCCCACTTGCAGGGCACATGGACGCTGGTTCTCCTAGCCGGCGCTTAAGGCGCCGACTAGGATCTCCCGGAAGCTCAAGTCGTTGAGTCATGTAGGGTGCAGACGGTGGGCTACAGCGGCGCATGTGTAGGAGTCTCGTTTCACTCTTCGATCCGAAGGTTGGAGAAGTGTGTGTACATAACTGTGCGTGTGCATGCGACACCCCACCTAGGGACATGCCTAAGGAGCTGCAAGCATTAGTAGAAAAACGACTTTTAGTACCGGTTCGTAAGGACCTTTAGTACCGGTTCTGAAACCGGCACTAAAGAATGGGGACTAAAGGTCCCCCCTCCTTTAGTCCCGGTTCAACACGAACCGGGACCAAAGGCCCACCACGTGGCACAAGGTGCGCCGTGGTCTGGGGGACCTTTAGTCCCGGTTGGTAAGGATTTTTTTTTTAAAATAAAGCAAAAATAGCCCGCCCACTGGGCCGGCACGGCCTGCATACGATTAGAAACCCAATCTCTAGTTGCGCCAGGATGCAGGCCCGTACGGCCCAGTAGGCCCCACAGGGCAGAAGACTTGCAATAGGCCTACAAAGGCCTGCTTAGAAGGAGCTCGACACGGTAGCCGCGACGGGGCTTATAAACCGGTGCGAGCTCCTCTCAACTAGTGAGGTGGGACTAAACATTGTGCACTCCGGGTGACAGCGCACCACCTTTAGTACCGGTTGGTGGCTCCAACCGGTACTAAAGGCCACCACCTTTAATACCGGTTGGTGGCTCCAACCGGTATTAAAGACCCCCCTGGCCTTTAGTACGGGTTGGTGGCTCCAACCGGTACTAAAGACCCCCCTCCCCCCCCCCCCCCCCCCCTTTAGTACCAGTTGGAGCCACCAAGCCGTACAAAAGGCCACCACCTCTTTAGTACCGGTTCGTGGCACGAACCGGTACTAAAGGTTCACCATGAACCGGTACTAATGAGCGCCGCCCGCCTGGCCGTTGGGAACCGGCACTAATGGTCACATTAGTGCCGGTTTAATTGCAAACCGGGACTAATGAGTTTCACATTAGACCTTTTTTCTACTAGTGAATATATTCCCTCTGTAAACTAGTGATCTAAACGCTTTTATATTAGTTTACAGCGAAGGTACAACATCTGTGGGTATACGTGTGCTGTGCAAGGGGAGATACCAGTAATCTAGCTACAATGATATTCTGACAGCTGCCCATCGCCAGGCCACAGGCATGCAGCATGGATGGCAATGGAAATACATATCAAATAATTCTACACAACAAAAAACTGGGAGGGGAGAAAAAAGGGCCAGGTGTGTGTGTCTGATTGGTGCTAAATTATCCTTGTTTGACTTGAAGCTATAAATTACTATATTGAGATCTTGTAGTAGAGGCACGCAATGCATTTGCGAGAGAGAGAGAGAGAGAAGAGGCACACAATGCAACCCCACACACACCCACACCATATGTACTTGTGTGTCTTATACACATCTTATATCTTATATATCTCCGCTAACTTACTTATCTCAACATGTAGGCATGTCACATCACCATATAATTATGGATGAGATAAGACACACCTTAACATGCAACCATGCATGAAAAAGGACACACCACCACATGCAACCAAGCATGGGAAATACTTTTCATTCTACTAGCATAGATGGCCGTGCGTTGCAAACGGGAGAAAAAATTTAAGTTGGATTTAAATTAAGTGTGAATTGCTAGATCTCATTTATTTCACACTGTCACAAATTCTTTATGAATATGGATAGAGGAAGGGGATAATTATAAAAGAAATCTAGTGCATGCCTTATTTTTCCCGTTCTTTACTTGAGGAGGGGCTATTTAAAAAGTCTTAAATATGGTTTTTTTGAAACAAATTTAATATGGTTTTTTTAAATATGGTTAATCTCATTTGTTGTAACAGTGTAAAAATAATTTTATTGTCATCATGCCTACCAGAGTTTCATTTCACTCACCCGCAAAAAAAAGAGAGTTTCATTTCATTAAAAGAAAAAAAAGCTAGAACCAAGAATGGAGGGGGAAAAGTTATGGAACTTTTGGTCAAAACTGTTTTATTAACGTGCTTGATTTTCTGTTAAAAGTCGAACTAATAAGGCTATGTCTTCAAAATGAAATAAAAAAACATTGGATTTCCCAATGATTAATTTCTGCTTCTCACTTGCACAAATTACATAAAATAAAAAGACATCTCTCTCTTACATGATTTTGGAGGCCGCCTATTGATACTTGAAATAAATCATAAACATATAAAAAAAGATGAATTTCTTTTATAAAGAGGCGAGGTGGTAAAATTCAATTCGTAGATGAACCCTCACTTTCAGCAAAAGCATGTGCTGGTTCATTGGCTGCAGGCTTAGGTTTGAATCGTGAGATCGTGAGTTGGAGTCTCATACGAAGGAGCAACAACATCCGCCTGAAACGTTTTTGCGGTTGAACATTAGGCCCAACAGCTAGACGTGGGTAAAGGCCCAAGTGACGTGGCTGTGGACTTTACGAGCGTTTGCAGGCTAGTAGCTGGACCACGGGAGTAGACAGGTGCCACAGAAAAACGAAACGGTTTTCTTTAGGAGGTCCCCCAATAGTACCACCTTGCGTATATATACAACCTAAATATAAAATCACATAAGCGGGAGGAAACCAAGAATATCACCTTGCTTTGTTAGTAGCTACAGATATAGATTATTCTACTTATATTCAATAAACATTTTACAACTATACAAGTCATGTACTCCCTCTGTCCGGAAATACTTGTCATCAAAATGAATAAAAGGAGATGTATCTAGATGTATTTTAGTTCTAAATACATTCCTTTTTGTCCATTTTGATGACAAGTATTTTCGGACGGAGGGAGTATATTTTTAATTTTGGTTCACATGTTACTTGTCTATAAGTGATTATAGCCCACACAGTCAAATCTCATTGAAATATATTGCAATCAATTCCTGTGGCAAATTGTGGTGTGTCATCTAGTATGCTAGGAAATATTGAAGGCTGGAGGGTGGAAACTAAAGAAGAAATGACCATACAACGGCTGTGAAAAGTTATAAGGGACTAACATAAATCCAAAGAACTTCCTGAATGAAGCTAAGAACAAATGCCATCAAATGCTAACCACGATGAAAAGGTTGAGCTGACTCGTGTAGAGTAGCGTCAAAGTTAAGATGACTCATGTAGAGGAGCGGCAACAGCACCGCGTTGGCAGCTCGTTCTGGTTCCGTCAGCGGTCGTTTGGTGGTGCAGTGTCCTTGGTGTAACTTTTATTCATTTTTAGGATGGACCTTTTATAATAAACCCGAGTCCTCTTTAGAAAATAAAGATATTGTTGTAAAATAAACTCCACATGTTGGTCAAATATGATCTAACTCAAATATGAGAAAGTACACATCATGAGTTATCTCATGGAAAGGCCACCTCACCGAAAAGCCGGAAGCTTCACATCAAAGGAAAAGGAAAGTGTGACCCACCTTGCGTCAAACACATCATAACTAGTGGGCGGCCACCTACAAACCATCTGCCCCCGCCACCCTCCGATTCCCCACTCCCCACCCCCAAAACAAATCCCCTAAACAAAAATTTCAGTCACCGGTGGAATCATAGATGTGGCAGGACTTGTAGGCGGGGACGCCTCCTCTGACGGATCCTTCGGCTCGCTTCTTCCCCACCCGAGCATGATTTAGAAGGTTCGCGCCGCCCGTTGTCATCCCCCATCTCTCCTTGTAATTTCTTATGAACCTTCATAACATATGTTTACGACGACCCTCCCTCCCCCCAGGCCGCCGTCATGCACGCTTCAAAAGGTTTGCGTAGCCCGTCACCATCACCCTTCCCACCTTGCATTTTATGTTTAGGATGCCTTGTATTTTCTTATGAATCTTTATAATAGATCTAGGACTTCTTTTGGAAAAAAATATTGCCGCAAAAACATCAGCATTACGTCAAATTTACAAATTTTTAATATGAGAAAATATACATCATGAATTATTTCTCACTGAAATGTTGAGCCATTTCCACCTCATGGAAAGCCAAAAGCTTCGCAGCCAAGGGAGAGAAAAGGAAAACGAGGAGGAAAAGGCAAGTGTGATCCACCCGGCATCTAACCGATTTTTTTCTTTACTTTTCTTCTTTCCTTTGTTTTTTCACAGTTTTTTCTTTCCCAATTTTTATTGGTTTTCTTTCTCTCTCTCTTTTTGTTTAATTTTCTTTTTTCTTTATTTGTCCATTTTTAAAGGGGTTTATTTTTTAACACAAGTCTATTTTTCTTAGAGCACATTATACATTTTTAATGTATACATGAAATATTGTTTAGTTACATGTTGAACATTATTCAATTACATGATGTATATTTTTATTTTTTTGGGTACATGTTTTGAACACTTTCTGAATACAAAGTCAACATTTTTTCAACTAGACATTGAACTTTCTTTGCTGGTAATAAAATATTTCTAGAGCTACGCAGAGATTTTTTTACATTGGATGACTTTTTCAATGTCACACATTTTTACGAAACGTGAAAAAATTCTTCAAAGTGTCACATACATTTGTTAGTGGTACAAAAAATTCTTTGTCCTATACTGAATTGTTTTACATTGTATAAACATTTTTCAAAATTTTCACATTTTTTTTCTTGAGATGCAGAAAACATTTTCAAAATTTTCCAATCATCATCGACAAAGTCAAGCTGATAGATAAGTCCGTATTTGATGTCATGCGTGCGCGAGTTGTAAGGACGATCGCGAGCACGGCCTCTTTGTCCTAGTCGGAAACAAAGCAAAGGCAAAGTCAAGCTGACTCCTGTAGAGGAGCGGCAATAGCGCCGTCTCGGTGGCTCATTTCGATTGCCTCAGTGGTCGTTTGGTGGTGCAGTGTCCTCGATGTAACGTTTATTCTTTTTTAGGATGGCCTGTATTTCTTATGAACCTTTTATAATAAACCCTAGTCCTTTTTTGAAAAAATATTGGTGTAAAATCAACTCCAAACATTGGTCGAATATGATCTAACTCAAATATGCGAAAGTAAATGCCATGAACTATCTCACGGAAAGGCCACCTCACCGAAAAGCCCGAAGCTTCGCAGCGAAGGATAAGGAAAGCGTGACCCACCCCGTGTCAAACACAACATAACTAGCGGGCGGCCACCTACAAACCATCTGCCCCGCCCCCCTCTGATTCGCCATTCCCTACCCCCAAAAGAAATCCCCCAAACAAAATTTTTAATCGTCGGTGGAACCCTAGATGCCCCGGGACTTGTAGACGGGGACGCCTCCTCCGACAGATCCTTCGGCTCACTTCTTCCCCACCGCCACGCATGCTTCACAAGGTTCGCGCCGCCCATTGTCATCCCCCATCTCTCCTTGTAATTTTTTATGAACCTTCACAACACATGTTTACGACGTCATGCCCCCTCCACCGGGCTACCGACACGCATGCTTCAAAAGGTTCGCGTTGCCCGGCACCACCGCCCCCTCCCCCCCATCCCACCTTGCATTTTATATTTAGGATGCCTTGTATTTTCTTATGAATCTTTATAATAGATCTGGTCTTTTCTTCGAAAAAAATTGCCGGAAAAACATCAGCATATGGTTGAAATTCCAAATTTCTAATATGAGAAAATAAAAATCATGAATTATATCTCAGCGAAAGGCTGAGTGTTTCCACCTCATGGAAAGCTGGAAGCTTCGCAACCAAGGAAAAGAGAAGGGAAATGAGGAGGAACAGGAAAGCGTGATCGACCCGCATTGAACCGCTTTTTTTCTTTACTTTTCTTCCTTCCTTTGTTTTTTCACAGCTTTTTTTCTTTCTTGGTTTCTATTTGTTTTCTTTCTCTCTATTTTTCCTTGATTTTCTTTTTTGATTCTTTGTCCGTTTTCGAAGGGGTTTATTTTTTTAGCACAAGTCTGTTTTTCTCGGAACACATTACACATTTTTAGAGTACACATGAAATATTGTTTTGATACACTTTGAACATTATTCAATTACACGATGTACATTTTTATTTTTCTTACATGTTTGAACACTTTCTAAATACAAAGCCAACATTTTTTTCCAATATACGTTGAACTTCTTTCTGCTAATAAAAATATATCTAAACCTATGTGGACCTTTTTTTACATTGGATGAAAACAAATGAGTGTCACACACATTTTTTTTAAACGTAGAAAAATTCTTTCAAGTGTCACATACATTTGTCAATGGTACAAAACATTTCTTTGTCCTACACATTATGTTTTTGCATTGTATAAACATTTTTCAAATTTTCCTCATATATTTTTTTGAGACGCAGGAACATTTTTTCAAAAATTTCCAATCATTATCGAGAAAGTCAAGTTGATAGATGCATCCGTATTTGACTTCATGCATGCGTGAGTGACGATCGTGAGCGCGACCTTTTTCTTTTCTTTTTGTTTCCCCGATGATTCTTTCGATTTGTATCATCTGAGTTGGAAAAAAAACGAAGACAAAGTCAAGTGGACTCCTATAGAGGAGTGGCAACACCGCCATGTCGCCAGCTCGTTCTAGTTGCCACAGTGGTTGTTTGGTGGTGCACTATCCCTGATGTAACTTTTATTCTTTTTTAGGATGGCTTGTATTTCTTATGAACCTTTTATAATAAACCCGAGTCCTGTTTGAAAAAAAGATATTGGTGTAAAATAATCTCAAAATTTTGCCCTAATAGCATCTAACTCTAATAAGAGAAAGTACACGTCATGAATTATCGCACAGAAAGCCCGCCTCACTGAAAAGCCGGAAGCTTCCCAACGAAGGAAAAGGAAAGCGTGACACACCCCGCATCAAACAGATCAAACCTAGCGGCCGGCCACCTACAAACCATATGCCCACACACCCCTCCGATTCCCCACTCCCCACCCCCAAAACAAATCCCCCAAATAAATTTTCAATCATTGGTGGAACCCTAGATGCGGAGGGACTTGTAGACAAGGACGCCTCCTCCAACGGATCCTTCAGCTCGCTTCTTCCCCAGCGCCATGCATGCTTCAGAAGGTTCCCGCCGCCTATTGTCATCCTCCACCTCGACTTGTAATTTCTTATGAACCTTCATAACATATGTTTACATCGTCATCCCCCCTCCCCCGTGACGCCGTCATGCATGGTTCAAAAGGTTCGCGTTGCCCGGCTCCATCCCCCAGTCCCACCTTGCATTTTATGTTTAGGATGACTTGTATTTTCTTATGAATCTTTATAATAGATCTGGGTCTTCTTTTGGAAAAACAATATTGCTGCAAAAAATCATCATTCGGTCTAATTTAAAAAATTTAATTATGAGAAAATAAACATCATGAATTATATCTCACCGAAAGGCTGAGCCGTTTCCACCTCATGGAAAGCCGAAAGCTTCGCGGACAAGGAAAAGAGAAGGAAAATGAGGAGGAAAAGGAAAGCGTAACCCACCCGGCATCAAACCACTTTTTTTTTCTTTACTTTTCTTCTTTCTTTTGTTTTTTCACAGCTTTTCCTTTCTTGATTTTGATTGGTTATCTTTCTATCTCTTTTTCTTTGAGTTTCTTTGTCCGTTTTGCAAGGGGTTTATTTTTTAACACAAGTATATTTTATACATTTTTAGTGTACACATGAAATTTTGTTTTGATACGCGTTGAACATTATTCAGTTATGTGATGTACATTTTATTTTTAGTACATGTTTTGAACGCTTTCTGAATACAAAGTCAACATTTTTTAAATACATTGGATTTTTGTTGGTAATAAAATTATTTGTAAACCTACGTGGAAACTTTTTGTACATTGGATGCAATTTTATTAATGTCACACCCATTTTTTTCAAACATGAGAAAATTTCTTTAAAGTGTCACATACATTTATTAATGATAAAAAACATGCCTTTGTCCTACACATATTTTTTTTTACATTGTATAAACATTTCTCAGATAAAATCAAATATATTTTTGAGACGCAGGAACAATTTTTAAGAAATTTCTAGTCATCATCGACAAAGTCACGCTGATAGGTGCATCCGTATTGCACGTCATGCGTGCGCGAGTTGTATGGACAATCGCAAGGACAACCTCTTTCTTTTCTTTTTCTTTTTTGTTTCCCTGGATATTCTCTCGATTTGTATCATCTGAGTCCGAAGCAAAACAAAGACAAAGTCAAGCTCCTGTAGCGGAGCGGCAACAGTGCCACGTCGGCGGCTTGTTCTAGTTGCCCAGTTGTCGTTTGGTGGTGCAGTGTCCTTGATGTAAAGTTTATTCTTTTCTAGGATGGCTTGTATTACTTGAATTATGAGCGGCTCATAACCTTTTATAATAGACCCGAGTCCATTTTGAAAAAAGGATATTTGTGTAAAATAAACACGAAAATTTGGTCGAATATGATCTAACTCTAATATGATAAAGTATGCATCATGAATTATCTCATGGAAAGGCCATCATGCTGAGAAGCTGGAAGCTTCACAACAAAGGAAAAAGGAAAGCGTGACCCACCCCGCGTCAAACACATCATAACTAGCGGGCGGCCACCTACAAACCATTTGCCTCTGCACCCATCCGATTCCCCATTCCCCACCCCCAAAAAATTCTAATCGCCGGTGGAACCCTAGATGCGGCGGGACATGTAGACGGGGACACTACCTACGATGGGTCCTTCAGCTTGCTTCTTCCCCACCGGTACGCATGCTTTAGAAGGTTCACGCCGCCCATTGTCATCCCCCATCTATCCTTGTAATTTCTTATGAACCTTCATAACATATGTTTACAACATCATCCCCCCTCCCCGGGCTGTCGTCACGCATGCTTCAAAAGGTTCATGTTGCCTGGTGCCATGCATCCTTCACACTTTGCATTTTATGTTTAGGATGCCTTGTATTTTTTTATCAATCTTTATAATAGATTTGGGACTTCTTTTGGAAAAAAAATATTGTCGCAAAAACATTAGCATTTGGTGGAATTTACAAATTTGAAATATGAGAAAGTAAAACCCATGAATTATATCTCACCGAAAGGCTGAGCAATTTCCACCTGGTGGAAAGCCGGAAGCTTCGCAGCAAGGGAAAATAAAAGGAAAACGAGGAGGAAAAGGAAATCGTGACCCACCCCGCATCGAACGGCTTTTTTTCTTTACTTTTCTTCTTTCCTTTGTTTTTTCACAGATTTTTTCTTTCTCGATTATGATTGGTTTTCTTTCTATTTATTTTTCTTTGATTTTCTTTTTCGTTTCTTTATCTGATTTCAAAGGTTTTTTTTAACATAAGACTACTTTTCTTAGAACAGATTATACATTTACATTTTATGTTTTGATACACATTGAGCATTATTCAATTACACATTGTACATTTTTATTTTCAGTACATGTTTTGAACACTTTCTGAATACAAAGTCATCTTTTCTTCAAATACATGTTGAACATTTTTTAATGTAACAACAATATATGTAAACCTACATGGACAATTTTACATTGGATGAATTTTGTTTAATGTCACACACATTTTTTTGAATTGTGAGATAATTTCTTTAAAGTGTCACATACATTTTTTAATAGTACAAAACATTTCTTTGTCCTACACAGATTTTTTTACATTGTATAAACATTTTTCAAAATTTTCTCATATATTGTTTTGAGACGCAAGAACACCGCCGCGTTGGGAGCTCATTCTAGTTGCGTCAATGGTATTTTGGTCGTGCAGTATCCTCGACGTAACTTTTATTATTTTTAAGGATGGCTTGTCTTTCTTGAATTACGAGAGGCTCGGACCCTTTTAGAATAGACCCGAGTCCTTTTTGGAAAAAAGGATATTGGTATGAAATAAACACAAAAATTTGGTCGAATGTGATCTAAATCTAATATGAGAAAGTACACATCATGAATTATCTCACGGAAAGACCACCTCACCAAAAAGCCGAAAGCTTCGCAACGAAGGAAAAGGAAAGCTTGACCCACCCCGCGTCAAGCACATCATAACTAGCGGGTGGCCACCTACAAACCATCTGCCCCCGCCCCGCTCTGATTCCCCACTCCCCACACCCAAAACAAATTCCCCAACAAAATTTCAATCGTCGGTGGAACCCTAGATGCGGCAGGACTTGTAGACAAGTACGCCACATTCGATGGATCCTTCAGCTCCCGCTCATTCCCCACCGCCATGCATGCTTCAGAAGATTCAGGGCCACCTGTTGTCATCCCCCCGTATCTCCTTGTTATTTCTTACGAGCATCTATAACATATGTTTACAATGTTATCCCTCCTCCTCCGAGCCTAGGGATGAAAATGGAGTGGAAATTTTCCGCTTTTCTGGTGGAAAAATGAAAACAGAGAGCAAATATGAAAAAGAAATTGGAAATTTATAAAACGAAAGTGGAAATGGAATTTTTTATGCGGAAACGGAAACCAAAATAGAACGGTGTTTTCCAGTGGAAAGACGTAGAAATGGAACTTTCTGTTTCCGTCATTATGAAATTTCTGTTTGATTATAGACCTATGGCTGCTTTGTAGCCCAACCACCAAATAACACACAATGACACAATGAGTAGAATGCATCATTTGAGGCCCAACTTCTACTACCAAACATGTACTCAGCTTAACCCTATACGCAATTGTCCGGTACTACGAAAATACTATGCTAAGTTGCTTACATAATGATATTATTTGGTAACTATCTTAACAATTCATTAAATTCATTTTTTATGTCTCAATGGAATTTTAAGTACCAGTCAAGGCCCACTTCTATTTCTGTGTCTTCTATGTATTGGCTCTGTGTCCGTTTCCAGTAGTATTTGTTTCCGTATGCATTTCTGGGGTTTCTGTATTCGTTTCCGCATCTGCAAAAATATATGAAAACAAATGTGGTTGCACTCAGTTTCGTCCGTCTCCACTCCGTTTTCATCCCTACCCGGGCCGCCGTCACGCACGCTTCAAAAGGTTCGCGTTGCCCGGCGCCATCCCCCTTCCCACCTTGCATTTTATGTTTAGTATGCCTTCCATTTTCTTATGAATCTTCATAATAGATTTGGGGCTTCTTTTGGAAAAAATATTGCTGCAAAAACATCAGCATTTGGTCGAATTTAAATTTTTTAAATATGACAAAATAAACATCATGAATTATATTTCACCGAAAGGCTGAGCCGTTTCCACCTCATGGATAGTCAGAAGCTTCGCATCAAAGGAAAAGAAAAGGAAAACGAGGAGGAAAAGGAAACCGTGAGCAACCCGCATCGAACCGCTTTTTTTCTTTACTTTCTTTCCATTGTTTTTTCAAAGTTTTTTTTTCATTCTCGAATTTGATTGGTTTTCTTTCTCTCTCTTTTTCTTTGATTCTCTTTTTTGTTTCTTTTTCCGTTTTGAAAGGGGTTTATTTTTTCAACACAAGTCTATTTTTCCTTAGAACACATTATATATTTTTAGTGTACACGTGATGTATAGTTTTGATATACATTGAACATTATTCAATTACATGATGTACATTTTTATTTTTAGTACATGTTTTGAACACTATCTAAATACAAACTCAACATTTCCCAAATAAACGTTGATTTTTTTTTCTGGTAATAAAAATATTTCTAAACCTATGTGGACAATTTTTGTACATTGGATGAATTTTTTTAATGTCACAAACATTTTTTTGAAATGTGAGAAATTTTCTTTGAAGTGTCACATACATTTTTTAATGGTACAAACATTTTTACACATATTTTTTTACATTGTATAAACATTTTTCAAAAGTTTCTCATATTTTTTTTGAGACAGGAATACTTTTTCAAAAATTTCTAATCATCATCGACAAAGTCAAGCTGATAGATGCATTTGTAATTGACGTCATGTGTGCGCGAGTTGTACGGCGATCACGAGCACGCCCTCTTTCTCTTTTTTCTTTTTGTTTCCCCAATGATTCTTTCGATTTGTATCATCCGAGTCGGAGGCATAACAAAGATGAAGTCAAGCTAACCCCTGCTGACAAGCGGCGACAGTGTCGCACCGTGGCTCATTCCAGTTGCGACAGTGGTTGTTTGGTGGTGCAGTGTCCTCGATGTAACATTTATTCTTTTTTTAGGATGGCTTATATTGCTTGAATTACGAGAGGCTCGGAACCTCTTATAATAGATCAGAGTCCTTTTTGAAAAAACCCCGGATATTGGTATAAAATAAAACAAACAAATTGGTGGAACATGATCTAACTCTAGTATGACAAAGAACACATCATGAATTATCTCATGGAAAGGCCACCTCGTTGAAAAGCCGAAAGCTTCGCAATGAAGGAAAAGGAAAGTGTGGTCCTCCCCTCGTCAAACACATCATAACTAGCGGGCGGCCACTTATGAACTGTCTACCCCCATCCCCTCTGATTCCCCATTCCCCACCCCCATAACAAATCCCTCCACCAAAATTTTCAATCATCGGTGGAAACCTGGATGTGGCGGGACTTGTAGACGGGGACGCCACCTCCGACGAATCCTTCAGCTTGATTTTTCCCCACCGCCATGCATGCTTCAGAAGGTTCGCGCCGTCCATTGTCACCCCCCATCTCTCCCTGTAATTTCTTATGAACCTTCATAACATATGTTTACAACATCATCCCCCCTCCCTCGGGCCGCCTTCACGCAAGCTTCAAAAGGTTCGCGTATCCAGGTGCCATCTCCCCTTCCCACCCGATTCCCCACTCCCCACCCCAAAAACAAACCCCCCAAAAAAATTTCTAATTGTCGGTGGAACCCTAGATGCGGCAGGACTTGTAGACGTGGACGCTACCTCTATGCATGCTTCAGAAGGTTCGCGACGCCCGCTTGTCATCCCCCATCTCTCATTTTAATTTCTTATGAACCTTCATAACATATGTTTACAACGCCATCCCCCCTCCCCCGGGCCACCGTCGCGCATGTTTCAAAAGGTTCACGTTGCCCGGCGCCATCCATACTTCCCACCTTGCATTTTATGTTTAGGATGCCTTGTATTTTATTATGAATCTTTATAATAGATTTGGGACTTCTTTTGGGAAAAATATTGTCGCAAAAACATCATCGTTTGGTCAAATTTACAAATTTTAAATATGAGAAAATAAACACCATGAATTATATCTCACCGATAGGCTGGGCCTTTCCACCTCGTAAGCTTCACAGCCAAGGAAAAGAAAAGGAAAACGAGGAGGAAAAGGAAAGCATGACCCACCCTGCATCGAGCTGCTTTCTTTCCTTTGTTTTTTTCACAACTTTTTTCTTTCTCGATATTTATTGGTTTTTTTTCTCTCTCTTTCTATTTGACTTTCTTTTTTGTTTCTTTGTCTGTTTTCAAACGGATTTTTTTAACACAAACCTATTTTTCTTAGAACAGATTATACATTTTAGTGTATGTTTTGATACATATTGAAAATTATTCAATTACACAATGTACAATTTTATTTTTAGTACATGTTTTGAATACAATTTGAATATGGAGTCAACATTTTTTTCAAATACAGGTTGAACATTTTTTCCCGGTAATAAAATATATCTAAACCTACGATAGATATTTCTTTATATTGGATGAATTTTGTTTATGTCACACACATTTTTTGAAAAAAATGAGAAAATTTCTTTAAAATGTCACATACATTTGTTAATGGCACAAAAAATTTCTTTGACCTACACAGATTTGTTTTACATTACATAAACATTTTACAAAACTTTCTCATATATCGTTTTGAGACGCAAGAACACTTTTTCAAATTTTCATCATCAACAAAGTCAAGTTGATAGATTTATCTGTATTTGACGTCATGTGTCCGCGAGTTGTACGGACGATCGCGAGCACAACCTCTTTCTTTTCTTTTTCTTTTTATTTCCCTGATGATTCTTTTGATTAGTATCATGCTAGTCGGAAGCAAAACAAAGACGAAGTCAAGCTAACTCCTGTAGAGGATAGGCAACAGCACCGCATCGGCGGCTCATTCTAGTTGCGTCGGTGGTCGTTTGGTGGTGCAGTGTCATCGATGTAACTTATATTCTTTTTAGGACGACTTGTATTTATTGAATTACAAGAGGCTCGGACCCTTTTATAATAGAACAGAGTTATTTTTGGAAAAAGAGGATATTGGTGTAAACAAAACATGAAAATTGGTCAAATATGATCTAAATTTAATATGGGATATTACACATCATGAATTATTTCACAGAAAGGCCACCTCGCTGAAAAGCCGGAAGCTTCGCAATGCAGGAAAAGGAAAGCGTGACCCACCCTGCATCAAATACATCATAACTAGCAGGCCGCCACCTACAAACCATCTGCCTCAGCCCCACTCTGAAACCTCTAAAACAAATCCCCCCAACAAAATTTTCAATCGTCGGTGGAACCCTATAGATGCGTCGGGACTTGTAGACAGGGACACCACCTCCGACGGATTCTTCAGCTCACTTCTTCCCCACCACTATGCATGCTTCAGAATGTTCATGCTGCCTGTTGTCATCCCCCATCTCTCCTTGTAATTTCTTGCGAACATTGATAACATATGTTTACAACGTTATCCCTCCTCCCCCGGGCCGCTGTCATGCACGCTTCAAAAGGTTCGCTTCGCCCAGCACCATCCCCCTTCCTACCTAGCATTTTATGTTTAGTATGGCTTGCATTTTCTTATGAATCTTTATAAGAGATCTGGGACTTCTTTTGAAAAAAATATATTGCCACAAAAACATCAGCATTTGGTCAAATTTACAAATTTTAAATATGAGAAATAAGCATCATGAATTATATGTCACGCACAGGCTGAGCCGTCTTCACTTCACGGAAAGTCGGAAGCTTCGCAACCAAGGAAAAGAAAAGAAAAACGAGGAGGAAAAGGAAAGTGTGACCCACCCCGCATCAACCCGCTTTTTTTCTTTACTTTTCTTCTTTCCATTGTTTTTTCAAAGTTTTTTTCTTTCTCGATTTTGATTGGTTTTCTTTCTCTCTCTTTCTCTTCGATTGTCTTTTTTGTTTCTTTATCCGTTTAGAAAGTGGTTTATTTTTTTAACACAAGTATATTTTTCTGAGAAACATTATACATTTTTAGTGTACACGTTGAAAGTTATTCAATTACAAGATGTACACTTTTATTTTTAGTACATGTTTTGAACACTATCTGAATACAAACTCAACATTTTTCAAATACACGTTGATTTTTTTTCTGCTAAAAAATATATTTCTAAGCCTCCTTGGAGCTTTTTTGTACATTTGATGAATTTTTTAATGTCACACACATTTTTTTGAAACATAAGAAATTTTCTTTGACGTGTCACATACATTTGTTAATGGCACAGATCATGAGTTATCTCACGGAAAGGCCACCTCACTGAAAAGCGTAAGCTTCACAACGAAAGGAATGGCGTGAGCCAGCCACGTCAAACACATCATAACTAGTGGGCGGCCACCTACAAACCATCTGCCCCCGCCCCCTCCGATTCCCCACTCCCCACCCCCAAAACAAATCCTCCCAACAAAATTTTCAATTGTTGGTGGAACCCTAGATGCGGCGGGACTTGTAGACAGGGACGCCCGACGGATCCTTCAGCTTGCTTTTTCCCCACCACCACGCATGATTCAGAAGGTTCGCGCTGCCCATTGTCATCCCCCATCTCTTCTTGTAATTTCATATGAACCTTCATAACATATGTTTACAGCGTCACCCCCCTCCCCCAGGTCGCCGTCACGCACGCTTCTAAAGCTTCGCTAGCCCGACCACATCCACCTTCCCACCTTGCATTTTATGTTTAGGATGCCTTTTTTTATGAATCTTTATAATAGACCTAGGACTTCTTTTGAAAAAAAATATTTCCACTAAAACATCAGCATTTGCACGAATTTATAAATTTTATATATGAGAAAATAAACATCATGAATTATATCTCCCCGAAAGGCTGAGCCGTTTCCACATTAAGGAAAGCCGGAAGCTTCGCAGGCAAGGAAAAGAAAAGGAAAACGAGGAGGAAAGGAAAAGCATGACCCACCCCGCATCAAACCGCTTTTTTTAACTTTTCTTCTTCACATCATTTTGAAAGTTTTTTTATCTTTCGCGATCTTTATTGGTTTCTTTCTTTCTTGTTCTCTGATTTTATTTTTTGTTTCATTGTCCGTTTTGAAAGGGCTTTATTTTTTAACAAAAGTCTATTTTTCTTAGAACACATTATAGATTTTTAGTGTACACGTGAAATATAGTTTTGATACACGTTGAATATCATTCAATTACATGATGTACATTTTTATTTTTAGTACATGTTTTGAACACTATCTGAATAAAAAGTCTACATTTTTTCAAATACACGTTCACATTTTTCTCTGGTAATAAAAGTATTTCTATGGCTACATGTACATTTTTTGTACATTGGATGAATTTTTTAATGTCACACACATTTGCTTGAAACGTGAGAAATTTTCTTTAAAGTTTCACATATATTTGTTAATGGTACAAAACATTTCTTTTTCCTACACATAATTTTTGTACATTGTATAAACATTTTTCAAAATTTTCTCAAATATTTTCTTGAGACGCAGGAACACTTTTTAAAAATTTCTAATCATCATCGATAAAGTCAAGCTGACAGATGCATCCGCATTTGACGTCATGCATCCGCGAATTATACGGATGATTGCGAGCACGACTTCTTTCTTATCTTTTTTTTGTTTCCGCGATGATTCTTTCGATTTGTGTCGTGCAAGTCTGAAGCATTACAAAGACGAAGTCAAGCTAACTCCTGTAGAGGAGCGGCAAGAGCACCGCATCGGCGGCTTGTTCTAGTTGTGGCGGCGGTTGTTTGGTGTTGCAGTGTCCTTGATGTAACTTCTATTCGTTTTTAGGATGACTTGTATTTCTTGAATTAGGAGAGGCTCGGAACCTTTTATAATAGACCCAAATCCTTTTTGAAAAAAGGGTATTGGTGTAAAATAAACACAAAAATTTGGTCGAATATGATCTAACTCTAATATGAGAAAGTGCACATCATGAATTATCTCACAGAAAGGCCACCTCGCCGAAAAGTCGGAAGCTTCGAAGGGAGGAAAAGGAAAGTGAAAGGGATAGTTATCGACTAGAGGGGGGGTGAATAGGCGACTTTTATGAAAGTCTTCAAAACGTGGGAGTTTCAAAGACAAACAATAGAAACAACACTATTCGAATGCAGTGGAAGGTAGACTACAATAGACAAGCCATAGTCAAGTATTCAATGAAGTGAAAGCACAAAGACTATTAGCATCTAGGTAGTACGGATCAGGAGGGAAAATAATATGAAGCCAATCAGATCAGGTAGTCACACAGTGAAGTCAAACAGATAATGCAAGCAGACAATGACTTCATGAAGACAAATTGTAAGTAGAGAGAAGTGAGAGATAGAACCAGTAGCTTCAGGAGGACAGGGATTTGTTCGAACAGTTCCAGTTGCTGTGACAACTGTACGTCTGGTTAGGGAGGCTGAGATTCAACTCAGAAGACTGCGTCTTCACCTTATTCCCCTTGAGCTAAGGACACCTAGTCCCCGCCCAATCACTCTGGTAAGTATTCAAGGTAGACTTCCAAACCTTCACGGACTTCGTTCACCGGCAATCCACAATGACTCTTGGATGCTCAGAACGTGACGCCTAACCAGCTGGAGGATTCACAGTCCTCAAGTGTAACAAGTCTTCAGATCACGCGAACAGAAAGACTTCAGTGATACCAAACACTCATTGGGCTCTGGGTGATTTGGGCTTTGTTCTCGCAAGGATTCTCTCTCAAAAGCTTGAGAGGTGAGTTGCTCTCAAACGACAAAAACCGTATCTAACTCTGAGCAGCCTCCAATTTATGGTGTAGGGGGTGGGCTATTTATAGCCACGGGCAACCCAACCTGATTTGTCCGAAATGACCCTGGGTCACTAAGGAACTGACACGTGTCGCAACGGTCAGATTTCAAACACACGTGGCAGCTTGACTTGGCCTACAAGTAAAGCTGACTTATTCGACTCTGAATAAGATTTGCTCTCATTGCCTTCGCTCAAAGAAATAGGATTTGGTTGAGCATCACTTCAGTCACTCTGACTTTGTTCACTTGGACCCCACTTAACACCGCGGTGGTTCCTATGACTCAACAAAGAAGAAGGGAAACAACGAAACAAGTAAGTCTTCGCGCTCCATAGTCTTCAGACATTGTCTTCACATGTCATAGTCTTCAACGTGATTAGCTTCACAAACCACCATTGTCTTCAATGTCTTCACACATTTTTAGGGGTCATCTCCGGTAGGTAAACCGAATTAATGAGAGACTACTACCTGTGTTGTCCTGCAATTCTCACAAACACATTAGTCCCTCAACCAGGTTTGTCGTCAATACTCCAAAACTAACTAGGGGTGGCACTAGATGCACTTACAATCTCCCCCTTTTTGGTGATTGATGACAAACTGGTTGAAGTTTTCAATGGGGTAAAAGTATGTGAAAATGTAAGGAATTAAGGCATTGTCTTCATAAGTGGCAAAAGGCTCCCCCTGAAGATGTGCATATAAATGTTTTGCGTTGGAATGCAAATGCACATGGTAGGTTGTAATTGTGGAGATCCTCTTCAACATATGAAGACAATACATCATGCATGAACAGATATACAAGAATAATGACATGCATAATGAAAAAATGGACTTCTGCAAAATGACTTCATGCGGGATTTATCATCGCACATGCGGAATTTATCGTCGCATCACAGAATAGCAAAAAAAGTAGCAGACGACCATCAGGTTTAAGTGTTACAACTCAAAGAACCAAATGTATCAAAAACGAGAGTTGTAAACACTAGGCAAAAGTATAGCAACCACCCATATGGACCCGCTTGAAGACTATCAACATATGCTTCTCCCCCTTTTGTCAGTAAGGACCAAAAAGGTTTGAAGACATAGTCGCTACTCGTTCCCATGAGGAGTAGGTGAAGCAGTAGGATCGTCATTTAGGTTTGGTGGTGCAGAAGAACTTGGTGCAGTGTCGATACGCACTGATGTTGGCAGTGGTGAAGTAGCATCATCGGCTTCATCAATAACTCTGGCATTTACCGTGGCTGCGGACGAAGAGTACTCTGAGTCTTCAAGAGATGGGGTTCGACGTAGAATAGCATTCCTTGGAGGAGTGGAGTCAAACTTGAATCTTTCGGTGAAGCCATCATCTTGGAGATCAGCTTCAGCACTTAGCAATGTCAAACTCTTCCAAGTCCTCCGACTGGTTTCATGAGTGACAAATGCGTTCTTGGTGGCAAGATTGCGAATGCGATTGACACCCACCAAGAGGCTTTGCATTTGTCGTTTCAGCCAGAAATGATGCTTGTCTTGTTTCTAATGCAGGGCCACAAGAAGCTCTCGGTCATTGAGCACACGGGATCGCTTGCGAGGCCTTGGAGCAATGGTGCTTTCTGTGGCTTCAGTACGTGCACGACGAGTGTTGCCGGCCAATGGATAGACACAAGAAGCAGCCTGAACACCTTCAACATCCTGAGAGAAACTCTGACGATCTGCATTGTGAAGATATAGCGCTTCCTTTGCAGGCTCTGGGTAAATGGCTTCGACTGACATATCAACCTATGGCATGAAGATAATATGGTTGCGAGCAGAGGGCTGATAGTTAACAGCAGAGTGCAGCTTGATCAGACACATAATCCAAGGAGCATAAAATTTCAGATCGAAAATGTCAGAGCCAGATGCAGCAAACTGGCGAATGAAGAAATCATGAGTATTGAAGCTTTTTCCATTGAGAATGTGGAAGACCAATGTCTTCATTGCACCTTCAAGCTTTGCGGAGGAGGAATGCCCTTTGATGGGCCATAGAGTTCGCCTTATGATATGATAGATGGTGCGGGGCAGATACTCTAGGTCTTCAACAAAGAATTCCTTTGGATATTCAGCATCATGTGGCAGTGGTTTCATCATGCTCAACATTTGGCTCATGTTGGGCTCGGGCTTCTGAAAGATGCTTTCCACAACATTGCGGTGAAGCTGACAACCAGGTTCATACAGTTCGCCTGGAGTGGACAGGCTAGTAAGCTCAGTGAGATCAAAGGCTTTGGCTTCATGATGAACATTGCCTGTCATCCACTCAAGGACCCATGTCGTTGTATCCCTGTTATAGCCGTGAATGTGGAGGGTTGCATAGATTGCAGTAGAAGCTCTTCATTCCAATGTTCCTTGTCGGTGACAAACTACAGAAGGCCAGCATCGCGAAAGCAGTCAAGGGCATCTTCTAGACAGGCCAGGCCAGCAATGGCTTCAGTGTCCAGATGCATATGAGGAAATATGCGCTCCTGATTGTATAGAATACATGAGTAGTAGCTGCACTGCTTATAGCTCAGAACCGATCTGATGATATTCTTGGCTTGGAATATGGGTTCTTGGCAGTATCGAAGAAGGTGTTGTGTGCAATGAAGCCATTGACATTGAATGAGCCTGGTGCTGATGCAGTACCTGGGAACCTTGGCAGCCTTGGTTTTGGCTTCTGAACCTGAGGCATGTGCTCCACATGATAGTCAAACTGAGGTCCGGAAGCAGGCGGAGGAACCAGAACTGGCCATCTTACAGGAACAAGCTCACCTTGGCAGAATGCATGCTCAATGGTGTGGGGCCTTGGAGGCGGAACAGGAGCAGTGGCATTAGCAGAGGCGTCAGGCTGTACAGTTGTTGCAGGTGCATCAGTGGCTTCAAGCACAATGTTCATCGCAGGTGCCACATTGTCTTCAGCCATGACAACGTCATTGGCTTCAGTAGCGTTGTTGGTGGCCGCCTCAGGATTCTCAACCTCCACTTGAGTAGCTGGAGGGTCGGGCACAGACACGTTCTCCTCGAGAACAACTTCTTGAGTGGTAGGGGAGTAGCAACATGCTCTTCTTCTTCTCTTTCATCTGCTGCTGCAGCCGGAATCTCTTCAGAAGCATTATCTTCGGACACATGAACTGTCACAGAAGGATTGTCTTCAGGGAACACTTGACGTGCCACTGAGTTGGACTGGTGTGAATCTTCTTCTGTGATGGTTGTCATGGAGACCGAGGGCCTCTGGCCTTTGCGAAGCGTTGAAACACGGGTGAAGCTTTTGGTGATGGTGTGGTCTCCATGTAATTGCCGTCATTGACAATTGGACGAGGACCTTGCGTTGGTGAAGAACGGGGTGTACTTGGTGAATCTTGACTTGTAGTTACTGGTTGGGGGCAATCAGCCCACGAGGCATCTTGAGAGATTGGCGTCAAAGGACGACCAATACTGATGAGCTCGCTGTTCGTGAGAACAGGCGATGATACCGTTGGGCGCTGGATCTAAGGAAGGACTTCATCATCTTCTACATTGTCTTGGGGACCAATGTCTTCAGTCGCGATGGGGTCAACGACTGGAACTTCTTGTGCTTCAGGAGCCTCTGTGGAAGCAGGCTCATGAACAATCAACTGACGCTCTTGATTTGCAGATGGAGGGGAGCAAAAGCAATGGGCTCGACAACAAGGGGATCTTTGGGAGCAGCCCAATCTCTCTTCTTGGTCTTCCTCTTCTTGGGGGGTGGTGCATCATCAGTGGTTCTCTTGATTTTCCGCTTCCTGGCTTCTGCTTCAGCTCCCTTGGTTTTCTTCTGTTCTGAAGCCACTGTGGGGACCTTAGGCTTCAAGCCTGTCATGCTGGCAGGGAAGACAATGTGAGGTTCTTCCCGCCTTGGAGCTTCAGTTGAGGCCACAGTAGACTTCTTCTTCTTTTTGGCAGCCATCTTGGGGTCAATGCCTGGACGCCCAAGTGCCTTGCGCTTTTTAGCTTCGTTGTAAGCCTGAACATACTTGGCAGCAAGATTCTTCATGCGTTCTCTTGAGCCTTTGGCTTCTTCACACTTCCTGCGAAATGCTTCCTTGAGGTCATTCAGCATCAGCTTGAATTGCTGAACATCAGCCACACTAAGCTTGGCCACATGCTTCTTGAACTGCGCCTTCTCAAAATCTATCTTGTTCTTCAATTCAACAATTCGCTAGGCCAGAGCCAGCTCAGGAGCAATTACGCCTTGGAAGGCGACGCTGATGCCAATGGGGAGTTGAAGATCATCAAAACTGAGATCTTGATTGTCGAACCACTCATCAATGAAATTATCCAAGATGTTCGCACCGAAGAGGGGCAGATCATTGAAGATCTCCGCCTCTTGCTTGCTCTTTATCAGCTGTTCAAGAGCATCCTCACCAAATTCTTCATCTGAAGACAGATCAATGGCTTCAGTTTCGTTCCTCAGAACGGCAGCTGGTGTTAGTGCTTGACTGGATTTCTGAACAGTTTTCTTCTGTGGCTTCTCGCGCTTCTTGGAGATGCGAGAGAGATCTTCAGAGGTGTTACTGGGAGCAGGAGGGGCAGTTGCCAATGGCTTCACTCGAGAAGCCTTTGGTGTAGCAGTTGGTTTGGAAGCCTTAGCTTTCTTCCGCTTCTGCGGCTTAGGAGGAGGAGTTGGAGCCTCATCAGTGTCAGCACCATCATCAGAATGATCCAATTTTACACCTTGGACAGCAATGTGTGTGATGAGGCCTGCAAGGTTGTAGAAGGGGCCAATCCTGTTCTCATTGGCTTCACGGGTGCCATCATCCCGAGGTGAAGAAGGACCAGGGTTCAAGTCAAGTCCTAAAGCCTTCTTGTTCTTCACAGCTGAGTCTTTGGCGAGCTGGTAGTTGCGCTTGAACAGATGGTCTTCACGGCACCACAGCAGAGAAGAAGGGTCAGCGTTCTCTGGCTGCGGTCCGCAAATCATGCACGGGTAGAATTCTCGTTAAATGGCTTCAGGAAGGGACTAGGGTTGAAGATTTTTATACACAATATCTCCCCAGGGTCCTTTGATGGCATTCTTCTCTGCATACTCTTCTGTGACGAAGCGGTACTTGAACCATTCCTCTGCCCAATATCTTAGAATCCACTGGATTCGATTCTTGCGACTTGTATAGGTTTCCTCAGTGTCTGTTTTGTACAGCTCGTGCAAATCTGGAGGCAAATCCTTGGAGGTGTTCCCACGGCATTGTCTGCCTCCCTTTCTTGCTGATTTCTCAGTGGCCATGAAGCTTAATCTGAAAGGCTTCAGTACTTGCAAGGGCTTCAAACGGCTGGTCAGACAAGAATTGGCTTCAGGTGAATTGATGTGACTCTGTAAGAATTCTGCAAACAAATACAGACTATGAGAACCAAGGGATTCTCCCACGGACATGTACCTGTGACAGCATTAGAGGTGCGAGGGATGGGGAAGAGGTCATATGCATTCTCAGAAGATTTTGAAGATAAATCAGTTTGAACACATTGACCTCATAACATGAAGACATTCACTTATTTGATGTGAGTTGGTTCCAGAGTTGTACGAATCCAAGAATAAGTACAAGTGAGGAATCTAACTTGTAACAAAATATAAGTGAATAGACTAGGTAGAGTATGAGATGCAGAAGGAGATAGATTCAACTTGGAGATCTAGAAACCACTTTTGGTAAAGAAGGATGAATCTATCAGATCAAAAAGACAGTAAAAAGTGAAATTTAATTACCACACGAAGAACTGCTAGACAGAGCGAAGTTAGAGGCTGAGCAGTTCGATCTTCCGTGCCCTAACTTGGCGACGGAGCACACCTACAGCGACGGCGGAGAGGACGAGGTCCGCGGCCGGCGTGAGGACGGCGCCGGAGAAGTCGTGGTAGCTAAGCGCTTTGTCGTTGGCGTCGTCGAGAGCTAGCGGAGGAGCTAGGGTTTGTGAGAGGTGGCGAGAAGAATTTTTGACCGAGACGAGACGGGTATTTATAAGGAAAGAGAAGGCACAACGCAATTACGCAAGTGCCCCTGGCGGTTCACATCTGACGGACATGTGGGAAGCATGCAACACCTTGGAAGTTGTTCCATGTTCCCACGCACGCCTGGATTGTCGGGGTGGTCGTTCTGAATTCTCTGGGTCAGGCAAAAAGGATATAGCATTAAAAACAGATGTAAATGTTTGTCAGGTTGACTTCAGCCGGCAAGGTCTCAGTGAAGACAATCGACATTTCTCAATAGAATGCATATGATTTGGACAGATAGAGTTGAGGTAAAAGCATATATAGGTTAGGGTCCGATCACATTCACTTAGATCAAAAGATTCAACAAGAAGTAATAGCTATAAGTGAATGTTGTAGAGGACAGAACACAAGTAATATATAACTAGTTTAAGACCAAATTAACCAGATGAAGATAAACTTGAATACAAGTCAGGGATGAAGGAAAATCAATTATGAAGACTTTACAGTCATAATGCCAAGAGAAACACTTCAAACAAAAGTTTGGTGGTGGAGTTACCCACCGTATAGGAAGTATTAGACCTAGACACGACGCACAATTATCGTGGCGCTCCAAAGTCAAATTTTGCATTAATATATTCACACTTAGAGTGTATGTCTTCATTGATTGAAGATATACGTTACTTTGTGTGTTGCACATCTAAGTCATCAAAATGCATAAGTGTTAAGATGTGTGTCCAATTCACATGACATTTGAGGATTCCAAGATATTTAGCTCACACCACAACTTGCAAAACCTTTTCTCATCCAAGGGCTTTGTGAAGATATCAGCCAATTGCTCTTCAGTGTTGACGTGAATGATATCAATATCTTCCTTCATTACATGATCTCTGAGAAAGTGATGATGAATCTCAATGTGCTTTGTCTTCGAGTGCTGAACTGGGTTGTTGGCAATCTTGATGGCACTCTCATTATCGCAGTAGAGAGGCACATTCTTTAGGTGTATACCATAGTCCTTGAGAGTTTGCTTCATCCAGAGAAGCTGAGCATAGCAAGATGCAGCAGCAATGTATTCAGATTCAGAAGTGGAGAGAGATACACAGTTCTATTTCTGTGAAGACCAACAGACAAGTGATCGTCCCAGAAAGTGGTATGTGCCTAATGTGGACTTGTGATCAACCTTGTCACCAGCATAATCGGCATCTGGGAATCCAACTAGATCAAACTCTGAGCCCTTTGGATACCATAATCCTAGTGTTGGGGTGTAAGCCAAATATCAAAGAATTCGCTTCACAGCTAAGTGATTACTTTGGTGCCGCTTGGAATCGGGCACACATGCAAACACTAAGCATTATATCTGGCCTAGATGCACATAAATAAAGCAAAGAACCAATCATGGAGCGGTATACCTTTTGATCAAACTCTTTACCATTGTCATCGGGACCCAGATGACTTTTGGTTGGCATTGGCATCGTGAATCCTTTGCAGTCTTGCATTCGAAACTTCTTCAGGCAATCTTTGAGATATTTTTTTGAGATATGAATATACCATTGCGTTGTTGATGAATTTGGAGACCCAGAAAGAACTTCAGTTCACCCATCATGGACATCTGATTTTGCTCTTGCATCATGTGACCAAACTCATCACTGTACTTCTTGTTGTTGCAGCCGAAGATAATGTCATCCACATAGATTTGCCACACAAACAGTTCACCATTATATGTCTTCGTGAAGAGAGTAGGATCTAGTGAACCAGGTTTGAAGCCTTTGCTCTTCAGGAAGTCTTTGAGCGTGTCACCAAGCACGAGGGGCTTGTTTGAGGCCATACGGTGCCTTGTTGAGCTTGTATACCATATCAGGATGTTTTGGATCTTCAAAGCCAGGAGGTTGTGCAACATATACTTCTTCTTCTATCTTTCCATTGAGAAAAGCACTCTTCACATCCATTTGATACAGAAGGATGTTGTGATGATTTGCATAGGCTAGCAGTATGCGAATGGCTTCAAGCCTTGCCACCAGAGCAAATGTTTCATCGAAGTCAATTCGTTCCACTTGAGTGTAACCTTGTGCAACAAGACGAGCTTTGTTTCTGACCACTTGACCATGCTCATCTTGCTTGTTGCGATATATCCATTTGGTGCCAATGATATTGTGCTTCCGAGGATCAGGACGCTTGACCAGTTCCCACACATTATTCAACTCAAACTGTTGAAGCTATTCTTGCATAGCTTGAATCCATTCAGGTTCCATAAAGGCTTCGGTGACTTTCTTGGGTTCTGAGATTGAGACGAATGCAAAATGTCCACAAAAATTGGTGAGTTGTGTTGCTCTTTGTGGGGCTCTTGAACGAGTGAGTGGACCAGGTGCATTGAGGCTATCGATCATCTTCTCAATCTGTACTTCATTTGCAACACGAGGATGAGCAGGACGAAGATTTTGCTCATTCTGATCAATGTCATCATTTCGAGGATTATCTTCAGGTTGAGCATTGTCTTCAGGTTGAGTGGATGTAGAAACGATCAGTTCTTCTTCAGTCTGATTCTTAGAGGGTATGATTTCTCCAGTTCTCATTTGCTTGATTGACTCGCTAGGGGATAATTCATCTAGCACATTTGGCAGGTGCTCTCTTTGCGAGCCGTTAGTCTCATCGAACCGCACATTCATAGTTTCAACCACTTTATAGTGAAAGAGGTTGAAGACTCTATAGGAGTGTGAATCCTTTCCGTAACCAAGCATAAAACCTTCATGTGCTTTCGGCGCAAATTTGGAAGTGTGATGTGGATCCTTGATCCAACACTTAGCACCAAATACTCTGAAGTAACTTACATTTGGCTTCTTACCAGTTAGGAGCTCATAGGAGGTTTTCTTCAGAAGCTTGTGAAGATAAACACGGTTGACGACATGGCATGCAATATCAATGGCTTCAGGCCAGAACTTCCGTGGAGTCTTGTACTCATCAAGCATCGTTCGTGCCATCTCAATAAGAGTTCTGTTCTTGCGCTCCGCGATGCCATTCTGCTGAGGTGTGTAAGGAGCAGAGAACTCATGAGTGATACCCATGGTATCCAGGTAGAGGTCGAGGCCAGTGTTCTTGAACTCAGTGCCAATGTCGCTTCTAATGTGCTTGATCTTGATGCCATAGTTCGTCATGGCACGATTGGCGAAGCGTCTGAAGACATCCTGCACTTCAGTCTTGTATAGGATTATATGCACCCAAGTATATCGAGAGCAATCATCAACAATGACGAAGCCATAGAGACAAGCAGTAGCATTGAGAGTAGAGTAGTGAGTAGGGCCAAATAAGTCCATGTGCAGCAGCTCGAAGGGTTGAGATGTGGTCATGATTGTCTTCGAGGGATGCTTGGCTCTTGTCATCTTTCTGGCTTCGCAGGCACCACACAGATGATCCTTCTTGAACTTGACGCCTTTGATGCCCACAACATGCTTCTTCTTCGCGAGAGTGTGCAAGTTCCTCATGCCAGCATGCCCTAGTCTTCGATGCCAAAGCTAGCATTCTGAAGCTTTTGCTAGAAGACATACTACCATCTGTGGTCCTGCTGAGAAATCTACCATATATAGATCATCTTTTCGATATCCTTGAAAGACTAGAGACTTGTCAGATTCCATCAGTACAAGGCAGTGATATTTTCCAAATAGCACAATCATGTTTAAGTCAGAAAGCATTGAGACAGACATTAAGTTGAAACCAAGGGATTCAACAAGCATCACTTTATCCATGTGCTGATCCCTTGATATTGCAACTCTACCTAGACCCAATACCTTGCTTTTACCAGTGTCAGCAAATGTGATGTGGCTCTTGTCTGATGGACGTAGCGTTGAATTCATCAGAAGACTTCGATCGCCAATCATGTGATTAGTGCATCCACTGTCCATAATCCATTCTGAAGCACGAGGTGTTGTAGCCTACAGTGCAGTTTGGGGGATAGGCTTCACCAAGCGAGTTGTGAAGCAGAAACATTTGACGAACAAGTGTAACATGGAAATTCAGGTCTTGGTTAGGATAGTTAGGATGAGTGTCAAGGAAATTTGGAGTGAAATACATAGTAAGACCATTTGGGCATTTTATCTTGCGCCCTACAAGGTTTTTAAGGTCTCCAGCATTAGCTTTGGACGCCTTTGATTTCCGGCTAGAGACCTTTCCCTGCAAAAGAGACTTAAGTTTTCTTAACCACCCACATCTTCAGGGGTGGCTTAGAAGCAATGAGTCTAAGTGCAGCATCTGAGAATTTTGGCTTTGGAGCCCTAGTAAATAGCCTTGCAGGGGGTGAATAATACTCATATGAATAAGAAGAAAAGTTCTTGGTTCTATGAACATAGCGGTTTAATGAAACACGCTCATATTCATGGGTCTGAGTATGATTTTCCTGCAAAACTGTCGGGGGTTGGGTGCGACATATGCCAAAGGATGGCTTATCATGGTGGGAGCGAGTATAACATCGCTGGTGCCTGGAAGCGGGATAAGGCGTAGACACGTATGCTGGCGAACTTTACCCAGGTTGGGGGCTCTCCGTGGAGATAATACCCCTACTCCTGCTCTGCGAGGTCTCCGCATGATCACAAAGGCACTAGTGATACAAGGTGCACCTTGAGCTGTGTCTAGAGGTAGGAGAAGGCAGGGCTAGCTCTCTCCTACTCTAAGGAAGTGGCTAGTTCTATCAGAGTGGGAACCCTTTGTATGGGCGTCCTGGGGGGTTTATATAGGCCTACCCCCAGGGGTACAATGGTAATCTGGCCGGCTACTGGGCCCGGCTGTCAGCGTCTCCGGCCTCTGGCTTCTCCGCTGGCTACTGGGGCCCGCCGCCTGGTGGGCCCCGCTGACTGGTTGGCAGCTGCTCACTGTAGCCATGCCGCTTATGACGAGGGCTTGGTCATCTCATCATGGCTACAGTCCCGCCGCCTGGCGGGAGGTCACTGTAGCCACACCTGGTCTCATCAGGTTAATGGCATGCTTGCCTCGGGGCAAGGGTCGACCGCCTACTGGAGGCCGACCCTCCCCAAGTCCGTCTGGCTAGGCATCCGCCGTCTTTTTTGGTGTCACTGCCTGATAGGGCCCGTGGCCAGCAGGCCGTATCGACAGGTCGTCGTGGGGAACAGGGCTCCGCCTGCTCGGAGTGACGTTAGGGGGGCATGGCACAGTGCCACGCCATGCGGAGATCTCCGCGTGTACGGGGCACTGTAGCCATGCCCATCCCGGGATTCGGGCGAGGGGCTTCACTGTAGCCACGCTCTATCTTGTACTCTTGATGGGGGCCCAGATATTCTGAGGGCGCGAGGGGCCGCCTGCCTGATGCCGCCCTCTCTAGAGGCCGGCTGGCTGGAGCCGGCCGCTCGTAGTGTTGTTGGCTGGTGGTTGGCCGCCCTCTGGTGGCTGGTTGTCGAGTTAGCCGGCCCCCGAAGGGCGGAGCTTCAGCATGGGGCTCAGCAAGGCGGATCTAGCCCAAAGTCTTGATGAATCATGGGACCCGGGTGAGGCTACCCGTGGCCCATTACTCCGACAGTAGTCCCCGAAGCCGGTGAGCATTGTGGTCGCGGGGCCGTGAAGTCTCAGCGGCTTCCCCCCTCTCCGACCTCCAGGAAAATGTTTTGATCTGCCTTGCGGCGCGCCGGCCTCTTGAGGCCGGCTTTGACAAGGCGGGATTCATGGCCAATTTTGAACTTCAAGGCGGGAAAACAGGTGGCGTGCCTGCTAAGCCTCCCAGGGCCGCCGCCCGCCACAGACGTGCCACGCGGCGCACGCGAGCCCGGCCAGCCTGCCATCCCACGCCCCTGATGGGACGTGACAGCGGGCTGGGCCCGCCACTACCGCGCCTTGGTATCTGGGGGGATCCGCTGCGCCAAGGGGGGCGGTTGCGATTCCCACGATCGCACGAGGCGTGGTGAATGCGCGCGGTAAATGGGGGGTCGTGGGGTCATGGGCGCAGTTAATCCCACGACCCACGCCCCGCCCCCTCGGCTTCGTAGCCTAAGGGCTATAAGTAGGGGGAGGGAGGGGCGCGGCAAAGCTCACGCACCCCCTCCCACTCTTTCTTCTTCCTCTGCTCTCTCCTCCACTGCCGCGGTCGCTGTTCTGCGCTTGTCCTGGTGTTGCCGCCGCCACCGCGCCCTTGCCCCTCTCGCAGCTCTGCTCAAAGCCATGGTGCGCGAGAAAGGCGGCGACTGGGTCGGCTCGACGGTCATCGAAGACCACATCACTTTCCTCCGGGACACGCGCCAGATGCCCAACGCGACATTCGTCAAGGCAAGGGTGCCACCAGAGGCGGAGATCTCGTCGGCGCCGAGGGGGAACGAGCGAGTCGTCTTCTGCTCGCACTTCCTCCGTTGCTTCGGCCTTCCGGTGAGCGGCTTCCTCCGCTCTTTCCTTGACTTCAACCACCTCCAGCCTCATTACCTCACGCCCAACACCGTGACTCTACTCTCCGCCTTCGTCACAGCGTGCGAGGGCTACATCAGCATCCTCCCCACACTCGAGTTGTGGGGAGCATTCTTCTATGGGAAGCTTGGCACCTCTGCCAAGGAGATGGCGGCCGAGTGCGGCGGGTTCGTTGCCGTGCACCAGCCGGCGAAACGGAAGGCCTTCCCCGTCGTCAAGCTGCCACAGTCTGTAAAGATGTGGCAGCGATCTTACTTCTACGTCGAGAACATCGACCCGGCCGTCGACTTCATCAACCTGCCGGCTGACGTCTACTACGCAACCTTCTTCTTGTAGACGTTGTTGGGCCTGCAAGTGCACAGGTTTGTAGGACAGTAGCAAATTTCCCTCAAGTGGATGACCTAAGGTTTATCAATCCGTAGGAGGCGTAGGATGAAGATGGTCTCTCTCAAACAACCCTGCAACCAAATAACAAAGATTCTCTTGTGTCCCCAACACACCCAATACAATGGTAAATTGTATAGGTGCACTAGTTCGATAAAGAGATGGTGATACAAGTGCAATATGGATAGTAGATAAAGGTATTTGTAATCTGAAATTAGAAAAACAGCAAGGTAACTAATGGCAAAAGTGAGCGTAAACGGTATTGCAATGGTAGGAAACAAGGCCTAGGGTTCATACTTTCACTAGTGCAAGTTCTCTCAACAATAATAACATAGATAGATCATATAACAATCCCTCAACATGCAACAAAGAGTCACTCCAAAGCCACTAATAGCGGAGAACAAACGAAGAGATTATGGTAGGGTACGAAACCACCTCAAAGCTATTCTTTCGGATCAATCTATTAAAGAGTTCGTACTAGAATAACACCTTAAGACACAAATCACCAAAAACCCTAATGTCACCTAGATACTCCATTGTCACCTCAAGTATCCGTGGGCATGATTATACGATATGCATCACACAATCTCAGATTCATATATTCAACCAACACAAAGTACTTCAAAGAGTGTCCCAAAGTTTCTACCGGAGAGTCAAGAACGTGTGCCAACCCCTATGCATAGGTTCATGGGCAGAACCCGCAAGTTGGTCACCAAAACATACATCAAGTGGCACATGATATCCCATTGTCACCACAGATAAGCACGGCAAGACATACATCAAGTGTTCTCATAAAAGACTCAATCCGACAAGATAACTTCAAAGGGAAAACTCAATTCATCACAAGAGAGTAGGGGGGAGGAAAATCATAAGATCCAACTATAATAGCAAAGATCGGGATACATCAAGATCGTGCCATAGACGGAACACGAGAGAGAATACGAGAAAAAGAGATCAAACACATAGCTACTGGTACATACCCTCAGCCACGAGGGTGAACTACTCCCTCCTCGTCATGGATAGCGCCGGGATGATGAAGATGGCCACCGGTGAAGGATCCCCCCTCCGGCAGGGTGCCGGGAAGGGCTCCCAAGAGGTTTTTGGTGGCTACAGAGGCTTGCGGTGGCGGAACTCCCGATCTATCTTGATATTCAATGGTTTTAGGGTACATAGGCTTATATAGGCGAAAGAAGTCGGTCGGGAGGTGCTTGAGGGGCCCACGAGACAGGGGGCGCGCCCAGTAGGGGGGGCGCCCTCCTATCTCGTGGCCTCCTCGAGGCTCTTCTGACGTGAACTCCAAGTCTCCTGGGTGATATTCTTCCCAAAAATAACGCTGCCGAAGGTTTCATTCCGTTTGGACTCCGTTTGATATTCCTTTTCTTCAAAATACCTAAACATGCAATAAAACAGCAATATGGGCTGGGCCTCCGGTTATTAGGTTAGTCCCAAAAGTAATATAAAAGTGTATAATAAAGCCTGTAATCATTCAAAACAGATAATAAAATAGCATGAATGCTTCATAAATTATAGACACGTTGGAGACGTATCAGCATCCCCAAGCTTAATTCCTACTCGTCCTCGAGTAGGTAAATGATAAAGAAAGAATTTATGAAGTGTGAATGCTAGAGGTGCACAAGTTTTATCAATGATAATTTCAATCACCTTTACTAGCATGATAATATGTCATAACAGTAGTTCATCTCATAAAACTTTTCATGAACTAGTAACAAGCAATTCACATGTTAATGCATAGGCCATAAACTTTCTTGAAAACTAGCAAACTTCATTCTTAGTCATCAAACAATTGCAATTCATCTTACTTTCAGGAAGAGTCTATGTCAGAGCTTTGATTTAGCAAACTTCACATACTCAACTATCATATAGTCTTCTACAATTGCTAACACTCACGCAATACTTGTGGTTATGAAGTTTTAATCAGACACAGAGAAATATTGGGGCTTATAATGGTGCCTCCAAACGTATTCACCTTTGGGTGATGTCAACAATAATAGTTCATGCTAACGTACATCCAATTGGATATATATATATCAGGATCACCCCACCACGAAGTGCTTTCCAAAGGATAAAATGAAAAAGGGAAAGCTGAAGATCACCTTGACTCTTGCATAAAGTAAAAAACATAAAGTAAAAGATAGGCCCTTCGCAGAGGGAAGCAGAGGTTGTCATGCGCTTTTAGGGTTGGATACACAAAATCTTAATGCGAAAGAACGTCACTTTATATTGCCCCTTGTATATGGACCTTTATTATGCAGTCCGTCGCTTTTATTGCTTCCATAACAAGTTCATACAAAGCTTATTTTCTCCACACTAATAAGTCATGCATATTTAGAGAGCAATTTTATTGCTTGCACCAATGACAACTTACTAGAAGGATCTTACTCAATCCGTAGGTAGGTATGGTGGACTCTCATGGCAAAAACTGGGTTTAAGGATATTTGGAAGCACAAGTAGTATCTCTACTTGGTGCTAGGAATTTTGGCTAGCATGAGGGGGAAAGGCAAGCTCAACATGTTTGAGTGATCCATGACAATATACTTTAACTAAGATGCGAGAAAACATAACCCATTACGTTGTCTTCCTTGTCAAACATCAACTCTTTAGTATGTCATACTTAATGAGTGCTCTCAATTATAAAAGATGTCTATGATAATATATTTATATGTGAAATCTCTCTTCCTTCAATATTCTTTCATGAATTGTTCAAATGACCAATACAATGCTTGCTAACCGTCAATAAATTTACAACCTCTACTTCTTGGATGTGAAGTCATTACTCCCCATGGGATAAGCAAAAGAGACATATATAATTTCAGATTTATGACATTCAACTCATTCAACCATTTACTCATAGGATAAAAGTGAAGCACACAAGTAAATGATAAACTACTCCAACAAGATATAAGTGAAGATCAATTAGTAGCTAAATAATTATGCAACTATGTGAAGACTCTCTCCCAATTAAGAATTTCAGATCTTGGTATTTTATTCAAACAGCAAGCAAAACAAAATAAAATGACATTGCAAGGATAGCACAACTCATGTGTAGAAGCAAAAACTTAGGCTCAACCGAAACTAACCGATGATTGTTGAAGAAGAAAGGTGGGATGCCTACTGGGGCATCCCCAAGCTTAGATGCTTGAGACTTCTTGAAATATTATCTTGGGGTGCCTTGGGCATCCCCAAGCTTGAGCTTTTATGTCTCCTTAATTCCTCTCATATCATGGTTTCTCTTTTTATTAAAAGCTTCATTCACAACAAACTCAGCAAGAACTCGTGAGATAGGTTAGTATAAACCAATGCAAAACCTTATCATTTTCTACTGTAACAAATCACTAAAATAATTATTCAGCATTTCATAATAAATTTCTCTGCATATTTAATACTCCTATCCTCAAATATAATCATTAAACAAGCAAACATATGCAAACAATGCAAACATAACAGCAATCTTCCAAAACAGTACAGTCTGTAAAGAATGCAACAGTATCAATACTTCCCTAACTCCAACAATTATGAGAGAAAATTCCCACTGTAATAAATTTATCAGAGCTTAATATGCAAAAAGTTTCAAGGTTATACCACTCTCTGACTTTTCTAGGGAATTTTTGCAACAGCGGTAAACTTTCTGTTTTCAAACAGCAACATGTATACTAGCAAAACAAGCATGGTAAACGCTATCCTTGACATTTTTATTGAAAATAAAGATGCAAAACATTAATCTAAATAACAGCAAGCAAATACTAACAAGATAATATGACGCTCCAAGCAAAACACATATCCTGTGGCGAATAAAAATATAGCTCCAAGTAAATTTACCGATGAACGAAGACGAAAGAGGGGATGCCATCCGGGGCATCCCCAAGCTTAGGCTCTTGGTTGTCCTTGAATATTACCTTGGGGTGCCTTGGGCATCCCCAATCTTGAAACTCTTGCCACTCCTTATTCCATAGTCCATCGAATCTTTTACCCAAAACTTGAAAACTTCAACCACACAAAACTCAAAACAAAACTCGTAAGCTCTGTCAGTATAAGAAAATAAATCAGCCACTTAGGTACTGTAATGAACTCATTCTAAATTCATATTGGTGTAATATCTAATGTATTACAAATTATCTATGGTTCATACCCTCTGATACTAGTCATAGATTCATCAAAATAAGCAATCAACACAATGAAAACAGAATCTGTCAAAAACAGAACAGTCTGTAGTAATCTGTATCAAACATATACTTATGGAACTTAAAAAATTATGAAATAAATTGTTGGACCTGAGGAATTTGTCTATTAATCATCTGCAAAAATAATCAACCTAAAATCTCTCTCCAGTAAAAAATGGCAGCCATTCTCGTGAGCGCTAAAGTTTCTGTTTTCTACAGCAAGATCATAAAGATTTCACCCAAGTCTTCCCAAAGGTTCTACTTGGAACTTTATTGAAACAAAAGCTATAAAACATGATTACTACAGTAGAATAATCATGTGGACACACAAAAACAGTAAGGGTAAATATTGGGTTGTCTCCCAACAAGCACTTTTCTTTAATGCCTTTCTAGCTAGGCATGATGATGGCAATGATGCTCACATAAAAGATAAGAATTAAAACATAAAGAGAGCATCATGAAGAATATGACTAGCACATTTAAGCCTAAACCACTTCCTATGCATAGGGATTTTGTGAGCAAACAACTTATGGGAACAATGATCAACTAGCATAGGAAGGTAAAACAAGCATAAGTTCAAAAATTGAAGCACATAGAGAGGAAACTTGACATTATTGCAACTCCTACAAGCATATGTTCCTCCCTCATAATAATTTTCAGTAGCATCATGAGTGAATTCAACAATATAACCACCACCTAAAGCATTCTTTTCATGATCTACTAGCATAGAAAATTTACTACTCTCCACATAAGCAAAATTCTTCTCATTCGGAATAGTGGGAGTATCATAAGAGACTTGAACACTAAAAATTGTTTCCGCATTAAAAGAGTAATGTTCAGAAAAAGGGTAATCATAATCATGACAATATTTGTAAATATAATCATCACTACTTTTTATAGCATAAGTTTCATCACAATAATCATCATAAGTAGCAACTTCGTTCTCATCATAATCGATTGAAACCTCTCCCAAGATAGTGGAATCACTAAATAAAGTTGACACTCTTCCAAATCCACTTTCATATTCATCACAATAAAATTCAACATCCTCCAAAATAGTGGGATCACTACTTCCTAAAGTTGACACTCTTCCAAACCCACTTTCATCAATATAATCATCATAGGTAAGAGGCATGCTATCATCATAACAACTTTGCATATCAAAACTTGGGATGCTAAAAATATTATCTTCATTAAACATAGCATCCCCAAGCATGGGACAAACATTAATTTTAGCAAATATATTCTCAAATATTTCATCCTCATCAAACATAGCTTCCCCAAGCTTGGGCCCTTTCATATCATAAGCATAATCACTCTCATCATTGAAAATATGGATAGCACCAATAGTATAGCAATTATCATCATCACAATGAGTAGTAGGAGCAACATCATTTGGGAGGGATACCTTGATACCTTTATTGCTCCTTTTTTTCCTTTTCTTTTTCACATTATGTGTGGGAATGGTCTTGAGTGCAGAAGCCGGCAAGTGTGGCTTGGAGCGGAACTTCTGGCACCCTTGACACTTCTGAACTAGTTCTTTGGCTTCTTCTAGAGCAGTCGGCCAAAAGAATCCATGGCGGAAAGCCTTGGCCACAAGTGATCTTGAAGCCGCGTGGTGACCGCATTCGCCTTGGTGGATGTCCCTGAGTATTGCTTGGCATTTGTCCGGCTCCATGCAGTGCTCATAAATGCCAGTGACACTTCGTCGTAGCAGCTCTCTGTTGACTATGATGTACGCTACTGCTCGCCGTTGCACTTGTCGGGCCGAGATCTCATCAGACGGCAGCTCTTTGTTCACCAGAAACTTAAGGATTGGCTGAGCCCAGGATGGTGCTGCTATTTCTTCGATGGCCACAACTGCAACTTGGATGAGGGCGGTTGGGTCGGGAGGTGGTGGGTTGGCAACTGCTTCCGCCTGCTGAGTTGAAGAAGGCCCCGGGCCGACTGCTGCAATTCCCCGGCTGGGCTCTAGAGTCCCCGAGCCGAGTGCGGCTGCAGCAGTCCCCGGGCCTCCTGCTGAAGTTCCCGTGCCAGCCTCTGGGATCCTCAAGTCGGATTCGACTGCTTCAGTAAGGGCCGGCTCAAAGATGGAATCTGATTCTAGGGACGGCTTGATGGATGGCTTGAGAAGGCGGCGTAGGGCAATGCCAACTGGTATTGCTTGTCGGGTGGAGCCAATCCGTGCCAAGGCATCTGCTTGCTCGTTGTCGTTCCTTGGCAAGTGGAGGAACTCGCACCCGTCAAAATATCCGATGAGTTGCTGCACGAGGAAGCGGTAGCTTTCCATGTTTGCGTCCTTGGCATCCCAGTCGCCTGACGACTGCTGGACCACCAAGTCGGAGTCGCCATAGCACAGGATCCGGCGAATGCCGAGTTCCTTGGCAAGCCGGAGCCCGTGTATGAGTGCCTCATACTCGGCTACATTGTTGGAGGCGGCGAAGTGGACTTGCAATACGTATTTGAGCTTGTCGCCTTTGGGAGAGGTGAGGACGACGCCATCTCCCAGACCGGTGCGCATTTTTGAACCATCAAAGTGCATCCGCCAATGGGTGGAGTCTGCTGCTGGCAGCAGGTACTGGGTCTCGGCCTAGTCGACGAGGAAGTCGGCCAGCACTTGTGACTTGATGGCAGTGCGAGGCTGGTAGTAGATGGTGTAGGGGGCCAGATCGATAGCCCACTTGGCCACTCGGCCATAAGCATCTCGGCTTCCAATGATCTCAGCAAGCGGAGTTGTGCAGATGACGGTTATTGGGTGCTCTTGAAAGTAAGGCTTCAACTTCTTGCCTGCAAAGTGCATGCCGTAGCACATCTTCTAATAATGTGGGTAGTTTTGCTTGGAGGCGGACAGTACTTCGCTCAAGTAATACACTGGTCTCTGTACCGGCAGTGCTCTGTCCTCCTCCTTGCGTTCCACCACCATGACTATACTGACAACCCGACTGGTGGCCGCGATGTAGAGGAGCATGGGCTCCTTCTCAGTCGGAGCCGCCAGGATGGGCGGAGTTGCCAACATCTTCTTGAGTTGGAGAAAAGCCTCGTCCGCCTTGTCGTTCCACTCGAAAAAGTGGTCTTCTTCATGAGTTGGTACAGGGGAAGGGCCTTGTCGCCCAGCCGACTGATGAAACGGATAACTGATGCCAAGCAGCCGGTGAATTTCTGCACGTCTAGCAGTTGGGTGGGCACCTTCATCTTCTCGATGGCCTTGATCTTCACAGGGTTGCACTCTATGCCGTGCTCTGAAACCAGGAAGCCAAGAAGCTAGCCGGCTGGTACTCCAAAGACGCATTTCTCCGGGTTGAGCCTGATCTGGAATCGGCGCAGGTTCTCGAAGGTTTCCTTGAGATCTTCTATCAATGTGCCACGCTTCTCCGTCTTCACCACCACATCATCCACATAAACATGAGCATTTCTGCCAAGTTGCTTGAGGAGGCACTTCTGCATGCAACGCTGAAACGTGGCGCCGGTATTTCGCAAGCCGAACGTCATGGTCGGGTAGCAGAAGGCTCCAAACGGCATGATGAAGGCGGTCTTCAGCCTGTCGGCCGGGTTCAACTTTATCTGGTGGTAGCCCGAGTATGCATCTAAGAAACTCAACAACTCGCTTCCGGCTGTGGAGTCTATCACTTGGTCAATCCTTGGTAAGGCAAATGGATCTTTGGGGCAGGCTTTGTTGAGGCTGGTATAGTCAATACACATGCGCCACTGCTTGTTCTTCTTCAACGCTAGGACCGGGTTGGCTAGCCATTCTGGAAAGAACACTTCCATGATGAATCCGGCTGCCAGAAGTCGGGCTATCTCTTCTCCGACAACTCCTCTCTTCTCTTCTGACAGGCGGCGCAAGGGCTGCCTGACCGGCTTGGCGTCAGGTTGGACATGTAGTTTGTGCTCGGCGAAATCCGTCGGAACACCCCGCATGTCCTTGGGAGACCATGCAAAGATGTCCCAATTCTCATGAGGAAATCAATGAGCTCGCCTTCCTATTTGCTTTCCAGGTTTCACCTATGACAGTGTGCCTCTCCGGGTGCTCTGGGTCCAAGGGTATCTTCTTTGTTTTCTTTTGCTGCCTTGAACGAGCCCTCAACCTCCGACTCCCTGGGGATGGGTGACATTTCCGACTTCTTGCCTGCCAGCTCCACCACCCGGTCTAGGAGCCGCTTCTTGGCTGCAATCACGAGGGACTCGGCCAGCCGACTACTGTCCGCGGCACAGGCGGCCGACTTCTTGTAGTCTCCAACTACGGTTAGGATTCCCTTGGTACTCGGCATCTTCATCTTGAGGTAGGCGTAGTGGGGGACCGCCATGAACTTGGCCAGGGCAGGTTGGCCAAGCAGTGCATGGTAAGGGCTCTCTAAGTTCACCACCTCAAACCAAACTAGCTCACGGCGGAAATGATTCTTGTCTCCAAAGAGGACATCAATTTGAGTCTTGCCGATTGGTGAGCAGGAAAGGCTAGGGACTATGCCATGGAATACAGTCCGACTGGGGAGGAGCTGCTTCTGCTTGATTCCCAATTTCTCCATCATGTCACGGTACAAGATAGTGATGCTGCTGCCGCCATCTATCAACACTCTGGAGAAGCGAGCTGCCTATCTTTCTGTTGCAAGGGTGGCCTCTAGAACCAAAGCATAGGAACCGGGGGAAGGCATCACTTCTGGATGGTCGGCCCTGGTCCAACTGATGGGTTTCTCGGACCAGTGCATGAACTTTGGGGTGCTTGAGGCCACCGCTTGCACCTCTTGCTGTTGTTGCCGTCTACTATGCCTGTCATCGGCCACACTGGTGAACACAACATATGCTCCATGCTCCACAGGATACTCATCTTGAATGGCACCGACTAGCCGGGCCGTCGGCTGCTGGGGCGGAGGAGGTGTGACACTCCAAAAAATTTTGTTTTTGTTTTCAGCAAAAGCCTTGCTTGGTTTGGAGAAGGTCATTTAAATCCTTCCTAAAACCTCTCTCTCTCAAAAACCCTTAACCTTGGCAAGGGCTTTGATTTTTGCATCCTCTACAACCCTGGTATTTGGTTATTAAAAACCTTTCTTCTGAGTTTCCATTCTCAAAAACATTTCTTGGATTTTTCTTTCCTTTAAAAAGAAACCCTAAAGGTTTTGGAGCTATTCTTTTGTTTTGGAACATCCTTGGTTTTACCATGCCTCATGTGGTAAAACCTCCCAAAACCCCTCCTTCCTCTTTGGAGAAATCCAAACTTTTTGTCCCAACAAGTTAAATCCATTTTTGGATTTTATTTCATTTATTTTATTTTCCAAAACAATTCTGTCATTTATTTTAAGCCTAGGTGATTTGCAAAGCAAGTACCTAATTCCCTTTGAGTTTTGATCTCAAACCAACTCCTCTGGATAGTATTTAGCACCCACAACCTAGAACCATCAAGATCCACTCTTCCTCTTTTCAAAATTTTCAAGTTTCAACATCTGCAAGTTTGGACCAGATTCATCATTTTTGATGAAATTCATATCTCCTCTTCCCCGAAAATTCTACCAAAATTCAGGCAGCCCCCAGATACAATGAGACACCACCCCACCAAAAATCAGCTCAAGGAAAATTCCCCACATGCCAAAATCATTTCGTCAAACACTTGGCCGGCACTGTTCCTGTGCACTTTTAGAGAGTTCAGAAAACTCAGAGTTTGCAGTGTCGTTTTTCGTAAGAGTTGTCACCGATCACCCATGCGCCCTGGCGCATTGTGCACAGCCCTTTCTCCCTGGCTAGAGCGCCACACGCCCGCTTGGACGGACGCAGGTGTCGGTGGCGGTGAGCATCTCCAACGCCGGCAGCCTCTGCGGTGGCAGAGCCACCCGTGGCGGCCAACGGAGCCAGCACTGGCTCGTTACGCCATTCTACGCCGCCCAATGCCACCTAGCCCTCCGCGTGGCCTCATGCATGCTAGCGCACCCCCGCAGCACCGTCGCCGTGGCCCAGCAAGCACAGGGCGCGCCCTCTGCCGCCGACGGGCCCGCGCCACCCCGTTCCGTCAAATCCACCTAGGAATCCTAATCCAAGCTCGTTTAGCGTCTAAATGCAACCAGTGGAACTCCACGTTGACGCCCAACTCCCTAAACCTCCCCGACCAAGCACTGCGCCACCGTAACCATCACCGGAGATCCCCGTTCATGGCCACCGCCTCGGATCGCCTATAAAAAGGGGCCCTGAGCTCGCTCTCGAGCACGCACAACCACTGCACCCCACCAGTACCCCACCAAGCCACTAGGAGGACCTCGAGGAGGTCTCCTCCCCCAACTTCGGCCGCCCCGATCCGCCTTGGCCACCAGCTCGAATCACTCCAGTGAGGCCATCCCCGACGCCCAAACCTCGTCAGTAGCCACATCAAGCACCCAGTGAGCTAACCCCGTCTCCAATTTGACCTCCGCAGCCCTCCCCGGCGAGATCCAACTCCACCCGAGACGCCGTCCGCTGGAGCAAGGGCCGCCGTCGACGTGGTGCTCGCCGACGACCACCACCACCACCCACCGACGCGGAAGGACACGCTGAACACATAGGTACCGCCCGATCCCACTGCCTCGCCGTGGATCCCCGTCGGCGACCACCGCAGCCCTCGGGCCCCTGCAGGCTCTGTTCTTCCCGTTTAAAAATTTAAACCTGACGGGTGGGACCCCCTCGTCAGTGTTTTCTCCTTTTTCGGATCGTTTTTTGTTTTATCAGTTGACCCCCTGGGAAGTTTCTGTTTCATTACAGAGAGGTCCCTGGACTTAAAACCTTTATAACTTTTAAACAGAAACTGATTTTTGATTGATTCTTTTTCTGTCATCTTTATTCTTCTGTCTAGTTTTTTGTCATATTTATTTGAAAAATAATTGGAACACTTTTCTGTGCACTCGCGGTATTTACGTTGAGTACGTATTTTTCTTTACCGTAGATACCGGAGGAGGTGACGGAGCCGCGAACTTCGCCAAGTTAGACTCCGACTACTCCGAACCAGGCAAGCATGTTTGAATTTTTGATATGATGAGTGGTTGTTGCATGTTTGCATTTAGTAGTTTCATGGCATGTTTATGAGCATTTCGTTAAATGTTATATTTCATGCAAAGATGAGGCAAGTGAGTTTCGGAAATCCATACGTTGTTGGATATAAGTTTGCATGGCCATGTGATGGCATGAGAATGGGTAAGATGGCAGTGTTGTAGCATGCCAGTCTTATGCCAGACCAATTGACTTCAGTATCAACGTGAATCAAGCCACGTTCCCATTCGTCTTCCTTCCTGTACTACCATATGTTTTCCGCGAGGAATATGGCTTAGTAAGTTGCAAACCGTTTTCCTGGTACACACCAAATAGAGAGGTCGTGATGAGGGTTCCATGGCCCTGGATTAAAGCCCATCATCCGGTCAGGGGGCATGGGTGTTTTTGGTTGGGACCGAGAGGGGGGCACCCCTTAGAGCGCGCGCATAGAAATTTGATCCCATGCTATTCGAGGTTGTGACCTCCCCATCTCAAAGTTTTTCTTGGACGTTGTCTAGGGTGATTCCTGGCATCGTGAGGTGGAATGGGTGTGTACTGGTTAGATGTGTTTCTACCGAAATACCGTAAACGGAACTAGTCCTTCGTGACTACGGAAATACGTTGGCTGTGGGCAATTAGTACAAACTGTGCAGAGTCAAAAATCCTTTGAATCATCTTGTACATGTCCAAGTACTGTGTTCATCTTATCTTGTCAAATGTCAGTCCCAGTGACAAAACTCCGGTGAATCACATGAGTATTAAGTCCGGTTAAAAGTTTATTCTTATGGATGGACTAACTTGTTATTTACTTTTGATATAAGCCCTTTCTGTGATGGCACTCAGACGTCCGACTGTGGCACACTTGTTATTTACTTTTGATATAAGCCCTTAACGCGATGTCGCTCAGACGTCCGACTGTGGCACACTTGTTATTTACTTTTGATATAAGCCCTTTCTGCGATGTCGCTCAGACGTCCGACTGTGGCACACTTGTCATTTACTTTTGATATAAGCCCTTTCTGTGATGTCGCTCAGACGTCCGACTATGGCATACTTGTTATTTACCTTTGATATAAGCCCTTTCTGTGATGTCGCTCAGACGTCCGACTGTGGCATACTTGTTATTTACTTTTGTTATAAGCCCTTTCTGCGATGTCGCTCAGACGTCCGACTGTGGCACACTTGTTATTTACTTTTGACATAAGCCCTTTCTGTGACGTCGCTCAGACGTCCGACGGTGGCACGCTTGTCATTTACTTTTCAATATAAGCCCTTTATGTGGTGTCGCTTAGACGCCCGACTACGGCATGATTATTTATTTGTTTACCTTTCGAGGCGTCGCTCCAGACACCCGATCAGTCTTCAGTTGTTTGTTGGGATTTTCGGGAGGACTACCGCCCGACTTCCTTTTTACTTATCATGTCGTGCAAATATTTATTATTTGAATGAGCATTATTATTTTTGCTCATGACGCATTCATGCATGCATTTGTTATATCTTTTGTTCGAACTGTCTTGCGAGTACTTTCAAAGTACTCACCTGGCTTGTTGATTTGGCCAGATGTTGATGAAGGCGATCTCATGGATGAAGAGTTCGATAGCGAGTCCAACGCCTAGAGGAGTCCCAGTCAGTCTCGTGCGATCCTGGATTTGGTCACTGTGATATATCCGCTTCCGCTACTCCAGAAATAAATTCATCGAGCCTCACCTCGACGCTCGATGAGCTGCCAGTTTAGGAGTCAAGTTATCCACCACCACTTTTATCTCGAGCTAGTAGCATGTCACCACACCCCTGTGTCATAACCGCCCTTATGTACAATATTGGCGTGTTTGTAATAAATTGTTGAGCAACCTCAGCTCAACCCTGTAATATATTTGATGCTACTGGTCTTCTGTATTCAAGTATTTGTCTACCAGTAAGGGTAACTCTTCCTATACTGGGATCAAGAGATCGATTTTCTCAATAAGTATTTTATTGAAAAATCGGTCGTGACAAACTTAGTACCAGAGCCAGGCTGACTGTAGGAAGCCATTAGGTGCGATCGCTAATCGGTTATTAGCATAGTAGAGTTTATTCATATTTTTACAAATGTAGTCATTTTCTGACAGTCAGCATAAATTTATGATCTGACCATTCAGAATTTTCGCCTACTTTTGTAGATGGCTGGCAACGACTGTGAGTCACAGGTGTTCGCCAACGTGCCTGAGGGGTTCGTCAAGTCCTCTCCTTCATCGTCCAGGTTGCGATGGGGCCATCAGTGCGCCCAGTCTTCACACTCTACCCACACAAGATCAACGACAGTCTGACCATGCACCAGGCCGCGGTGCAATTCAAGGGAGGGCGTGTTGAGTTACGCCGCTTCCGGTTCTTGGGGAGAGCCATGCCTACGGAGAGGCATGCTATGTAGATGGCTGCCCGTGAGGCGATAGCTCGTCTCCGGGATGTTCTTCCTTCAATGAAGACTCGTCGCTACCGCTACCTTCCATGCCACGTGCCATACACCTGTCACTACTCATTCGCTTGCCCCAGAGGTGAGCGAGACAAGGCCTTTGAGATGCTTGTCGAGTACCTCCGAGTTCTGGAGGCAGCCTTCGACAGCATGGTGGACGACCTTGTAGCTACTCGCATGGACTCAGTCCATGGTTGTGCCGCCAACAGGAGGGAGCTCCTGCACACCGCTCCACCGCTGACTTTCATCTCGTCCTCGGCATCTCATTCACCTACCATTCTCGCCACAGCTCGTCGCCTGCCTACCACCGAGGAGTTCACCCAAGTCATTGCACCCACTCCAGTTCGTTCTGCACCACCTATTGCGCCCATTCCTATTCGTGTTACTCCGCCTATGGCACCCGCTCCACCAGCTCAGCGCAGCGCTTCACGTCTGGAACCTATTAGCGAGGAGGAGGTTGAGTCCCCAGCCTCACTACGCCTCACCCTCGGCAGGCCAAGGGAGATCCTCACCATCCCCGACTGAGTACGCTTAGCCACCATGCGATGTACCGACTTGTGCTATATGTTTATATGTACATAGGTTGTGAGAAGTAGCTTGCTTGCGCATCATGTAGGGTCTGGAGAAGTGCACTAGCCTAAATAACATGTCAGGAATATGTACGCATATCCTGAGTGATGTATTGTATAATTACTGCTTGCGTGTAAGATATGTAATAGTCCTTCTCCGTGCGCAATCGTTCATTTTTCTTGAAAAATCCTGGAGCTTTTAAAAATTTCCGTATTTGTGAATTTATTGACTGCTGCGACTCAATTTCTCTTCTTACGAGTTTTACAAAATATATCCCCAAAGTGAAAGATGTCTCGTCCTTGGACGCGCTCCATGCCAATTCCGCCAGAGGAAAATTATGGCACACCACAAAACAGCAGTTTCACACAGGGGCAGTCAAGTCAACAGGACAGTGAAACAGCATTTACCCAAGTATGTCGCCTTTATGAACAGAGTCAGCAACAACATCAGGAAATGATGAACCAAGTCATCAATATGGGAAATCACCGTGGACAGTATCAGCAGCAATCCAAGTTGTCTGAGCTACAGAAGACGCGTCCCCCAACATTTTCTCATACTGACAAACCTCTTGAGGCCGACGACTGGCTTCAAGACATGGAAAGAAAATTAGTTATTGCACAGTGTTCAGACCGTGAGAAAGTATTATATGCACCGCACTATCTCACTGGAGCAGCTGCATCATGGTGGGAAAATTTCCTACACATGCACCCCAATGAAAATGAAATAACCTTGGAGGAATTCAAAGAAGGTTTTCGTGGGGCACACATTCCTAAAAGTGTTATGAAGATCAAGAAGAGAGAATTTGATGACCTCAAACAAAGGACCATGACAGTGTCAGAATACAACAGTCAGTTTACTCTGTTGTCTCGTTACGCCAACGAAGAGCGTATGACTGAAAGCAAGAAGATGGAAAAATTTTGGAAGGGCTGGCACCCGCACTTAAATGCCAGCTGGTTGTGCACACTTTCCCAAATTTCAAGACACTGGTGGATAAGGCCATTACCTTGGAAAATGAGAGACGCAGCTTGGAGGATTTTCGCAAGCGAAAAAGGGACCAGACTACTCAGGCTCGAAACCATCGAAGCAAGACGGATTTTCAGAAAAGTGGGACACACCAACCCACGACGAATAATTCACGCCCAATCAAGAATTTCCATGCAAGGGACAAGGAGTTCACATATCGCCCAGGTGTTACTTGCTACGCTTGTGGAGAAGAAGGGCACTATGCCAAGTAGTGCCCCAAGCCAAGGAACTCGACCCCAAAGCCGAACAACGGTGGCAATAATTCAGCGCCCAAGCGAAATAATTTCAACCCCAATAACAGCCACAGGAAGGGTCATCTGAACCACGTGACCAAAGAGGAAGCACAGAATGCCCCAGATATCGTACTCGGTACGTTCCCTGTCAACACAATACCTGCCATGGTTTTGTTTGATTCTGGAGCCTCTCACTCATTCATTTCGAAGAGTTTAGCTTTGCAAAATAATTTTTCGATGATTCCCTTGGAAAAATCCATGATCATCAAGTCCCCTGGGATTAAGCAAGTGACTCAGAGTTACTGTCAAGGTGTGGTTATTGAATTTGAAGGATTGTAGTTTTACGCCAACCTTATTGTGTTGGAAAATAAAGGACTGGATGTCATCCTAGGGATGGATTGGTTAACCACCAACAAAGGTTTTATTGACTGCTTCAACCGGACCGTAATTCTCACCCATCATCACGGGAAGACAATTAAGGTTTCAGCCAAAGAAAGACAAATATCTCGGCAACCGAGGATAAACAAGGTGGACATTTCTGAGTTAAGCAAGGTTCCAGTGGTGTGTGAACTTCCAGACGTATTTCCCGAAGAACTACCAGGCATGCCACCAGACCGAGAGATAGAATTCAGCATTGAGCTAGCACCCGGAACCGCTCCCATTTACAAGAAACCATACAGAATGGCACCATCCGAGTTGGTAGAATTGAAGAAGCAAATAAAAGAATTGTTGGACAAAGGATACATACGAGCCAGTTCCTCACCTTGGGGTTCTCCAATTTTATTTGCCAAGAAAAAGGATGGGACACTGAGATTGTGTATAGACTATCGAGCACTTAACATGGTCACAATCAAGAACAAATACCCAATGCCACGGATAAATAATTTATTTGATCAGCTCGCTCAGGCCAAAGTCTTCTCAAAAATTGACTTAAGGTCGGGATACCATCAATTGAAAGTGCGAACAGAAGATATCCCCAAGACAGCCTTCACCTCCAGATATGGACTGTATGAGTTCACAGTAATGCCGTTTGGACTAACAAACGCCCCCGCATATTTTGTTCACCTCATGAACAAAGTATTTATGAAGTTTATGGACAAGTTTGTTGTGGTATTCATCGATGATATTCTGATATACTCCAAGACACCAGAAGAGCACGCTGAACATCTCAGAATTGTACTAGGAGAACTCAGGAAACATCAACTGTACGCCAAGTTCAGCAAATGTGAATTTTGGCTAAGACAGGTGGGTTTTCTGGGCCACGTACTGACCCAAGAAGGTATTGCCGTAGACCCGGAAAAGGTCAAGGCCGTACTTGGCTGGAAACCATCAGCTAGCGTAACGGACGTACGAAGTTTCTTGGGAATGGCAGGATACTACCGAAGATTTATTGAAGGATTCTCCACCATAGCAAAGCCAATGACGCAGTTACTCAAGAAAGACAAGAAGTTTGAATGGACGGAAGCTTGTGAGAAAAGCTTCCAAGAACTAAAAAGGAAATTAACATCGGCACCAGTATTAATTGTGCCAGACATACACAAGAATTTTGAGGTGTATTGTGACGCATCCCGGAAGGGCCTCGGATGCTTATTGATGCAAGAAGGCAAGGTAGTTGCGTATGTCTCTAGACAACTTCGCAAGCATGAAGAAAATTATCCTACTCATGACTTGGAATTGGCAGCAGTCATCCATGCACTCAAAGAATGGAGACACTTTCTACTTGGAAATCATTGTGAAATATACACAAACCATAAGAGCCTCAAGTATATTTTCACACAGCCGGAACTCAATTTACGACAACGACGCTGGTTGGAATTAGTGAAGGATTATGATGTTGGAATCCACTATCATCCAGGAAAAGCAAATGTAGTGGCAGATGCCCTTAGTCGGAACCCCAGCTCGGGCAACGACAGTATACCAAATTTGAGACCAGAATTTCAGCAGGAATTTGCCAAACTCAACCTAATAATGGTCACCGAAGGCAGTGTGTTGAATTTGGAAATACAGCCTACCCTGATAGAAAAGATTAAGGAGGCTCAGCATGGACACCCCAGCATTGATGGCATAAAAAAGAAAGTGAGTTTGGGCAAGGCCTTAGAATTCAACATAGACGGGCAGGGAATATTGTGGTACGGAGAAAGACTTTGCGTACCAAATATCAAGGACCTCAAACAGCAGATTCTAGCTGAAAGCCACACCGCTCCGTATTCAATCCATCCTGGAGGAACAAAAATGTACAAGGACCTTCAGGAAAAATTTTGGTTGCACGGTATGAAAAGGGACATAGCCATGTTCATTGCATGTTGTGACTCTTGTCAACGCATCAAGGCCGAGCACCAGAAACCAGCCGGGCTATTACAGCCAAACATGATACCCGAGTGGAAGTGGGATGAGAGCGGAATGGATTTCATCGTTGGACTACCTCAGTCACGACACATAAATGATGCCATATGGGTCATAACCGACAGATTAACTAAGGTGGCACATTTTATCCCGGTGAAGACAACTCACACCACTCAGAAGCTTGCCAGACTTTATCTTGCCCATATCGTCTGCCTGCATGGAGTCCCAAAGACTATAATATCTGACAGGGGCACACAATTCATCTCTAGATTTTGGGATCACCTACAACAGGCACTGGGAACTCAACTAGCATTCAGTACCGCATACCACCCCCAGACTGATGGGCAAGCCGAACGCGTAAACCAAATTCTAGAAGACATGCTGAGAGCATGTGTCCTCACCTATGGAACTAGTTGGGAAGAAAGCTTGCCATACGCAGAGTTCGCATACAACAACAGCTACCAGGCTAGCCTACAAATGGCACCATTTGAAGCTCTGTACGGGCGAAGATGTCGTACACCACTAAATTGGTCAGAAACCGGAGACAGCCATATCTTCGGCCCAGATATGCTCAAGGAGCCCGAGGAAAAAGTTAAGATGATTAGGGATCGACTCAAGACATCTCAAAGTCGACAAAAGAGTTATTACGATCGAAAGCATCGGGGAATCAGTTTTGAACCCAGAGAGTTTGTGTACCTACGAGTATCTCCAATGAGGGGTCTGCAATGATTCAAGATTAAGGGAAAGCTAGCACCAAGATTTATCAGACCATTCTGTATAGTGGCCCGAAGAGGCACGGTAGCCTACCAGCTAGACTTACCCAAAGATTTATCCGATGTCCACGACATGTTCCACGTCTCGCAGTTGAGGAAGTACGTGAGCAACCCAGAGAAGCAAGTATCCCATGAAAACATTGACATGCAACCAGACCTCACCTACTGGGAGCATCCAATAAAAATATTAGAGGAATCTAAAAGGAGGACCCGACAGAAAACCATCAAGTTTTTCAGAGTTCAGTGGAGCAATCACACCGAGAATGAAGCAACTTGGGAAAGAGAGGATTTTCTTCGGACAGAGCACCCACACCTATTTGAGGATCAGCTGAAATCTCGGGGACGAGATTTTTCCTAAGGGGGTAGGTGCTGTGACACTCCAAAATTTTTTTTTTTTGTTTTCAGCAAAAGCCTTGCTTGGTTTGAAGAAGGTCATTTAAATCCTTCCTAAAACCTCTCTCTCTAAAAAACTTTTTCCCTTGGCAAGGGCTTTGGTTTTTGCATCCTCTGCAACCCTGGTATTTGGTTATTAAAAACCTTTCTTCTGAGTTTCCATTCTCAAAAACATTTCTTGGATTTTTCTTTCCTTTAAAAAGAAACCCTAAAGGTTTTGGAGCTATTCTTTTGTTTTGGACCATCCTTGGTTTTACCATGCCTCATGTGGTAAAACCTCCCAAAACCCCTCCTTCCTCTTTGGAGCAATCCAAACTTTCTGTCCCAATAAGTTAAATCCATTTTTGGATTTTATTTCATTTATTTTATTTTCCAAAACAATTCTGTCATTTATTTTAAGCCTAGGTGATATGCAAAGCAAGTACCTAATTCCGTTTGAGTTTTGATATCAAACCAACTCCTCTGGATAGTCTTTAGCACCCACGACCTAGAACCATCAAGATCCATTCTTCCTCTTTTCAAAATTTTCAAGTTTCAACATCTGCAAGTTTGGACCAGATTCATCATTTTTGATGAAATTCATATCTCCTCTTCCCCAAAAATTCTACCAAAATTCAGGCAGCCCCCAGATGCAATGAAGGCCACCCCACCAAAAATCAGCTCAAGGAAAATTCCCCACATGCCAAAATCATTTTGTCGAACACTTGGCCGGCACTGTTCCTATGCACTTTCAAAGAGTTCAGAAAACTCAGAGTTTGCAGTGTCGTTTTTCGTCAGAGAGTTGTCACCGATCACTCGTGCGCCCTGGCGCGTTGCGCACAGCCCTTTCTCCCTGGCCAGAGCACCACACGCCCGCTTGGACGGACACAGGTGTCGGTGGCGGCGAGCATCTCCAACACCGGCAGCCTCTGTGGTGGCAGAGCCACCCGTGGCGGCCAACGGAGCCAGCACCGGCTCATTACGTTGTTCTGCACCGCCCAACGCCCCCTAGCCCTTCGCGTGGCCTCATGCATGCCAGCGCACCCCCGCAGCACCGTCGCCATGGCCCGGCAAGCACAGGGCGCGCCCTCTGCCGCCGACGGGCCCGCGCCGCCCCGTTCCGTCGAATCCACCCAGGACTCCTAATCCAAGCTCGTTTAGCGTCTAAACGGAACCAGTGGAACTCCACGTTGACGTCCAACTCCCTAAACCTCCCCAACCAAGCACTGCGCCGCCGTAACCATCGCCGGAGATCCCCGTTCACGGCCACCGCTCTCGAGCACGCACCACCACTGCACCCCACCAGTACCTCGCCAAGCCACTAGGAGGACCTCGAGGAGGTCTCCTCCCCCAACTCCGGCCGCCCCGATCCGCCTCGGCCACCAGCTCGAATCACTCCAGTGAGGCCATCCCCGATGCCCAAACCTCGTCAGTAGCCACCTCAAGCACCCAGTGAGCTAACCCCATCTCCAATTTAACCTCCGCAGCCCTCCCGGCGAGATCCAACTCCACCCGAGCCGCCGTCCACCGGAGCAAGGGCCGCCATCGACGTGGTGCTCGCTGACGACCACCACCACCACCCACTGACGTGGAAGGACACGCTGAACACATAGGTGCCGCCCGATCCCACTGCCTCGCTGTGGATCGCCGCCGGCGACCACCGCAGCCCTCGGGCGCCGGCGGGCTCTGTTCTTCCCCGTTTAAAAATTTAAACCTGACGGGTGGGACCCCCTCATCAGTGTTTTCTCCTCTTTCGGATTGTTTTTTGTTTTATCAGTTGACCCCCTGGGAAGTTTCTATTTCATTACAGAGAGGTCCCTGGACTTAAAACCTTTATAACTTTTAAACAGAAACTGATTTTTGATTGATTCTTTTTCTATCATCTTTATTCTTCTGACTAGTTTTTTGTCATATTTATTTGAAAAATAATTGGAACACTTTTTTGTGCACTCGCGGTATTTACGTTAAGTACGTATTTTTCTTTACCGTAGATACCGGAGGAGGTGACGGAGCCGCGAACTTCGCCAAGTTAGACTCCGACTACTCCGAACCAGGCAAGCATGTTTGAATTTTTGATATGATGAGTGGTTGTTGCATGTTTGCATTTAGTAGTTTCATGGCATGTTTATGAGCATTTCGTTAAATGTTATATTTCATGCAAAGTTGAGGCAAGTGAGTTTCGGAAATCCATACGTCGTTGGATATAAGTTTGCATGGCCATGTGATGGCATGAGAATGGGTAAGATGGCAGTGTTGTAGCATGCCAGTCTTATGCCAGACCAATTGACTTCAGTATCAACATGAATCAAGTCACGTTCCCATTCGTCTTCCTTCCTGTACTACCATATGTTTTCCGCAAGGAATATGGCTTAGTAAGTTGCAAACCGTTTTCCTGGTACACACCAAATAGAGAGGCTGTGATGAGGGTTCCATGGCCCTGGATTAAATCCCGTCATCCGGTCAGGGGGCATGGGTGTTTCCGGTTGGGACCGAGAGGGGGGCACCCCTAGAGCGCGCGTATAGAAATTTGATCCCATGCTATTCGAGGTTGTGACCTCCCCATCTCAAAGTTTTTCTTGGACGTTGTCTAGGGTGATTCCTGGCATCGTGAGGTGGAATGGGTGTGTACTGGTTAGATGTGTTTCTACCGAAATACTGTAAACGGAACTAGTCCTTTGTGACTACGGAAATCCGTTGGTTGTGGGCAATTAGTACAAACTCTGTAGAGTCAAAAATCCTTTGAATCATCTTGTACATTTCCAAGTACTGTGTTCATCTTATCTTGTCAAATGTCAGTCCCAGTGACAAAACTCCGGTGAATCACATGAGTATTAAGTCCGGTTAAAAGTTTATTCTTATGGATGGACTAACTTGTTATTTACTTTTGATATAAGCCCTTTCTGTGATGTCGCTAAGACGTCCGACTGTGGCACACTTGTTATTTACTTTTGATATAAGCCCTTAACGCGATGTCGCTCAGACGTCCGACTGTGGCACACTTGTTATTTACTTTTGATATAAGCCCTTTCTGCGATGTCGCTCAGACGTCCGACTGTGGCACACTTGTCATTTACTTTTGATATAAGCCCTTTCTGTGATGTCGCTCAGACGTCCGACTATGGCATACTTGTTATTTACCTTTGATATAAGCCCTTTCTGTGATGTCGCTCAGACGTCCGACTGTCGCATACTTGTTATTTACTTTTGTTATAAGCCCTTTCTGCGATGTCGCTCAGACATCCGACTGTGGCACACTTGTTATTTACTTTTGACATAAGCCCTTTCTGTGACGTCGCTCAGACGTCCGACGGTGGCACGCTTGTCATTTACTTTTCAATATAAGACATTTATGTGGTGTCACTTAGACGCCCGACTGCGGCATGATTATTTATTTGTTTACCTTTCGAGCCGTCACTCTAGACACCCGATCGGTCTTCAGTTGTTTGTTGGGATTTTCGGGAGGACTACCGCCCGACTTCCTTTTTACTTATGATGTCGTGCAAATATTTATTATTTGAATGAGCATTATTATTTTTGCTCATGACGCATTCATGCATGCATTTGTTATATCTTTTGTCTGAACTGTCTTGCGAGTACTTTCAAAGTACTCACCTGGCTTGTTGATTTGACCGGATGTTGATGAAGGTGATCTCATGGATGAAGAGTTCGATAGCGAGTCCGACGCCTAGAGGAGTCCCAGTCAGTCTCGTGCGATCCTGGATTTGGTCACTGTGATATATCCGCTTCCGCTACTCCAGAAATAAATTCATCGAGCCTCACCTCGACGCTCGATGAGCTGCCAGTTTAGGAGTCAAGTTATCCACCACCACTTTTATCTCGAGCTAGTAGCATGTCACCACACCCCTGTGTCATAACTGCCCTTATGTACAATATTGGCGTGTTTGTAATAAATTGTTGAGCAACCTCAGCTCAACCCTGTAATATATTTGATGCTACTGGTCTTGTGTATTCAAGTATTTTTCTACCACTAAGGGTAACTCTTCCTATACTGGGATCAAGAGATCGATTTTCTCAATAAGTATTTTATTGAAAAACCGGTCGTGACAGGAGGCGGGGGGCCGGCAGGCGGAGGAGGTTGGAGGCCATCTCCCTTAGCTATCCTAGTGAGCCAATGACACTTCCGAGTGGTGTGGTTGGACGGCTTCGCGCCACTATGGAACTTGCAGGGTGCATCAAGGGTCTGCTCGTAAGAGAAGGCGGGCAACCAATTTGACTTGCCGCCCTTCTGACGCTTGGGCGCTGGCTGTCCTTCCGGCTGCTGGTCCTCGACTGTCGTCACCTGCCGGTTGGTGGAAGCCGGCTGGGTGGCCTTCCGCTTGTTGTCGCTTGGATGCTGTCATCGACTGGTGTCGCCAGCCAGAGTCCGAGGAGCCTGAGGTGCCACCTTGCTGGATGCATCAACTAGGATTTCCGCCTTCATGGAGGAGTCAGCCGTGGTGTGCTTGTCGGCGATGATTAGCAGCTCGTCGAGCGTCACAGGCTCGTCGCAGAGGAGTCGATGCTTGAGGAGGGTGCCCTCTCGGCACCCGGCGGTGAAGTACTCGATCACCTGCACCTCGTGCACGCCCTCGCAGGAGTTGCGCAGCTCGGCCCAGCGCGTGAGGTAGTCGCGAGTCGATTCACTGGGCCCTTGGACGCACAAGGAGAGCTGTCGGGGCTTGGGAGGACGCTTGTAGGTGCTGGTGAAGTTGCGGATGAAGGCCTCGATGAAATCAACCCAGCTGTTGATGCTGCGGGGCTTCTGGTTGTTGAGCCATGTTCGGGCTGTGCCCTGAAGCATGAGTGGGACGTACTTCTCGGCAACGCGCTAGTTGTCGTTCGCTATGCTGACGGCTGTGGAGTAGTCGACCAGCCAGTCCTGCGGCTTCACGGAGCCGGTGTATTTGGGCGTATCTCGCGGGAGGGTGAACCCTTTGGGGAAGGGCTCATCTCGGATTCTCGGGCCAAAACCGGGCAGGCCCAGCGCGTCTTCTTCTTCTAGCGCCAGGTATCGGTTGAGGCGATCGATCCGATGGCGGGCGTCGTTCTCTCCGACTCCCTCTCGGCGGCCAAGGCGGTCGCTGAGTGTCGGGTGCATGACAGGCGGCGGAGTGGGGTACCTCGCTCCACAAGGCGGAGGAGGAGGAAGATCGCCTCGCCGCTCCACCGCTCAAGGGCGGCCGTCTTCGTCTCGCTCGATGGAAAGGTGTGTCTGGCTGCGGCTGGCAGCCAGCTCGTTACCTCTTCTTCCGCGGGCGCCACCAGTCAGCGTCCGGGATGTTGCGCCGTGATCTTGGCGAAGGGGTGGCTCTTTGTTCCGCTAGGCGGGAGATTCGGCGCGGCATCCAGCCTTGTGCTGCGCGGCGGCCGCGTCTAGGAGCTGTTGCACCCGCTCTGTCATGTGGTGACGCTCGTCGCCGTCGTATTTGTCCAACTCATCCGTCACTGCCTGGGCGGCCCGGATGTTCTTGGTAGGCGTGGAGTACATGGGTCGCTCTGCTCCGAACATGCTGGCGATGGTCGCGCCACGCTGTCGGACCGTACCGATGCAGCTAGGCCCCTCAGGGGCCGGCGTGCCGCCAATGGCCCGATCCATCTCGCGCCGGTAGGTGTCCAAGAGGCGTCGCACACTGGCCAGTCGGCCAGCGTTCTCGAGAAGTTGGATGCGGCGTGCCTCCAGCATCTCAGCATCTGCGCCCTCTGGGATGGGCGCCGACTGGTCACGCAGAGCCGCGTCGAGTGGGTCTCGAGCGCGCTCGTCTGAGTGCTCGCCGCTGTTGATGACAAGCACCTCCGTGACGGTGCTCCTACCGCTGTGCTCGCGAGGAGGCAGCTCGTCGTAGACCACCACGTTGGTGGGGGACGCGTCAAGCGACGCTGTGTCGGAGTCGACGATCATCGGATCGGTGGAGCCAACAGACTCCTGGTCCAGAGCAGGCTCGCTGGTGACGTGGAGCTGGTCCAGGAGGCTGACGAGGCAGCTCTTGGGGCAGCCAGTGCCCGCGTCGGAGGCCGGCTCGTCGGAGACAGCTTGCCGCACAGGCGATCTCCGCGCCGTTCAGCGCGTCGAGGCTGACGCCGTCGGGCGTGCTGGGCTGGCTTCGCTTGCCAGGAAGGAACAAGGTTCCCGTCCAGAGCAGATCTCCGGGAGATGGTGCACCTCGCCCCACGGTGGGCGCCAAATGTCGGGGGTTGGGTGCGACATATGCCAAAGGATGGCTTATCATGGTGGGAGCGAGTAGAACGTCGCCGGTGCCTGGAAGCGGGATAAGGCGTAGACACGTACGCCGGCGAACTTTACCCAGGTTAGGGGCTCTCCGTGGAGATAATACCCCTACTCCTGCGCTGCGGGGTCTCCGCATGATCACTAAGGCACTAGTGATACAAGGTGCTCCTTTAGCTGTGTCTAGAGGTAGGAGAAGGTAGGGCTAGCTCTCTCCTGCTCTAAGGAAGTGGCTAGTTCTATCAGAGTGGGAACCCTTTGCATGGGAGCCCTGGGGGGTTTATATAGGCCTACCCTCCAGGGGTACAATGGTAATCTGGCCGGCTGCTCGGCCTGGCTGTTAGCGTCTCCGGCCTCCGGCTTCTCCACTTGCTACTGGGGCCCGCCGCTTGGTGGGCCCCGCCGACTGGTTGGCGGCTGCTCACTGTAGTCGTGCCACTTATGACGAGGGCTTGGTCATCTCATCGTGGCTACAGTCCCGCCGCCTGGCGGGAGGTCACTGTAGCCACACCTGGTCTCATCAGGTTAATGGCATGCTTGCCTCAGGGCAAGGGTCGGCCGCCTGTTGGAGGCCGGCCCTCCCCAAGTCTGTCTGGCTGGGCATCCGCCGTCTTCTTCGGTGTCACTGCCTGATAGGGCCTGCGGCCAGCAGGCCGTACCGATAGGTCGTCGTGGGGAACAGGGCTCCGCCTGCTCGGAGTGATGTCAAGCGGGGCATGGCACAGTGCCACGCCATGCGGAGAACTCTGCCTGTATGGGGCACTGTAGCCATGCCCATCCCGGGATTCGGGGGCGAGGGGCTTCACTGTAGCCACGCTCTATCTTGTACTCTTGATGGGGGCCCAGATATTCTGAGGGCGCGAGGGGCCGCCTTCCTGATGCCGCCCTCTCTAGAGGCCGGCTGGCGGGAGCCGGCCGCTCGTAGTGCTGTTGGCTGGTGGTTGGCCGCCCTCTGGTGGCCAGTTGTCGAGTTAGCCGGCCCCCGGAGGGCGGAGCTTCAGCATGGGGCTCAGCAAGGCGGAGCTAGCCCAAAGTCTTGATGAATCATGGGACCCGGGTGAGGCTACCCGTGGCCCATTACTCCGACAAAAACATTGACGTTAGGGTGACTCATATGAGTCCTCGGTCTGTATGAAGCTTTTGGAACATATGAAGCCTTTGGTATGGGGTTTGTCTTCTTCACAGGTGGTGTCATGATGATATTCATGGGAAGATTCTCAAGACAGCTTTTGGGTACCCATATCTTCTTCATAGGTGGCCCATTCCTGCAGTTAGTACCAATATACCTGACAAACACTTCACCATTCTGATTCTTAAACAATTTATAGTTTGCATCAAAGGATTCATCAATGATAATAGGGTTAGCACGTGAAACCAGATAAGGTGGATGGATCTACTGGAGGTTCCTTTGCAGCAACCCAGGTGGTTTTGGGGTACTGCTCAGGCTTCAAGTATGACCCATCAACATTCATTTTTGTTTCGAACCCAACACCCTCTTTTCTAGGGTTTCAGTTCAGGATATGCTTTTTGAGGACATCACATAATGTTTGATGCCCTTTGAGGCTTTTGTACATCCCTGTCTCAGGCAGTGTCTTCAACCTGGCATTCTCATTAGCAATAGTAGTGGTATCCTTAGTAGAGGGGTTAGTTACCACTTCAGCAGTTGAAGATATTGCAACAGCAGTAGCAGTAGAGCATTCAGCAACAGAGGTAGCGTTATCACGTTCAATGCATTTTAAACATGGTGGTTCAAATCCTTCCTGAGCGGGGACTGATCTGTTGAGCGCGAAGTGACTCATTCTACTTTTGAAGATCTTCATGATTCAATCTCAATTTCACAAGTTCCTGCTTCCTTTGAAGATAATCATAGGAAAGCTTTTCGTGAGATGTTGAGAGGGTTTCATGATGACCTTGAAGTTCCTGGTACTTATCATGAAGATTTTTTATGTCTTCAATTAAGGACTGAGTCTTAGTCATTTCCGCGTCCAACAGGTCATCGCTTTTGTCTAACAGTTTTTGAATATGTTCCATAGCTTTCTGTTGTTCAGTTGCAATTTTAGCAAGTTTTTTGTGGCTAGGTTTGGATTCACCATCAGAGTCATCTTCACTTGTTGTTTGAAAGTAAGCATCGTGAGAGTTTACCTTGGCACCATGTTCCATGAAGCAGTAGGTGGGAGTCGAGTCGTTCTCGTCATCAGCGTTGGCAACGGAGCCATTGTCTTCAGTGTTGAAGATGGACTTGGCGACATAAGCTGTAGCTAGAGCCAGACTTGCGACACCAGAGTCGGACTCCTCCTCAGACTCCACCACCTCCTCCGAAGCAGACTCCTCCTCTGAATCCATTTCCTTGCCAACAAAAGCACGTGCCTTGCCTGATGAGCTCTTCTTGTGCGATGAAGACTTGGAGGAAGATTTTGAAGAAGACTTTGAGGATTTCCTCTTCTTCTTGTCATCAGAATCATATTCTTTGCTCTTCTTCTTCTTCTTCTCATTGTCCCACTATGGACATTCAGAGATGTAGTGGCCAGGTTTCTTGCACTTGTGACAGGTTCTTTTCTTGCTATCATGGGTGGAAGCTTCATCATCCCTTGATCGAGCTGGATCGTGAAGACTTTCTGAAGCTTTTCTTCCTAGTGAATTTCTGGAACTTCTTCACAAGCATAGCAAGCTCCTTTCCAATATCTTCAGGATCACCGGAACTGCAGTCAGATTCTTCTCCAGATGAGGAAGCAGCAGCCTTTGCCTTCAAAGCGCGAGTTCGGCCATAGTTGGGGCCATAGATATCTCGTTTCTCAGATAGCTGGTACTCATGTGTGTTGAGCCTCTCAAGTATGTCAGACGGATCGAGTGTCTTGAAATCAGGGCATTCTTGTATCATCAGGGCTAGGATGTCAAATGAGATGTCAAGAGATCTCAGCAGTGTCTTCACTATTTCATGCTTTGTAATGTCAGTTGCACCGAGCGCACGGAGCTCATTTGTGATATCACTGAGGCGATCAAACGTGAGCTGAACGTTCTTGTTGTCGTATCTTTTGAAGCGGTTGAAGAGGTTGTGGAGAGTACTGATTCGTTGATCATGCTGAGTTCAGACGCCTTCATTGACCTTGGAGAGCCAGTCCCATACTAGCTTCGACGTTTCCAGAGTGCTCACACAACCATACTGCCCTTTGGTCAGATGACCACAGATGATGTTCTTGGCTGTAGAGTCCAGCTGAATGAACTTCTTGACATCAGCAGGGGTGACACCTTCACCAGTCTTGGGAACGCCATTCTTGACGACATACCATAGATCGACATCAATGGCTTCAAGATGCATACGCATCCTATTCTTCCAATAGGGATATTCAGTGCCATCAAAGATGGGGCACGCATTGGAGACCTTGATTATCCCTGTAGTCGACATAGCTAAAACTCCAGGTGGTTAAACCGAATCACACAGAATAAGGGAGTACCTTGCTCTGATACCAATTGAAAGGGCTAGTTATCGACTAGAGGGGGGTGAATAGGTGATTTTTATGAAAGTCTTCAAAACATGGGAGTTTCAAAGACAAACAATAGAAACAACACTATTCGAATGCAGCGAAAGGTAGACTACAATAGACAAGCCATAGTCAAGTATTCAATGAAGTGAAAGCACGAAGACTATTAGCATCTAGGTAGTACGGATCAGGATGGAAGATAGTATGAAGCCAACCAGATCAGGTAGTCACATAGTGAAGTCAAACAGATAATGCAAGCAGACAATGACTTCACGAAGACAAACTGTAAGTAGAGAGAAGTGAGAGATAGAACCAGTAGCTTCAGGAGGACAGGGATTTGTTCGACCAGTTCCAGTTGCTGTGACAACTGTACGTTTGGTTAGGGAGGCTGAGATTCAACTCAGAAGACCGCGTCTTCACCTTATTCCCCTTGAGCTAAGTACACCTAGTCCCCGCCCAATCACTCTAGTAAGTCTTCAAGGTAGACTTCCAAACCTTCACAGACTTCGTTCACCGGCAATCCATAATGACTCTTGGATGCTCAGAACGTGACGTCTAACCAGCTGGAGGATTCACAGTCCTCAAGTGTAACAAGTCTTCAGATCACGTGGATAGAAAGACTGAAGTGATGCCAAACACTCCTTGGGCTCTGGGTGGTTTGGGCTTTGTCCTCGCAAGGATTCTCTCTCAAAAGCTTCGGAGGTGGGTTGCTCTCAAATAATAAAAGTCGTATCTAACTCTGAGGAGCCTCCAATTTATGGTGTAGGGGGTGGGCTATTTATAGCCACGGTCAACCCGACCTGATTTGTCCGAAATGACCCTGGGTCACTAAGGAACTGACACGTGTCGCAACGGTCAGATTTCAAACACACGCGGCAGCTTGACTTGGGCTACAAGTAAAGCTGACTTATCCGACTCTGGATAAGATTTGCTCTCATTGTCTTCACTCGAAGACATAGGATTTGGTTGAGCATCACTTCAGTCACTCTGGCTTTGTTCACTTGGACCCCACTTAACAGTGCGGTGGTTGCTATGACTAAACAAAGAAGAAGGGAAACAACGAAACAAGTAAGTCTTCGCGCTCCATAGTCTTCAGACATTGTCTTCACATGTCATAGTCTTCAACGTGATTAGCTTCACAGACCACCATTGTCTTCAATGTCTTCACACATTTTTAGGGGTCATCTCCGGTAGGTAAACCGAATCAATGAGGGACTACTACCTGTGTTGTCCTACAATTCTCACAAACACATTAGTCCCTCAACCAGGTTTGTCGTCAATACTCCAAAACCAACTAGGGGTGGCACTAGATGCACTTACAGAAAGCGTGACCCACCCCGTGTCAAACAAATAATAACTAGCGGGCGGCCACCAACAAACCATCTCCCCCGCCCCCTCTGATTCCCGAGTCCCCACCCCCAAAAAAATCCCCCAAATTAAATGTGTAATCGTCCATGGAACCCTAGATGCGGCGGGACTTCTATACAGGGACGCCATCTCCGACGGACTCCCCACCGCCACACATGCTTCAGAAGGTTCGCGCCGCCCATTGTCATCCCCCATCTCTCCTTGTAATTTCTTTTGAAACTTCATAACATATGTTTACAACATCATTCCCCCTCCCCCAGGCCACCGTCACGCATGCTTCAAAAGGTTCGCATAGCCTGGTGCCATCCCCCCTTCCCACCTTGCATTTTAAGTTTAGGATGCCTTGTATTTTCTTATGAATCTTTATAATAGATCTGGGACTTCTTTTGGAAAAAAATATTGCCACAAAAACATCAATATTTGGTCGAACAAATTTTAAATATGAGAAAATAAATATCATGAATTGTATCTCACCGAAAGGCTGAGCCGTTACCACCTCATGGAAAGCCGGAAGCTTCGGAACCATGGAAAAGAAAAGGAAAACGAGGAAAAGGAAAGCATGACCCACCCCGCATCGAACCGCATTCTTCTTTACTATTCTTCTTTCCATTGTTTTTTCAAAGTTTTTTCCCGATTTTTATAGGTTTCTTTCTCTCTCTTTTTTTGTTTTTATTTATTTGTCCGTTTTTGAAGGGGTTTATATTTTAACACAAGTCTATTTTTCTTAGAACACATTATACATTTTTAGTGTACACTTGAAATATAGTTTTTATACACGTTGAATATTATTCAATTACACGATGTACATTTTTATTTTTAGTATATGTTTTGAACACTATCTGAATACAAAGGCAACATTTTTTCAAATACACATTGATTTTTTTCTGGTAATAACAATATTTCTAAACCTACGTGGACATTTTCTGTACATTGGATGAATTTTTTTTTATGTCACACACATTTGTTTGAAACGTGAGAAATTTTCTTTCTAAGTGTAACTTACATTTGTTAATGGTACAAAACATTTCTTTGTCGTACACATTTTTTACATTGTATAAACATTTTTCAAACTTTTCTAATCATCATCGCAAAACTCAAGCTGATAGATGCATCCGTATTTGACATCATGTGTCCGCGAGTTGTACGGACGATCACGACCATGACTTCTTTCTTTTCTTTTCTTTTCGTTTCCCCAATGATTCTTTCGATTTGTGTCGTCCGAGTCAAAAGCATTACAAAGAGGAAGTCAAGCTAACTCGTGTAGAGGAGCGGTAACAGCGCCGTGCCGGCGGCTCGTTCTAGTTGCGTCAGTGGTTGTTTGGTGTTGTAGTATCCTTGATGTAACTTTTATTCTTTTTTAGAATGGCTTGTATTTCATGAATTACGAGAGGATCGAAACCTTTTATAATTGACCCGAGCCCTTTTTGGAAAAAAAATGATATTGGTATAAAATAAACACAACAATTTGGTCGAATATGATCTAACTCTAATATGAGAAAGTGCACATCATGAATTATCTGACGGAAAGGCCACCTTGCTGAAAAGCCGGAAGCTTTGCAAAGAAGGAAAAGGAAAGCGTGATCCACCCCGCGTCAAACACATCATAACTAATGGGAGGCCGCCTACAAACCATCTGCCCCCGCCCCCTCTGATTATTCCCCACTACCCACCCCAAAAACAATCCCCCCCAGCAATTTTAATCAACGGTGGAACCCTACATCCAACAGGACTTGTAGACGGGGACGCCACCTCCGACGGATCCTTCAGCTCGCTTCTTCCCCACTGTCGCCCGTTGTCATCCCCATCTCTCATTGTAATTTCATATAAACATTCATAACATATCTTTACAACGTCATCCCCCCTCCCCCCGGGCCTACGTCACGCACGCTTCAAAAGGTTCGCGTTGCCCGGCGCCATCCCCCCTTCCCACCTTGCATTTTATGTTTAGGATGCCTTGTATTTTCTTATGAATCTTTATAATAGATCGTGGACTTCTTTTGGAAAAAATATTACCGCAAAAACATCAGCATTTGGTCTAATTTACAAATTTTAAATATGAGAAAATAAACATGATGAATTATATCTCACTGAAAGGCTGAGCCATTTCCACCTCATGGAAAGCCGGAAGCTTCACAGCCAAGGAAAAGAAAAGGAAAACGAGGAGGAAAAGGAAAGCATGACCCACCCCGCATCGAACCGCTTTTTTGTTACTTTTCTTCTTTCCATCTTTCTTCAAAGTTATTTTTTCTTTCTTGATTTTTATTGATTTCCCTTCTATCTCTTTCTATCTCTTTTTCTTTGATTTTCTTTTTTGTTTATTTTTCATTTTCAAATGGTTTTTTAACACAAGTCTATTTTTCGTAAAACGCATTATACATTTCCAGTGTACATGTGAAATATTGTTTTGATATACGTTGAACGTTATTCAATTACACGATGTACATTTTTGTTTTTAGGACATGTTTAGAACACTTTCTGAATACAAACTCAACATTTTTCAAATACACGTTGAACTTTTTTCTGGTAATAAAAATATTTCTAAACCTATATGGACATTTTTTGTACATTAGATGAATTTTTTAATGTCACACTCCTCTTTTTGAAACGTGAGAAAATTTCTTTAAAGTGTCACATATATTTGTTAATGGTACTCCCTCCGTCCGGAAATACTTGTCATCAAAATGAATAAAAGGAGATGTATCTATACGTATTTTAGTTCTAGATACATCTCTTTTTATCAATTTTGATGACAAGTATTTTCGGACGGAGGGAGTATAAAACTATTCTTTGTCCTACATAGATTTTTTTACTTGTATAAACATTTTTCAAAATTTTCTCTTTTTTTTTTGAAATGCAAGAACACTTTTTCAAAATTTTCAATCATCAACGACAAAGTCAAGCTGATAGATGCATCCGTATTGGACATCCGGGCGGATGTCAACGCTTGATAGTTGGGTTGGTCTTCGTGGCTCTAATATTTCTCGAGTTTCTCCATCTGGACAGAGTTGACTTAGCTCTAGTGTCAATTCCCGCCATCTTCTTGGGGGCGGTGTGGTTAGAGTTTCACATCATACGTGCACGCCGGTGAGACCCCGTGTGAGACGCTTTAGATGGATTAAAAGGTTCAGTGATGACGACTGCGATACTAGGGCGCTAGTCCTTATGGGCACATGTGCGAAGACTTTCAATCCTCATCGACAAAGTCAAGCTGACTCCGGTAGAGGCTCGTTCTGGTTGGGTCAATGATCGTTTCGATGTAACTTTTATTCTTTCATTATGATATCTTGTATCGTTATCAACTTTTTATTTTTGTGAACCTTTAATAATATATCCGACTCCTTTTTAAAAAAACATATTGCTGTAAAACAAACATCAAAATTTGGTGGAATATAATCTAGCTCAAATATGAGAAAGTACATATCATGAATTATCTCATGGAAAGGCCACCTTGCCGAAAAGCCGGAAGCTTCGCAAAAAGGAAAAAGGAAAGCGTGACCCACCCCGCGTCAAACGCAACATATCTAGCGGGCGATCACCTCTATTAGGAAACTTCTATATGCCTCCCCATCTGGGTTTCTTTTCTGTTTTTTATTGTTTGGCTATTTTTTTATTGTAGGTATTTTTGTTATTTCTTCCTTCTCCTTTTTATAGGCGTTGAGAAGGAGCTTCAGTGGTGCTGATGGGGCGAGAGCTATATATCGCCTAAAGAGAGTTATATGCTCGACTTGCCTGAAGCATTTCCCACATGCATCATTTCTTGCTGACCCATTAGCGGGTTCACCCCGTTGACTAGCTGGCTGCATTCCTTTGCTTGTTCGCTTCAATTTTTCATTTCTATTTTTCTTTTCAGTTTGTTTGATTGTTCTTGTTTGTTTCCTCGTTTTTTTACTTTTTCTTTTATTCTTCCCTCCTTTCCTTCTTTCTTTCTCGGTTTTTACTTTTCCCTTTTTTCTTTCCCTAGCCTTTTCACATATTTTCCTTTGTTTCTTTCTCGACTTTTACTGGTTTTATTTTTCTGTGTTTTTCTTTTTTGTTTCTTTGTCGGTTTTCATGGGATTTTTTTAACACAAGTCTACTTTTCTTCAGTACACATTATATATTTTTAGTGTGCATGTAAATTTTTTTTGATACATGTTGCACATTATCAATTACACGATGTACATTTTTATCTTTAGTACATGTTTTGAACATTTTTAATATATAGTCAATATTTTTTAAATACACATTTAACAATTTCTATGGTTATATTAGTATAACCAGTTTTTTAAATGAAAAATCAATTTTACACAAGAAACTTGTTTAAAATGTCACGTACATTTTTAATGGTATGAAACATTTCTTTATACTACACAAATGTTTTTTGCACTTTGCATACACATTTTTTAAAATTTTCACATACATTTTGTTTGGAACGTAGGAACCTTTTTTAACATTATCAACATTTTTTAATTGTGCTAAAAAGGATATACTTTTAACATTTTTCTAAATTCGTGGATCTGATTTTTTTGGTTAAATCTAATTTATACAATATATTAATATAAATATAATTAAAATAAAACAGGAAAATAAGAAGAAGAAAATATTTTTTAGGGAAAGAGAAAATATTTTAGCATAACATCATGGCGTGGCGAGCCCATGGCATGCTCACGCACATGGTGATGGTGAAGCGCTGCTGCTGCGCTGGGCCGGGCCACTACGGCTCCTCTTGACGCGAGGCTGCCTTACGTCTCGCTATAAGTGCGACATAGGCGGGCCATGCTGTGGGTTTGTCCTTTGCGTGGAAATTAAAAAGTTACATGTGTCCCTTTTTTTGTCTTGATGAAATACTAACTGATGTCCAAATTAAAATCAGTCAGCTGATAAGTAGACACCTCAAGATTCTAACATAGTTTAAGAACGCTTGTACATGATGGCATACATGGGTAATATTTTTGAACTTCTGCGCCAAAGGCCTTTTTTTACGTGTGTGCCAAAGGGCTAATTGTAAGATCTGATGGCTATTGTTAGATAATGTACTAAATAAATGGTCAAATGTTTTTGATTAATTGTCGAGAAGGCAAAACCATGACTTGGTTAGGTTCGAGGCCTTCAAAAGCGTTGGAGTTTGCATTGATTGATTGCATGGACCTTGTGAGTGAGTAATACAATATTTCACCTGAAAAAAATGTTTCTGATTAATGTGGGAATTTTTGAGAAATTTCTATTTCTTTATTTGTATTGTGCTTTATAGTATATAATAGAATAAAACCAATATCATAACTAGTATTTGACATAGTGTTCTGGCAGAAAATCGAATAGAATCACCCAGACAATCGAACCCAATAACAGTCACCACAATGGCGCATCCTCGCGCATGCCATGTCATCCCAGACGCACTGTGCGTGCGAGCCAATGGTGAGTGTTAAGGATTAATTATAATCCTAATAATTCATGCTTAACAACCGCCTTAGATAAGTAACCATCATTGGTTACTGCCTTTATGGCGTCCTTTGTAAAGGTCGCGTCCGTTCAACGCGTCCCCTCACTTTATATGTATAACCTTGTTTGTCATCAATAAAGAGATACTGTTTATTCCCATCATGCGCTCCTCTCTCTCTTTTCCTCTTTACACGTTATCACGCACGCCTCTTCTAGAGAGCAATTAGGCCAAGAACTCGACGGCTCCACCGTCCCTGACCCTCCCTCCGGCCCCAAGGACACAAGGACCCTCGGCCTCGACAGCGCTCCAGCGGCGCAGCACCAGCGCGCGATGCAGGCGGCTGAGGCACCCCATGGTTGACGACGCCCTCCTCTGTAGGCGCGTCGAAGCGGCGCCCTCCGGCGCTTCAATCCGCCACATGACTGCCGACGACAGCGGCGGCAAACGGCAAGGCCTCTCTATGGCCAGAGGAGGCCACTCCGGCGATCTGCAATTGCCGCAGACGATGACTGGAGAAGTCTGGAGAAGTTGGCTAGAGTTTCGGCCACCACGCGATTCACGGCCAAGACGAGATGTTCCTCGTACAAAAAGGAAAGAAACTAATCAGGGAGATTGATTGATTGATCTTGTCTTCTTGCAATCATCAATTAATAATCTAACAATGAATTGTTTTTCTCCTGTATGTATATGCGCTCACACGAATCTCACGAAGAATTGATCAATCGTGAACTACAAAGAAAGAAGAACCGATGGAAGAACGCAGCGCCAGCCTCCATCGATTCAACAATTGGAAGCCTCGAACACACTCTGCCAAAGGACAGAAAATCAATCAATTGAGCGGATTTATCATACTCCAAGAAGGAACATCAGAACTTGAAATTGGGCACAATTTTCAATTACACAAGGAAGACGCACAGAAAAGGATATGGGCGTTGGCATCCAGGATCACTCGATCGAAAATCCATACCAATAACTGTAAGCATCCATGTGATTTCTTCAATTTGTGATGTTCTTACCTCTTAAATGAGATCGGCCGCGGATCAGCGGACTCGATTCCGGACGGAGGAAGGTCTAAGCGGCGGCCGCTCGTCCACTCTCCTCCTCCCTTTTCCCCCTGGATGCGGATGGTTGAGGCCGCACCCGCGGCCTCCATCGGCACGGCCGTCTACAGCGGCGACGACCACATGCCGGCAGCAATGCTCCTCCCTCTGGAGGAGCACCACGGCCCGCCACGCAGCCCGGCAACAGAGACGGCCAACGCGCATGCGGAGCGCAGTTCTCTCCGCCACACCTTGGCACGGCGGCGGCCTTCGGCTCCGACGCCGCTTCTCCTGATGCGGCGCGATGGCGCGGCGGCCAACATCCGTCCCACGGCGTGGAGATGCTGCCCAGGCGCAGACGACCTTCGATTGGCGACGCCATCTTCCCTCCTAATTCCTCACGAAGAGATGTGCTATGACTCTGTACAGCCAAAGCTAACTCAATCGATGGATTCTTGGCCGTAGCGAGAATCACCGGAGAACCTTATCTCTTCGGCCATTTAACAATTTGCATTTTTTTATTGCCAAATAAGGACATCAGCTTTAGTACTACTTGCATAGAAGCCCTCAGGCTAATTGTGATCGTATCACTCAGACTCTCTGGTCTTCATATTGTGCATCATATTTTAAAAAACGAATTCTACATGTATTATGAGCATAGTAGTATTGTTCAAGTGTTCATACCTTGAATTTCCATTATATATTAGAGACGACATTGTGCCATATTATACATGTTTGCCTCAACATTCATTGTAAATATTAGTTTTAGAACAACATTTTTCTGTCTTTTGCAATTGGAATTAATTTTTCTTGCAAATCTTGACAAAATCCAAAATAAGGATTTTGAAGTGTCATACTTAAGATGACCACATCATATTTTATTTGTGAATCACAAGGTATTGATGGCATCTACCGCATAATTTGCAGATTATCTATCGCTACTGTGAGGTCTACATCTTGTTATTTTGATAAGATGACTACCTTCAAGTGCTCTTCCAAATATTAATGTGACTATTCCAAATTTAATTTGTGAATCACAAGGTATTGGTGGTATCTACTGCACCATTTGCAGATTATCAACCACTACTGTGAGGTCTACATCTTGTCATTTTAACAAGATTATTACCTTCAAAGTGCTCTTCCAAATATTAATATTATATGTGACTACCTCAAGATATCATAAGGTAATACTAGCATCTACTGCAAATTTTGCAGACTATCCATTATTACTGCAAGGTCTACATCATGTCACTTTGACAGATGATTACCTTCAAAGTGATTTCACACATTTTACATAACATAAGGTAATAGAATTATGAACATCTACTGACAAAAGTCAGACTATGTTTCCTATTACTGCGAGATCTACACCGCATCCGGTGATTATCTTCAAAGTGTTATCCTATATAATTTGAGGTCTACACATATGAGTGTATAGCATCAGCTATCATAAAATTTGCTCCTCTGAAGCAATTATTGTTGTTCACTAAAATTATTTACTCTCCTAATAAAAAATATATATATTGATCTTACATGATTAAAATGGCATTTTTTCTTCTAGTATCAATTATTTAAGCATCATTTTGCTTGAATAAGTCGTGGAAAATTACACAAATATTACTTTTTGTGATGATATTGTCGTCCATACATAAAGGTGGAGACCATAATTTATAGCAAAGATCGAGTGTCTCAAACACTATTATAAGATCTACATCACATTTTTGGTTGGTATTTTATACTGACTAACCCCATGTTCAAAAAATGTCATGGCTATTCTTTTGATAGCTAAATATGTACATATTTCATTTTACATGTCGCAAACTTCACTCAGTTCTCAAACTAAGTACATAATGGATGGATATTTATTCATCTCGAATATTTCCCTTAAGAGAAACATGCTGCCATGAGTCCATCACGAATGATCACCCATTCGTTTTTCAAGACCTCAAGTCTATCGCATCTCACAATTCTGTCATGTAATCAACTTCAAGTTGAGATCCCATGATCATATATTTTCATATGTAATCCGGTTGAAAATCCCTTAATACCCTTTACATCCTCATATGATGGTATTGTCATTTTTCCACGATGGAGAAACATGGAATTTCTTAAAATCATCAGATTTACCCAACGGGTGCTATACCATTATTTGAAATTCTTGTTAGTACCGAGAATACTATGCAAGTTAGTGGTCACAAAATAGAACAATAAGGAATACGAAGTAAAGTGGAGGCTAATAGACAACCAAAGACAAAATTACCTCTTAATAGGGAATATATCGTCTTCAAATGATCACAAAGACAACTCTCAAGTTTGTCAAATGTGTGGTTATACAAAGATTATACCTATGATTACCAAACCCTCAAATACATAGTCAAACCACACCACATATTTGGGATAAATTTTAAAATTTGCAAACTTACAACCAGAAAATATTTTGGTAAATGATCGTTCTCAAATCTTCATCAGAAGGTGAGAACCAAAAATCTAGTGCAATAAAAGGATGGTGAATTCCATTGCGACGATGATATGTTTGCGTAATAAATTTTTCAATAATATTGGAGACCTCATGTAATCTCTTAATTATCCCAAAATATTATTAACCTATACTTGTTGTATTACAAGTAGTGCGATGTTCAATATCTTATTTCTTGGACATCATATTCGATAAATTTTGAATGTATGAATCAAGTCATACTCAATATTGTTGCATACACAATAATTTTCTAGATCTTAATAAATTAAATATTTGGCTTGGTAGCCTTAACCATCCTGGTTTGGGGATGATTAGAAAATTATTAAAAATTATGTTGGTCACAACTTATCAAGTAACAAATTTTCCCAAATCATCAGATTTTATGTGCACCGCATGTGTCATTGGGGAAATAAGTTTTAAGGCACTCTCACCTTAAAATTCTAAGCATGACACTTATTCTTCCTTGAACACATTCAAAAGATATGTCTGGATTGCTTAACCATTATCTGGGATAATTTAGATACTTCATGGTACTCATATACACATTCATAAAATGTTTTTAAGTGTGTCTCTTATCACACACAACCATGCATGGTCTTACTAAATAAATTGCTCAACTTATCAAAGGAAGAGCAAATTCTCCTGAAAACAAGAACTATAAACCCATTCAAATGAACAATGTTGTTGAACTCTTTCAATGAGCATTTTTTTGCATTAAGTATTTTCTGTGCATACCCAGAATGGTTCAGCTAAATTTCTTATCAAAGAGAGTTAAGTGAATTACATGACCACTTTTAAAGAATTGTAAATTTACCAGCCTCTTGTTGGACACATACGGCCTTACACACCGTAAGTATGATCTTAATCATACCAACTGCATATCATACTACTTTCCCCTTGTAGTTACTATGTGAAAATCAACAAAGTATTTCCCATCTGCGATAATTCGGTTACATACCGATATCACCACTCCAGCGTACATCAATGGGCACTCATAGAAAACTAGGGATCTATGTGAGGAATAACAATTTATCCGTCAATCAAAATTATTCATAGCCCGTATGCTGATTGCATCAGCAATAAGCATATTTTCCGGCATTAGGGGGAGATAAGTACCACAAATAATACCGAGAAATAAATTAGAAATGTTATTGACATTCAATCCTTATATCCACGTACTCAAAGAATCTGAACTAGAAGTTTTGAGAATCATATATTTGCAACACATTGCAAATTTGCCACATACATTTACTGATGACAAGGTGACACTAAATTCTATATTCCTGCAGTAAGTGTCAGAAAGAGTGGAGGTACCTGATAAACCACTCTTCTCCCCAAATGAGAGCAAGAGGGGGAGAAAATCTGACAAGATGAGATATAACTTCTCATATGCTTCCGCGGAAACAGAGGAAATCAAATCCTCAACCAGTAAATGTAATTCAACATCAAGTTGAAAGACACCTGACTGGATGCTCATCATCCAAAGCCCGACATAAATGTGCACAAATGTTTTGGTGCCGGGACATCGAAACACCTTGACTCCATTGTTCTAGGAAATCACAAGGGGTTAAAAGGAATAGATATATTTCCATAAATTTCATCGATTCCATTAGAATCATATAACATAAAGACTACATTTGTCGATATATATTTCTTCTCAAAATTGCTAAAACCTTTTTGGGCCCTGAACCAAAATCCATGGTAGAGTGCCTCTTGCATTCATATTGGTTCACATAAAAGGAAGCAAGTAACGAAGAATAGTACTCGCTTTGAAAATGAGTAGTATTTACCGCAATAATACTTACTCCTCGTAAGTATCTTCCGTATGGAATACTAAACACTTCTCATTCATAGACTAAATCAATGAGGTGGTGAGAAAGCGAGGCTTGTAGCAAAAGGGTTCACGCAGAGACCCGACATCGATTATGATGTCATACCCGCTTGGTATGAGTGGAATTATGTTTCGATACTAAATATCATTGGCAATAATAATAATAATAATAATAATGTCTATGCAGTTGATGGATGAAGTGGCTACATACTCATATGAGTCACTCATTTCGGAAATCTCTATTGAAGTCCCTGAAGGGCTTATACTTCCGAATCCAAAAGCAAATCGCAACAAGTTTTGTGTAAAACTTCATAAGTCACTCTATGACTTGAAATAGTCGAAAATCATATGGTACTACCGACTAAATGAGTTCCTTCTTCAAAAGGATTACTCGAATAATGATGATTATTTACATGTTTAATAAAGGAATCCCAAATTTGATTTCCTTTCATCACCTCAGTGTATATTGATGACCTCATCATCAATGTCTATACAAGACCTAAACATACACATAATCATCTCAAGACGGGAAATTTGGATTCAACCAAATTTAGCTTAAGCTTACAACTTGAGCATTCTCTCAAGAATACATATCAGTCTACATATATCCAAGACATATACGAGAAGTTCAATGTGGATATATCAAACCAATAAAAGACATGTAATATGGTCATAGTACCCCTGATAGGGTACAAATCCATTCATACCTAGGGGTGATAATGAAGTGATACCAGGACCTGAAGTTCTATCTCACTAATGTCAAAGCACTCATATAATTGCAAAACTACGTCAGGCCTGACACTAAATTTGCTATCTTTGTTCAGAGTGCAACCCACAACAAAAGGTATATGGACGATATAAGAAATATTAGCTTATATATCAAGCTCACAATAAAGCTTGGATATTTCCATCAGGAAATACAAGATATGACCATGATATGATATAATGATATTGGCTCTTTCCTTGATCCCAACAATGCCATATCAATGACTGAATTTGCGGAAATAGCCTTCATATGGAAGTGATCTAAATGAGCATTAATGGCCATTTCTAGTTATCATTTTGACATAATTGCTTTATCTAAAAGAATTGCAAAATATGCATGGCTTAGCAGAATGATTAACCACATTCAAAATCATGTGGTTGAGATTCATCAGAATCACATAACTTGATTTATCAAGACGCTACCACTTGTGTTACTCAATACCTAAAGGTTATATGAAGAGCAATATCATAAAGTACATTGCTCGAAAATTACTTATCCTCGGAAATTATAGAAAGTGAGGAAACAATTTGCAAACAACATACTTTGAAAATCCTACAGATTATTAATAATGTCATGATCATATCAATGGAATTTGTATTACACATTCTCCAGGTTTGCAAAGTTCAGGGGGAGTAATTTCCCAAATCTATAACCTGTTAACAATCATGAGACTGCATATATTGTACTCTTTTTCCCTTCATGAGTTTTCCCTAATGGTTTCTCATAAAAGGTTTTTAATGAGACAATATAAACACAAGTGTCTATATATGCCATATCATTTTCTCCTTATATTTTTCCTACCAGGTTTTAAAGGAGTTTTCAATGGCATATTAGATCGCACTCTTTTCCATTATGAGTTTTCTCTCAATGTTTCTCATAATGGTTTTTAACGAGGCAATATCTTCTCAAAGATCATATATCATACTTTCCATTTTCCCTACCGGGTTTTTTAAAGGAAGTACTCAAGATATATTAATTGTTCTCTAAACTTATCGATGAGTTTTCTCCTTCTTCAAAGGTTTTTCTCATATGAGTTATCAAGAGACAATAATCATTATATGTTGCATCATTTTCTCCTTATTTTTCCCATTGGGTTTAAAGGAGTTTCAGCAACGTATCTACACTATTTTCCTCATATTTTTCCCACAGGGTTTTTGGAGGAGTATTTATCAATATGAAGATGATGAACAATCTCAAGGCAAACATACTAAAGGAGTCTTTATCAAGATGGTGCATATAACCGAAGACAAGCATAGATTAGGGGGAGTGTTAAGGATTAATTATAATCCTAATAATCCATGCTTAACAACCGCCTTAGATAAGTAACCGTCATTGGTTACCGCCTTTATGGCGTCCTTTGTAAAGGTCGCGTCCGTTCAACGTGTCCCCTCACTTTGTATATATAGCCTTGTTTGTCATCAATAAAGAGATATTGTTTATTCCCATCATTCGCTCCTCTCTCTCTCTCTTTTCCTCTTTACAGTGAGAGACCTTGTGCGAGAGAGGAGGAAATAAAACGCATCGTCGGTGGCTGCGGACAAAAGAGAGAGACACACGAGCAGTTCTTTTATTCCCACGCAACATCCTCTCTTTTCCATCCTGACCGGCTAGGGTTCCGCCGGCGCCACCACTGCCACCAGCGCCATCCCTTCTCGTCCAGCGCTGGCCACGGAGAAGGCGGGCGCGCAGAGGGGATTCGACCTCGACCACGTCTACGGCAACGGCGAGGGCCTCCGCTCGTAGTCGTAGGTCTATGTCTCGCTGCTCGTTCGGGAGGCTGCATGTGGAGGGGATTCGCTGGGGGCGAGGTGCCCTGGATCGGCAAGCGAGCGCTCGGGACGAGTAGGACCTTTTCTTCTCCGACCTCTTGGCAGTTGGGATCCTCTGTCTTCTCGCCGTGGCTAGGGTTGCCGCCGTCACCGCCCCTCCCCATCCTGACTCCTCTAGCGCCGGCCTCGACCCGCTTGGTGATAAGGCACGGGTACTTCAGCTCCTATGCCATCCATGATTGACAGTGATCAGGTGCGTGCCATGCTCCTCCTTGTCATCTCCCTTCTCTGGTACATACTACATACTCATGGATCTGTTTTTGTGTTCTGGCCCTTGCTATGTCATTGATTTTGAATGACTATATGCAGTGCTAGCTGGATGGATTAATAGATATGTTGAACCTATACATTTTATATTACCTAGTTGGATTAATCAATGTGCTTGCTTTTTTGTTTTCTTGATGTCTCCCAGCTATGCATCTTCTTTCCTTGCTTTATAGTATTTTTCTTGTGTGCTGATGGCTCCAATTATATCTAATACTCCCTCCGTTCCTAAATATAAGTCTTTGTAGGGATTTCACTATAAATCATATACGGATGTATAAAGATGCATTTAGAGTGTAGATTCACTCATTTTGCTCCGTATGTAGTCCATAGTGGAATCTCTAGAAAGACTTATATTTAGGAACGGAGGGAGTACAAGTTGTCCTGCTTGTGGTGGTTGCCCAGATGCCAACAACGCATGGGAGTGGATGTCATCACCCAGTGACGTGTCTCCTTGCCGAGGTGGCCCTGCTGCTGGTCGACGAGCTTGCTAGCGGCCACCCATGCCTTGAAGTGACTTCCTTCTCTTTGCTGAGCTTCCTGGTAAAGACCTTTACCAATATGATGTATGGACTTTACATGAAGTTTTATTTCCCCGCTGTAGTTTCATTTTGTAGTTTTTGATTCAATAGTCTTGTATAATAAGGTCCCTATTACTCTAGAGGTCACATTACGTGTTGTGATGGCCGAACTTGTTAAGCTATATAGATATTCTCAATTAGATGGACGTCCACCAGCCTATGAAAAGACATTTGAAATTACTCTGAAAGACGGAGACGAGATATGCAGCAACGCATTCTGGCTCAGGGGCAGCGCCCTATTTAACTTCCATGGCCTCTCTCCCTAAGTTTTTTGGTTAACCAGGCTATTAGATTACTTATTAAGAGTCATTTTCACTTGGCTACATTTTTGTATTTGTCAGGCTTACTTCATCAATTCCATTGATTGAGTTCCCCTACCATTTGTAAGTTCATCGGTGGCTTACTTGTCAGGGAAGAAAGGGCTAGAAGGGCCTTGCCGAAGAGCCAGGAATTGTTGATCTGTTGGCATATCTTTTACTTCACTGATTTAAAAAAAAATCGGTGGGTGGTCTATATTAACAAGTATCATTCCCGCCTACCTTGCAATTGTGGCATCACCATGAAAATCTCTTTGGTGTGACTATCAGATTGCTATGCTCCCTGAGATCTTTCATGGTTCAATGCTATCCAACATAACTTTCCTCTTTTAAGCATGGAGTAGCATATGAACTGAGGCTTAACATTTGTGCATAATCAGATACCCTTGTCTTGAGCGGTGGAAGGTATAGCTTTATTAGCAAAGGATTTATTTTTCCGAATCTCTCTGTTCTTCAATTTGAGGTATTTCTCAGTGAGATTGGTGCCGCTTGAGTGTCCTAAATTTATGTTCTGCTCTCTTGCATTTGGATGCCCACGTCTAATCCTTATTGTAGGTTACTTCTATATATTTTTTGGAAGAGTGAGATACCCCTGATCAAAGAATTAACCTTAATTTGGTTCTTATTGAATCAGATAGCCCAGTGCAGACACTGATTTTAGATTATGATTGGACCCTTGGTTGTTCGCTAAACCCATAATTCCTCCCATAGTTCTTCCTCAACCATGGTCGTGGGCGGGATGGAGCTACATATCCGTCAAGGTAACTATCGGGGGTGGTGCTCACGAATCGGGGCAGCACGAGATAAGATCGATTACGAGGGTTGTGCCTTTGCAGCAGGTGTTTTGGATGGGAGGGACATCCAAGTTCTATTCTTGTATTTGATCTCTTTTTTCATAAGCTCCAAGTAATTGCTATCATCATGAACAGTAGGCTCCTCAGTATGTACTCAGAAAATCTGGCCAAACTGACAATACTGGTACAACAATACTATTTTGGTGATATCTCAACAACCATTTTTCTGAATTGAGCAAACTCAGTCCCTTTGGAAAGATATCAACAGGCTTGACAAAACTGATTTTGGTGTCATCTCGAAATTATGTACAGATTAATACCAGTTTTAAGAACACTAATCTTGTCCAACCATCCAGTCATCGGAAACAATTCTATGATCCTACTTAGATCAGCAAACTACATATTTAGGAACTAGGGACTGTCAAAGAGATTATCGTTATGTTGTAGAACAGAGATTCGAAATCAGTTGATAGGTCTAGATCCAATCAGGCAGTCCTCTTCGTTTCTCTCTTTCTATACCTTTTGTGTCCTCATTCCTCCGTGTCCTGATCCTTCTTTTTCTCCTTGCTGCTTGTGCTATGTTGCAGCATCAGGCAAACCTCCTGGGTGAGGCTTCCTTGTACAACAGCTTATATTGCCTTGATATTGTCACCAATACTTTATTTTCGAGGCAAGGATAAATTAAGATTGCTAATATAACTACTCTTGAACTTATATTGAAACTGTGTCTTGATCTATTAGAACTGATTATCACTATTAATTAGGAAATACTCCCTCTATACTATCAAAATTGGTTGTATCAAAAAATGTCTTATATTTTGATATGGAGGGAGTAGTATGCAACCTTTCCTTCACAATTTAATGCACAGAGCAATTTTCCTTGCCTCGAGGTGGATTAAATGTACTGATCATCTAGTAAAACTGTAGTTCAAGCAAATAAATAATCTGTGCATACAAAAGGAAAAAAAAAATCAACCGGATACTCTGAAAGAAGTGGTAAATGACATTAATCACCGATTTTGGATTAATAAATTGATGATTTCTCTGCTATCAGAGGTGGCATACACAAGACATGTATAATTGCAGGCTAGCACATAGTGAACAAAGTAATTTCTGATAGGTAATAGTGATAAAACATAAAACATCATCCAAGGTAGTTACCTGACAATTAATTGCTCGCACACCTCACGTTGGTGGCCGAGTAATGAAATTCATACATAGCAAAGGGAGAAAATCTTATGTGCAGAGAATGACAGCGGTTCTCCTTGGCTCCCGTTGAGTGCAGGGGAGGAGAGGTGCCTATGGTGCAAAAGTAATCATCGGAGTTGTAAAGAACCGTCATTACTTTCCAAACATGTACATAACTTTATCTAGTAAAATAAAAGAACTCCATGTCAATTCTAGGTGCAGAGCATTTATCTAGCAGTGCCATTGTCTTTTGTCCAGGATATATTATCATTCACAACGATGCTTTGGAAATACACCTTATCATTTAAATACTAAATGAGAAATGCTCCTTTTTGTAATGCGTAGAAGTTGGAAGAACGTTACTAAAAGGATAATACATGAGAAGCTGGTTCCAGGTAAATAAGCACGCTAATGTACGTGTGCCTACTTAGTGGTTAGTGTGAACCATGGTTTATGCCATGATTTGTGTATCCAAGTTGTCATGTGGTTCTCTTTGAAAACGTTTCTGAATAATTAGTTGTCCATGTGCCAAGAAAAATGCACTCTCCCTTCCATGGTTGTGAAGTTAGCATATGATGATTAATCATGGGGAGAGATGTTGTTAATCATGTGCACTGGCCAGAGGTGGCGCTCTCTCATTTGCTGAATGCAATTGGGTGAATAAACAACTCCGACTACGCGCTTGTGGACGCAGATTGACGCAAACGTGGACACATTTGTACCCACTTGAGTAAAATACATTTCGAGGCACATGGTGCTGTGTGGCCGGTGCAGGTCTATATATGGAATGCTAGCACCGAGCAATGCATTCGACAAAACCAAAGCACATCTCGCAGAGCTGGGCGGAAAAGGACGAACCCAAGGCTAGAAACAGGTACTAGTTGTTCGTCATCCATCTCCAAGCCATTTCACACTGCCTCCTCTCTTCTGTTCTTGGTGTTTACCCATGTGTTATTCTTGAATCAGATTGGGTGCGAGGATGGGGCGCAGACCAAGGTACTACTCGCCCGCAGCTCCGCCGGATGTGCCGTCTTCATCGAGGGGCCTGGAACCCCAACATGAATGGTGTGTTCAAGTGGTGGGGATGGATGAGTTTTGCAAAATCAAGTTCCTAGGCAATAACAACCGTATCTTCTCCATGTCTCTACTTGCGCGGATAGACCCGAAAACCATGAACATGGACATGGGGGACGGTAACTTTATAGTGATAAATGCTAGGGAGGTTTGAAATGCCTCGAACTAGAGCCTTGTGGTAGGAAGATAGATATCCCTGGTGGTGCTTGCTTGGCAGACCGGGGAGCCTTGCTAGCGAGATTGCATGACATTTCAGATACAAAAACGCACAAGACGTGCAAGATCCCGATTGTGAAAGTAAAGAATATAGTGCAAAATGCAAGTAAGGTAGCAATAGTTGGCGCAGAGAAGGAGAAGATGATGGTGGCGTGTACAGTCATAGCCGCATCACCCCTTCTTGTTCCTAGAGGAGCCCATTCGAAAATTTCGACCGAGCTGCTGCCCGTGCCATCATCTTCTCCTTCTCTGCGCCAACTATTGCTACCTTGCTTGCATTTTGCACTATATTCTTTACTTTCACAATCGGGATCTTGCATGTATTATGCATTTTTGTATCTAAAATGTTATGCAATCTCACTAGCAAGGCTCCCCGGACTGCCAAGCAAGCACCACCGGGGATATCTATCTTCCTACCACAAGGCTCTAGTCCGAGGCATTTAGAAACCCTCCTAGCATTTATCTCTACAAAGTTACCGTCCCCCATGTCCATGTTCATGGTTTTCGGGTCTACCTGCGCTAGTAGAGACATGGAGAAGATACGGTTGTTATTGCCTAGGAGCTTGATTTTGTACAACTCATCCATCCCCACCCCCTGAAAACACCTATCATGTTGGGGTTCCAGTCCCCCGCGATGGAGTGAAGCATACCAGTGTGGTAGGCTGTGTTGAGGACGGGGACCTTCTTCGTAGCCACTATAGTCGAGGAATACGACACATCCGGCGGAGCTGCAGGCGAGTAGTACCTTGGTCTGTGCCCCATCCCCGCACCCAATCTGATTAAAGAACAACACATGCGTAAGAACACCAAGAACAAAAGAGAGGAGGCAATGTGAAATGGCATGGAGATGGACGACGAACAACTAGTCCCTGTTTCTAGCCTTGGGTTCGTCGTCCTCTTCCGCCCAGCTCCTGGAGATGTGCTTTGGTTTTATTGAATGCATCACTCGGTGGTAGCAGTCCATATATAGACCTGCACCGGCCACACAGCACCATGTACCTCGAAATGTATTTTAACCGAGTGGGTACCAGTGTCTCCACGTTTGCATCAATCTACGTCCACAAGCGCGCAGCCGGAGTTGTGTATTCACCCAATTGCATTCAACAAATGAGAGAGCGCCACCTCTGGCCAGTGCACGTGATTAACAGCATCTCTCCCCGTGATTAATCACCATATGCTAACTTCACAACCATGGAAGGAAGAGTGCATTTTTTCTGTCACATGGACAACTAATTATCCAGAAACGTTTTCAAACAGAACCACGTGACAACTTGGATACACAAATCATGTCATAAACCATGGTTCACACTAACCACTAAGTAGGCACACGTACATCTTGCAAAGGGGCTAACTGATACATTAGCGTGAACTCGGCTGGCACGGCGGCGCCCTGGCGCCGTTGTCGTTGTTGTTGCCTGCGGGGACGATGTGGTTGTCGTCGTCTGAACCATTGACGGAGTGCACGGTGAACAACTCCGGAGCGCGAGCCCCAGTCGCCTCCGTTCACCTCCTGCCAGGGGCGGACGCACGTTAGGCTACCCGGTGTCACAGGACACCGGTTGAAATTTGTGCGTACGTATATATAGGTAAGATATATTGGGCTTGGACACCGGTAGAATCTTGAGCTGGACACCGGGCGTTAAGCACGGCCCATCTAGCAATAGCAGCCCATCCTGCTGTTTTCGACTGATTGTATCATTGGGAATTTGGAACGGGCACTCAGCCTGCTTAGCTATCGATCGACTGGATCGATCTCTGTCGTACAGCGTCTGTTCGGCTGTTCTTTCCCCCCACAGCGATACGGTGTGAGCGCGTTCGCCGTTGCCTGCTCAAGGGCTCCGGAAGTCAGAGCCTGCCGCCAGTGCCCAGACGCTAGCCGCCGGATGCCCGCTCCGGCCCTGATCCATTGCATATACTACAAATAATCGAAGCAAATAGGTACGGCCGTCAATCTCACTCTAAACGCGTACTCCCTCCGTCCCAAAATTCTTGTTGTGACTTGATACATCCGTATCTAGACAAATCTAGATCTAGTTTTTTAGGTCTAAATTGAATTGAATGGTTATGGTTTTGAAATCAAGGTATTGCAAATTGGGAATTGGATTGCATTGATTGGATAACTTTTCCTACTGGTTCACATCTCTTTGGATAATTTGTAGACTGCGCGACGACAATACAACACAATGTCAATTATGCTTTTTTTGCGGAGTTTAACTTTGTAGCCATACAGTTTGATCAATATGCTTTACTTATTATTTTTATTCCCGCTTCTTTAAACACAAATAATGTAACTCGTTGTGCACTTGTGATAACATAATTACCAGTGAATACCAGGGGAGTTTATTGAAAGGTTTCTTAGAAAGATGAAGACATCGGCAGAAGATGATAATGCCACATGAACCAGATGATGCTCCATCTCAGAAACAAAATAATGCCTTGATACATGACCGAGATTTAGCAACCATTAATTACAGGGAGTTCATCTCAAACTCTAGAAGAAATCATTTTTGATACGAATTTTTACTGTCGAATATTTTAAATTGTTGGGTGTATTACTTTCATGTATATTATTGCTTGTCATCACCCCTTGTATAGTGTATACGTTTTTTTAGACATTGTATAGTGCATACGTGGACACCCGGACATTTTTGTTCTGGGTCCGCCCCTGCCTCCTGCAGAGCGCCTCCTGTGGCGGCCTTGAGCGCCGCCGTGATGGCCTCGGCTCTGCGGCCAGCCGGTTAGAAGATGATGAGCGAGGCGCCTCATTCCTCCCGCAGATCATCCCGACGGTGGAGTCCATCGAGGGCGTGTGCGTCATGTGGGAGCTCTCCACGACGCCGGCCATGGGGTCCTCTTCCTAGTCCACAGTTGCCACTGTCGCCTGAAGAACTTCTGGCCGCCATCCCAGATCTGCCCCGGCTACGTCGGGCTGCCGGAGGGCGTCGCCATCACGACCCGCGTGCTATGGAGGCGGTTCGCAGTGTAGCCGTGGGCGCCGGCCGCCTCCTCGTCCTCCCCGTGGCGTAGCCCTCTACGTTGCCGACGAGGGTGGCCCCATGCCGGACGGGCGACAGGGCCGGGTGTGGCATCCCGGCCTGGGCGCCACCGTACCGGACGGATGGCAGCAGCGCGGCGACGACGCGTAGTGGACATGGCGTAGGTGTTCTACGTCTGATTGCTTTTGTTTTTTAGATCTAGGGGTGTATGTGTTATCTTTTTTGCTAAGTCAATTCCGTACAATCTGGCCCCACTTATAAGAAAGTGATTAAACGGGTCAAATCATTCAACCAATGCTTTTTGCAAAACTTAACCGATTTTTCGGTGTTTTCTGCAACGGATTAACGAGTTGGTGGTTTCCTGCAAACCTAACCGCAAATGTGGTGGTTTCTTGCAATTGACTCTGATACTTATGACAATATGGTCGCATGAAACTATCAGCGTCATGAACTCTAGCTTATCCACACAACCAACATAACCAATATATTGTAGTTGTGCTCCATGTCTGATTATTAATTGTCATGGCTGGTCCATAATAGTCTCTTGCAGGCCATACTTAATAAATTATGAGGGTTGCAGATTTCAACATCAAAAAACAATATAGACCTCTTAATAAAAAAGAGAAAAACTAGTTAATTAATCTGCCAAAAAATTAGGATGAACAAACCACATTTGCAGAACATACTGGGATTAATGATTGGGATGTGTATATCTTTATCTTTACCTAATATTAAAGGACGGAGAATTTCATAGTTCTTCATAAGTCATCCTTTTATATCTGTTGATTTTATGTTAACCACAAAAGTTGATGGCTGAGATTTAACTCTTTAGAATCAACCCCAAGACCTTGATGCAGTATGCCTCATGTTATTCTAAGGTCCAAACTTTGAATAGCGGATTCCAGCACGACTAGGGAACAGGGAACCTCCCGTAAAGAAAAATAATAGGGAAACGTATCAAACATGCAAGATCAGCTAGGAGAGATCGATCCCAAGCAAAGTTGCTCACTTGCGTCGTTCTCCTTCCTCTTCCGGTTTCGAGGGAATCCTGGCCCAGCTCACCAACGGCGATGGGCTTCGAGCGATTCCTCGCCTACCCCACTCAGATTGACAGAAGTCGGCGACTTGGTCGTGGTCCATCTCTGTGATTTCCTCTCCGCGCCTGTGCTCCCCTCCCGTACGCACCATGCCCAATCGATTGAGGTGTAGGAATGCAATCCATAGGAATTTTGGAAGTGTTGTTCCTTTGATCCAAAGGGCTTCCTTAGGAAAAATCAAGTGGATTGGAATCCTCCAATATTCCTATGAAAATCCTGCAATCCAAAGAGCCCCTTAGCGGGTTCACCCCGTTGGCTGGCTGGCTGCATTCCTTTCCTTGTTCGCTTCAGTTTTCCATTTCTATTTTTCTTTTCAGTTTCTTCGATTGTTCGTGGTTGCATCCTAGTTTTCCTTTTCTTTTTCTTTTATCCTTCCCTCTTTTCTTTGTTATTTTCTAGGTTTTTACTTCTCTTTTTTATCTCCCTAGTCTTTTCACATATTTTCTTTGTTTCTTTCTAGATTTTTCCTGGTTCTCTATTTTTGTGTTTTTCTTTGCTTTTCTTTTTTCTTTCTTTGTCGGTTTTCATGGGATTTTTTTGACACAAGTCTATTTTTCTTCAGTACACATTATATATTTTTAGTGCACATGTAAAATTTGTTATGATACATGTTGTACATTATCAATTATGCGATGTACATTTTTTATCTTTAATACATGTTCTGAACATTTCTTTAATACATCGTCAATATTTCTGAAATACACGTTTAACAATTTTATGGTTATATTTTTTTTTCAAAACTGCACTAACGTTTTACAAATAGTGTAACCATTTTTTAAATGTCATAAAAAAATTTGTCACGAGAAAATTGTTTAAAATGTCACGTACATTTATTAATGGTATGAATCATTTCTTTATACTACTCTTATTTTTGCAGTTTTTATAAACATTTTTTAAGATTTTCACATACAGTTTTTTGAAACGTAGGAACCGTTTTTAGCATTGTCAAAACAAATTGTGCTAAATAGTTTATACTTTTTAACATTTTACTAAATTTGTCTATCTGAATTTTTTTGGTTAAATCTAATTTCTAAAATAGAATCATATAAATATAAATAAAACAAAACAGGAAAAAGAGGAAGAAAAAAAATATTTTAGGGAAAGAAAAAATATATATTTTAGCATAACATCATGGCGTGGGGAGCCCATGGCGTGCTCGCGCACACGGTGATGGCAAAGCGCTGCTGCTGCGCTGGGCCGGGCCACTACGCCACCTCTTGACGCGAAGCTGCCCTACGTCTCGCTATAAGTGAGACATAGGCGGGTCATGCCGTGGGTTTGTCTTTTGCATGGAAATTAAAAAGTTACATGTGTCCCTTTATTTGTCTTGATGAAATACTAACTGATGTCCAAATTAAAATCAGTCAGCTGATAAGTAGACACCCCAAGATTCTAACAAAGTTTAAGAACACTTGTACGTGATGGCATACATGGGTAATATTTTTAATTTCTGCGCCAAAAGGCTTTTTTTACATGTGTGCCAAAGGGCTAATTGTAAGATCCGATGGCTATGGTTAGATATGTACCAAATAAATGGTCAGATGTTTCTGGTTAATTGTCTAGAAGGCAAAACCATGACTTAGTTAGGTTCAAGGCCTTCAGAAGCGTTGGAGTTTGCAGTGATTGATTGTATGGACCTTGTGAGTGAGTAATACAGTATTTCACCCGCAAAAGAAAAAGTTTCTGATTAATGCGGGAATTTTTGGTCTATTTCTATTTTCTTATTCGTATTGTGCTTTATTATAGTATATAATAGAATAAAATCAATGCCATAACTAGTATTTGACATAGTATTCTGGTAGGAAATCGAATAGAATCACCCAGACAATCAAATCAATACCTGATCTCAATGGCAAGCTCATGTACTTTCAAAGACGAGCTGGTGGATCGGCAGGTTTAGAGCCTCTACAACCAGGATTTACATAATCTGGTGCCCTAGATAAACAAGTAATCAAACATATGGGGGCGGCCAGATCGAGTTCACCACTTCCTCACGGCAGCTTCCCCTTTGGGTCTCAGGAGCGGCAGTTGTCCTCGGCCTAGGCGTTGGCGGGGGACGTGCGTCGTCGTCCGTCGTGCCGTTGTTGTCGTTGTCGGAGGAGGAGCTGAAGAACCCCGTCATGCGTTGGCGTCGTTCTGCTCCACCACGACCGTGTGGATCTCTCCGCCGTCATTGCCTTCTGCCAAGCCAACCTCTCAGACTCCTCGAGCACTCGACGGAGCGCCCATGCATTCATGCGAAGTCGACAATGGGTGTCCGTCTGCACCGACATGCAGGAGCGGCAGATTGCGTCACGGAGCGCCTCCTCGTCTTCGGAAGCGGGCGGCAATGGCTCCATCCATAGCGGCTCGATGCGGCATGCCGATACACGTGCCTCTCAACCTCCGGCTTCACGACTGGGGGCTCGTCGGTGCTGGCACTAGCACCCAACTGCTCCCAAGAGGAGTAGTTAGCGGGCGGCGCAGAGCTGCAGCTGCCGACCCTAGCCACCGGTGACGGTGACATCGTGGAGGAGGAACTCCCGCCGCGGTCCATCTGGGAGCGGCGAAGAGCATTGCGGAGGGCGGGCTCGTCCTCGTTCGACACAGACGAGCTCAACAAGTCGACGACCAGCTCCTCCCAGTCGATCTCATCGGAGCCGCTACCAACAATAGCGGAGGGGACGAGAGAGATTGGGGAGAGGAAGGGGAGGAGATGGGAGGGGAGCGGAGAGGTTGAGATGACCTAAAAAGAGTGGGGTTTGTAGGGTTCATAGGACCGACTGTGTTTTTTGTAGGGACATTGATGGGGCGCGCGTGGGCCGGTCCAACATGACGGCGGTGTCTGGGTGTGTCCGGGCCTCCTATGCACCCCTCATGTGCTGGATATGGGGGCTGTTGGACAGCCCTGGCATTTGGGCTATGGGTGGAGAATTCGATTGGGTGGCTTTTTTTTGTCCGGGCAGCTCATCCGGATGTTTTGGGCAGATATAGCGCGCCTGGTTGTAGACGTTCTTATAGTGCTGTGGACTTTGTTGTATCATTGCAAAACTGTGTGTAGTTAATCACTAACTGAATGTTCGACGTTGCCTGCCCTCTGTAAATAATGTTGCATCTTTCCATTGCCTTTTTTTTGAAAAGGAGGATTACACCAGCCTTGCATTTAGACGATGCATGCAGTCATTTTATTAATTATTCACAAAGACCTTACAAAGTAGTACATCAGATAGTCTGAGGCCACCATCTTAGCAACAACTGTCGCTACTCCTATCCACTTGATGAAGGGGTGTCGATAGTCCGAACCTAATACCATACAGACATCGCACCAAAGCCTAACATCTAAAGCCGGAGGTCCCAACCGAGCCACATATTGGGTTTTGGGTACAACCCGGTTGGACGCACTCTCATCTGTCGTCGCCGTCGTCTTCCACCAATCCATCTTGAGAGCATAAACTAGCGCACCGACCTTCCCAAGCCTCTTTGCCATGTCATCGACGCCATCATGACGCCAGACAGTGTCTTCCTCCTACGCGAGTCCATCTCCGCGCATCGGACGCCGAGTCTCCACTGCGTCACGCCGCCGAGATCCGCCGCCATCAATGAGTAAGATGAAGCACCGTTCCACCAAAGAAGCCGATAAGTTCATGTTTTCTGAGACAAGAGTGGGCCAAGGACATAAATTTCCAGAATTTTGTCCCTTATATTGGTCTTGTATATATTCATTGAGGCGGTGCATCAGTGCAGCAAACCTGGAGCCAACCCCGCGTGTTAGACTCTGCTTCTGATTCATGTTCCTGACAGGATTTCTGTTTCTGATGATTCCGGCAGGTCCTACATACATGCAGTATTTCTTTACAACCTACGTAGAAGACCAGAGTCCGACAAGGACTCCCAATTAAGCGCGTCTATAGATATCCAAGCCCAGGCGCCTGTTTTCTCATCCAAACAACAATCAAATCAATAGCATTGGGTGCACTAGACACCCGTGACAAGCACGAGTTCTTCGTACGAGAAAGACGAGGGGCCTGTCGATCCGCCGGCTCAGAAAATCGCACCAGCCGATCCGGCCGTCGGCGGCGGGCCGGCCGGAAACCCTGCAGAGCCGTCGACGACGGAGATCAAGAAGAAGAAGAAGAAGAAGGTGTTGATTCAGGTGCCAGATAGCGATGTGAAACGTGTCCTCTCCTACAAGGAGAAAACCATCGATACGGAGGTGCCGGACCTCTGGGTCAGGAGAGACCCAGAACTGGCTGCGAACTGGGGCATCATGCTGGCCAACTTGGCCATGTTCAAGGAGCTCACCAACAAGCGGATGCTCGAGGAGCAGAGAGACTTTAGGCAGCAATTAAAAACCAAGGGCAGAGTCACCTACGAGCTCGAGGTTGGTGAGGACGATCCCAGATTTAAAGATGATGAATCCACCACCTCTGCTGGAGCAGGACGGAGGAGATACCGCCCGGGCGTCATGAAAAAGCAAGATGGACAGACCAAGCGGCTAAATTAAAATCGGTTCCGGTTGTTTTATCTTACTCCATCTGAGAGTGCAAGCCTGTTTTCCAATTTGTTTAGTCAAGATTTTCATCGACAGTAACACTAGAATTTTACGTGTATTTTCTCTGCTCCGTTCATGAAGCTAGCTTCTTTTCTGGCTATTTCTCAGCTGTTGATTTCTGGGGCGTGCGGGGCCATAAGGCAAGAGACCTGACATACGGGTGTGTAGGCGTTATCTATTTTGCCCACATATAAACATGTGAGAGGGACCGCGAGGGAAAAAGCAGGCGTGTGGGCATTATTTGTTTTGCCCACACGTAGACGTGCACACGTAGACGTGTGGGTTGATCCTCTTAAACACCACACAAACTATGTGGGCAGACCCCTTAACACCCACACATGTGGGCGTTGTCGGCGTAAAGCTAATAAGCTCCAATAAAGAAGCTAATGATCTCGATTATTGATCCCTAAACGTATGTAGCGCCACATCGTATATTTTGTTTTTTGCGTTGTTAGTAAGAGCATCTCCAGCCGTTGGCCCTCCAGGGGGCGCCTAAAATCGCCGCCTGGGGGTGACCCGGCGGAAAAAATGGGCCTGGGGCGAGTTGGCCCCGGCAGCCGCCCCCAGGACCGGCCCCAGGCGCGGAAAAAAAATTGTGCATCAAATTTAGGCTAAGTTCGGTTAAAACATGCCAAATTTCGGCAAACTTGGGTTTATATTCGCCGATTTAAGTCGAGTAGTCGTCATTACATGTAAAAACTAATCAAAATAAAAAACTTGCTGAAGGCCGAGAAGTCGCCGTCGTCCCCGCCATCATCGGCCTTCTCCTCCTTGACTCGGGCGCCCCTGCTGGACCCCTCCCCGGCTTGTGGCGGCGGCGGCGGCGCATCGTCGTCGTCATCGCTGTCGTCGATGATGACGACTCCTCCTTCCTCGCGGCCAGTAATAGAGATACAGTCCATCTATACACGAGAGCAGGAAAACTAAAAAGACTACAGTAGTCTACTAAAGCTAGGCAAAATCATGCAAAGATTGTGCTGTATTGTTGAGCCGTATGCGTTCGGGTTCAGGTTTGTGAATATATGTTCAGGTTCGTCTATACGTAGTTATTCAGTAACTACATGTTCCATGCAATTGCACGGTATTCAGGCCAGGCCACGGGTAGCCTGCGTTGCTGGTTAGCTGGAGATTTCGGCGCCTCTCAGTCGGTTGCTTTTGCTTTGCAACTTTATCCAGCCATTGACGGACGTCACACTCCGGCCAGCCTCCGGCGCCGTCCAGGTAAAAGTACAACGCCGCACGCACACGAGCATCAAGTCACAACCACGCCGGCTCTAGATTACTTGATTTAAGGGCTTGAATTGAACAGATAGCACTTGATCGACCAGCCGCGTAGAGTAGAACAAGTAAGTTGGAGTTAGCTTTTCTTACTTTACAAGGGACGGTCGATGTACCGAATACCGATGCGCTTGCTTGCAGCAGCACAATAACTAATTTGCCGACTAGGAGAGAATCTTGGAGAGGAGCTACACTTCTTTACTGAACTAGTTGTAGCTAGTGCACATTGTACGTCCAGGAAGATGTCACGTGTTGGCGCATCAAGGTTTCTTCACTTTTTTGGAGCTAGCCGTGCGACGGAGAAAAGAGATGAACGAAGCAATCATGCTGTTTGAAAGTGGCATCATGTTAGCGTCCCAGGCCCAGCTCCCAACCTCCGGCATATGTTCGGACGTTTCCGGTGCGCATCGGACACACCACTACAAGCACAGAGCCCACCACATCCCAAAAGACTAGCCTGAAGGGAGTGTGGCACTCCTCCTTATAAGGTGGTTCTAGCCCCCTTCCATATCCGAGGTGGGACTAAAGTCACTGGCAACGCCCAATGGCCAGCGTCTCTGACACCCCATCCCCCTAAACAGGGCGGACAGGGGCTCAGCTCTGATACCAATTGTTAGCGTCCCAGGCCCAGCTCCCAACCTCCGGCATATGTTCGGATGTTTCCGGTGCGCATCGGACACACCACTACAAGCAAAGAGCCCACCACATCCCAAAAGACTAGCCTGAAGGGAGTGTGGCACTCCTCCTTATAAGGTGGTCCTAGCCCCTCCCATATCCAAGGTGGGACTAAAGTCATTGGCAATGCCCAATGGCCAGCGTCTCTGACACCCCATCCCCCTAAACAGGGCGGACAGGGGCTCAGCTCTGATACCAATTGTTAGCGTCCCAGGCTCAGCTCCCAACCTCCGGGGTATGTTCGGACGTTTCCGGTGCGCATCGGACACACCACTACAAGCAAAGAGCCCACCACATCCCAAAAGACTAGCCTGAAGGGAGTGTGGCACTCCTCCTTATAAGGTGGTCCTAGCCCCCTCCCATATCCGAGGTGGAACTAAAGTCACTGGCAATGCCCAATGGCCAGCATCTCTGACACCCCATCCCCCTAAACAGGGCGGACAGGGGCTCAGCTCTGATACCAATCGTTAGCGTCCCAGGCCCAGCTCCCAACCTCCGGCATATGTTCGGACGTTTCCGGTGCGCATCGGACACACCACTACAAGCAAAGAGCCCACTACATCCCAAAAGACTAGCCTGAAGGGAGTGTGGCACTCCTCCTTATAAGGTGGTCCTAGCCCCCTCCCATATCCGAGGTGGGACTAAAGTCACTGGCAATGCCCAATGGCCAGCATCTCTGACACCCCATCCCCCTAAACAGGGCGGACAGGGGCTCAGCTCTGATACCAATTGTTAGCATCCCAGGCCCAGCTCCCAACCTCTGGCATATGTTCGGACGTTTCCGGTGCGCATCGGACACACCACTACAAGCAAAGAGCCCACCACATCCCAAAAGACTAACCTGAAGGGAGTGTGGCACTCCTCCTTATAAGGTGGTCCTAGCCCCCTCCCATATCCGAGGTGGGACTAAAGTCACTGGCAACGCCCAATGGCCAGCGTCTCTGACACATCAGGTGCGCCTCCGTTGGTAACATGATTCATACCCAATGATAACATGCATGATTGATTTTAAAATAAGAATATATCGCTTTTTTTGTAGGGAATGTCTCCATGACTAGCTTTACCGCAGATTCAACATAGACATTACGATCGTCCACAAGCGAAGAAATCAGACAGCCTGAGTGCTCATCTGTCCACCTTAAAAAGATCTTATTACAGACTCTACAGTAAAAAATAGTAAGCTAGCACATGCGCGTGAATATGTTGCTTTTTGGAGAGAAAAAAACATGACCCCCATTGAGCATACATGAGCTCGCAACCGTTTTCACGCGAACGCGTCTTGGGCCGTTAGATGAGACACACAAATCATGACGCTACGTTACCATTTGTAACCGTTCGCCCATGGTGGCAAACGTCTCAACGAGCCTCATATATACCATCATCCCTAACCAACCCTCTCGTCTCCCCCTCTCGCACTCCATCTGGCTCTGGCAATTGCCATGTCCGCTCACCATCCCGCTGGCGGTTCACACGCCGTCGATTGATGTCGTCGGAATCGTCATTTTTGGGTGCACCATTATCCGGATCTTCTCTAGAACACGTGATCAGTATTGATATGCTTTGCTTGCAGTATTAGCTCCGCTATTAATTTGCCGAATATGCGAGAATCTTGGAGCGGCAAAAAAAAGAAGAGAGAGAGAGAGCAATATATCATGATCATGGTTGAAAAGTGGACGGGTGATACTTCTTCCTCAGGTGCGCCTCTGTTAGTAATACGGTACTTGATGATATATATACTCCATTTGTTCCATAATGTAGTGCGTCCGCGCTTCCCGAGTTTCAAATTTGACCGTAAATTTAACCAACGAGACCGGCCGCGATGCAAGCAAAAATTATACCACTGAATTCATATTTTTGATATGAATTCGGTGATATAATTTCTGCTCCCGCCGCAGTCGGCCTCGTTAGTTAAATTTACGGTCGAATTTATATCTCAGAAAATGCGGGCGCACTACAATGTGGAAATGGAGAGAGTATAACTTACACAAAACGGAGCTAAGTTTTTTTAAGCTACACATTTTCTGATTTTCATGGCATGCATACACATGTGCGGTGGCAGGAGGCCGGAGCCCGGAGGTGGCGGTGCACAAACCTGGCTCAAGTCAACGGTGATGTGGGACGACGCATCCCGATGATGGTACGTGGTATCAGTGACACATCATCTGTGCCAGAAATAAGAGCCCTCAGACCTAGGAACGGAGGCCATGCCTTGTATCCAACAAAGACGAACTCCGCAAACACCCACAAACTCTCTACAATGGCAGCACATCGAAGTGCACCCTCGCAACAGAAGTGGTCAAGCATTGGCCTGAACTAATGCGCGCACCGCCTCGATCGCCTTGGACGTGTGTTCCTTCTTGTACATCTGCAGATAGTGTTGCATCTTCTCATTCAGGTATTCCTCATATGCTTTTCCTTTGCTCTTGAGTGTTGGAACCTCTCCAAAGGCCTCCGCCCGCCTATACTCCGCGCGCTTGGCTACCGGAATGTCGCAATCTTTGTTTTTCTTGTCCAAACGGTAGCTTCGTCGCTCTAAGAGAGAAGGGGCAGCCTCTCCCACCCGCAGAACTTGCGGCGAGCTCGACACAGTGAGAGCAAGCTCTTCGAGGAACTCCCCCCACTGAGAGGAGGCTCTCCCAAGAGGCTCATCTGCATCCATCTGGATTAGCTCCTTTGAAGGCTTCCCGGTGCAAAGGGCACTGGAGACCTTCGGCTCCTCCAGTGTCGACTGCTCAACAGGCTCCACCTCAGACATAACCATGCCAAAACAAGAAGACACCTTGGCCCGCTCCTCCATGCCTTGACTCACCATCCCGGGTAGGACAGAAGCCAAGTCAGGAGGATCATCCTCGAGCATGACCTTTTCCAAGGCAGGCGGATCATCAACGGACTGGGCCTTCTCACTCAACTTAGCTGAGCAGCCAGCCACAACAAGCGCACTGTAATCCTCACCAACGGCCACAACAGGAGGAGCAGATTCAACATTGGCAAGGTCTTGGCTGCCCCCGATAGCTTCCATAGGTTCCCATAGGCTTGAGACTTGAGCAGTCCAACTCTCCATAGCAGCAACCAAGTCTTGAAGAGGCTTGAACAGTACCTCAAGACGAGCAGCGAACAAGGCATGTAGCTCAGCGCCGAGCGCCTCCGCCTGAGCTGCAAGGAGAGGCCGCAATGGCTCCAAAACAGCAGGGGGCACGCCGGGGTCAGCCGCCGGCACGACACCATCAGTCGCAGGGCTGTCTTGATGAGAAACCACCGAAGCCCAAGTGCGACTAGGTCGATGTAGTGGGGCTGGAAGCGATCCGCTGCAGGGGGGAGGCCGCTGACGAGGCCCGGTAGGCGCGAGGGGGGGACGGCGAGGTTCTGAACCGGCAGGATGCCGTGCCAAGCAATCCCGCTCGCGATGGCCGGAGTGGCCACATCCCAAGCACCGGACAGGGCCGCGGCAGCCCGCGACGAAGTGGTCCGACGCCAAGCACCGAAAGTCCTCTGCTTAAAAGTGCGAGGCAGTCCAGCATCCTTCCTGGGAGGGGGAGCAGCCACCTTCTCCAGGCTCGGGCGGCGCCGTCTCCCAACCTCCACCCAAGCCGGGGCCAGAGCGGCGGGCACCGGGGTCGGAGCCGCAGGGGCCGGAGCGGCCAGGTCCGGGGCGGCCGGGGCCAGAACCGCGGGCGCCGGGGTCGGAGCCGCAGGGGCCGGAGCGGCCGGCGCCGGTGCCGGAGCAGCAGGGGCCGGAGCGGCCGGCGTCGGGGCCGGAGCAGCAGGGGCAAAAAGAGCGACCGTCGAAGAGGGGCGCGGGTCGGGATCCGGGTCAGGGCCTTCATCCTCGGCCGGGCTGGGAGGGGGAGGGGGAGGGGCGGCGGCGGGGGAAGCGGTGGGGGCTACGGGGGCCATGGGCGAGGGCGGCGGAGGGGGCTGTGCGGTGGCGGCGACGGCCGCCAGCGGAGTTGCGGGAGGCTAGGGCTCCTTGGGCGACGGATGAATCATAAACGCGGATAAGGCATATCACTTCACTGGTCAAATTTATATCTCAGAAAATGCGGACGCACTACAATGTGGAAATGGAGAGACTATAACTTACACAAAACGGAGCTAAGTATTTTTAAGCTACACCATTTTCTGATTTTCATGGCATGCATACACATGCGCGGCGGCAGGAGGCCGGAGGTGGCGGTGCACAAACCTGGCTCAAGTCAACGGTGATGTGGGTCGACGCGTCCCGATGATGGTACGCGGTATCAGTGACACGTAAACAAGCTAGTTAGGCTAGCTAGCTGCAACAGAGTATATCTGGGCATGTATGCGATTGCGGTGGTTACTTATCGACGACTATTCTGGCCCCTACCCATGACCGAATCAACGGCCCTGCTCGGCCACGCCATGCAGGCCATGTTGCACAACTTAATATATATTTTTATTTAATATTTTTTGAATCTATTATAACAATTCGGCAGAAGTACAAAGCATCTCAAACAATAATGAAAATTACATTAAGGTCTCTAGATCACTGAACGATATTTATCACCACTAGAACTGGCCATTAACGCACTGCCATATAAAAAATTGAAACATCATTGAGCAAAATAGTGATCGAAAAATCGATTGAAGCTCCATATAAAAAATGAATGACAAAACATTGAGCAAAATAGTGATCGAAGCATCATTAAAATGAAGCTTATAAACAATCCGGATGCCTTTGATTAGCAATTTCTTTTTTTTTTTACGGAAAAACTTCCAATCTATTCATCTTCAATCATGACAGTATAACGAATACCAGAAATAAAAATTACATTCAGATTCGTAGACCACCTAGCGACGACTACAAGCACCGAAGCGAGCCGAAGGCGCGCGGCTGTCATCGCCCCTCCATCGCCGGAGCCGGGCACAACTTGTTGTAGTAGACAGTCGGAAAGTCGTCGTGCTAAGATTTCATATAGGCTATAGATTGACTCTAGTCCTCAGCTAGAGGGATTCACCGGCGCATGGCTGACATGGCTCTTACTGCAACCTCCATAAAATGTGGTGGCGCAAACTCAATTTGGATGCGCCCAAGAAAATAAAGAAAACCTAGATTACTTTTGCGGTGTATACGGCTTGGAACTAATTGGAAGGCACGAAATCGCTGTGTTTTCCAGGCCACTGGTACACAACCTTCAGCTTTATTGCAAATGGTTAAAGATGATGTCGGCCCCTGGTGGAGGCCTTTGGGGAGTAATCCCATGTAGTCCCTGGGCTAATCAGCCCCTGTCTGATCTCTATCTTGTACATTTGTTTCTCTTCTCTATAATGCAATGGCAGAGCTCCGGCCTTTTCGGGTAAGAATAAATTTAACGGCCTAGGAGCATCTCGGCAAATTTGAACTCACCAAGGGCATGTTTGGTTGCAGTAGTGAAAAGTAGTTGCATTGCATACACATCTCAATCCAGTCATGTTGAGCAAAAACAGCCTCAAATGCGTCATCTGCAAGTTGTTTGGTTGCCTGCATCTAGGGTCGCTGCGTTAGGTAATACGCAAGTGCACTTTGTTTGGTTGCCTGCATTGGCCCAAGCAGCACATGAACACGGTATTTGGTTGCATGCATGAGGTATGATTAAGAGCTAGCACTTGCACTTAGCACACAGGGTTAAGAGCTAGCAGAGGGAAGGGAAGAAGAAATGCAGTGTGCGCAGGACAATGGCGACTGCGGTGGATAGTGGCCGTGGCGCCGTGTCCGACATGACGAGCATGGAGTCATGGACGAGCGACAACGTCAGCGGCCTGGCGAGCGACACCGTCGGCGAACTAGTTGCGGTGCTCGCGCAAAGACGGTCGACAGAGGAGGAGAATGCAGTGCTCACGCCATGGTATCGTCAGTGCAGTGGACGAGAGAGGAGGCTGAGATGATCGACGCCGGAAACAACTCCAGTGTAGTAGGGTGAGAGAGAGCAGGCCAAGATGCTCGACCTCGTCGACGACGCGGCGAACTGCAGTGTGCACGAAGACAGAGGACACAATAAAGCAGTGTGCGCTCCATTGTAGCGTCAGTGCAGTACGAGGACAACAGAGAGTAGGCCGAGATGAGCGACACCGGAAATGACTCTAGTGTAGTAGGACGTGGGCAAGGAGATCAAGGGGAAGGGCGTCGGCGTCGAGAGCGACGGATAGGAGGGCTCTGAGCAGAGGACAGAGGAGCTCGACATGGCGGCGGTCGTGCAATAGGCTGCTGTTCAAAGAGAGATGAAGCTACGATCGTCGAAACCAAAAATATACAACACGAATGTTGTGCGGAACTGCGAGATTAGGCTGCTGGTCAAAGAAAATTCCAAACGATCGATCGTGCGCGACGAATGTGACAAAATTTGTCCAGAATAGCTTCAAATGGGAAGACGAAATTAACGCAGGCAAAATTATGAACCGATCATCTGAATGGAACCGTAGCATCAAGGTGCATCTTTTTCGTGTGGAGCTTACCTTGAATCAAAGCACCGTTGTGTAGATCAGAAGAGGCTAGGAAGAACATAATTAGAGAGAAGGTTACTCGAGGTAGGAGAAGATAAGCACGCACAGGCTGCATAACAGCTCGTATCCCTCCCATATCCCCTCGTGCAAGTGGCCCACCATGTGCGTTCTCGCTAGAAAGTGCCGATCTGAGCGTTTCCAACGAGCCAGGCCCAGGTGTGCTTTAAGTGTCGTGCTGTACAGGCTCAACAGTAAATGCAACCAACCAAATAGGCTCAATTTTTTTTGGACGGGCCAGGCTAGGCCTAATGCAGGCAATCAAACACGTCCCAAACGAGGAGGATCACACCTGAAACTGCTACATGTGCCTGGCATGTATCACCATATATCGACTTGAATGTTTTCAACTTATTTTTTAGAGGGAATGTTTTCTAACTTTTGATCATCTCTCTATCACCGCGTTGGTATCCTCTTCCCCATGTTTTCCTCCGCTACTCCACACACACACACACACACACACACACACACACACACAGCCCCACGGGTAGTCCACGCTGCAAAATTAATTAAAAGGCTATCACTCCACGGGGAGCTAGTTAATTGTATGCCACCCTTTTGCCCTTCTCTGCTTTATTGGTAGAATGCACATCAACCCACCCGCTGCTCGTGATCGATCGATGTCCGTCTAGCCGACTACTAATACTTTTTTTTTGAACGTAGCCGACTACTAATACTACTACGTAAAGCTGGATGCAAGCACGCAAGTGACTGTTTCTCGCACAGGATGCAGGCAACCTAGCTGCAGTACGAAGCATTTTCGAATAAAGCTACAGATAGATAATGGAGTGACCAACGCAACTCCAATCCCTTCCAAACAGTGGATTCCTGTAAGAAAAGGCGCGTGGCCGGGCACCTGATGGGTCGATTCAAACCGTCCGCCGCGGTACAAAACAAGGTGGGAATAATGTAGCAGGATTCCCGCCAGATCGCTATAATGGTTACTACTTTAAAACGGACGGTGTAAATTAGCACGTACCGCCCACTGCTCCAATTCCTCGCTTCCAGTACAATAATTAGCCACTAGCAACGATCGAGAGAGAGAGAGTTTGGACAACAGATCGGTTAACTTATATGTAGGTCTCTGATTCCCGTGGAAATCAGTCTGATTGCTTACTATAGCCATGGCCAGCTAGCACCGTCGTCAATCGAGAAACACGTATGGCACATGGCCTTTTTTCAACCGATTTTCTTCATTTATAAGAATATAAAGTTGAAGGAGAAAAGCTAACCATTGAGGCAGCCATGGATTGATTAGAAACTTATAGCTTTTCTTTTAAGGATACATTAAAATTTAGAGCAACTCCAACAACTCTTGTAAAAAACTTCCCGTAAAAATAGTTTTATGGGATGACTGTAACTGTATAATTTCAGAAAGTTGGCTGACATCTACTTTTTTGAGTTCCTGGAAACTTCTTCCCATAATTTGTTTTCTAGTTTTCTTCTTCGACCATCATCTCCGTCTGGCACCTCGTCCCCGTTGATTTGGTGGTGTCTGTGTCTTCAACCTTGGTGTTGTTGGAGGTTTCTTTGTGACATAGAAGTGTGAGGGATCGTGGTGGTTGCACGTTATGTATGTTAGTCGGGTTGTTCTTGGGGTCATGGAGTTTCTATCTTAGCAAGTAGATTGGATGTGGTCTACATGTATCGATTTTTTTGCCCCGTTTTCCATTAATTAACTGGACAATTCTCTTCTTCTTAATTAATCGATGAAGCAAATCTTTGCCTGTTTTAGTTTTTTTTTCATTAAACAAGCCCAGCTAATAGCCTAGGGCCCGCAGTGCATTGGCGCCGCAGCGCGGGGCCGGCGAGGTGGCACGGAGGTGGTGCAGCGAGGTGGAGCGGAGGGTGGTGCAGCGGCAGCGTGGCGATGAGGTGGTGCGGGGGCGGCGATGCAGCATGGAGGGCGACGTGGCACGGCGACAGCGACGATGAGGCAGCGCCGTGGCGTCGATGGCAGCATGGCGCGGGGCCGGCGAGGTGGCACGGAGGTGGTGCAACGAGGTGGTGCGGAGGGTGGTGCAGCGGCGGCGTGGCGGTGAGGTGGTGCGGGGGCGGCGATGCAGCATGGAGGGCGAGGTGGCATGGCAACAGCGACGGTGAGGCAGCGCCGTGGCATCGACGGCAGCATGGCACGGGGACGGCACAGGGGCGTCCTAGTGTGAAAGTTCGTGTGGTTATAGTCCGCCAAAATTATATAGGAGGACTCTCTTTTCGTATAGTTACATAAAGAAATGGATGTTTCTACGGCAATCGTTAAAAAACCATGTTTATGGAGGCCCATTGGATAGCTCTTTTGCCCCAACTTTTCATAAACAGTAGTTATTTAAGGTTTATGGAAGCTGGTGCATTGCTCTTAGAAGAGTCAATTACATCGGTGGTGCTAGCGTAAATGGTCACCTTGGTGCTAGAAGTTGTGGTGTACATCAAAGTGATGCAAAAACTTGGCTTGGGCATGCAAATACAGTGCATATCCCGTTTTGTATACATAATCTGTGCTGACTAGGCGCGTGGGGGTCTACTGTCAGCCAGTGAATCAGAAAGAATGTTTTTTTTTCGAATTACATATAGATATTACTTGTCGCTCAAACGGATGTATTTAGCATCCGTTTAAGCGACAAGTACCATCTTTCCATACCATGTGAATTCTAAGGACTGGACCCTGGTAGCTGTCTTCAGAAGTTACAGAATTCACCTGTGTGGCTCGATAAATCCAAAGAGCTTTGTGGATGTAGCAAAGGAAGGAATGTCATAACTAATAACGGCAAAAAATAACTTTTCAAGATGGCTATTTATGTCATCTGAAAAATTATCAAGATAATATGACTAGGAACATAATATTTTGACCACTACCCATCGCCAGGCCACATGCATGAAATGGACGGGAATGGAAATAATCAAATAATCCATACTACAAAAAAAATTGGCAGAGGAGAAAAAGGGTCTCAAAAGGGTGTTGGCTGAATGGTGCTAAATCCTTGTTTGGCTTGAAGCTATAGATTATTTTACTTTTGAGAGAGAATTGTAGACCCACACAACCACACACAACACACGAGCACGTTTGTTTTACACATATGCTAGGAAAAATTGAAGAAACCACCGTCTTCCCATACCGTGCAAATTCTAATAAGGATTTCTTTGAGATACTGTCAGGAGTGTTGCCTTTTCATTAAGAAGAGGAGAATATAGGGCCTAATGCTTTCTTTTTTTAGGCTAACGTTTATAAGTGGCTTTCTATCTTCTAAGTTTACCCAAACAACTATAATAACCTTGAATTTTCGGGTGTTAAGGATTGGAAAATTTACTGAAACATGTGACAGTTCATCTTCGTACAAAATCACAAGACTAGTCTGTAAGGGCATCTCCAACACTGACCCGTAAAACGGACACCGTATTCGCCCGTGGACCGTACGGGCTAGTCCCCGGACAAGATGTGGGAGTCGGACATCTAATGCTATCTGCATACATTTCAAACACTCTTTCAACAAACCGGATGCCATGAAGAATGTTGAGAATATGGTGCGCGCAGGGGATGGGAGATGGAGGTGTGATGCGATTCTTGCCCGACGTCTGACCTCGTTTAAATATCAGGCAGATGCGAGGAGCCAGTCGGCGTTGTGTTTAGTGTCGATCGGCCCGCGAAAGGACATGTGGTCGGAATAGGTTTCTCAACATATGCGTGGGTTTAATAGAGGTAGGCGGACAACTTGTAACCGTTTGAATGCGACGAGGAGACGTGCTCAGCCAGGCGTGCAGCGAGCGGCGCTCTCTTGACCGACGCGCCGCTTCAGTGCCGGCAGTGAGAGGTCACGTCTGCTCTACCAGCGGCATGAATGCGGGCAGCTGGCGTAGGACTGGAAAGCACACAGGTGAGCGAGGAGGGTTTTGGATTGGCCACGGCGTGCGACGAGGCAGCAGTCCGAACGCCCCCCAGACCCCACTCCTCCACTTTGTTTTCAATTTGTGAAAAAAAAAGTATGTCCACTATAGGCCCGCGTGGGATGCAAAACATGGCCAGACTGTACGGCCTGGACGATTGCGGTTTGAGGGTCGGCGTTGGATATGGCTTGTCTTTTTTCTTTTTAGACACGTCCAAGATCGTAACTGTACATTGCGCTTTGTTCACCAAACCCATAAATTTGACTCAACCTCGGTGCTATGCGCAGAATGAATGTTGTATGTTGGCCTCAAATCGAGCATAAGCAATCAATTCAGTGCACTTTGTTCACTCGCACGTCACCATCAGCAGTTCACCGCTTCACATGCGGAGCAGAGCAAAAGCAGAGCGGCAGTGTCTTCTTCTTCTCCTGTGCATCACGAGCCCCCCGCGCCGCTTCCTCCCCTTTTCCGCTCCCCACGGCACTACCAGACACCCCCACGACCCCACCCCACCCCCCGTGTACGATTTGAACCGCCTCCGCCTTCGCGGGAACGAGCCAACGAGAGCATCAACCATGTCTGTGTCGTCGGCGGAGATGGCGGCGGTGAAGACGTCCTCCAACGGGATGTGGCAGGGCGACGACCCGCTGCACTTCGCCTTCCCGCTCCTCATCCTGCAGACGCTGCTCATCCTGCTCCTCAGCCGCGTGCTCGCCCTGCTCCTCCGCCCGCTCCGCCAGCCCAAGGTCATCGCCGAGATCGTGGCCGGCATCCTGCTCGGCCCCTCCGCGCTCGGCCGCAACAAGGCCTACCTCCGCGCGCTCTTCCCGCCCTGGAGCGCCCCGGTCCTCGAGTCCGTCGCCAGCCTCGGCCTCCTCTTCTTCCTCTTCCTCGTTGGGCTCGAGCTCGACCTCCGATCCGTTCGCCGCAGCGGCCGCCGCGCCTTCGCCATCGCCGCGGCCGGCATCTCGCTCCCGTTCGCGTGCGGGGTCGGGGTCGCCTTCGTCATCCGCCGCGCCATCCCGGGGGCGGACGAGGCCGGCTACGCGCCGTTCTTGGTGTTCATGGGCGTCGCCATGTCCATCACCGCGTTCCCCGTCCTGGCACGCATCCTCGCCGAGCTCAAGCTGCTCACCACGGCCATCGGGGAGACGGCGCTGGCGGCCGCCGCGTTCAACGACGTGGCGGCGTGGGTGCTGCTGGCCCTCGCCGTGGCCATCTCCGGCAGCGGCGACGACCGGCGCAGCCCCGTGACGTCCCTCTGGGTGCTCCTCTCGGGCGCCGCGTTCGTCGCCGTGTGGATGCTGGCCGTGAAGCCGCTCATGTCGTGGGTGGCGCGGCGGTCGGACGCGGGCGGCGGCGGCGGGTCCGCCGTGTGGGTGGCCTTCACGCTGGCGGGCGTCCTCGCCTCCGGGCTCGCCACCGACATGATCGGCATCCACGCCATCTTCGGCGCCTTCGTGTTCGGGCTGACGGTGCCCAAGGACGGCGGGTTCGCCGGGCGCGTGACGGAGCGCGTGGAGGACCTGGTGTCGGAGCTGCTGTTGCCGCTGTATTTCGCGTCGAGCGGGCTCAAGACGGACGTGGCCACCATCCGCGGCGGCGGCGCGCTGGGCATCCTGGCGCTGATCATCGTGACGGCGTGCTTGGGGAAGATCATGGGCACGTTCGCGGTGGCGATGGCGTGCGGGATGGGCGCCAAGGAGGCCATCGTGCTGGGCGTGCTCATGAACACCAAGGGACTCGTCGAGCTCATCGTCCTCAACATCGGCAGAGAGCGCAAGGTATGTACGTATAGATGAATCACCGCCGTATATATGCATTTCTTTCGGCGTATAATTCTCGTATTTTGGTTATTTTCTCGCGTGCTTGTACGTACCCGTAGATGCGTACACGTGAAGAGAGCCAAAAGAATGGCTCTCCGGCCGTCTCGTGCCGTGAGGACAAAAGCAGGAGTCACCTGCTGCTGCTGCTTCCTCTTCCTAGATTCGCCTCGATCTGTCTGTCTCTCTGTTGGTAGTCACTTGAATGAACACATGGAAGAGAATAGATAGATCATCTCGTACGTGCTAGCTTTCTAGATTCTACTCTGCCATGGCAGCTAGTGAAGGATCAGGGCACCTTCTCAGATAGTAGTATAGTCCACTGACATGATGATCAGATGGTGCACCTTGCATGGGGAATTGGGAAGCACATGCATCGGCAATACTCCACAGTCTAATTTCCGGTGGCTCCGAAGCAAGCAAAAACGCTCAAAACTCATCATCAGGTTTGGCACTGCGTGAGTGAGTGACTAGCTACTTGCCGAGTTGACCATGCATGGTATCCAAATACCAAAACAACGGTGCTGAGCATGTAAGATCCCAACCGTTCAAGTAGCTGACACGAGTCGCTCATGCACAAGCTAGCTAGCGTGGAGCTTGCGTGCAGTGCTAGCACGTGTGGCATCATATGCATTACGCTGCGCGTCCGAGGAGAATTCCAAGCCATGCCATTATGCGGTTTGGCCATCCAAGTCAAACATTTGGTTTGAGGTCAATCATAAAGGTTCGACCATGTTACATAATTTGAATATTTTTTGTCACTACATACTCACTCCAGTCCGGTTAAAGTGGTTGTTCTAGACAAAGCTATAGTTACCCTTTTAAAATTTTCGATTAAAATGTCGTTAAAATATTAGTAAGATAGAGTGTCTATCATGAATTTTGTCTCCAAAAAGTAGTATCTTTGTACCAGTATTGAATTTTTTAATCCTTTTATCATGAATCATAAAACAAAGTGATAATCATATTTACACATTTCTTGAAGATCGTGCTGATAGAAAGTGGCGATCCTGGCGCTTATTCTTGTGCCCATGTTGGTCTGTATTGCAGGTGCTGAACGAGGAGACGTTCGCGATCCTGGTGCTCATGGCGCTGGTCACCACCTTCATCACCACGCCCACAGTCATGGCCATCTACAAGCCGGCGCGCGCCACGGGACGCCGCCGACTGCACCCGCGCAAGCTCCACGGCCCCACCTCCGCGCCGTCCTCCCCGTCCTCCGCTGCTGGTGGCGCCGCCGGCGCCAACGCCATGGAGCTGCGTGTGCTGGCGTGCATCCACGGCGGCCACGACGTGCCGGCGCTCATCAACCTCATCGAGACCATCCGGGGCCACACGCAGCCGCGCCGCCTCGTCAAGCTCTACATCCTCCGCATGGTCGAGCTCACCGAGCGCACCTCCTCCATCCTCATGGCCCGCGCCGCGCGCCGCAACGGCCTCCCGTTCCTCCGCCCCTACCGCCGCGGCGACGATCAGGTTGACGTCGCCTTCGGCACCTACGCGCAGCTCGGCCACGTGCACGTCCGCCCCATGACCGCCGTCTCCGCGCTCCACACCATGCACGACGACGTCGCCGCCGTCGCCGAGGACAAGCGCGTCTCCCTCATCGTCCTGCCCTTCCACAAGCGCCAGCACCCCGGGCACGGCCACGGCCATGGCGGCGGCGACGAGGTCGAGAACCTCGGGCCCGAGTGGCGCGCCGTGAACCGGAGGATCCTGCGGGAGGCGCCCTGCTCCGTCGCCGTCCTCGTGGACCGCAGCTTTGGTGGAGGCGAGCAGGTGAGCTCCGAGCAGGTCGCGCACGGCGTGTGCGTCCTGTTCTTTGGCGGGCCCGACGATAGGGAGGCCCTCGAGCTCGCCGGGAGGATGGCAGAGCACCCCGGCGTTCAGCTCACCGTGGTGCGCTTCCTCGACGGCAAGGCCGGCAGCGAGGAGCACGCAGAGGTCACGCTGCGCCCGACCGACGCCAGGAACGCCGAGAAGAGTTACACCTTCTCCACCGCCGTCGTCAACGGCCACAAGGAGAAGGTAACAAACATCTCATCACAATTAATGGCGGCATTGTTGAACTGTATCTGTATGTATTGATTTGACGACGGCGCATGCGGGCAGGAGCTGGATGAGGCGGCGGTGGCCGAGTTCCGGCAGAGGATGGGCGACGCGGTGCGCTTCGAGGAGCGTGTGGTGGACGGCAACGTGATCGAGGAGGTGGTGGCGATCGGCAAGAGCCGGGAGTACGGGCCGGTGGTGGCCGGCAGGGGGCGGCTGCCGTCGGCGATGGTGGCGGAGCTGGCCGTCCGCCCGGCGGAGCACCCGGAGCTGGGGCCCATCGGCGACACGCTCGCGTCGGCGGGGCACGGTGTGGCGTCCTCGGTACTCGTGGTGCAGCAGCACGACGTGAACGCCGATGAGGTGCCGGTGTCCGTGGTCCAGATCGACGGGCAGGCCCACGACGGCGAGCACGGCAAGGACGACATGGCCGAGCCGTAGGAATGCATCGAAGCTGCTCTGCTATGGATCAAGCGTCACCTTCTTTCTACTTACTAGTACCTAGGTCGACATAGGAAGATGATGATGATGATGACATGACTTGTGTGTGTATCTTAGTGAGTTTGGTGTTACCTCACGTGTAATTAAATGGTAAATAAGTTTTCCCTCAAAAAAATGGTTAATAAGTTAACACGCAAAATTTCTCACCAATTTAAGCATTTTTTTTCCAAGAACATCAAAATGAGCAATTGAAATTTAATCTTTAAGTTAGCACGAATCAATTTCTCACCAAGTATATACAAAAATGTGTCAACGTCAACTAAACCAAATGTAGTTTATTAGATTCATTTAATGTATTTTCATACTACAAAAATATCGTAGTAAAACCGTAGAGCTTCAATTATTCTGGAACAAGGGGAGAAAATGTCAAATACAAAAAAAAACTTCAACATGAAAATGTTGTTTCATATTTATTTATTTTTGAAACGGGGGCATCAGTTTTGCCTCATCAAATTAAGAAAGATAATAGAGTTTAATATTACACAAATAATCCATATTTTCTTCTATGAATGTTTGCTGCAGCTAGCACCAGCATTAATACATCCCAAAAAAATGCCTTCCACCGGCAATTTCTTCTTTAGATTCCACCTGCCCGGATTTAATCCTCATTAGAATTCACATGGTATGGAAAGACAGTAGTGCCTTCACTATTTCCTAGCATAGGGTAAGACACGCTTACTTGTGTCATGTGTATGGTTTTTTTTTTTTAACAATACCATGTGTATGGTTGTGTGTGCGTCTACTACTCTCTCTCAAAAGTAAAAGAATCTATAGCTTCGAGTCAAACAAGGATAATTTAGCACCAATCAGGCACTCCTTTTCTCCTCTCCCAAATTTAGTCGCGTAGATTATTTGATTATTCCATTGTCGTCCATGCTGCATGCATGTGTCCTGGCGATGGGTAGCGGTCAGAATATTATTGTAGATTGCCGTTAGAGTTGTCAGTACTCAGTAGTTTTCGGTAACCTTGCACCGCACACGTACGCATGTTGCAAAGTCTCAGATATAAGTATGTTGCAGCTAGCTAGTTAGGACTGTCCCTACGTGGAGCGTCGCATGTACTACTACAGTGACGTACGCACACTTCTCCAACTTTCGGACACGCGTGCCGCTGTAGCTTACCGCTACACCCCTCCATGACTCATTCACCGAGCTTCCTGCAACGCGTACGTGTGCTGTGTACGTAGGTCATACCGGTTGATCTGGAAGACGGGCGGCCACCTGCTCATAATCAACCATTGGGTTAGAAGAAAAGGATCCATGCATGGTTAATTATTTACCTCATCTCCATTGACCTTTTCTAGGGAGCAATTAGCTAGTACACTAGTTAATAAATCACCTGTAGAGCCCTCTCGGTCGTTCCTAGTGGAGAATTATTGTACCGGAACCGAGGAATTGGAGCGGTGGTGGTACGTGCTAATGTACACCGTCCGTTTCTAAAGTAGAAACCATTGATTAACGGAATCGCTAATTTTCAGCCGGATGAAATCAATTCGCGTTCATTCGTTTCTTGTCCGTCCGATCGTTTTGTTGAGATTCGTTTTTTTTCTTTTTTCTGAGCTGGCTATTGTTACCGGGCCCGCATAATTTTCAGCGAGAGCCGAGAGACCCGTTAATCGCGCGCGCCCGCCGCCCTCCCGCTGGGTGCCGTTTCCTTTTTTCCTTTTTTTTTTCTACTGTATTCGCTTTGCTGTAGCTCACTCATCTCGCCCCCTCGTATCTTCCCCTTTCTATTTCCAGCGGCGAAGACCTCGGTGAGTCAGAGAGCTTGATTCATGGCGAATTCGATTGGGAGTTCTCCTTCGGTGCCTGCTTGAGGGCTTGGTGGTCAGGCGACCGGAGTTCTTCAGGCGGTATGGTAGGTTTTTTCTCTCCCTGTCGATTCATCTCTCCTCTGTTGTTGCTTCCCTTTCGGTTCCCTGTTGCTCAGATCTGTGGGTTGCTCGTGTGCTAGGATCTGTACGTTATGTGATGTTATGCGTAGGGGATCGAGTGCTGTGATGTGTGATGTGAAGTGTAGGGCTCGTGTTCTGTTTCCCCTTCGTCAGGCGACCGTTTATTTTGCCTGATTCTATACCGTTGGTGATTCTATATGTTCGTGTCCTAGGGTTTCTTCAGTCAGTTCATTTGAATCTTAGTTGTATCTGCCCTTTTTAGTTAGTTTGTATCTTGATTTTAGTTTAGTTATCTCTGGCAGTGGCTGTTAATTTTTAGATCTGGTATGCTTTGGTTCTAGCTGAGTTTGATTTTGGTCGGTGAGGTGAAGGGATTGCTCTCTCTGCTGTATTGGTCTACCCTAATTATAGGGGAGTTCCATTGTAAACCATTTGTAATTTTTGCTTTATTTTCGCAGTGAAAACTCTACATTTCCAGTGGCTTAGTAGTGTAATTTTTATTGATTAAGTCTGTAATTCCAATGGTTATAGGGATTTAGCTCTGTAATTTCAATATTTTTTGTATTTGGTGTTGATTGTAATTCCAGTATTTTTGCTGGTTTAGTATTATAATTTTTGGTGAGTTCCATTGTATACCAATGCGATTTTTTTTTTTGCTTTTCCGGTGATATAGCTCTGTATTTCCTGTAGTATATTGTTTCAGACTGTATTTTTCCACTGTTAGTCAACTGTATTTCGTGAGTATTTTTAAGGTAATATGAGAGCCATTTTATTGTAATTTGAGCTTGAACTTGTGTAAATTTGTGATTGCTCCGGAGTATCCTTTTCTTATCACATGACTTACTCTGTAAATCTTAATTTTTAGTGTCACTTGTAAGTGAGATCACAGTTTTATTGTTGCCAAAAGAAAGCCAAACTCTCATCCAGATGCATCTCGATTCACATTTCAATATGATAATATTGCAACGATTTTTTTGTATTTGCTGATACAAGAGATTCTTTCAAAAGATAACCCTTACCCCTAACCCCTAACCCAGGGTGGGCGAAAGATGGAGACAATACTGCCGTTGAAGCTTGGGAGTGAGCAGCAGTTCGGTCATCCCTTGCTTTCTCAACTTGAGCAGGAAACTTCCAACCAAATAGGAGGGAGGGCACTAGTGTTTTCAGGTTAGTTTACTCTATCTTTGTAAGTGAAATTAAAGTGTAAGTTGTAGTGTAATTTTAGGTTAGTTACTCTATCTTTTGTCAGTGTTTTTTACACTGTAATTCTTAGTGGATTCTTTTACTGTAATGTAAGTTGTAGTGTATTTTTTTACACTGTAATTTTAGGTTAGTGGATTCTTATATTTTTTAATTTACTCTGTAATTCATAGTGGAGTTCTTAGTGTAATTACTATAAATTTCTAGTGTAATTATTGTATCATTTTGGTGTAATTACAATGCAGTCTATTTACACTGTAAATTGTAGTGTAACTAACCTCACTACTCACTAGTGTAATTGCTGGAAATTTTTGTGTTAATTTAGTGGAATTACAGTGGAATTATAGTGTATGAACTGTGCATTTTACAGTGTAAATTTAGTGGAATTACTGTGTATGAGTTGTGCATTTTACAGTGTAGTTTTAGTGTAATTCTTTCTGTAGTTTAGTGTAATTTTACCTGCAACTCGCAACTAGTTTTTTCTGTGTTGCATGAATACCTGGTTTAGGTTAGTTAGCTACCTCATTAGTGCTGCATTCCTAGCCTTTTTTCAAGCATTTTCCTAACCTTTTTTGTTCATATCTTCCTGAATATGTGACCCCTTATCTGTTTTTCCTATGGCCTTGTGTTGTAACTGTAGTTATGAATTCAGAAACTTGCAACTAGTTTTTTCTGTTCCTGCCCCCCTAGACTACTTGGTCCTAATATTCTTCCTGGTTCTGGTGTATTTTTTGTGTCACGTAAGTAGTGTTCCAGAGTTCATTTTTGTCCCTGCAGCATGTAAGTGAGGTTTTGTCTCTGCAGCATATATATATATGTAATGATTCATAGACGTACTTGTTTCTTTTCAGATGTAGACAAGCAGGAGAGAGTTCTGTCTTAATCATGCTAAGTGTGGGGTGAATGCAAAGATGGGGGTGTTTACCTGTGATTCCTATTGAGTGGAAGACTGAAGCAACTCATTCTGCAGACAAGCCTGGATTTTTTCAAGTATCAGGTTGGTGTTTGGATGGACTAAACCCGTTATTGTTTAGTGGGCCAGTAGGAAATTTTGACATGGACATAGAAACGACAAGTAGAAACATAGACAAACAATATTCAAGCTCACATGGGTTGGAAATATCTGACTGAAACCGAATTGCTATTTTTCATGTGGATGAAAACAATGCCACATGCGCATGAAAATAGATTTATAGTGTAATTCCTATTGGATTTACAGTGTAATTTCTAGTGAATTTACAGTGTAATTCCTAGTGGATTCATGGATGAAAACAATGCCACATGCGCATGAAAATAGATTTATAGTGTAATTCCTATTGGATTTACAGTGTAATTTCTAGTGAATTTACAGTGTAATTCCTAGTGGATTCATGCGCATAAACATAGATTTTACAGTGTAATTCCTATTGGATTTACAGTGTAATTTCAAGTGAATTTACAGTGTAATTCCTAGTGGATTCACACTTTAATTCCCAATGGATTTTACAGTGTAATTCCCAATGGATTTTACAGTGTGAATATGCTATCAGTTTTATAGATTCTTTTTGTTTGTTGCTACTAGTGTGAGTGCCTTCTAGTGTCAATGCTTTTTGCCTGATTGTGTTTGTCCTTTTTTTTGTTAATTTCAATTTTCAGTGCTTATGTTGATGCCTATCAATATTCAGTATAAGGAAGCATCAGATCATAGTAATTTACACTTTACACTTCAAATGATACTTCAATCCAGTCCTTCAATCACAGCTATTTAAGAACAGGTAGAAAGTGTCTAAAACTAGTAGATCAAAGTTTCTTAACAGGGTTTAGTTTTCCAGTTTCCAAAGTTTGTGAAAATAGTCTTATTTTCTCTCAACTGTAGCAATCCACCCCCTTATATTTTTTTAAGTTTCCCAAAAATGGAATTGCTAACTTCCTAAGCATGTTTTGGTACCTGTAGTGTGTTTATTTCTGCAAATTCAGAAACTCATGGTCTGGGCATCTAGTTATCAGTTTTCATGTGATCATAGACTACTAGTTCATGTGACCATACCCTAGTTGTTCTTAGGGTTTCTCCTGGTTCATGCTTTTGTGTGATTATGTTCTTATTTTTGATCTGTGTAGATTTTTTGATTAACTTAGCCTATGTAATGAACCACTACAGGTCTGTTCTTCTTCCACATTTGTTCAGGTAGGAGAGAGACAACAGGAGGTGATGAATGCACAGGAGGTGGGGGTGTTTACCTGTGATTGTTTTGCTTCTCCAACCATGTTTGTGTCCCAGATCTTGGAGAAATCGCCCTGTCTGGTGGCGCTTCTCTGGGGGTAAATTTAGCACTTTGTCAGTGGAATTACAGTGTAATTCTTTTGTGTTTTTAAGTGCAATTTACACTGTAAATCTTAGTGGAATTACAGTGTACTTTTAGTGGAATTACAGTGTATTTCTAGTGTTTTCAATTGTTTTTACACTGTAATTAGTAGTGGAACTACAGTGGAATTTACACTGTAAATCGTAATGGATTTATCATGTACTTTAGTGGATTTTTCTCTGTATTTGCAAGTGGAATTACAGTGCATTTTTAGTGGTTTTTACACTGTAATTATTAGTGTAATGTTAGCCCTTTGTATAATTGATTCACAGCAGCAGCAGCAGTAATTTAGTGTGGTTAGATGTCATCAGTTTCCGTCCTTTTCCTCCTCCTGTAGTTACCTTGGTCCACCTTTTGTTAGTTTTTAACCCGTTTAGCTGCTTTGTATGTACGGGTTTGAATAGTTTGATGTATGGACCCGTTTATGGTTTGGCGTTTAGCTGCTTTGTATGTACGGGTTTGAATAGTTTGATGTATGGACCCGTTTATGGTTTGGTGTGTGGACATGTTTAGAACCGATTTGCAGGTGCAGGGCAGAAAGAACGGGGACACAGGACAGGTGACACTTGTCATCCTTTAGTTGGTTGAAAAAATATGACTGAAAGCAAATTAGATTTCATCCGGATGTAGAATAGACAGCCCCTTGATTAAAGCGAGTGATCGATCGAGCGGGAATCCTGCTAGTTTTGTACAGCGGCCGACGGGTTGAATCTATTCCGTCGAGTGCCCGCGCGCCTTTTCTCCATCGGACGAACAGCTATGAACGCACGGTGTTGACATTTTCGATACCCAGCTGGTACCTGGTAGTCACTTTGTCACTTGATGATACCACTGTAGCTAGGTCGCGTGTATCTTCTGAAAGAAACTTTGCCTCATCTAGCTTTACCTAGCTAGTCAGCGGTTAGATGGACATCGATCACGAGCGGCGGGTGTATTGACGTGCATCCCTCCTACAAAAGCACAAGGGCAAAAACTAAAAGGTGCCATGAGCTTGGCTCCCCGTGGAGTGATGGCCTTTTAATTAACCTGCAGCGTAGACTACCCGTGGGCCTCTGTGTGTGCATCAATAATTCTATACCGCCCCCCCCCCCCCCCCCCCCCTCCCCCTTGAATTTCAAGGGGGTTGGCTCCTCCCCCCTACTCCCAATCGCAATTTGCCAACTACTCCCTCCGTACCATACTATATGTCATCTTAGCAGTTCAATTTGAGCTGCTAAAACGATGTATATTATGGTACAGAGAAAATAGCTAATTACGTAAAACTTAACGTAACTTGTTCGCAGGTGGTGTAGCATTGCTTGTATGTCATACATCTTACCATACATCACATATTACAAAGTTATAATACACATGGGTACTTGTACTTTCGGTGCAAGCTAATATTTTCGTTGATAGCTAGGCAACCGTGACGACTTAGGCAATCCTAAAGCTTAGCAACTCCAATCCGACTTTCAACAGGCGTTGTGTGACTACGTGTGTGATGGTGAGTGTGCGCGCGCGTGTTTACGTTGCAACTGATGTTTCTAGAAAGAAAAACATATTATTCACCATGTGTTTGTGTGTTTTTATCGTCCCATACATGAAAATTGCAGCATTTACCTAATTACGGTAATCGGGAGCCTTCGTACGCACTGACAAAGGGATGGTCAAAACAACAACATTGAAGGAAGTGCTGGCATGTTCAAAAAAGAAAAGAAAAGAGAAGGGAGTACGTACTGGCCTTGGGACATACTTCGCTACCACAACCAAAAAAGATGATGGTCTCATCAAGTCTCGGCTGCTCTAGGAACAATGAGAAGTTGTCTCAACAATTATTCGATCCATCTCTTTTTTTTTGTTCGCGTTGATCCATCTTACTAGGGGAAAATGCTACATAATTGAACCGCAAAAGCGTGTCACATTTAGATATAGAGAAACAAAATTGCTTTTTGTAGTCAAACAAAGTTGCTAGAGGAAAGGACATGGCATAGCTAGCGGATTAATTGGGCCGTTCTTCCAAGCCCACCTTAAGTACTGATACTGGAGCCCGTTATTTTAAGACAAGCATTTTTTTGAGAAGATTTAAGACAAGCATTTAGACGATGGTACTGCATCACGGGAGCTGTGTGACGCTCCTTGCGTCAAAAGGTGGACGTTTCGCACAGGGCGTAGCGCACCTGGGCTCGCCCATTTTGTATTCGCTCATTCGCGAGGTGGAAAGGTACGGAAAAAAAGAAGCTCCAGCGTGCTGGGGTTCGATCCCCTGAGTTCATAGCTAGGCACGAGCCAGGCTAGCCGCTGCGACACATTATCTTTTGTGTTAAACTAGCAGCACAATTCTAAAAGAACTAACTAACGGCGGTAAAAACTAAATTACAAGTGAGGGATCGAACAGAGGACCTCCTACTACTGAACCATCCTAGGAATCTGTGTCTACAATCTCGAACATTGCACGAGAATGTGAACATTTTTTGGGTATTCTCAAGCATTCTCCAAAAAAAGGAACAAAATTAAAAAAAATCTCAAAAATACAAAGACTTCCTGAAAAACAGAAGCAAAAATTGAAATGACAATTTTTTTGAGATTACAAAGAATTTTTTCGAAAGCGAGAACAATTTCAAAATTGCCCAAACATTTCTGGAATTCGCAAACAAAATTTGGAAATATGAGATTTTCTGAATTTTTGGAGAAGTTTGGAAAGCTGCAAAAATTTTCAAAATTTGAAAACTTTTTTTGAATTTGTGAACAAAAAAGAAAAATGCAAGCATTTTTTCAAATTCTGCAAACATTATTTGATTAGGGAACAAATTTTCAAAACAAATTTTAATTCTTGAACTAATTTCCAAAACAAGAACTTTTTTTGAAATTTTGAATGTGGTTTACTTGTTCAAAAAAGTAAATATATTTATAAAAACAAACATTTTAAAAATTTGCTCACAAACTTTAAAAGACTCGACATTTTTTGGGAATACCAATAAAATTGTACAAAAGGAACAAATAGAAAAGGAGAACAATTTTTGAAACAACAAAAAGAATCTCAAAATGCGATTTTTTAAATAAATGAGAGCAAAATTAAAAAACTCTAAGGTATTCCAAAATTATGAATATATATACAAGACGTGAATAGTTTGTGAATTTTTCCTAAAATTTTTTTAATTTGCAATAAAATTATGAAAATGTGCATTTTTTGAATTTGTTAATAAATTTTGAAAACAGAAACAATTGTATGAAAAAAAGGCGAACACTTTTCTAAAAAATGAAAAACTATTGCCAAATGCAAAAAAATAATGTAATTTCCTGAACATTTCTTGAATTCGCGAACAAAATTTTGAAACCTGAGCATTCTTTTAATTTGTGGTTTTTATTAAAGATATTTTGTAGTCCATGAACATTTTTTGAATTTGTGAACAAATTTAAAAACACAAATATTTTCTGTAATTTTAATCTTTTTTGAAATTCGAACATTGTTGAAAAGAAGTGAACAAATTTTGAAGTACTAAAACATGGGTGGAATTTCGGAACTAAATTTAAAAACAGCTACAAATCTAGAAAAATGAACTATTTTTTGAAATACGGACATTTCTAATTTCCTGTAAATTTGTTGAAAAAAGTAAAAATCAAAAAGGAAAAATGAAAGAAAAATAGAAAAAACAAAACAAAAAAAGAAACAAGAAAAAAGAAAAAGGACAGAAAAAGAAAAAAATATCAAAAAGTAAAAATGAAAAATAAAAAGGAAAAATGAAAAGTGATACAGGAACTTCTAGAAGGTTCCCAAAACTAGTAAAACCGGCTGGGAATCCTCTAGAAGGTTCCCAAAACCAGAACATGAGAGTTGTACATAAGCTACAGTTGGGCTGGCCCAAGTCCCTCGCTATGTCTGCTCCCCTGTGCGATTCGCCGACTATTTGATGCAGAATGCGTCAAATAGGGTTTTCCCTGCGTCACTACTCCCCCTTGTTTTCCCCCTTTTTTGATTCATCCTTTTGTTCTTGTATGGGTCTTATCCTTAAGGCCGGGCCCTATGCCTATGATCTAAAAAAAGTCCTATTGAGCACTTCGAGCACCGGGTGGCTGAACCTGTGCTCACGCGCGCCTCCCCCATGGGCACGCCCGACTGCACGAGCAGTTCGCTCACTCGATCACTCCCCGCCCTTCGTTCGCTCGGGTGACATGTCTACTCGGTGACCCGTTTGACTTTTAGGAAAACGAATCTATGAAAAAATCACAAACTAAAAAAAAGAAATTTTGAAAAATCATGAATTTCATTTTTTTAGTTCTCAAAAAAGTTCATTGATTTGCAAAAACGAGTTGATGAATATGATTTTTTAAGAAGTTCATTGATTTTGTAAAAAAACATAGATTGGAATAAAGTTTGTCATTTTAAAAATATCATGAATTTGTAAAAAAATGTGGATTTGAAAGAAATTCATCCATTTGGAAAAAAGTTAACATATTCGAGGGGAAATTTCACAAATTTCAGACAAAAACTTCACAAAGTTGAAAAACAGAGTTTGAAAAACTTCATGAATTTTGAAAAATTTCACAAATTTGAAAAATAAAAACATGACAATTTAAATGGAAAAAAAATGAAGAAGACAGAAAAAATAAAGACCAAAAATCCCGGCCGAAAATGAAGTTTTTGAGGGCATATTGCACATCTCTTCATATTTTCCCCGCAGGATTTTGAAGGAGACTTTAAGCAAGATTATGAATGGAGACTTTAAACAAGATTATGAATGATCACAAAGAGAAGCTGTGATTAGGAGGAGTGTTAAGAATTAATTAACTTGTATTAATTAAGGATAATCCCTGCCTCTCCTCAAAGATGTTCTGCACAAACTTGGCCCATGGCATTCTGAACAAACTTGGCCCGCCAAGAGTCCGCGGACGTGTCGGCCAGCGCCCGGCCAGCCCACCCATCCCCTCTCATCTTCTCCCTGGCGGCGCCTCACGAACAGAGGCTCTGTTCATCGCCCCTCTTCTCCCTCACACCACCACCCTCCTAGTCTACTCCGTCCTCTACTCAAACTTGAAGATCTGACCCCCCCCCCCCACCCCCAAGCATCCTTGAGGTATTCTCCCACATTCCCTCCAATTTGTTTTGGTTTCCCCCCCCTCTTTTTGGATGCATTATTTCACATTAGGTGATGTTACATGAGTAGATGATTTCTTTTTTTTAGGATATGTTTGTAGTTGGTAGATGATTCTATAGGTAGTATAGTTGGATATGTAGGCAAAAACAATTCGGGTTAGTTTATATGTTATCCACCAAAGACTTAGTTTGATAATTTGGTTGAATTATAGATGATGTATGCATGTGCTAGTAAATTAGTTATATGTTGGCAAGCAAATCTATTTACAAAAAATATGATATGTGTAAAGTGGTATGACAATACGGTTGAATAATATAGATGGCATAATATTTTTTGCAAAAGAGATGATGAAATTTGATGATTGTGTGTGACATGATTTGTTCAATAGATTGGTATGGGTACTCGTATATGATATGTATTTATTAGAATTGTCAACAGGAATGCTTTAAGAGATGTTGCATATGAAGAAATTTTGCATAACTTGGAGAAGCAAATTTTATTGTTTGTAATTGTAGTTCATGTTATGATTTGTTTGGTAGGATGGCGGATGATGATGAACCTTGGTATGACAGATTAATCGAGGAGTTTGATAGGGAACATCGTGCTCGTGCCATTGAGAACAGAAAGGTAAGAAGCAAGACTTATCAATTTTCGTTGTTACTCATTTGTGTTCTTGTATTGATCAAAACATCACTTTATTTGCAGCCTGTAGTTGCTATGCGCATAAGGGGTCATGCCACTGATGACTTTCCTTGCAATGCGTGGTACGAGCCATACATTCGGAGATTGGGTCTTCTCCCATTCGTGTTGCAGTTTAAGCTAGATGTAGATGTGTATGGTAAGGATTATGATCAGAAGGCTTATCATTCTATGATTAGTTCTCTTCTTTATCTAAGTGCATCTAGACCTCACATTATGTTGAGTGTTTGCATGTGTGCCCGCTATCAAGCTGCACCAAAAGAATAGCATCACCAAGCGGTCAAGTGCATTCTAAAATATTTGGCTCACACCCCCACCTTAGGTTTATGGTATTCTAAGGGAGCATAGTTTGATCTCGTTGGATATTCAGACTCAGATTGGGTTGGTGACTTGGTTGATAGGAAATCTACTTCGGGAACATGCCATTTCCTCGGTAGATCATTGGTTTGTTGGTCATCAAGGAAGCAGAATTGTGTATCTCTTTCCACGGCTGAGGCCGAATATATTGCTGCTGGCGCTTGTTGTAATTAGTTGTTGTGGATGAAGCTGACTCTGAAGGATTGTGGCACCAAGGTCAAGCATATTCCTCTTTATTGTGACACTGAGGGTGCTATCAAAATTGCACATAATCTTGTGCAACATTCTCCCACGAAGCATATTGCCATCAGACATCATTTCATTCGCGATTATGTTGCTCGAGAGGATATTACCATCAATCATGTCAAGACCGAATACAATCTCACTGATATTTTCGCCAAGCCTCTCGACGAGAAAAGATTCTGTGCATTACGGTGTGAGCTAAATATCCTGGACTTCGCAAACGTGCAGTAAACTGGACTCGGCACCCGTGCTAACACTTCCACATCTTAGAAGGAATGGGTGCATAACAATCGAAGAGTTTGAAAATTTAGACAAAGTGAAGTAAGCTGGACCGTTCACTGAGCCATCTGACCATAATCACCGGCACAAGAGTATCCGTCCACTGCAAATCGTTCCATGCATGGTTAATCGGGCACACCGGTGTACGTTTGTGGATCGATATTAGCTAATCCTGAGTGTGGATGCTGTAAGCAATGGCGGAGCTAATCCTGATTGTGGATGCTCTAAGCAACGGCGGAGGTATGTGTTGTGCTGGGGCTGTTGCCCCCCCCCCCCCCCCCAAAAAAGCTTTGAACCAACATATGAAAGAAAAAAAATTAGGACTTAGATGGTATTTTTTTAGCTGTTGGCCCCTGTATTTTGTCATTGGCCCCCAGCAGAATCCGCCTAGCTCCCCCACTGAGGTTATTAGACACGCGTACTTGCGTGGTGCCTATGGTTGTGTGTGTGTGTGTCTATATGGACACAAGTAATTTAGCACCAATCAGGCACACCCTTTTTCTCGTCTCCTCTCGCCATTTTCGTTGTGTAGATCATTTGATTATTTCCATCGCCGTCCATGATTATTTCTGGCAAGTCAAACAGTGTGCCAAGCAAACCCTCACACACATTTTTTGTGATATGCATCATATCAAGAGAATGAGACGTACTTAGTAGTTTCAAATACTGCAAGCCCCAGAAAACGGACTTCCTTTTCCATACTTTTAGTAGCATTTTCTCAGAGGACTTCTTTCTTTTCTTTCCTGGCTTAGGGCAATGTTCCCAATTCATTAACATTTCCATGATTTCTGCTCCAGACCTCTTAGAGATCTCCACTCGTCCTCTTTGTGAAGCCACCTTCTATGGCCCATGAACACTGTTTTCCTACTGCCCTTTTTCGATAGCTGCACCGAGATCCACCAGCCACCGCGCCGCCCTCGAGACGACTCTCCCCGTGCGAAGAAGGCCTGACAGGGAAAGCAGTTCTCTCCCGTTGCCTTTCTCGGCCGGGCGCTGCCACCACCGCCGACGCCGGCGGTGGCAGTGGCCAAGGATTTCAAGAAAAGGAGGTGCTCGGGGCTAGGGTTTGGCATCCGGAGCGCCCGCGCGAGCGGCCCGAGCGAGAGAGAGGGAATGGCTGATTTTTGGCTCAGTTTCTTGTGCTTAATTTGAGCATGCGTGCGTTTGAAAAGTAAACTAGCTCCTTGCACTCGAGGTAGGTCCTTTCATGTTATTGTTTGGGGGAGTTGCATTGCGACTCACACGCCAAGGACTAAAAACCTTTCAATCAACTAAAAACAGAAGTACTAAAACCCTTTTTGCATTTTTCTCTTGTCAGTTCAACCGTCACTTGACTAAGATAGTCGTACCGGTTACTCAAGCTTCTTCACCATGCATGGACATATGTAGTACCCGCATTGCATCTGCACCGAAAATGGATCGGTGAACCAAAAAGGCAGATCGCTCGACCGACCGATCGGTGCAATTGATGACTACTGACGTACGTACGTACGTGATGACATTAACTTGGTCATTACTTTGCCTTTGCTTTTTCTCATCATTATATGATGCATGGATCGATCGATGTAGCTAGCCCACACGCCAAGCATACGTCCAAAAACCATCGAGTAAACTTTTTCTTTTTTACCCAAAAAGCTAAGAAACGGCAATGTTTTTCTACCAGATTGTTGCATCCATGCACGCATGCATGTTGACACATGTTCGCTTTAATATTTTTTCTCATCCACGCATCACCTATATCCTCTCTAGCTAGCTATCTACCCTGACCTGCCTACCTTAATTACCTCTTGTTCATCGATTATCTCCTGGGTGCATCTACCTACTTTGTTTAGTATGGCACGTACGTACTTTGAGTCTTTGACACGCTATAAATAAACATCACAGCCAAGAAAGATGGATGGATCGATCCAGGTGTCAATTTGCTTGCTAATTCACCAGTGACGCTCCATCCGTCGATCTCACCGGCCTTCTTCTCCGACCGACTGACGATGGCCGGCAATGGAGCTAGCGCCTGGAGGCAGCTCACTCCGTTCCCGCTCTACCTGGCCATCTTCTTCCTTCTCGGCGCCAACGGGGCGGAGGCGGCAACGTCCTTCAGCTTCACCAACGCGTGCGCGCACCCGGTGTGGGTGGGCGCGCTCAGCGGCGCCACCTCGCCGCAGCTGCCCCGCACCGGCTTCTACCTCGCCCCGGGCGCGACCTCCGCGCTCGCCACGCCCTCCTCCGGCGCCTGGTCCGGCAACTTCTGGGCGCGCACCGGCTGCGCCGTCGACGAGGGCACCGGCCGCCTCGCGTGCGCCACGGCCGACTGCGGCACGGGCGACGTGGCCTGCGAAGGCCGCGGGCCCGCCCCGCCCGTCACGCTCGCGGAGATAACCCTCGCCGCACCCGGCTCCAACGGCCTCGACTTCTACGACGTCAGCCTCGTCGACGGCTTCAACCTGCCCGTCAGCATCGCGCCCTCCCACGGAGGCTGCCAGGCGGCGGCGTGCGCGGGCGACGTGAACGCCGTGTGCCCGTCGGACCTGCGCGTCGTGTCGGGCTCAAGCGGTGAGGTGGTGGCGTGCAAGAGCGCCTGCAACGCCTACGGCAGCGCGCGCTACTGCTGCAGCGGCGACTACGGCACGCCGGCGGCCTGCGGGCCCACCAACTACTCGCAGGTGTTCAAGGCCGCCTGCCCGGCGGCCTACAGCTACGCCTACGACGACGCCAGCAGCACCTTCACCTGCTCCGGCGCCGGCACCTACCACATCACCTTCTGTCCTGCCACTTAACTCATCAACCTCACAATCCTTATAATTAATTAATTAATTATAATCACACAGTGGACATGTATGCAGTTTACCTTTTTCAATGAAAATAATATAGAGTTAAAAAGGGATTACAAATCTTTTTGCGTCCTTATTCTTTTTTTCTTTGAGGGGATTATGCTTCCTTATTCAATATGTATTTTTGTAATCAGTAGCACAAAATGGATGAGAACAAAGCCATGCCTTTGCCGCCTCTTATTTTTCGATTTATTTCTTCAGCAATGTATGACTACTCCATCTCACGTGATAATCGGACATGGTTTAGTTGATTTGGATCACATATCATTTAGATGACTTGAGTGATGTCTGTTCAAGTGGGAGTTCTTAAGTAATATGATTAATTGAACTTTAGTTTATCATGAACTTAGTCCTGATAGTATTTGCAAATTTTGTTGTAGATTAATAGCTCGCGTTATAGCTCCCCTATGTTTTTTGATATGTTCCTAGAAAAAACTAAGTTAAAAGATGATAGCGGACTGGGCCTGTGATATGAGTATTATCCTCATTGCTGCATAGGAGAATTATGTTCTTGATGCACCTCTAGGTGACAAACCTATTGCAGGAGCAGATGCAAATGTTATGAATGTTTGGCAAGCTCAATATGATGACTACCTGATAGTTTAGTGCACCATGCTTTACAACTTAGAATCGGGGCTTCAGAAATGTTTTGAACGCTACGGAGCATATGAGATGTTCCATGAGGTGAAATTGGTATTTCCGACTCATACCCGTGTCGAGAGGTACGAGACCTTTGACAAGTACTTTGCCTATAGGATGGAGGAGAATAGCTCAGCTAGTGAGCGTGTGCTCAGAATGTCTGGGCACTACAATCGCTTGAATCAAGTGGGAGTTAATCTTCTAGATAAGATAGTGATTAACAGAGTTCTCTAGTCACTATCACCAAGTTACTGGAACTTCGTGATGAACAGTATTATCCTCATTGCTGCACAGAAGAATTATGTTCTTGATGCACCGCTAGGTGACAAACCTATTGCAGGAGCAGATGAAAATGTTATGAATGTTTGGCAAGCTCAATATGATGACTACTTGATAGTTTAGTGCACCATGCTTTACGGTTTAGAATCGGGGCTTCAGAAACGTTTTGAACGCCACAGAGCATATGGGATGTTTCAAGAGCTAAAATTGGTATTTCAGACTCATGCCCGTGCAAGAGGTACGAGACCTCTGACAAGTACTTTGCCTATAGGATGGAGGAGAATAGCTCATCTAGTGAGCGTGTGCTCAGAATGTCTGGACACTACAATCGCTTGAATCAAGTGGGAGTTAATCTTCCAGACAAGATAGTGATTAACAAAGTTCTCTAGTCACTATCACCAAGTTACTGGAACTTCGTGATGAACTATAGTATGCAATGGATGAAGAAAACGATTCCCGAGATCTTCATGATGATGAAATCGACGAACATAGAAATCAAGAAAAAGCATCAAGTGTTGATGATTAAACAAGACCACTAGTTCCAAGAAAAGGGCAAAGGGAAAGAAAAGGAACTTCAAGAAGAATGGCAAGCAAGTTGTCACTCCCGTGAAGAAGCCCAAAGCTAGACCTAAGCCTGAAACTAAGTGCTTCTAGGCAAAGGAAATGGTCACTAGAAGCGGAACTACGCAAAATATTTGGCGGATAAGAAGGATGACAAAGTGAACAAAGGTATATTTGATATACATGTTATTGATGTGTACCTTACTAGTGCTCGTAGTGGCCCCTGGGTATTTGATACTTGTTCGGTTGCTAAGATTAGTAACTCGAAACAGGAGTTGCAGAATAAATACAGACTAGTTGAGGGTAAAGTGACGATGTGTGTTGGAAGTGGTTCCAAGATTGATATGATCATCATCACACACTCCTTATACTTTCGAGATTAGTGTTGAATCTAAATAAATGTTATTTGGTGTTTGCGCTGTGCATGAATATGATTAGATCATGTTTATTGCAATACAATTATTCATTTAAGACAGATAATAATTGTTATTATGTTTACATGAATAAAACCTTCTATGGTCATACACCAATGTTGATGGTTTATTGAGTCTCGATCGTAGTAATACACATATTCATAATATTGATGCCAAAAGATGCAAAGTTGATAATGATAGTGCAACATACTTGTGGCACTGCCGTTTAGGTCATATTGGTGTAAAGCGCATGAAGAAACTCAATGCTGATGGGCTTTTGGAATCACTTGATTATGAATCATTTGATACTTGTGAACCGTGCCTTATGGGCAAGATGAATAAAGCTCCGTTCTCCGGAACAATGGAACGAGCTAATGACTTATTGGAAATAATACATACCGATGTATGTGGTCCGATGAGTGTTGAGGCTCGTGGTGGGTATCGTTATTTTCTGACCTTCATAGATGATTTGAGCAGATATGGGTATATCTACTTAATAAAACACAAGTCTGAAACATTTGAAAAGTTCAAAGAATTTCAGAGTGAAGTGGAGAATCATCGTAACAAGAAAATAAACTTTCTATGATCTGATCGTGGAGGTGAATATTTGAGTTACGAGTTTGGCCTTCATTTAAAATAATGTGGAATAGTTTCACAGCTCACGCCAACTGGAACACCATAGTGTAATGGTTTCTCCGAACGTCGTACCCGCACTTTATTAGATATGGTGCGATCTATGATGTCTCTTACCGATTTACCACTATCGTTTTGGGGTTATGCATTAGAGACAGCTGCATTCACATTAAACCGGGCACCGTCAAAATCCATTGAGAAGACGTCGTATGAACTGTGGTTTGGCAATAAAACCTAAGCTGTCGTTTCTTAAAGTTTGGGGATGCGATGCTTATGTCAAAAGGCTTCAGCCTGATAAGCTTGAACCCAAATTGGAGAAGTGCGTCTTCATAGGATACCCTAAGGAAACAATTGGGTACACCTTCTACCACAGATCTGAAGGCAAGATCTTTGTTGCTAAGAACAGAACCTTTTTAGAGAAGGAGTTTCTCTCGAAAGAAGTGAGTGGGAGGAAAGTGGAAATTGATGAGGTAATTGTACCTTTTCTCAATTTAGAAAGTAGCTCATGCGAGAAATCCGTTCCCGTGATGCCTACACCAACTAGAGAGGAAGCTAATGATAATGATCATGAAACTTCATATCAAGTTGCTACAGAACCTCGTAGGTCAACCATAGCATGATCCGCACCAGAGTGGTACGGTAATCCTGTTCTGGAAGTCATGTTACTTGACCATGACGAACCTACAAACTATGAAGAAACTATGATGGGCCCAGATTCCGATAAATGGCTTGAGGCCATCAAATCTGAGATAGGATCCATGTATGAGAACAAAGTCTGGACTTTGGTGGATTTGCCCGATGATCGGCGGCCCATAGAAAATAAATGGATCTTCAGGAAGAAGATTGACGCTAATGGTAATGTTACTGTATATAAAGCTCGACTTGTTGCAAAAGGTTTTCGACAAGTTCAAGGAGTTGACTACGATGAGACTTTCGCACCTGTAGCGATGCTTAAGTCTCTCCGAATCATGTTAGCAATTGCCGCATTTTATGATTATAAAATCTGGCAAATGGACTTCAAAACTGCATTCCTTAATGGATATCTTAAAGAAGAGTTGTATATGATGCAAGTAGAAGGTTTTGTCAATCCTAAAGGTGCTAACAAAATGTGCAAGCTCCATCGATCCATCCATGGACTGGTGCAAGCATCTCGGAGTTAGAATATACGCTTTCATGAGTTGATCAAAGCATATAGTTTTATACAGACTTGTGGCGAAGCTTGTATTTACAAGAAAGTGAGTGGGAGCACTACATCCTTTCTAATAAGTATATGTGAACGACATATTGTTGTTCAAAAATGATGTAGAATTTTCTAGAAAGCATAAAGGAGAGTTTGCAAAGAGTTTTTCAAAGAAAGACCTCGGTGAAGCTGCTTACATATTGGGCATCAAGATCTATAGAGATAGATCAAGACGCTTGATAAGATTTTTCAATGAGTACATACCTTGACAAGATTTAGAAGTAGTTCAAAATGGAACAGTCAAAGGAGTTCTTGCCTGCACTACAAAAAAAAATACACTTCCGTGTGTTGGGGAACGTAGCAGAAATTCAAAAATTTTCCTACGTATCACCAAGATCTATCTATGGAGAGACCAGCAACGAGTAGAAAGGAGAGTGCATCTACATACCCTTGTAGATCGCTAAGCGGAAGCGTTCAAGTGAACGGGGTTGATGGAGTCGTACTCGTCGTGATTCAAATCACCGATGATCAAGTGCCGAACGCACGGCACCTCCGCGTTCAACACAAGTACAGCCCGGTGACGTCTCCCAAGCCTTGATCCAGCAAGGAGAGAGGGAGAGGTTGAGGAAGACTCCATCCAGCAGCAGCACAACGGCGTGGTGGTGGTGGAGGAGCATGGCAATCCTGCAGGGCTTCGCCAAGCACCGCGAGAGAGGAGGAGCACTTGGGAGAGGGAGGGCTGCGCCAGGGGCAAGGTTGAAGCTCCCATGTGCCTCCCCACTATATATAGGGGTGGAGGGGGCTGGTTTCTTTCCCTGCAAGTCCATTGGGGCGTTGGCAAAGGTGGGAGGAAAGAAATCCCATCATTTCCTTCCCCACCGATTGCTATCCCCCCTTTTTAGGGATCTTGATCTTATCCCTTTGGGATATGATCTTATTCCTTCTAAGGGGGGATCTTGGTGCGCCTTGACCAGGGGTGTGGGGCCTTTCCCCCACTACCCACGTTCATGTGGGTCCCCCCATGCAGGTGGGCCCCACTCCGGAACCTTCTAGAACCTTCCCGGTACAATACCGAAAAATCCCGAACATTTTCTGGTGGCCAAAATAGGACTTCCCATATATAAATCTTTACCTCCGGACCATTCCGGAACTCCTCGTGACGTCCGGGATCTCATCCGGGACTCCGAACAACATTCGGTAACCACATGCAAACTTCCTTTATAACCCTAGCGTCATCGAACCTTAAGTGTGTAGACCCTACGGGTTCGGGAGACATGTAGACATGACCGAGACGTTCTCCGGTCAATAACCAACAGCGGGATCTGGATACCCATGATGGCTCCCACATGTTCCACGATGATCTCATCGGATGAACCACGATGTCAAGGACTTAATCAATCCCGTATACAATTCCCTTTGTCTAGCGGTATTGTACTTGCCCGAGATTCGATCGTCGGTATCCTTATACCTTGTTCAATCTCGTTACCGGCAAGTCTCTTTACTCGTTCCGTAACACATCATACCGTGATCAACTCCTTGGTCACATTGCGCATATGATGATGTCCTACCGAGTGGGCCTAGAGATACCTCTCCGCTTACATGGAGTGACAAATCCCAGTCTCGATCTGTGTCAACCCAACAGACACTTTCGGTGATACCTGTAGTGCACCTTTATAGTCACCCAGTTACGTTGCGACGTTTGATACACCCAAAGCACTCCTACGGTATCCGGGAGTTACACGATCTCATGGTCTAAGGAAGAGATACTTGACATTGGAAAAGCTCTAGCAAACGAACTACACGATCTTAGTGCTAGGCTTAGGATTGGGTCTTGTCCATCACATCATTCTCCTAATGATGTGATCCCGTTATTAACGACATCCAATGTCCATAGCCAGGAAACCATGACTATCTGTTGATCACAACGAGCTAGTCAACTAGAGGCTCACTAGGGACATATTGTGGTCTATGTATTCACACGTGTATTACGATTTCCGGATAATACAGTTATAGCATGAATAAAAGACAATTATCATGAACAAGGAAATATAATAATAACTAATTTATTATTGCCTCTAGGGCATATTTCCAACAGTCTCCCACTTGCACTAGAGTCAATAATCTAGTTCACATCGATATGTGATTAACACTCAAGGTCACATCCCCATGTGACTAACACCCAAAGAGTTTACTAGAGTCAATAATCTAGTTCACATTTACCATGTGATTAACACTCGATGAGTTCTGGGTTTGATCATGTTATGCTTGTGAGAGAGGTTATAGTCAACGGGTCTGAACCTTTTAGATCCGTGTGTGCTTTACAAATCTCTATGTCATCTCCTAGATGTAGCTACCATGCTCTATTTGGAGCTATTCCAAATAACTGTTCTACTTGGAGCTATATTAAAAGTTGCTCCATTATACGTATCTGGTATCTCTACTCAGAGCTATCCGGATAGGTGTTAAGCTTGCATCGACGTAACTCTTTACGTCGAACTCTTTATCACCTCCACAATCGAGAAAATTCCTTAGTCCACTAGTTACTAAGGATAACTTTGACCGCTGTCCTGTGATCCATTCTTGGATCACTCTTGTACCCCTTGACTGACTCATGGCAAGGCACACTTCAGGTGCGGTACACAGCATAGCATACTGTAGAGAGCCTATGATAAAAGCATATGGGACGACCTTCGTCCTTCCTCTTTCTTCTGCCGTGGTCGAGCTTTAAGTCTTAACTTCATACCTTACAACTCAGGCAAGAACTCCTTCTTTGACTGATCCATCTTGAACACCTTCAAGATTATGTCAAGGTACGTGCTCATTTAAAAGTACTATTAAGCATTTTGATCTATCTTATAGATCTTGATGCTTATTGTTCAAGTAGCCTAATCCAGGTTTTCCATTGAAAAACAGTTTTCAAATAACCCTATATGCTTTCTAGAAATTCTACATCATTTCTGATCATCAATATGTCAACAACATATACTCATCCGAAATTCTATAGTGCTCCCACTCACTTCTTTGGAAATACAAGTTTCTCATAAACTTTGTATAAACCCAAAATCTTTGATCATCTTATCAAAGCGCACATTCCAACTCCGAGATGCTTACTCCAGTCCATGGAAGGATCGCTGGAGCTAGCATACCTTTTAGCATCCTTAGGATCGACAAAAACTTTCTGATTTGTATCACATACAACCTTTCCATACGAAGACTGGTAAGGAAACTCGTTTTGTCATCCATCTGCCAGATTTCATAAATGCAGCTTATGATAACATGAATCCGACGGACTTAAGCATCGCTATGGATGAGAAAATCTCATCGCAGTCAACTCCTTGAACTTGTGAAAAACTCTTCGCCACAAGTCGAGCTTCATAGATGGTGACATTACCATCCACGTCCGTCTTCTTCTTAAAGATCCATTTATCTCAATGGCTTGCCAGTGATTGGGCAAGTCCACCAAAGTCCATGCTTTGTTCTGATACATGGATCCTATCTCGGATTTCATGGCTTCTAACCATTTGTCAGAATTTGGGCCCACCATCGCTTCTCCATAGCTCGTAGGTTCATTGTTGTCTAGCAACATGACCTTCAAGACAAGATCACCGTACCACTCTGAAGTAGTACGCATCCTTGTCGTCCTACGAGGTTCGGTAGTGACTTGATCCAAAGCTTCATGATCACTATCATAAGCTTCCACTTCAATTGGTGTAGGTGCCACGGGAACAACTTCCTGTGCCCTGATACACACTGGTTGAAGTGATGGTTCAATAACCATATCAAGTCTCCACCATCCTCCCACTCAACTTTTCGAGACAAACCTTTTCTCGAGAAAGGACCCGATTCAAGAAACAATCCATATTGCTTTTGGATCTGAATTAGGAGGTATACCCAACTGTTTTGGGTGTCCTATGAAGATGCATTTTATCCGCTTTGGGTTCGAGCTTATCAATCCTGAAACTTTTTCACATAAGCATCGTAGCCCCAAACCTTTAAGAAACGACAACTTAGGTTTCTCTAAACCATAATTCATACGGTGTCATCTCAACGGAATTACGTGGTGCCCTATTTAAAGTGAATGTGGTTGTCTCTAATGCCTAACCCATGAACGATAGTGGTAATTCGATAAGAGACATCATGGTACGCTCCATATCCAATAGGGTGCAACTATGATGTTCGGACATACAATCACACTATGGTGTTCCAGGCGGTATTAGTTGTGAAACAATTTCCACAATGTCATAATTGTGTGCCAAAGCTTGTAACTCAGATACTCATCTCTATGATCATATCATAGACATTTCATCCTCTTGTCACGATGATCTTCTACTTCACTCTGAAATTACTTGAACCATTCAATAATTCAGACTTGTGTTTCATCAAGTAAATATTCTCAACATCTACTCGAATCATCTGTGAAGTAAGAACATAACGATATTCACTGCATGCCTCAGCACTCATTGGACTGCACATATCAAAATGAGTTACTTCCAACAAGTTGCTATCTTGTTCCATCTTACTAAAACCGAGGTTTTTCAGTCATCTTGCCCATGTGGTATGATTTGCATGTCTCAAGTGATTCAAAATCAAGTGAGTTCCAACGGTCCATTTGCATGGAGTTTCTTCATGCATATACACCAATGGACATGGTTCGCATGTCTCAAACTTTTCAAAAATGAGTGAGCCCAAAGATCCATCAACATGGAGCTTCTTCATGCGTTTTACACCAATATGACTTACATGGCAGTGCCACAAGTAAGTGGTACTATCATTACTATCTTATATCTTTTGGCATGAAAATGTGTATCACTACGATCGAGATTCAATAAACCATTCAGGTTTAATACTAATCTTGATGGTAGAGGGAGCGTGCGATGTTTGATCACATCAAACTTGGAAACAATTCCAACATATATCGTTAGCTCACCTTTAGCTAGTCTCTGTTTATTCCGTAGCCTTTTATTTCGAGTTACTAACACTTAGCAACCGAACCGGTACCTTAATACCCTGGTGCTACTAGGAGTACTAGTAAAGTACACATTAACATAATGTATATCCAATATACTTCTATCGACTTTGCCAGCCTTCTCATCTACCAAGTATCTAGGGTAATTCTTCTCCAGTGGTTGTTCCCCTTATAACAGAAGCACTTAGTCTCGGGTTTGGGTTCAACCTTGGGTTTCTTCACTAGAGCAGCAACTGATTTGCCGTTTCATGAAGTATCCTTTCTTGCCCTTGACCTTCTTGAAACTAGTGGTTTCATCAACAATTGATGCTCCTTCTTGATTTCTACTTTCGCGATGTCAAACATCGTGAATACCTCAAGGATCATCATATCTATCCCTGATATGTTATAGTTCATCACAAAGCTTCAGCAGCTTGGTGGCAATGACTTTGGAGAAACATCACTATCTCATATGGAAGATCAACTCCCACTTGATTCAAGTGATTGTTGTACTCAGACAATCTGAGCACAAGCTCAACGATTGAGCTTTTCTCCGTCAGTTTGCAGGTTAAGAAAATCGTCGGAGGTCTTATACCTCTTGATGTGGGCACGAGCCTGAAATCTCAATTTCAGCCCTCGAAACATCTCATATGTTCTGCGACGTTTTGAAAACATCTTTGGTGCCTTAACTCTAAACCGTTTATCTGAACTATCACGTAGTTATCAAAACGTGTATGTCTGATGTTCGCAACATCCACAAACGACGTTTGGGGTCCAGCACACTGAGCGGTGCATTAAGGACATAAGCTATCTACTGTCCGCATAATCGCTACTGTCAACTTTCAACTATATTTTCTCTAGGAACATAACTAAGCAGTAGAACTAAAGCGCGAGCTTACGACATAATTTGCAAAAGGTCTTTTGACTATGTTCAGGATAATTAAGTTCATCTTATGAACTCCCACTCATATAGACATCCCTCTGGTCATCTAAGTGATTACATGATCCGAGTCAACTAGGCCGTGTCCGATCATCACGTGAGACGGACTAGCCAACGTCGGTGAACATCTTCATGTTGATCGTATCTACTATACGACTCATGCTCGACCTTTTGGTCTCTGTGTTCCGAGGCCATGTCTGCACATGCTAGGCTCGTCAAGTTAACCCTAAGTGTTTTGCTGTGTAAATCTGTCTTACACCCGTTGTATGTGAACGTAAGAATCCATCACACCCGATCATCACGTGGTGCTTAGAAGCGACGAACTGTAGCAACGGTGCACAGTTAGGGGAGAACACTTCTTGAAATTGTGTAAGGGATCATCTTATTTACTACCGTCTTCCTAAGTAAACAAGATGCATAAACATGATAAACATCACATGCAATCAAATAGTGACATGATATGGCCAATATCATTTTGCTCCTTTTGATCTCCATCTTCGGGGCTCCATGATCATCATCGTCACCGGCATGACACCATGATCTCCATCATCATGATCTCCATCATCGTGTCTCCATGAAGTCATCTTGCCAACTTATTACTTCTACTACTATGGCTACCGGTTAGCAATAAAGTAAAGTAATTACATGGCGTTGTTCAATGACACGCAGGTCATACAATAAATTAAGACAACTCCTATGGCTCCTGCCGGTTGTCATACTCATCGACATGCAAGTCGTGAATCCTATTACATCACATATCATTCATCACATTCTTCTTGGCCATATCACATCACATAGCATACCCTACAAAAACAAGTTAGACGTCCTCTAATTGTTGTTTGCATGTTTTACGTGGCTGCTATGGGTTTCTAGCAAGAACGTTTCTTACCTACGCAACACCACAACGTGATATGTCAATTGCTATTTACCCTTCATAAGGACCCTTTTCATCGAATCCGTTCTGACTAAAGTGGGAGAGACTGGCACCCGCTAGCCACCTTATGCACCAAGTGCATGTCAATCGGTGGAACCTGTCTCACGTAAGAGTACGTGTAAGGTCGGTCCGGACCGCTTCATCCCACAATACCATCGAAACAAGATTGGACTAGTAACGGTAAGCATATTGAACAACATCAACGCCCACAACTACTTTGTGTTCTACTCGTGCAAAGAATCTACGCAATAGACCTAGCTCATGATGCCACTGTTGGGGAACGTAGCAGAAATTCAAAAATTTTCCTACGTATCACCAAGATCTATCTATGGAGAGACCATCAACGAGTAGAAAGGAGAGTGCATCTACATACCCTTGTAGATCGCTAAGCGGAAGCGTTCAAGTGAACGGGGTTGATGGAGTCGTACTCGTCGTGATTCAAATCACCGATGATCAAGTGCCGAACGCACGGCACCTCCGCGTTCAACACACGTACAGCCCGGTGACGTCTCCCAAGCCTTGATCCAGCAAGGAGAGAGGGAGAGGTTGAGGAAGACTCCATCCAGCAGCAGCACAACGGCGTGGTGGTGGTGGAGGAGCGTGGCAATCCTGCAGGGCTTCGCCAAGCACCGCAAGAGAGGAGGAGCACTTGGGAGAGGGAGGGCTGCGCCAGGGGCAAGGTTGAAGCTCCCATGTGCCTCCCCACTATATATAGGGGTGGAGGGGGCTGGTTTCTTGCCCTCCAAGTCCATTGGGGCGTTGGCAAAGGTGGGAGGAAAGAAATCCCATCATTTCCTTCCCCACCGATTGCTATCCCCCCTTTTTAGGGATCTTGATCTTATCCCTTTGGGATATGATCTTATTCCTTCTAAGGGGGGATCTTGGTGCGCCTTGACCAGGGGTGTGGGGCCTTTCCCCCACTACCCACGTTCATGTGGGTCCCCCCATGCAGGTGGGCCCCACTCCGGAACCTTCTAGAACCTTCCCGGTACAATACCGAAAAATCCCGAACATTTTCCGGTGGCCAAAATAGGACTTCCCATATATAAATCTTTACCTCCGGACCATTCCGGAACTCCTCGTGACGTCCGGGATATCATCCGGGACTCCAAACAACATTCGGTAACCACATGCAAACTTCCTTTATAACCCTAGCGTCATCGAACCTTAAGTGTGTAGACCCTACGGGTTCGGGAGACATGTAGACATGACCGAGACGTTCTCCGGTCAATAACCAACAGCGGGATCTGGATACCCATGATGGCTCCCACATGTTCCACGATGATCTCATCGGATGAACCACGATGTCAAGGACTTAATCAATCCCGTATACAATTCCCTTTGTCTAGCGGTATTGTACTTGCCCGAGATTCGATCGTCGGTATCCTTATACCTTGTTCAATCTCGTTACCGGCAAGTCTCTTTACTCGTTCCGTAACACATCATCCCGTGATCAACTCCTTGGTCACATTGCGCATATGATGATGTCCTACCGAGTGGGCCCAGAGATACCTCTCCGCTTACACGGAGTGACAAATCCCAGTCTCGATCTGTGTCAACCCAACAGACACTTTCGGAGATACCTGTAGTGCACCTTTATAGTCACCCAGTTACGTTGCGACGTTTGATACACCCAAAGCACTCCTACGGTATCCGGGAGTTACACGATCTCATGGTCTAAGGAAGAGATACTTGACATTGGAAAAGCTCTAGCAAACGAACTACGCGATCTTAGTGCTAGGCTTAGGATTGGGTCTTGTCCATCATATTATTCTCCTAATGATGTGATCCCGTTATCAACGACATCCAATGTCCATAGCCAGGAAACCATGACTATTTGTTGATCACAACGAGCTAGTCAACTAGAGGCTCACTAGGGACATATTGTGGTCTATGTATTCACACGTGTATTACGATTTCCGGATAATACAGTTATAGCATGAATAAAAGACAATTATCATGAACAAGGAAATATAATAATAACTAATTTATTATTGCCTCTAGGGCATATTTCCAACACCGTGATGATACATGTTTGTCACAGTAGGTCACGTTTTTTGTCATGCATGTACATCCATGACGATTTTATGACAAAATCAAGATAGTCATACCTGTGGTGTCATAGAAGTGTTCCATGACATTACCAAAATTATCATCACGGAAGTGTCCACTTCCATGACAATAAATCGCGTGTCATAGAAGTGCTTTCGTCAAGGGTGACCGACACGTGGCATCCACCGTAACGGAATGCCGTTAAGCTATCGGGTCCGGTTTTGGATCCGATAACCCGTTAACAGCCCCGACCAATGGGGATTTTCCATGTGTAAAATCATCATTGGCTGGAGGAAACACGTGTCGGCTCACCGTTGTGATAGATGTCATCCACTCATTGGACAGGAGGCGCCTATGATACGTCGACACGTGGCACGGCCCACCAGAGGCCCATTCCTGTGAAAAGGCCGGCCCGTTTGACTTGGTCAAAAGGTGGCGGGCCGGCCCATGGGAAGCCTATTAACGGCCTGTTCGCATATAGCCCATTTACAACCTGCTAACCTAGGGCTCTTACGACCTATCCAAATTAGGCCCAGTCGCGTCTTATGGGCCGTCCAATATGATTCCAGCCCGTTTTAACTTCTGGCCCATGACGTCTTTTGGCTCATATGAGGCCCTTTATAACTCTTGACCCATTAACGACCCGTGATGAAACTGGCCCGTAATGAACAGTGTATCACTTTAGAGCCATTAACGGTCCGTGGTGAAACTGGCCCGTAATGAACAGTGTATCGCTTTGTACCCATTAACGGCCCGTGGTGAAACTGGCCCGTAATGAATAGTGTATCGCTTTATACCCATTAACGCCCCGTGGTGAAACTGGCCCGTAATGAACAGTGTATCACTTTATACCCATTAACGGCCCGTGGTGAAATTGGCCCGTAATGAACAGTGTATCACTTTATATCCATTAATGGCTCGTGGTGAAGCTGGCCCGTAATGAATAGTGTATCGCTTTATACCCATTAACGGTCCGTTATTCCGTTGGGCCGTTTCCAGCCCATGTTATCTTTCGGCCTTCTCAGGGTCCATTTATTCTTGGGCTCATTTCCAGCATTCGTTTACTTATGGCCCGTTACTGTCATTTTCTACTTGTGGGCTAAATTCAGCCCGAGGTTATAGTTGGCCCTTTTGTGGCCCGTTAATACGTTGGGCCGTTTTCATAGGGTCATCAAATATGACCGATTAGCGGCGGCCCGTTATGGTCGGCCCATGAACGGACGATTCCAACTCTAGCCCGTTTGCAGCCATAGTGCGGTATATTATTGGCCCATGTTTGGCCAACCGATCATACGACCCGTAGAAGGCCCATTGATGATACGGCCCGTAGAAGGCCCATTGTGTCCACGACCCGTATAAGGCCCATTGTTTCTACGCTCCTTAGAAGGCCCATTGTTTCTACGGCCCTAGGAGGGCCATGGTAACTACAGTAAATATGTGGCCCATGGTTATTGTGGCCTAGTTTTAAAAAATAGGTTATTGCGGCCACTAGCAAACCGCGGAAAAAGAACTGCACTGACTACAAGCAAAGAAATAAACAAGACAATAAGGAAATAAATAAGCAAGCAACTTACACTAGGCTATCACAACTATTAGACATATTACATCCACTGGGCATCAAAATTCGCCACGAGTGCAAATATGGGGAACAAAGCAGCATATAAACGCCGCAGCAAAACAAGTCCAGAACTGAAACCACTTTAGAAGAGCTCAAGAAATAATATCCTGGGTACCCATAATGCTAGCAAGATGCTTAGCAAGCTTATTAACTTTATATTGTTTGGCGCTTAAATCCTACATCACTTGCTATTGCACCAGAATGCATGCATCTGAATTCTGTAGGGACTCCCTCAGTACTTCGGCTTCCTGTCGCATAACATCTGATCGATGTCTTTCAACTTGAAGTTGAGACTCAAGAAGCTGAACTGATTCAGGCAACGAGTTCGAAGAGCTGGTGCCAGCAATAGTAGCTAGTAACTCAAACACTACATCAAGACAGGACTCTTTGGGGTTGTCTCAGTGTCATCAATATAGTTTTTATTAGCTTTCTTGGAGAGCAACAGGAATGTCTCACTATCTTGAACCTTATCTGCATTACTTTCTTTACCATTGCATAACGGGGTATTCTTCTCTAATATTTTATCTGCGTTCCAAAAGAGAAACAAACAAACACATCACAGGTTTACAATGTAGTATATGAAACTCATTTTGGTAAACCAGTTCAGTAGTAAGGTGGACAGGATAATAGCATGAAACAAACATATATCTATGTAGTATGGTCACTGTATGGTCTATATCATTCTAGTTTATGTTGCCAAATCAAGATAGATACAGTTTGTATCATATCTATTTAAGACAAAGCAACATAGACAGAATATAAGTGGGAAACTACAATGCAATAGCAACACTTATAATGTGCATGGCATGAGAACATAACTGTTTATTCAATTGAAACTAAAATCAACATAGAGCAAGTTACAACAACAAACACGTTAAAGAAACAGGTTTAAAACATAGCTGTTGCGCCATTAGAGTTTCAGTTGCATCCTTCAAATTCGAAATTAGTTGGTATGAGTATAGACAGTGATGCAAGAGCAAAGTAGTATGAACCATAGCTACGGAACCTAACCTGAGAACAATTCTTCTTCTTCTTTAAGAGTTGACTTGGGGTTCGGAGTGGTGGTCCTCATGCTTTGGGCACTGTAGTTGCCTTACTAACTGCTCGTATTTCGGTGCTCTGTGGTGGAGACCGTGTTGTGTCAACGGGAACTGGGTTACTATCTGCTGGGGTTGGGGTTAGAAGTGGTGCAGCTGGTTCTCTGTCCAACTGGGTAGGGGTACAATCTGTGTGAGTCTGGGTTATGTGTGGTGGGGCTGGTTCTTGGGAAAGTACAATCGTGGTTCTATCTGCATCGACAGGTAGCACGATCTTTTCCGAAGACCGTGTTTTTACTTCCACTGATACTGCCATCACCCCCTCCAGTTGAAATGGCTGATAAACAAGAAAAGTAATTGAATGTAGAGACATTGTAAGATAGACAGGTGCAATATATTGTAGGGAAGAAAACATGGCATGAAATAATTCACATTTATGTTGTCTAACCAAACAAAATAGTAGGACATAATTTCACATATATGATGGCTAATTAAACAGGATAGCATGACACAATTTCACATGTATGATGGATAACTAAACAGGATAAAATGACATACTTCAAAATATGATGACTATGTAAACAGGATGACATGATATAACTATGCGATGTGTCTATTAAAGCGGTTGGCATGCCATAAATCACAAACATGCCGTCGATGGAAACATAATGACATGATATAATTCACGGATAGAATGACATAATTTAAAATATGATGACTATGTAAACATGATGAGATGATATAACTATATTATGTCTTTAGAAAATGGGCTGGCATGCCATAATTCAGATACATGCTGTCTATGTAAACATCATGGCATGATATAATTCAAATATATGATTTATATACTAAGGAAGTGAGCAGAGGGCAATCGCATATATGATGTGTCAACTAAGGAGATGGCATTCAATATTGTGTATATGATGTGAAAACTAAGCAGTGCAATCCAACATATGCATGATATGAGTATAACCCTGCCAAGTTTGAGCATACACCTCAGGGGGGATAATAGGACTGGCCATCTGCCTCCGAATCCTCCTCTGAAGAGCTATATGTAACCAACAAGATATCTGCTTCAGCGGGTAGCATTGTCTGCTCTGAAGACCTTGTTTTCACTCCAGATTTCTCCATCACCAATTCAAATGGCGGATGCACAGGAAGAGAAGTTAAATATACAAACATTGTCGACAAAAGCAATGAGAAATACAAAAAAAGGAGAGCATGATATAATTCACATATATGATGCTTGGCTAAACAGCATGGCATTGCATAATTCACCTATATAATGCCTTGCAACAAGATAACATTGCATAATTCACATATATAATGTCTTGCAACAAGATGGCATTGCATAATTCACATATATGGTAATTAGACACTAAACATGTGGCATTCACACAAAGCATGTCTAAACTAAGCAAATGACATAGCAATACAAGAAACCATACGCACGATATGAGCAACATAACCCTGCCAAGTTAGAGCATGCACCTCGGGGGGGGGGGGGAATAGGACTGGTCATCTGTCTCTGAATCCTCCTCTGAGGAGCTATCTGTAACCAGCAAGACATGCGCTTCGTCAGATAGCATTGTCTGCTCTGAAGACCTTGTTTCCACTCCAAATTTTTCCATGACTGTGCCGAATGGCTAATGCACAGGAAGAGTAATGAAATGTACTAAAATTGTTGACAAATTTAACACATAATAAAAAAATGATGGCATGATATAATTCACATATAAGATGACTAGCTAACCAGGGTGGCATTGCAAAATTCACATATATGATGCCTGGCTAAAGAAGATGGCATTGCATGATTCACATATACGATAAAGAAACTAAATAGATGGCATTGCATGATTCACATATACGATAAAGAAACAAAACACATGGCATTGACACAAAGCATGTCTAAACTAAGTAGATGACATCTTTGATGTATACAGTAAGCAATGCAAGGCACCATATGCATGATATTACCAACATCAGCATGCCAAGTTAGAGCAAAGACCTCATGGGGTAAATAGGAGTGGTCTTCTCCTTCTGAATCCCCCTCAGAACAGTTATCTTCCTCTTGATTATGATCCAAAATGGGTGGAGGGGGGGGGGCTGCCTTTGCGCCCACCATGGAGCGACGTCTGCATGAAATTTTATTGCGACGCAAGGCTCGTCTCTTTTGCTCTACATGATCAATTCCATTGTGTACAATAACTGGCATGCATAGGAATAAAACATAGTGAGATTATGTAAGGGGTGCATGCACAAATCCAGAGTGATGGTAGCAAATTGTGGATAGACCCAAAACCAATGATAGCAGGCAGATAATAGCTTTAGTTAAAAAAGACAGATAATAGCTCCTTCAATGTTTGTTTGCACCCAACATGAAACTCATAGTAGACACCCAAGATTAACCAGATAGTACTGATTGCTGCCCCAATATGTACCCCACAACCATTTAAAAACTCAAGTTTCAGCATTAGTTTGGACGTGACTCGGAGTCTAATAGGTGAACACGACAATAATGTAGCATGTCATCATATTAAGTGATGCATAACATAAGCAGACACGGAAGAGTGCGACCTCTCTTGCAGACCCGTGTAGTCCTCAAGGTCATCTGCTCAGTTGATGATGGTAATGCAGTTGTCGTGGCTGCCGACAGCAGGGAAGAAGATCTGAGGCAGTGAAAGACAGTCTAGAGAGCGGATCCCTGCTGTGGTGAACCCTTCCGTCATTGGAGGAGCTAAGCTGGGGTGGAACACAACACCGTAGGAGCAGGACAAACCACACAAGGTTTTTGTTGACACATATCTGTAACAGAAGTAATTGTGTAAGGGCTTGTTTGAATTTGAGGATTCTAACAATGTAGGGATAGGAAATAGACAGGAATAGGATAGGAATGCACGTGCAAAACAGAGAATTTAAAAACACATGATTTCTGTCAATATGGGTGTTTGATTCACAAGAATTTGAAGATGACAGGATGCAAAGAAGCATGGTGAGATTAAGTCAAACCACAAGAAAATGTACGGTTATAATGATATTATGCTACTATCTCTTAGTCTTGTGCTTCATGAATAGGAATATGAAAAGGAGGACAAGTGGAAATTAGAATTCCTACGGTTTTTCTTTAAGGTAGACATTAAAGGAACAAATCCTACAGTTTTCCTTTGCTCCATTCCTTTGCACCAAATTCATGAAAAGTAGTACCATAGGAAACTTTCCAATTCTTATGTTTCTCATTCACTTTTCCTTTCAAGCACTGGCGATTCTAGTAGGCAGGCTTGAGCAAGGAAAAGCCTACACTAAAAAAATGTTTCTGTGCTACTTCTATTACTTTGGACCCAGGCCACTGCCCTACTAGCTCAACCCCCAGGCCCATAGACAAATGCACATCTCAAACGCGCATAGATAAATAATGATGGCATTCAAGAGAGTCCATCATGGATAGCTAAGTTGCCTGGTACCTCACTGCTTGTCATATAGTAGGATAAAATAATCGTATTTCACGTTACTACGTGTGCTCAGTGGACAATATAAATAACATGTAGAGTAAAAAAGAGATGCAACAGGTGTACAACCTCTTTGGCGAAGCAATGTCAATCTCAGCGTGATTGGGTTGGCCGGTGAGGATGCTCCGGCTGACTTGGCTGTCGAAGGAGGGTAAGAAGATATTAGGCGTCTGGAGATGGAGCCCGAGGTACTGCTCCGCTGTGATGGAGGGTTTCGTCGTTGGAGCAGCTCCGGTGAGTTGTACGACGTCGAGGCTGAAGCAGGACAGGAGAGACAAGGTTAACCTGAGTGGAATTCTAATAGCATCTCCAATGGATGACGTAAAATACATAACCGCAAAGTGCTAGATGTAAAATACATCAGCCGTTCATCTCTGAACTTAACTGTCGAAACTAAATTTAACTGTCGAAACTGAACTTAACTGTCAAAACTGAATTTTGCTGCCGAAACTGAATTTTACTATCAAAACTGAACGCACTAGATGTGAGGCTACACGTCAGTCGACTGACTTTTTCATCTCTGATCAGTCGATTTTGCAGCCGTTGGATACGAAATCAAGGGCATGCAGTTCATCTTCAGCCTCCACCCCCCTGAGCTGCCAGCCACCACCGGCTAAACAGCCGCCCCGCCACCGCCCGCGGCTGGCGGTGCGCCGCCCCGCCTGCCCTGAAAACAATCAACACCGCCGGTCCGCCGCCGCCCCGGCCATCCCTCTAGGCCCCCCGTGCTGAGCTTTTTCTCTGGCGATCCCCACGCCACTGCCCCACCACCGGCGACTACCGCCCCCACCCTGAACCCTAAGATAGATAGTGGGGTACCTCTCCGGCGAGCCCCCCTCCCCACTACGGCTGGTTCTTCCTTAACTCCGGCGAGCCCCCACACCCCCAGAAAATCGACTGGCCCACAAGTCGATTCAGTCGACTGAAGTGTAGCTAAATCGGAGCAGCTTCGCCAGTAAGAGCAAGAGCGAGAGCAGCAGCGCGAGCAAGAGCAATAGCAAGAGCAGATCAGGCAGGGGACCGAGAGCAAGAGCAGAGCAGTAGCGAGAGCTAAAGTAGCAGCAGCTCCTACTGATGTGGACGTCACCGCCGAGGGAGTGCCGCCGTGTATGTAGCCACACCGTGTCGGCTCGGTACCGAGCGCTGGCAGCACCGTGAGATCGAATCAAGAAGAAAATGCGGCGATTAGTGTACAACCTCTTTGGTGGCGCCGATTAGGCCGCAGCTTCATCCGAGGAAACGGTGATGATGATGCTCTTCCGGTGGTGCAGGTGAAGACGACAGTGTGGGAATGGCGGTGGCACGAAAGACGAGGGGAACATCGGGGCAGCTCCTTGGAGGTGGAGGACGGGGTGGCTGAGCCAGTGGGATGACGAGATCGATGACGGATCCTCATCTGGTACAGTGAATGAGGGACGTCGAGGTGTTGCTGTGGACGACGTCGTCGGGGAAGAGGCTCCGGCTAGGTGGCGGGCAGAGGAGGGTGTGGGGCTTTCCTGGTTTTCGTGGCCTCGGTGTATGAATGGGTGGGCGGATGGGATGGGAGTGGGGAACCATGGCTTAGGGACGCGCTTGTCCGAAATGTGGGGTAAGTTACGAAAGTACCCCCCACCGATTTGAGGCGGTACTTTTGGTTCAAGGGTACCACGGGCATTTCACATGTCGGGATTTCACAGGAGGTGGGAGTTTTCGCGCGCGTTGTAATTTTGGAATAGCAAGGCGCGGGTTGATATGGAGGGAGTTGTCGGAGCACAACGAGACGCGGGTTGAAGATGCGGTAGTTTCGCAGCATGATAGACAGAGACGCTAGCTTGAAATTTCAGCATAACAAGGCGCGGCTTGAAATTTTGGGAGAACAAGCTTAACGTGTACCCAAAAAAGACAATTCGCACCTCAACACGCACAACACACACACAAACACCATTTAGACTAGTAAGTTACACGTGCATTGCACGCATGAGATTTGGCAACCAAATTATGAATAAATACCACATTATAGCATGTAAGCTTTGAGTCATATATGCATGATGTAGATGTTCGTTTAATTCTTATAGTTCATTTCATTCAAAATCATCTAGTTTTTATAAGAAAGCTAATCTATTTTAAGATTCATGGAATTGTGTGCCGTAAGACATAAAGTAAAAACAAATAATGGCAAATCATGTAGAAAAACATTTGGGCAATTCCGATATGGAAGATTCTAGAACAAAGAAGAAGTGCTTGCGTTCTGAGGTCTGTGCATTATGCTTAAGTTCAACAATGGAGTTTTCTAGATTGTACATGTGGCGAAATCTGGCGGAATCTAGATGATATCCAACGGCCAGTAGTGCTCAAATTTGCCATCTCTGCACCATCGGATTCGCCTCATCCAACGACCATCTTCAAAGTTAAAGTTACCCGCACACAATATAAAAAATATAAACTATAATATATAATATATTTAGGGGTATAGATATAGATATGTGATGCGAAAGCCACCCATCATCTCCAATTAGAATAGTGTGTCCATGCACGGATGCAATGTGGCCAAACGATGTCTGCCATCAGTATCTCAAATTCAAATCAGTTTGACCTTGTTCAATGTGTATACATTACAACATGCTTGTTTCCAAACCACACCGTGCAGATCTCCATTATATTCATGCATGCATGGGTTTCAAACATCATGATCTCTTATTCAAATATTTCAATTCAACTTTACATTGATTATGACCTCACCTAGTCTTTTACACCCACACAGTCGTCTTCTCTTTATAATTGTACCACTAACTTTCTCTCGTGCATGCATGCACACACACTACCAGTCGGCATTATCCATCGCACACATGCAATCTTTTTCTTCAGGTCGGTCTCCCATGAAGGCACACACACACACATCCCCCTCTCCATCATATCAGGCATTCCTTATCTCTGACACGTGCATGCACAATGATCGATGTTCCTCTATGTGTGTGTGTGTATATAGCTAGGTCTTTCATAGTTGTACCACTAACTTTCTCTCGATGTTCCTCTATGTGTGTGTGCATGCACAATGATCAATCTATATATCTAGTGATGTCTCACCCTCTTTCCCACGTCCACATCGATCAATCTATACCTTTCTATATAGGATTGCGGGGTTGTTTGGTTTGATACTAAGTTTTCCAAAGCTTGCCACACCCAAGGTTAGGCAAATTTGACCAACTTAGGTGTGTGTTTGGTTCAAGCCATATCTTAGGCAAGCCACACTACGGTCCCACATCACATACACACAACAAGTGTGGTAAGATTCCCTTAGGCTTGCCAACTTGTGGCTCTTATTTTGAAGAACTAACCTTAGGCAAGTTTGGCAACATTGTATGGCAAAGTGTGGCACTCTTAGGCCTAGAACCAAACAACCCCTACATATATAGCTAATACACCCACATTAATTATATATCCAATGCCCCCCTCTCATCATCCATGCCTTCCGCTTCATCTCTCAGACGCGCGCACAAAGGCGAAGACAGGGGGCAGCAAGGGCCCTGCCCCCCCTATAACATCACTATATATCGAGGCTAATATGAATGTGATCATTAGATAATTGCTGATAAAAATGGTTTAAGTTCATGAATTGGCCCTCCTCGTAAAGGATTAGCAATGCTTGGCCCCCAACTCATTTTTTTCATGGCTCCGCCACTGCGCGCAACAGCGCACGTTCTCGACCCCTCTCTCTAAATATCGATCTCGCACTTGTGCACTCCTTCATAGTCTCCCTCCACTCGGCCCCTCGCACCATCTTCTAGCCCCCCACCGGATTTTGCCACATGTACAACCTAGAAGACTCCATGGTTGAACTTAAGCATAATGCACAAACCTCAAAACAATAGTGGTTCTCCTTTGTTCTAGAATCTTCCGTATCATAACTGCCCAAACTTTTTTCTAGTTGAATTGCCATTATTTGTTTTTACTTTATGCTTTAACGCTAAATTCCATGAATCATAAAATAGATTAAGGGCTTCTTTGATTCAAAGGATTCTCAAAGGAATTTTGGAGGATTCTAATCCTTCAGAATTTTTCCTATCTTGGTTGTTTGATTCGTAGGATTGCAAACCATAGGATTTTTTCCATATGATTCATTTGCACTAGATTTCATAGGAAACATCCCATCCACTCAAACCTCTTTGAAAGAATTCTGCGTTTTTTCTATGCACAACCACACACTCGTACAATCCTGTTGGATTCAAGACGACATTCCACAATAATCCCATGTTTTTCCTATTCCTGTGTTTTGAAAATCCTACGAATCCAAGAGGCCCTAGCTTTTTTATAAAAACTAATTGATTTTGAATGAGATGAACTATAAGAATTAAATGAATTTCTACATCAGGCATATATGACTCAAAGCTTACATGCTATAGTGTGGTATTTATTCATAATTTGGTTGCAAAATCTGATGCGTGCAATGCACGTGTACCTTACTAGTACTTCGAGTATGTGCAAAACACGTAAATTAGAATTCCAATGGCACGCTACACGATCTCTCTTACAATTCATGAAGCCACGTGGCACATGTGGAAGCGTTGTCGTAACCTCCTTGTGTGGATTGATCACAGTGAGGTGTTGCTGGTTCCAGAAGAATGTACTCGTCCTCCCTGAGCCATACTCGTGGTACATGCATGAAGCGAAGATGTGCATGCACGCCACGCACGCACTCATTCCCTCACATGCACACGCGGGTACGCGGCCGGACACAATTTTGTACCAAGATCCACCCCATGTGATAATTTGACGCGTGTAAAGTCGTTCGCTTTATTGATGGTCAATTAATATAGCGCATGCAAATTGAGTGGACGTGAGGATGGAAGAAAGATATTACTACTCCACTGCGCGCATGCGAGTAGTTCGATTATGGCTTGCTAGTAGTACTTCCATTGGTCTCCTTCGTATTTTGTGCCAATTTTTGACAGTAACATAATATTTATGCATTTGAGCAGTGTAGTCTACTTGCAATTTATGTTCCGCTAAACTCATCGGGAGCCGTTTCGGGCATCGAAACCAAAACCATCAATTAATATTTACCTTGTTCCCATCACATTCGAAAGTACTAGTGCTACAATTAAGTGCAAGCCTGCTCACACCTACTAGTACGTACCAAACCTGAACGTGTTCCCACTATGCAGGTATTAGTACTAGTGCTAGTACTTAGGTTATAAAAAGGGGAACTACCTAACCAAAAATTACTCTACCTTTCCTCCTCATAAGTGCTTCTTCTTTGTCCGTCCTTGCCATGGCCGGTGAGCAGAGCTCTAGGTCGAGAACTACTCATAACAAGGGAGCGACAACTAAGGCTTCGGGAAAAAAAGAGAGGGATCGCCGCCACGCAGAGACCTCGAAAGATCTCTCACGAGCAGGCGATGGCTCCTAGGAGCGCCCTAGCCGCGGAGGCGAACATGCCGAGCCGGTGGAGCTGGAGTCGTTATCCCTCGACGGGATGCCCGATTAGCTCAATAAGCACCTCAATAAGCAGAAGGAGTTCATCCAAGGCTTGATGGAGTTGCTGAAGGAGAGCCTCGACGACATGACCGCTGAGCTCAATCAGCAGGGGGAGTTGACCGCTGGCTTGGTGATGCTGCTGAAGAAGAGCATTGCCTCGGAGAAGAAGGCGACTGGTAAAATCCTGCAACTTCAGGAGGACAAGGCGAAGCTCTGCCACGAGCTCGGCCTGTTAAAGGAGAAGAACGCCGACTGGAAGAAGCTACATGAGAATAGTAGTTCCTTGATGAAGATGCTGCAGGTCCTTGTCATGGAACAGAAGGAGGAGTTGGCGAAGCTCCGCATCAAGCACCCGGCTGCTGTCAAGGTACGTAATGCGGCCGTGGAACAGATGATGAAGGCTCGCGTCGAGAAATGCCGCATCATGGACAGAATGAAGAAGATGGCGGAGGAGAAGAGCAAGGAGATGGAGGTCGTGGAGGCGATGAAGAAGCAGTTACGACTCCGCGGTGAATTAGATCATTTGGGGTGATAATCTTCCTTCTTCTTTTGCTCATGTGTTTCATCTTTTGCTTCGGGTGTTTCGCCGCACGTGTCACATTCTCTGCGAGGCATGAATAGAACAATGCTAACAATGAGATGACTAGCAAATTAGATCATTTTTATCGCCATATGGCACTGGGCTGCCATGTTTCGTGCTCCTCCGTCGTAGTACTACTCCAGTGGAAAACTTGAGTATACCGCACGGTTCTTTGCTCCTCCTCAGGTCATTGGCACATTTATACAAGCAGTCAAATCAGAAGGCCCCGCCTTCCAGCAGTGATGAGCCATCAAATCACAAGGCCCCGCCTTCTAGCAGTAATGAGCCATCAAATCACAAAGGCCCTCGCCTCTCGTGAAACCGACCAAGCTAGACTGCCCTGCCCTCTAGCCTTTTAAAAAATGTATACTTTTGTACATTAGTAGTATCGATGGATTGCGCCATGGAGCAAAACTTGAAATTAAAAAAAAGTGGTACACATAGAGAGAGCTTGTCGCCAAATTATGCATATAGTACAATTAAAAAAGCTAGTACATGCTTAAATGGGGTGCTAAATTCTATTAAAGAAATTAGCATACCTATTTAATTCTTGGGTTCTTATTATTTATGTCACTAGTTGTGTATCACTACTCAGTTTTGCCATTAGAAGTTACAACTACTCAAAAATGCCATCGATCTGTGAGATGCCTGCTCAAAAATGCAATTAGATATATCAAAAATGCCATCATTAAGTTAGATGTTTGCTCAAAAATGACATTATACATTGTTATTTTCACGTAAAACCCGTTGACCATGTTACATGACAAAAATAAGCCGATTCTCACAATGATAAGTGTGGCCCCGCTTGTCAGGAGTAACCAAGCGAATACTTTTACAGGAAAATAAGAACGCCGTTGGGATCAAGTAGGCCCCACACTTTATTTTACTGTAGTGAGCATGTTGGTCCATCGGTATTTATGTCATTATAACATGGCAAAAGAGATTTGAGTCACAATAATGGTGTCCAGCACAACCCACCCCTCAAATAAAATTAAGCACCCTGGAATTCTTTGACAAAACTATGCACCCTGAAATTCTTTGAGAACTAAACTGCTGGCTATATGATGTTGGCCATATATATTGTACGTATATAATGCGAAGAAACGAGTGGTAGTACTATACCAACTAGAAGATAAAATGTAAGAAATACTAGTATGTACGTACTGAAGAGTTAAAGTAACGAGAAGAAACATAACATAGTTCTGCTGGGGGCTCAACATAACACACCCCTGAAATTAAACTAAGCACAGCTGAAATTAGACTATGCAACTAATCCGGTAGACACGCATTAGAACCACCATGAGCAACGACACTGCCACCTTACTTGGAGTCTTTGTCCACGTCCTCGACTTCGTCCTTGTCCCTCTTCCTCTTGGCCGATACTTCTTTGCTTGAACCGCACACTTGGCTCTTGCTCTTCATCCAACCATTGTAGATATTGAAACAAAGGTAGCCCTCCATTGCAGCGTAGTGGATGTGGTCTATTTTAATACATTCCACTGCCATGCATGATGATGAAACGTGTACAGAGGTTTCTACAGTTTACCGCACGAAGGATGAACCATGGCTCCTACCAGGATCAGCATTGAAAGGCTGACCACAGGAGGGCAGCAGCCGATTCTTCTGGAGGTCGAAGGGGTTGCCTACAACGAGGCCTATCCGACCCAGGACTCTTTCGTTGTTCGTAAAGTCTACAGTAATGAATTTGACTAGGCCGCCCTTGAGGAAGTTCTTAAAATCATGGCATTCAAAGTCGGCATGGCATATGCGCACTACAAAAAAAATACACTTTCGTGATGATACATGTTTGTCACAGTAGGTCACGTTTTTTGTCATGCATGTACATCCATGACGATTTACAGAATCAAGATAGTCATACCTGTGCTGTCGTAGAAGTGTTCCATGACATTACTAAAATTATCATCACGGAAGTGTCCACTTCCATGACGATAAATCGCGTGTCACAGAAGTGCTTTTGTCAAGGGTGACCGACACATGGCATCCACCGTAATGGAACGCCGTTAAGCTATCGGGTCAGGTTTTGGATCCGATAACCCATTAACAGCCCCGACCAATGGGGATTTTCCACGTGTAAAATCATCATTGGCTGGAGGAGACACGTGTCAGCTCCGCGTTGGCATAGGTGTCACTCATCCAATGGGCGGGACACGCCTGTGATATGTTGACACGTGGACCGACCCATCAAGTTTAAATGGGCCGGCCCAACTAAAGGCCCACAAGATTTTGCAGGCCATAATGGGCCGGCCCAGCTAAAGGCCCATGAGATTTTGCGGACCATAATGTGCCGGCCTAGCTAAAGGCCCACAAGATTTTGCAGGCCATAATAGGTCAGCCCAGGTAAAGGTCCACAAGATTTTTATGTGCCATACGGCCAGCCCAGGTAAAGGCCCACAAGATTCTTGCGGATCATAATGGGCCGGCCCAGCTAAAGGCCCATGATATTTTGCTGACATTAATGGGCCAGCCCAGCTGTAGGCCCACGAGATTTTGAGGACCCTAGTAGGCCGGCCCATTAACTGGCTGCCATGTTTTGGGCCAAATGGCGGCCCATATTTGATCCGGTCCATTAATGGCCTGCCATGTTCTGGGCCTAATAATGGCCCATATGAGATCCGGCCCGTTAAAAGCCTACCACATTCTGGGCCAAATTACGGCCCAGATCAGGTTCGACCCTTTAAGAGGCTTTGGGCTAAATTATGGACCATATCAGATTCGGCCCGTCAACTGGACGCTATGCTATTGGGCCCACTTTCTAAAGGCCCATTTAGTAATTCGACATGATATTAGTTTCGGCCTGTTAAGGGCCCATTTAACATTTCTGCCATATATTAATTTCGGCCTGTTAAAAGCCCATCATATAGTTGGGCCTAACTACGGCCAGGTTTGCATTTGGCCTGCTCGCAGCCGATATCTGATTGGGCCAAACAAGGACCGAGACAATTTTGGCCTGTTAAAAGCCAGTGATTTGATTCGCACAATCATGGGCCGGGGTCCATTTCGGGTTGCTGCCGGCTCGTGAGCTGTTCGGCACGTTTCAGGCCCAAACTACTTCTCAGCCTCCTAAAAGCCCATTGAGTTTTCTTGCGAAAAGAGGGCCGGGGGTTACTCGGCCTATTAAAGGCCCGAATCTACTAGTGGTCGGGTTTACTTTTGGCCTTTTAACGGACCAAGATGACGGGGCCCATGATGCGGATCATACATCGTGATTGCATGACGACCCGATTATGTACCGTAATTTTACGGTTTGGCCGGTTTACTGCGAAGACAAGATATATATACAGTAAAATAACCACAGCATCGTGAATAAGAAAAAACCTAGACTATACAATAAAGAAATTATGGCATATTACATCCACTGGGCATCAAAGTACACCACTATAATAATAAAGCACAAGCAGACAGCAAATTACATACACTGGGCATCAAAGATCGCTACTAGTGCAAATAAACACGCCGACAAAATAATATACAAAACCGACAACACTTCAATAGAGTTCAAGAAATGTTAGCCCTACTGGGGAGCTGCAGCGCAAGCAGCTGAGCAAGCTGATGAGACTACACTTGTTCAACACTTATATCTTCCTCACTCTGAAAGATAAACAAGCAGACAGATGACAGGTTTTGCACATAAAAGTATCAGTGCTGACAATTCATCACATTTCTTACTAACGAATAAAATGACAAAGTTTAAAATTGCATTAACACAATATGATATTGTTCAGGTCAAGACATGGCAGGAAATGACATTGTGAAGGAGTTGGCAGCATCACGACACCACTGGATTACAGATCAAGAACTCATAAGTATCAATGGTTAGTGTGCTATCAATTTATCCCATTTTAGATTGGCAAATAAAGAGATGGTTTAAATAATAGTAGAATGATATGACATTGTTCATAGTTAAGACATTGCAGAATATGACATTGTGCTGTAGTGGGTAGGTTCACCACACCACTGGATTACGGATGAAGAACAGAAGCATACATGCAGTGCAAAATAAGATCAGTTGCTCTGTATAATTTAATTTACATGGTATGAAGAAGGAACTTGGTTGTACAACTAAAAACTTAAATTGAGAAGGACAAACTTTTGTTTATGAACTACATAATAAACTTTAAACATGCAATTTGATGCAAACACCAAAAATAAACAGCTGTTGCAGTCATGCCTAACCAAATATACACAACAAAGTTTGAAGGCTTGAGAAGGACAAACTTACATTATTGGTGAATACAGGCTCTATAAAGCCCTTGTCCATGCTGATGGGGGGCAATTCAAGAAGTTTACCACAGAATCTTCTTCATAAGCATTGCCTTTATTCTATATTTTGTTAAGAGTAAATATAGATGTGATAATATACGAAAAAATGGAGAATATTTAAGATAAGATGAAGAGTGATGCTACATAACCAAGTAGCTATAAATGTAAGTGCAGCGGTACAGGCAAAAGGTACAGCCAAGAGCAATGCACAACTAACTTCTTCAGTACCAACCTTATGGTAAGAGTAAATATAGATCTGATGTGTAGAAAATGGAGGGCAAAGGAAAATAAGCTGCAGAGTGATGGTACATGAACAAGTACCTGTCAATATAAGTACACTGATAAAGGACATCATGTACTTACAAGAACAATGCAAAGCTAAAAAAATTCATTGGCATTGGATATATTCTACACTAATGTAACCATTCATACAGATCAGATAATTTGGAGCGAACAATTGATAATCAAGCTATCATGCATACTGCTGTCACATAATGAACCAGGTATGTATGCAAGTACAGTGATATAGGACAACAGGTACTAACAAGAGCAAAACAGCGAGAAGCATATTTGCGATATCCTGTCGTTCTTTTCAAACCGGAATTCTTCTGCGAGCAGATTTCCTGCAAAAAAGATTCATAAGGCACATGTGGAAAAGTAGAAGTTCAAATTGTCATGTGATTTCATAGACAGTACCTCATCCTGGGAATGAGACCAGTGCATAACAAGGTTTTTCCATTCAATGTCTTCTAAATTTAGCACATGAGACTTCACCGGAAATTCGTTTATAGACTTGCCATCAAAGTGTGATTTCCTCAGGTAACACCGATACTGCTGCAATGCTTCCTTGAAAAGCACAAGCAAGCTTTGCTCGTCATGACTATCCAGATTAACCCTCGTCTAGTTACAACAATGTAATGTAAATCATTAATGTGTTCAATCAGCAGAAAACAGGAAAATAATAACCATGAATAATAGCACTTAGACGTAAGTTGGACAGGAAGATGTGAAAATGGTGTTTGTCTTCACTATAATCTTCCCATGATGGGAATATATGCACGTAGTCCCTAACAACATTGAAAGCATTGTCTTTTAAACTGGGAATAAATGGAATGGGGTTCCAATCTACAGGAATTGGCCGTCTCTGTAGTTGGGATAGGTCTATGGCCGGTGGACTTGCTGTACTTTTTGCTGGAGTGGGATTTTTCTGTGGTACGGCTGGTGCTATGGCAAATGAAATCGGTATACCTTTTGCTGGAGTGCAGGTCCTGTGTGGTGGGGCTAGTGGTGTGGCCAGTGAAGTATGGGTACAGTCTGCTGGAGTTGGTCCTATGTTTTGTGTCACAGGTTGTACAACCAATATAAGTGGGGTGCTGTCTGATTTCTCCGGCACCACCACATTTTTCAAGGACTTTGCTGGTGCTCCTTCAGGTTCGGCAATCACCCTCTTCCTTTTTGATGTCTGATGCAAAAGAACAACATTTGAGTGGAAAAACATGGTATGATGACAGATGGAATATGTATTGATAATGGATGGGCATGGCATCTCGACATATATGATGAGTAAACTAAGCAAATAGCGGTGCAACAAAGTAGAAGAAATGCAAGACAACATATGCAAGATATGCGCAATCAATGAAACCTTGCCAAATTAGAACAGGCACCTTGATGGGTGAACAGGACAGGCCATCTGCCTTTGACTCCTTGAGGTTAGAATAGTCATTATGATCATATTCTGAACAAGAATCAACAGGTGGGGAGCGTATGAGTTTCATTGCATCCAAAATGGCACTCAATGCCTTGGTGCCAATTTTGTAAGTCATTGCAGTGTTTAGCTTCAAGAGTGGACTGCTGCTAGTGCGACACAAAGCAGCTACACAGATCATAGTGTAGATATAACGGGGAAAACCGTAAGCATCAGAGTAAAATCAGCAAAGTGGAACTTGCTGGAATATATGTGATAGTATTGACGGTACGGCTAGAAAGGTTTCAGATACCAGTTCTCTTCAACTGAAGGTGTGGTACTGTTAATATCAGTGTAACTCTCAAAGGCGACACATCTCCCTGCATTTCCTTGCTATTCTTATAGGATTCAAGTGGGCAGGTCACTACAAATCCTATTCCTATGTTTACAAAATCCTACGAATCAAAGAGGCTCAAAGTGTCCATCACAACCGACCGTATAGACCTCTATACTGCAAATGTCCCTGCTCATCTTCAGTACAAGGGACATATTGTACTACTATCATACTCCCTTCGTTCCAAAATATAGGTCTTGGTAGAGATTTCCACTATGGATCACATACAGATGTATCCAGATACATTTTAGAGTGTAGATTCACTCATTTTGCTCCATACGTAGTCCATGGTGGAATCTATACAAAGACTTGTATTTAGGAACGGAGAGAGTACATATTAAAGAAGAACGGAAGAGGAACATGGTAAAGAAGAGCAATCAGATTTTGGATAATAAAATGTTGGTTGCGCAGTGCCCACACATGATGAACGAGAGCGCATTAAGAATGCAACTCCCAGCTGTCTCTCGACCATTTCAGGCAGTTGGATGAAGATCCTACGTCTCCTAACCCTTCTTCTTCCTCGTCTCTGATTCTTCCCATACAGAACACCGCACAGGCCACCGGCCGAACCACCGGCCCCCACCGCCTGTGTTCCTCCGCCACCCCAACCCCCACCCCCGCCCCCATCCCCACCCACATCGAGTTTTCTTCGTTCGACGAGGCCCAACAACCACCCGAGCCCCTTTGTTCACATTGGCCAACTCCAGCGAGTTCTGTAAAATCGACTGACCCAATTTTGAAATTTAGTCTACTGTGATTTAACTAGTGTGGAATATAAAAGGGGAAAATCATAAGCATTGGGAGTATAGTGTTGAGCGTGCCATGGCGGATCTGAAGGTGCAAACCGGACAAAGGCAACTTCGCAACCAAGAAAAGAAATCAGAGTAAAGCAGTGGCGATCTATTTTCTTGCTGCGATAAATAAATTGAGCATATACGAAAGAGTACCGCCTCTGGTGTGGCGCCGTGTATGCATCTGCTAAGAATTTGACGGTGCTGCGGTAGCGATGGCTATCGGCGGCGTGGAAGCAGATCTAGGAAGGTAGACGATGGCGGTAGGGTGCGGTGGACGAGACGGTCGTAGGAGCGGCGCCGGCAAGGTGGACAACGACGGGGATGAAGCGAAAGGACGGGATGCAAGGTTCCCGGTCCGAAGCCGTGGATGAGAGAGGTCGATCTCTTGTAATGGACCACAATGTCGGGGTATCAGCTCCGGCATGGTGGAGTAGAATGGCGGTGGATGGGATGGCGGACGGAGGAGGCTAGGGTGGAGAGGGTGTTTTGGCGTCCACGGAGTATGAATGGGGAAAAGGGAGGTAGAGAGGAAGGGGGGAACCATGTATTCAGGGCGCGCTTGTCTCAAATGCGAGAAAATTTACAAACTTAGCCCCCGTTTCAAATTTCCTACATCACATCAATATTAGTCGGTTGGGGATAGGACGGTAATCTCGCATACACCGAATATTTGCCGATGAGAGTTTGTTTTTCGCGCCCACCGTGTATGAATATGAATCGGGGAGGGAGTCGATTTCGGACGAGGACAGACTGTGTTTTGGCGCCCACCGTGTATGAATCCGGGCGAGAGGCGGTTACGTCATGTTTGGGTGAAATTACAAACCTACCCCTATCGAAACCTATATAAATCCAGCAGATAGGCTTTGCGTGGCAGGGATAGGCAGTAGTAATTTCCATCTCGCAGATTTTGGTTGCGGGCTATTACTGCGACTTTCCCCGTTTTGTTCAAATTTTGCAGAGTGCACGTTTACCGTGCCAACTCAATGAGAATCCCGTTTGTATTCTATTTTTTGGGCGGGATCCATTTTCAATTGGAATTAAATTCTATATACATCATTTTTTATATATACTTTCAAAAGTACAACACCATTTATACATAAATATGGTTTACAAATGGCATGATCTCAGATTCATAAGGTTGTATCCATCAATTTGGATTTTCAAATATTTGAAACCACTTTATGTTGAAATCCAATGTATGCATTCCTCGCTAACTGTCTCCAGTTAATGTGTGTTTCATGCGGTGTTTTTACTTCTCAAACATGTATAATGTGTTTCACACACGCAACATATAGTGTAATCCTGTTTAGACATTAATTGCATACAAACCATGCATTGTTTGTAATTAAAGAATCTATGGATCACCAATATTGATCAACTATATAACATTACACGTGTGCCCAAATTCAAATGAATATGCATGTTTGATACACCAATTTGCGTTATGATATTATCGATGTCGTGATCTCCAGTTTAAATATTTGAATCCCCTTTAATCCAGATATTCGTCTGATATAGCTATCACTCATGCTTATATAGGACTATCTCTCTGGACCTATACGTGTTCATCGTCTCTCAGGTATCTCTCGTGCTACCTGTATGTCGACAATGATCTTTTATCTTCGTAACACACTGACGGTACTCTCTCCCTCGACCTTCATCACTCTATCTCTCTCTAAGTATATCTCGGTCCCTGCTATGCGTCTCTAACTATGATTCTCCATGTGGAATCTCTTTCTCTCACACAAACACAAAACTTTGTCTCCTGAGGTCTCATTTCTCTCTATTATTCCCATGTGTGCCACTTGCACACCCCTCATACAGAGATGTCTTTCGCTCCTTAGATATGAGAACCTACGACTCTTCCTCTTAAACATCTCTTTCTCACACACAAACACAAACCCTGTCTCCCAGGGTCTCATATTTCTCCACTGTTATCTTGTATGTCGCTCACACACACACTCTCTCCCTATAGATATCTTGCGTTCCCTCATATGTCTCTCTAGCTATCACTCTCGTTGTGAAATATCTTTCTCTCTCGCAGACACAAAACTCCGTCTCTTGGGATCTCATTTCTCTCTGATATCTGTCTGTATTTGACTCACATGCACCCTCTCTCTATCTCACACCCACACACACAACTCAGCCTTCTGATCCACTCGACTCCTATCTCTAACGCACACTATGTCACATCCCTAGTTCTGGTAATGCTTAGTGCTATCATCTTGTGTTGCATCATGTTTAAATTTCTCTTAAACCTGAAATGGGGATGACAGAAACTCCCAGCACCACCCAACTCAACTAGGGTTACTAAAATGTTCATCATCTTTGCCTTGGTCTAGAACCTCTGACAAAAATGGTGCACACTTTTCTAGGACAACCGAGGGTCACTGAATTAAATCATATTTTGTTTGCAATTGGGCATTTAAATGCTATAAAATATTTTAAATGCTCAAATAATCATAAACTAAAATGTTTGCTGTTGGGTATATTCCAAACAATGGCATTGAGAAGTTTCATGATTTTTGAATCTGTTTAAGTATTTTTATTAAAGCCCCAAAAGTTACAGCAAAATAGAAAAGAGAAATAAAAGAGAGAGAGAGAGACTTACGTGGCCTCACTATGCAGCCCACCTAGTCAGCCCAGCTATGGCCCAGCACTGAAGCTGGCCCAGCCCAGGCGCCCCACCGTCTTCAACCTCCTGGCAGTAGGCAGGAGGGCGTGTCCCCGACGCGCGCGCCCACGCGCCGGCCACCTCCTGCTTGCCTCCCTTCCTCCCAACCCCCAGCATGACGCCACGCCACCCTGCAGAACCCCCTCGACCCCTCCCTCATCCTCACGTCTCCCCTGCCTTTCTTCCCCGCTCTTCTCGCTTGCGTCTGAGAGCACCGACGAGCACCACCGCGTCCACCGGGCTCCCCTCGTCCCTCTGCATGCTCCAACTGATCCGCCTCAACCACCTCTTCCTCCTCTCCAAGCCACGCATCGCTGGAAGCAGTGGAGCCTCGCCATCGAGCTCGACCCCGCCGCCTCTGCACCGAGATCGCCGGCGACCGTACGCCGTCCCCGATGCTTCCCCGAGCCTGATGAGCTCCACCTCGACCCTGCCGTGAGCACCTCGTTGCTTCCCCTCTCCTCTCTTCCTCGATTTCATGCTATAGCCGCACTAACCACCGGACCCGAGAGCTCACCGCCGCCGTGGTTCTCCACCACCGTAGCCAGGGCCACCCCAGCTCACGCCTGAGCATGTCACCATGTTCGCTGAACTCCCAGGAGCAAGCAGCACCCTTCAGTTTCTCCTCTAGTGCACCATAGCGACGACCCCTTCCATGTACGAACTCCGGCCATCGCGGATGCGCTCGCCGTCGTCATTTCAAGCGACCCCGCGGCCTCCCGTGTGGCTAGCTAGATGCGGGCGTGTGCGGGCTACCTTTTGGTGGTCTTAGCGCGTCCAGCTACCGCGTGTAGCTTAGCCCCGGCGAGCTTCCGCCGTAGTTATGGTCGCTAACGTGGCCGTCATTAACGCTAACTCTGCCAGCTAAGCACCCCCTAATTGCCACTGACAGCGGGCCCCACCCAGGGTCAAAACCAGTCAACGCTGGCTTTGACCGGGATTAACCACTTAGCCTATGACTGCTGGGACCCACGCATCATGTTTGACCTGGATAGCCCAGTTGACTCGCTGATGTCATCCTGACGTAGTGCTGATGCAGTAAATGATTTTTTGGGTTAAGAATAATCCAGGAAATTCCAGAAAATAGTATAAACTTCAAAATCATAGAAAAATATCTGTAACTCCAAATAAGATCAATTATATATGAAAAATGATCAGAAAAATCCAATCTATCCTTCTGTACTGGTTTCATGCATGCTAGAACAACTTATGACTACTGTTTAGGACAAATGAAATGAATGGCATTTAAATAACCACATGTGGAGTTTGAATTTGAATCTTGGATTCAAACCAACTTCATTTAACCTATTGCTAGTTGCATTAGCCCAAATCACATCATATTAACATGTCATGATCATGCATCATATTGTGCATTGCATTGATTGTGTTCTTCCTTGTTTGCCGGTATTTGTCCCCTCTCAGTAGACGATGTTCCCACGATGAGTTCATCGGAAACGATGAAGAACTATACTATCTTCAGAAGTGCCAGGCAAGCAAAACCCCTTGTTCATTCCGATACAATCCCACTCTCTCGCATCTGCTCCCTTTTATTGCATTAGGACAAGAACGATTCAACTATTACATGCTGCGGTAGTTGAACCCCTTTCCTCTGCATGACATGTCATTGCCACAGTAAATAGATGAAACCCACTAGCATGAGTAGGAGTTGTTTGAGCCCTGATGTGCCTACTCATTCATGCTTGTTTGTCATGCCTGCTACTGCTTAGAGTTGAGTCAGGTCTGATTCATCGGGGTTGAATTGGAGGTGTGTGAACATGTCCTACTGTGTGTGGTCTAAGTGTGTGAAAACGATTTTGTAAATGTAGCGGTGAGAGGCCATGTAGGAGTACATGGTGGGTTGTCTCATTGAAGCCGTCCTTAGGAACTGAGTTCTGTGTTTGTGATCCATGAACAGTTACTACCACGCATTGGAATCCTTAAGTGCCCCTCTCGACTTATTAATCAACTCGATCTCTGTCCAGGAGTTGCAACTAGTTTCTGGTGTTTGCAGGTAGTGTTAGTAGTCTACCAAGTGGCACCCGGTACAGATGGCTTGGGACAGACTAGGCACCATGGCACGGTGTACCAAGCGTAGATCCACCCGTCGAGGTGGGCTTGGGAACCCTGCACACATCGTTTGGGGCCGTGAGCGACACCCCGGCCGGATCTCCTTCCTGATGGAACCCGAATAGGCGATAAACCTGGACGAGAGACTTGTGTGGTTAGTCAGGTCGTGGCCGACACCCTCGCCGGGCTTCCGCTTGAAGGTTGCCGAGTACATGACGTGTAAACGACGATAAGTGGTGAGAGCGTGTGTGAAGAAGTACACCCCTGCAGGGTTAATATGATATATTCGAATAGCCGTGTCCGCGGTAAAGGACTTCTGGATTGCATGTACAGTTCATAGATAACTTGAAGTGGATACTCTAAAATGCGCAAGATAAGCGTGAGTGCTATGGATGGCATTCTCGTAGGTAGACGGGAGCGGATCCATAGTGGTGTATTGATATGGTGAATATGTGGACTCGTGTGCGCCACCCCAAAAGAGTTACTTGCAGTTGTAGTTCAGGATAGCCACCGAGTCAAAGCTGGCTTGCTGCAGTTAAACCCCACCATCCCCTTTGTTGATACTGATGCATATGTAGTTAGTTCTGATGTAAGTCTTGCTGGGTACATTTGTACTCACGTTTGCTTAATTTATATTTTTGCAGAGAGACTTCAGTCTCGCTAGTAGTTCCGCGTGGACTTCGACGTTTAGCTTGTTGCCTCAGCTACATCTTGTGCCTTCGGCAGGATCTGGTAGATAGCCAGGCTTCTCAGCCTTTTTCATTTGTAGATGTCTGTACTCAGACATGTTAAGCTTCCGCATGTGCTTTGACTTGTATGCTCTGAATGCTGGGTCGAGAGACCCATGTTTGTAATATCTCGCTCCTTGGGGCCTATTGAATAAAATACTTGAGTTGTAGAGTCATGTTGTGATGCCATGTTGTATTTGCACATATCGAGCATATTGTATGTATGTTATTGAAATGCTTGGTATGTGTGGGATCTGACTATCTAGTTGTTTATCCTTGGTAGCCTCTCTTACCAGGAAATGTCTCCTAGTGCTTCCACTGAGCCATGGTAGCTTGCTACTGCTCCAGAACACTTAGGCTGGCCGGCATGTGTCCTTCTTTGTTCCTGTGTCTGTCCCTTCGGGGAAATGTCACGCGGTGTCTACCGGAGTCCTGTTAGCCTGCTATAGCCCGGATTCTCCGGAGTCCTGCTAGCCCAGCTGCTACAGCCAGGATTCACTCGCTGATGACCAACACGTTCGTTGCTGGGTCATGTATGCCTGTCCCTGTAAGTTAGTGCCACTTTGGGTTCACGACTAGCCATGTCAGCCCGGGCTCCTTGTCATATGGATGCTAGCGACACTATCATATACGTGTGCCAAAAGGCGCAAACGGTCCCGGGCCTGGTAAGGCGACACCCGTGGGGATACCGTGCATGAGGCCGCAAAGTGATATGAGGTGTTACATGCTAGATCGGTGTGGTGTTGAGTCGGGGTCCTGACACACTAGCTAGCATCTTTATCTTTCTATTTATCTGTTTCTCCATCAACCTTCTTTCTCGCCCTCACTCTTGCTGCCTATCATGCACACTACATATGTTTCTCTCCACATGCAGTCAAGTGCCCTCTTTTTATCTTTCTCTCTCACACACATATATAACTTCACCCTCTGAACCACCCGGCGATCATCTCCAACACTCAAACTAGCGGATGTCTCTCTAGCTAGCATCTCCATCTCTGTATCTATCTGTAGTTTCTCCGTCAACATATCTTTCTCGCACGGAGTCTTGCTTCCTATCACCCACACTATATATGTCTCTCCATACATATGCATTTATAGGTTGATCTCTTTTGCACAACTAGCGATGCGACCCGCGCATTTGCGCGGCTAGATTTGCTACATATTTTTATAACGCATTTAATTTATCTGGATAATAATTCGTAAACTATCATGAAAAATATAACCAAGATACATGCTTTGTGGAAATATAATTGTTCTTTATCAAAATTAAATGCTATAGGTTTACACCAATAGCATTGAGGCTTGTAGCTTACTATGTCATTATTTGTTGTTCTTTTCTTTTCATGTTTTACTCTTCCGACGGTGTCTATCTTTGCACTAACAAATTTGGACGGATTCTTCGCTAACTTTAAAACTCAATAACGAAAGCTTGTGCATCTCGTTAGTTGGTCTATGATAAAATTACTTTGTCCTGGCTATATATTGATGGTGTTTTTGGTCGATCGCATGACGTGTCCCTAAAACAGTTCCAAGGAAGCTCATCGTACGCTAATTTACTTCCCAAAATTTTAATATTATATCTCCAAATGTAATATCATACACGTGACATGTTTTTTTTGCATACAACAATTTTCGGAACGTCTTCTTAATTACTGCCATCGCAGATTCTTGTTGTTGCCATTGTTTTTCCCATTTCACTTGCCCATGCTTAGGAATATATTTTCAGCAAGTAAGTGCTTCTAATTTATTTGGGTGGAGGAGTGGATGTATAACCTAATTGCACAACATGGTTAAATTTATTCTGATTTTTAGTTATTTAAGATACTTTTTTGTAAAATGCTTGAAAATCAATTAAATTTATTTTTTGACTTGATACTTTCAATTTGAATTCCGTTTGAAATAAAGTTTGTTGTATTTTATCTACGTAATGAGTATTGTCCCATCAAAAATAAAGCTCTATGATTCCAGTCGTTAGAAAGTCCTATGTGATTTTGCGGGTGGTTGTGTCTGTACTATGTGTGCCTATATGGAATTTGGTGTGTCCAAATAAATTATTATACTTACTACCAATTTTGAAAGAGGTATGTATTACTTATCTATAAAATAAATTCTGATTATATCCGATGGCAGGGTGAAAGCTTCGCATTATGGCCGTGTGCATGTTTTTCTCTTTCTTTCACTTGCCCGTACCCAGAGATTAATTATTAGCAAGTAAGTGATCTTGGCATATTTGGTTTGAGTTATGTATGATCGAATTAGATGATTTTATATAAATTATATGCCAAAATTTGGCTATTAATACTTTAAGATGAAATCCTAGAGTGAAAATAATTGGGTGAGGCTGGCCTGCTAAAACATGAAATACAACACTGGAATCAAATGTTGCCACTTGTTGCATGGCATCAAATTATTTGTTGAAAATTAATGCGTGGAGGCCAGAAAGTCAGGGGCTAAATTTCTAGTATAGATAAGATGTCATCATTTAAGATTGTTCTTTGACAGATGCACCAAAACTGGATAACTATTTCATCATATTAGTCGCTGTAGGATTCTAAGATATAATTATGAAACTCCATGGAAGCAAAAACATGAGAATGCTAATATTAGAAAGAATAGTCATTGCCCAAGCAATTCGACAATGTGTCATCTTTCACTTGTGAAAACAGAATTCTTCAAATTATATGAACCATGATTTAATCTAATAAGCAGTCGTGTATTACTTAATCATGATGGAAGAAATTGGTGAGTTTGTTTGCTCAATTCTATGGATCATATTTCTTATTGTTTTCAAACGAAACAAATATAACTTATTTTATGATATTTATAATCACATACCCTTGTTTGTCATAGACGTTAAATTTCTGATCTGTAAATCTTTTTCTCTTCAAGTCTAGCGGTTCAGGTTAACTTCCCAGTTATTACATACTTAAATCCTGGTACAGTTCATGTGTACAATTAGCCGAGATGAATTAATTAAAAAAATAACATCACAACATAAATCCAATGCCTCCGTTCTAGCTTTATGGATTTCAAAGCCCTTGGAGCGATAGTTGCTGCTGGACGCCTCATGCGGATGCTTTGGCAAACTCTTCATGTGACTCTCGATCTGCTGTTTGAAACTCTCCTTTGACATCAAGATGGCTGCCGGAACCCTGTCCCTGTTTAGCCGCCGTGCCGCTGGAAGCTGTTGGAGATGGCCGCAGCAGCCGTTTGCGGTTTGCGGGAGGGAGCCATGTGGCAAACCCTAAAGGGCGCCCGCGGCGCCCGTTGCAGTACATTATGCAATCGGGCGCACATCCCCCTGCTGCGTCCCTGTTTAGCCGCCGTGCCGCTGGAAGCTGTTGGAGATGGCCGCAGCAGCCGTTTGCGGTTTGCGGGAGGGAGCCATGTGGCAAACCCTAAAGGGCGCCCGCTGCGCCCGTTACAGTACATTATGCAATCGGGCGCACATCCCCCTGCTGCGTCCCTGTTTAGCCGCCGTGCCGCTGGAAGCTGTTGGAGATGGCCGCAGCAGCCGTTTGTGGGAGGGAGCCATGTGGCAAACCCTAAAGGGCGCCCGCTGCGCCCGTTACAGTACATTATGCAATCGCGGGCGCCCTTTACAGTACATTATGCAATCGGGCGCACATCCCCCTGCTGCGTCCCTGTTTAGCCGCCGTGCCGCTGGAAGCTGTTGGAGATGGCCGCAGCAGCCGTTTGTGGGAGGGAGCCATGTGGCAAACCCTAAAGGGCGCCCGCTGCGCCCGTTACAGTACATTATGCAATCGGGCGCACACCCCCCTGCTGCGCCGGGCCGGCCCATTGTCTTTTTTGTTAATTCTGTTCAAACTGAATCAAAGCAAAAAATGTTGTCTGAGGCAGGGTTTGAACTTAGGATCTCTAGGTTCAAAGAGCAGCGAACCAACCACTACGATAAGCCTACATATGTGTCCAGTTCTGTCATGTTTGGTTTATTCTTTGTCACGGTCGCGGAATCCCCCACTTTTGGGAACCGTTTTTTTTTGGAACAGTTTTTTACTTTTCTTTCTTTTTTCTTTTTCCCATTCTGTATTTATTTTTCAATTGCGTGAACTTTTTTTTAAATTCTATGAACTATTTTCAGAATGATGAACTTTTTTTGAATTCGTGAACCCTTTTTGAAAATCCGTGAAATCTTTTTCAAATCGATGAACTTTTTTTCAAAATCGATGAACCTTTTCCTACTTTATGAACTTTTTCGAATTCGTGAACCGTTTTTTGAAAACCCGTGAGCTCTTTTTCAAATCGAAGAACTTTTTTTCCAAAATTGATGACCTTTTTTTTAATCTTGATGAACTTTTTTCATGGTTGGTGAACTTTTTAAAATTTTAAAATTCCATCAATTTTTAAAACATGAACAATTATTGAGAACATGAACAAAAATTTATATACGACGAGCGATTTTCAAATATCCAATGAACATTTTTTTCGGTGTATGATGAACAATTTTTAACTGCACAGCGAACATTTTTGTGGTTTAGTTTAAAACATATTTATACATTTTTTTATATAAGATGAACAAATTTTATACATTGAACATTTTTGTAATATAATCTGAACAACTTTTAACTACACATTGAACAATTTTGTGATATACGCTGAAAAACCATTTAAATACCCATTGAACATTTTTTGATTTACACTGAACAATTTAGAATTGTGAACAAAATTTGAAAATGTGTATAAATTTAAAACTATGAACACATTTTGAAATCACGAACAAAAAAAGAAAAACACATTTTTTTAAATTCCATGAACTTTATTCAAATTTGATGAACCTTTTTCTAGATTTCGATGAACCTTTTCTATATTTCGACGAACTTTTTTCAAATTCGATGAACTTTTTTTCAAATTCTATGAACATTTTTCAAATTCAAACGAACCTGTTTGATATTGATGAACTATTTTTTCAAAATTTATGAACTTTTTTAAAATCAATGATTTTTTTAGTTCGTTAACCTTTCAATTCGTGATTATTTTGAAATCTGTGAATTTTCAAATTTCGTCCCAAAAAAATTACGTTTCCCAAAATCTGTGCGCAATAAATAGCGCGACTTTAGTTATTCTTAATTCGTGCGCGCTGAAAATGTCCATGATCGATTGATTGCTCTAGTGGTTTGACCATTGGAACATGTAGTAGAGGTCGTGTGGTCGAATCCTGAAGGGAGGAATACTTTTTATGGGATTTTTTGTGGTATAGATGGTATTTTTTCTTGTGTATAGAAGGCGTGTCGTGGGCCGGCCCAGCAGGCGCGGCTGTGAGCGCCAGCTTCCTGAACCGGCGCTTAAGGCGCCGGTTAGGAGCTCCCGAGCCATGTGGAGGTTGAGATCGCCTGGTGCGTGTATGTTTTTTATGGGCCCTAGTGCATGCACGCCAATGCGAACCTCGGCTTCGATTCCTTTTTTTTGCTGGAGGCCCGACTGGTTTGGTATGGTCGGTTGTATTGGACACCAATACATCTTCTGTTTTTATTTCCTTTCCATGGATTCTTTTTGGTTTTTTACAGTGACGTGCATGTATTGGACTACTTTGTGGCTGGACGTGTGGTCTGCTAGGCTTGCTTGGTTCAATAGGACACGAACACATCTTTCTTTCTTTCTTCCCCATCGATTCTGTTTGACTTTCGTGACGTACGTGTTTTCTGTTGTTTTTTAAATGATTATTTTAATAGAAAGGCTTACATGAGTTGTACCAAAGACATGGCATATACGCATCGTGACGGTGCGACGTGCCAACCTGTATCAATGATATAATATTTATATGTTACGTAATATCTTTAAATCTTGGCCGTTAATTTCTATAATTTACGGCTGAGATAATTAAATATATGTGGACGAACGTGATGGCTTGTTTGACATCTGTAATATTATATATAATAGATCGTTGTGACTCACTCCCTCTGCTCGTCATAGATGCATGCTCCAGCCCACGCCACTATCTCTTAAAGACAAAAACACATGCTCAATTGTCGGGCCTTCTTCCCTGCATTCTCACATGCATGCACATTGTCATACCGATCCGTCTCTCCCATGTCGTTGATCTTATGACTTATGTCTTCTTTCTTTTATCTTGATCATGCGCGCGCGCGCGCACACATCCCACGTATACATGTATACCTCTCACACATGCATGTTCAAGGTCTCTATGTCTCCATACATAGTTAATTACCCTCAACCCTAACGCCACATCGAATCGTTCTCCTCTTGTGTGCACATAACTTTCGCCTGGATGGGTAAAACACACACTCATACTTAACAATCTCCTTCTAGCTACCCCCTCTCACTCTTCCCCTATATCCCGAAACCAATAAGACCATCCCTTTGTTTAATTCCCGCCTACATGCATCATCGATATATAGTAGTCTTCCTCGGTGTCTCTTGAACAAACATATTCTCTCAATGTCGACACCTCTCACGCGCACACACCTTCTCTTCCCTCTCTACGTGCATTTTATCTCTCGCACCCCATCGTTGGTGGCCTCTACCATACACATCACCTCTCTATGATGAGGCCATGCACACTTAAATTACATCCACCACCGAGGACCCCGCGACACACACACACACACAAACATACACACACAGACATGCACGCACGCACGCACCCCCACACACACTAAGACTCCATCTCTCCCTCTCTCTCTCACACACACAAACACACACGCACACACACACACACACAAACACACACACACACGCACGCCCACCCACCCACCCACCCACCCACCCACCCACAAACACACACACACACACACACTCTAAGACTCCATCTCTCTCTCTCTCACACACACACACTAAGACTCCATCTCTCTCTCTATCTCTCTCTCTCACACACACACACACCCACACACCCACACACTAAGACTTCATCTCACACACACATGCTCTAGGCGGAGCATTTTTTCCTACCACCCTTCATCCAAACTTACCCGTATGATAAACAATCACCTTAATTTACTTGTATAACATGGACAAATTCCACTTTACTTTAGTAGTCAGCAAACTTATCATCTGTACCCTTATAAAAAAAACAAGTTGGTGATGATGGTGTGTCTGCCATCTTGTAATATAGACCGTCTGATCTATATCTAACGGATAGAAAGCAAACTATGATAATTTTACAAAAGATACCCGCACCTCTCTCCACATCCTTATCTCCCACAACCTCATTGCTCAACAATTAAAAAAGGAAGTCTCTGGAACAATCTAGCATGGTGTCCGATGCCGTCTGCCGGCGCCGTCCATCCCCATGCCTCCGCCCATTCCGACCACCAATCACCACCACGCTCCACTCCTCCTCACATTATCTGTCATCTTTCATTTTTCCGATGACATTCTCGAGATACCAGTTTTAGGATAAAATTCTCGAGATATTATTAGTTTTTACACATGAGATTACTCCTGCATGGGTCAATCACAATAGGTGTTTTGTAAAAAAATGCATATTGATGTTCCGTGCAATGCACGAGCATCTTGCTTGTTATTATATAACGCAAATCACGAGCAGGAAGTGACATTTTTTTACACAACCACGTTAACATGGCCACATAAACACTACTAGGAAAAGGACTATAGATGATATGGACACTAATGGCGCACCAGACATGTGGTGCGCCACTACTATATACTAATGGCGCACCATGTGTTGGTGCGCCATTAGTGTCCAAATACTAATGGCGCACCACATCCACGGTGCGCCATTAGTAACATTTTTTTATTTTTTTTCAAAACTACTAATGGCGCATCAAGGGATAGTGCGCCATTACTAGTTAAACTAGTTAAACTAGTAATGGTGCACCACATCCACAATGCGCCACTAGTAATTTTTTTCAATTTGTTTTTGTTTTTTTTCAAAACTAGTAATAGCGCACCAGAAGACAGTGCGCCATTACTAGTTAAACTAGTAATGGCGCACCACACCCATGGTGCGCCACTAGTAATTTTTTTTCAATTTTTTTTCAATTTTTTTTTCAAAACTAGTAATGGCGCACCGTGTGTGTGGTACGCCATTACTAGTTGAACCCCGTTAAACATTTTCAAAATCCTCAAAAACCTAACAGAAAAAAAGTTATGGGGCTTTTAAGATCTAGAGGCAAAAAAATTCAAAAAATTTCAAACTTACTAGTGGCGCACTGTTTGCTAGGTGCGCCACTAGTAAGAGAAAAAAAATTAGTTTCGAATTTTTTTCGGGATTTTTTTTCAAAATATGATACGTAATATGAATGGAAGTTTGAAATATTTTTTCAAAAATTCATCACACTCATGAACATGAACAAAGTCCTAAACATCAACAAGGTTTAATAGGATTGATATGCTAGATATATCAACAAGTGCATGTGAAGTGAGCTGGTGCTGGGGTTGGATAGAACTTTGAAGTTAAGCGTGCTTGGGCTGGAGTAGTGTGAGGATGGGTGACCTTTCGGGAAGTTTGACCTGAGATTAAGCATATTGACCAGAGATTAAGCTATAGTGACCCGAGATTAAGAAAAAAGCAAAAAAAAATTAAATTTAAAAAAAAAATTGAAACAAAATTGTTACTAACGGGCACTTCTATGTGGTGCGCCATTACTAAGTCAGATAGTAATGGCGCACCTCTAGGCATACTAGTGGCGCACCAATAGTGCGCCATTAGTAGGCAAAACTGGTGCGCCACTAGTAGGCCTTTTCCTAGTAGTGAAATCACTAGCTAAAGTAAATACCATTATACTTATATCACGATGCAAAAGGTTGTGTACATGTCCGAAGAGTAGAGTCGCACACACGCACTCCGTCTCTCAGAATCTCTTTCTCACACACACCAGTTACGTGACACCCACTTAAGCAGACACGTATGTTACAATTTGTGCACCCGCGGATACACGTGATGTTGCACATTTATTTAAGTCGGACGGCGAACCCAAACAGTAGCTGCATTCATTCCCCTCCCGCTGCCTCTTCTCTGGTCGCCGTCTCCAGGTAGCCATGGCCCAACTAAAGGTAACAACATACGCCATACTCGCGCCGGAGCGGCGCTTTAATATGGAAATTTTAGTGGTCATGCATGCAACTTTTTGTGCTAACACTCCTATATAAGGGTTGACCGGTCACTTCCCGCGGACGTGCGCGGGCGGTGGAAGAGGAAGGAGAAGGGAAGCGGGCTGTGGAGTAACGTTTTTTACCATAATTTCTTAGGAAACTGAGTGCAATAATTGAGTAGTTTTGCAAACTACCAGTACTACACGTGAAACAGTTCAAAACATATACTCCCTTGACAGCGCACACTTCCCGCGTGAAACGGTCAGCGCCGCCCTGAAGCGTTAGTGCTGCATTAATGCCCGGCCAGAGCGTAGGCGACCTCTCACTGGCGCCGGCTTTGAAGTGGCGCGATGGCCGAGAGAGCGCCGCTTCCCAATGCACGCGACTGCTCTGCGTCGAGACTGGCCATAGGCCCTGTTTGAATCCATGGGTTATAGTTAGTTTGAGCTAGTTGGGGCTCAAGTAGCCCTAAAGTATCCAAGCATGAGGGTTTAAATTGGAGCAAGTTCACCGAACCCACCAAAAAAAACTATCCCACCCAAGAGGTGCTAACTAGAGATAGTCCTCATTGGGAGCACTGAAAAATCACTTTTCTCTCTCCATCAAGTGCATTTATTGTCAATCTAACCCTGTCACCCAAACACCTCTTTGGCTATAGTTAGTTCAGGGTTAGTCATGAGTTAGTCTAACCTCTAGCTAAGTTAGAGTATCAAACAGGAGCAGTATAGGACATGCAAGTTGCTTAAAGCATAGAGTCAAATTCGTACGTGAAAGGATTTTTTTCTTTTTGAAAACGGAACGTGAAAGGAATTTATTTTAGAATGCTCTTGGCATGTCGCTAACATGTGATGAGTTAACCGACCTCAATAGACGGCAAAAGCGCCAGCCCGCCGCACATTGAGAGAGACGAGGAGGGAGAAGCGATACAGGCTGCAGGATTACTAGAGATAGGTGTCGCACGGAAGCCAAGAAATATGGTGATAGCGTGGGTTAGCCATGTACTAGTATGATACACTGGGCTGCCGTGTTTCGTACTCTTCCAGTCCACTGTGGAGATGATTGGTTGATTTTATATCGCTGAATAATATTAAATATTATGAGTGCAGACGCTCCACCACGAGGTTCCTTGCTCCTTCTCGGTCGTCGGGAATCTATATGTTCTTCCACTCTATTTTTTTACGTGAGCTTTGTTCATCCTTTTGCCAACACGCGAGACATCTAGCATCAAGGAGCAGGTGCTATGCAAGGATCGTTCCATCTATATGAAGAACACATGGGACTGGAACTACGAGACGGACATGTACCCAGAAGTGGACGTACGAACCTGAGTAATGTAGCGTAGTAAGTGAAGTAGAAAGGCACAAATGGTATGAACATGTGTGTCATCTAGGGTGTGTTTGGTTGCGTTCTCGTCTCAGCATAGTTGTTCCCTCTTCATGCATGCTCAACTCAACACCCCTCTTCATGCATGCTCTCTTCATGCATGCTTCTAGTGTATTTGTGCTAAACTAGCGTGGACTCATGCACCCTCCATACACTCTACCAAATACCCAAAAGTGGGTCGAGAAGGGAACTCTTGGGCGGCATTTTTCTCTTACTACGTACTACCACTAAACGTTATACATGCAATGCACATTGATGTTATGGAGTACGCGCCTAAGTATTCTACTACTACTATATTAGTTGGAGGCACATATTAACTTTTATAGTTGTTTACGTGTATGCCCCGAGACCTTCCAACTAGACGTGTCTTTCTCTCCAGGTCGCACTTTGTATTGTTCATACCACTAAGTACTACCACGTGTGGTCTTCGACCCAGAAGTTCAAGAAGTGGAGACGCTCTACCATGCTGTTTTTTTGCGCTGGGCTCTACCACGCCGTTCATGTCCCACTCCTTTCGCTGACGTGTGGGACATCCAGCACGTGCCGTGTTTGGCACTATTCATCGTAAGAGTTGAAACGCTAGCATTCATCAGAAATAAAAAATAATTATAAATCAGCAGTGATACTATTTTTTTGAGAACCAATCAACAGTGATACTATACCACGCGGTTTCCTTGCTCCTTGATATCAGAAAGAATACTTCCGTTCGCCAACATGTGGGACGTCGACCATCCTGGTCCACTTGCCATGCACGCAGAACTCCAAGGGAGAGTCACCCCGGTCATCGCGCCGCAATAACAATAACTAATGAGCCGTCAAATCACAGGCCCACTTCCCACTTTGAAGTTGCTTGGTCGAAGCAACCATCATGACTTCGTTGAATTCTGCTTCTTGAAGAAAACTACTATACCAGCAGTACTGCTAGCTACAGTAGTTACTCCAACAGAGGCCTCCTTTCGTTCATAGGATATGAATTTTATAGGAATATGAAAATCATAGGAAGTGAGATGACATGCATCTCAATTCCTATAGAGAAAGAGATGCCATTTGAAGCATAGGATAGGAATTTTTCCATTTAATCTAGGCTAATGTACTGGTAATTTTGCTCTAAAAACTACAATAGTAACTAGTAGTACTGGTACATGCTCGTACTCAGACACGGACACACACACACTAACTACTAGTACTACTACTTCTCACATGCCGGCCAGACGCCGTCGTTCTCCTTCCCGGTTTTGTTGGTGACACCCCACCGTGCTTGGATCTCCGCCGACCTCTCTGCAGCAGCACGTGCGTCCTCTTCTTTCTTGCGGCGGTGGACCTCTCTTTTCTTGAGTGCTTTCTGACTTTTCCGCTGCCTTTGTGCGGCTTTGGCCGCCTCTCGCTCTACCGCCCATTCGGCCTTGGCATCTTCAAATTCCTCCCACATAGGTGTGAGGTCGCGAGCGGCGATGAACTCAGCACGGCGGGATGCCATTGCTTCCCTACCATTTTGTGTGCGGTCGTGGGCGGCGAGGAACTCGGCGCGGTGGGATGCCATCGCTGCCTTACCGGTTAGTGTGCGGCGCGGTGGCATAAACGACGCTTGGTGAGATTTGGGGTGGAGTGGCCGGACAGCCGTATAGTGCATTGGTTTGTCAAGAGCTAAAGGATAGAAGATGAAGGAAATTTGGATCCCCCTTCAATCCTGGTCATTTATTACCAAGTAAATTGCATTGGCGGTCATCGAACTTGTCTTGATAGCTCACTTTGATCATTGTATACGAGATATGGTGATTATACGGTCACTGGCTCAGCGTATAGCTCCGTATTTGTCTGGTTGACCAGTCACACAGTCCGCATGCGTCTCATCAGCTCGTGTTCTTTATCTATCTATGGGGCCTACCTATCAATGGAGAAAGAAATACTGTAAAAACCAAATTTATGCGTATGTGGGGAATCAAACCACGGACTCGTCGCTGTAACGCACCCTCGTCAGCCAAATGAAAATGAAATACTTCATGTCAGACACTCACGCTCACGCTGTCAAAGCATGCTAATGCATGCATGTTGCTCTCTAAATCAAAGTCTTGCTCATGGCGCAACACAAACGGCGAGCCCATCACCTACGCGCCCTGGTGGTGCCTGACATTACTGTTTAGACGTGTGATGGAGGTCTACGCGAACGCCGAGCATGTATTCACCTGGCTCAACACCAACGGTCATACTCGGAGCTTCTTGCTCATGCATATCGTCGATCACAATGACAATCTATAAAACAGCCTAGCTAGAGAGGGTACTATGGTACGGAGTATGTACTATCGTGAGCGACCAATCTTAGTGCCACTGCACACGAGTGTGTGTCTGGTCGATTTGTCCATTATTCGTAAGTTATGCATGGTTGTGTGGTGTCTAATGGTGGTCGTCAAAGGCTAGCTGGCGACAAGAGTGGTTTTCAATACGTGCCGCATATGCTTCAAAGGCTCATCATCCATGAGTTCACACTTTACCACCACGCCAGCGTCTGACCGCCCTGGCCTACCGAAACCCCTTCCATCGCTAGCGTGCGCTTCCCGCCTGAAACGGTCACCGTCTCTCCAGAACGTCAATGCCGCATTCACCGGACTTAACTGCAGGTGCAATTGGTGTGTCACTGACATGCGGGCCAGATGCCTGTTGGGCCCACATGTCAGTAACCCAACGCATCTGTAGTTAAGTCACTGAAGCAGCGTCCGCATTCACGCCCGACGAACCTACTCCGGCGCCAGTTGTCCATCCGCCTTCCGCGGCTCATTGCCATTCGCCCGCTATATTAACTTGAGCCCCAGCTCCCAGCCATAGCCAAAGACCCACACTTATTCTCCTCCGGTCCCTTCCTTCTGTTGGCACCACTCCAACCATGGCCTCTTGGCACTCCGAAGCTCTCTTGGACGTACTATCGCAGGAGCAGACGAGGGACATCAGCGGCTCCGCTACAGGCGCGCTCCAAAGCTCTCTTCGACGTATTGTCACAGGAGCAAACGAAGGACATCGCCGGCACCCCCCAGCCGCCCTCCGCCGCCACAACCACGAAGCCGGCGCGCGTGCACGGGCGCAGCCGGCAGCGAGGAAGAGTAGTACACGGTAGGTCGCAGCCACTCTGGTCCCAGGAAGTCCACCACTACTCCACTCAGTCGACGCCAAGCTTGGTGGGGTAAACATCGGCGGCCAATTAGCTGCTTGACAGCGCCGTGGAGGCGGAAATCTTCAGAACCTTGTGCTCCGGAGGAGGAGGTTATCAAGGCGGATAAGGAGGACGCAAAGGCAATAGCCGGCTTTCTCGGGTTCATGGCCGGACATGGTGGTCGGGCGCCGGCGACCGTTTAGATAAGGTTTACAGTAGGTTTTAGTACGATTTGTGCGAAATATGTAATGAATATCATCCAGTTTGTAGGAAAAGTTTTCAAAATGTAATGAATTTTATCCGGTTAATTTGAAATTTGCTTTGTTTGCACGAATTTCGTCCGGTTAGTTCATATAGTTGTGGAAAGGTATGCGGGCAGCATCGGATGGCATCCATCAGTGTCCTCGGACAAATGCCGGTGTAAATTTGTGGGCCAGCGCTAGAGATGCCCTAACTATCATGCTATAATCGCTAACAGTGTTCCATTATTTGGCAGGGAACGGTTATCCCTCGATCAAAATCAGATCCGCGGTGTTTCGCACTCCTCCCGTGTAAGAGTGTAAACTCTTGCTTACATAAAAATGGAGCAAGTGGACGGCACTGTAGCACGTCATATCACTCAAACTAGCCCGCCTAACGAGCGGGACAGCACCGCCCTCGTCATTTTGTTCTGGATTTCTATCGATTGATCGCACGAAAATGTTATGCTTCGCAAGTTCTAAAGGAAAAGGCGGCACACTTACGACTCATACGTGTCGCACCCCCAGGACTGGCACCCCCGACAGTCCGGCTCGCACGCCGCTCACCAGAGGGGACACGCGTTGTCTTGCAATTTCACTGACATGTGGGATTGTAATTGAATAAACCGTCGATAGCCAAAATCTAATAGCTCGGCGGGCGTCAGCTGAGAAGAGAGAAACGAGGGAGGGAGAAGAGATCGCCTGGCCGCCATGCACGGACTCCAAGAAATATATGGTGATAATGTGAGGTGGGCCATGCTGGAGTCCGGACCACTTTCCAGAGCCCGCTCTGACCGCCCTGGCCCCTCAAGACGCCAGCTGCCCGCAGCATGCATGCATTGCAAGTACTAAAAAACTGGGCTATAAGCCCGCTTATGTGGAGGAGAGAGAGGCATTGACAAAGTCAAGGAGTGGGCTCTGCAAGAGCCCGTCTCTACACTTGCTCCTAGGTATAAAAAAATTCTAAAAAAGGCATAAAAAACAATTGTGTCTAAAAAAGAAAGGTAAAAAACATTTGAGAGGAAATAGATAGAGAGAAAGTGAGAAAAAGTTGTAACCTTATAGCCAACCTTATAGTCAACAGTATGGTAGCATTACATGAGGAAGGAGGGAGTGGTGCACATGCCAAGTTCACTTGGCTACCGTGTTTCACACTCCTCCATCGTAACAATGGAGACAATAGCTTTCATAAAAAATAAATAATCAATACTCGTTGCTCGTCCTCTATATCGGAAAGAATACTTTCATTCGCCGACATGTGGGACGCCGACCATCCTGGTCCACCTTCCATGCACAAAATTATCCTGGTCTACCCCGGTCGTTTCGCAGGCCCAACCTTTCCCACTGTAAGTTGTTCGGACGAAGGAACCATCATGACTTCGTTGAATTCTGCTTCTTCAAGAAAACTTACTGTACCTGCAATACTGCTACCACACGCGAAGACTGGACGACACTATACCACGTCATATCACTAAAACCCACTAGGCCAAACTAGCCCACCTAGGCCGGGAGTACGTCTCTGCACTGCTATGATTTGGTGTTGTACGTCTCTGTACTTTTGCTACGATTTTCCTACCCTATGAACCAAATGAGGCCTGAATGTATCTGTGTCGACTATTGTCTGATCGATCGCTAAGCCTACAATTTAGGAGCTAGGGCTATTGGTCGATCAACGACGGATAAGTATAAGCGTACCACGAGCTCATCATCCCCAATGTTTCTCTTCAGTGAGTGTTTTGCAAGTAGTATAGCTCGCACCGTAGCTAGCCTACTAACACCAAGAATCATCAAACAAGCCCTGCTGATATGATAAACAGTTCAAACTTACATCTAAGCATGCCATATATTACATCAAAAGCTGGTGAGGATACATCTCTTTCCATAACTCAGAGATGGTTCACATGATTCACTATCCAATAAAAGTAGCAAGTACCGCCCACACAAGGCAGTGCACTAGCCCTAAGATGGTTGATAACACGCATCGTTCTGGTAATTAAACACAGGGCAATGCAAACTACCCTGAAGAATTAGCGCGACCAATTATTCTTGTCATCGATCTCTCGGGCAATGACCACAGCACGGACAACGGCATGGGAATCGATCTCCGGGGGGATGTCCACAGGACTGACCGCGATATCGGAATCGATCTCTGCGGAGATGTCCATTGGATGGACAGCGGCATCAGAATCGATCTCCGGGGCGATGCCAACAGGACGGACCGCGGCATCAAAAATGATATCTGGGGCCTTGTCCATAGGACGGGCCGTGACATCGGAATCATCAAGGACGTCAACCGGCACCTACACAACCCTAACATATTAGCAGGCACATTGCAAATATTCAAAAACCACAACTATGGTAATAAGACATTATTTTTTACCTTGTGCAGCTCACCGGGGGATCTCATCCCTCCGGGGCCATCTCCTTGTCCTTGATGGGGGCCATCACCTTGCCAGGGGAATACTTCTTCTCAACGGCGACTATCTCCTCAAACTCGGCCTTGAGCCTCGCATATGTGGCCATCAAAGTTTCTGGGGTAGGCACGGTGGGGCTCTTGCTGTTCTTCCAACTTTCTTTATGGAGTTTGTCCGCCAACGTTGTCAACTCTTTGGCCAGTGCTTGTTTCTTGGAGTTCTTCGTCTCCATGGGGCCCGCCAACATGGTCAACTCGTTAGTCGGTGCTCGCTTCCTGGAGATTGCTATCTCCAGTGGGTTGTCCACCGGCAACTCTTTGCCTAGTGCTCCAGGATCCATCAATGAACTGACAAACAAAAAAAATTTGGAAGGAAACCACAATCGCAATGAAAACGGGAAAATAATAGGCTGTGGGAATCGGTCGGTGCTTCGCAAAAAGAAGATTCTTGGAATGAAAATATAGCAGCATAACTGATTCGCCGACCTTTCCTTTGTCAGTACAGAAGAAAAATGGCAGAAGTGAGTAGCCAGGAGTGAGGTTTTCTTCAATAAAGGGAAGAAAGGGCTTCAACGAGCGTTCCAGTGAAATGATGGTTGCTTCGTCCAGTCCAACTTGGAGGCCACCTTACCACTGCTGGTAAAGGTGTGGGTTTTTGATATGATGGGTCATGATGGCCACACCGGGGTGACAAGTGAGTCTCGACTGTAGCACCTCGCTGTGATTTGGTGGATGGCACGCGGGCCCGGATGCTTTGATGTCCCGCATGTAGATAGAGCGGCTAGTCATATAGGAGTGCTCAATATTGTGCACCGCGACCAAGGCGGAGAGGAAAACAAGAGAACTACATAATTAATGCATGAGTTTAATTAGGGTAGTTTTGTAAAGTACGAGATACATTCCTCCTCCAATCAAAAAATGCCTTGGTTCATGAGATTCGAGATTTGAGCCCTATAAACCGGAAGGGAGGGGGTACTGCACGCGGTGTAGTCTAGTCACTTGTTGAAATCTCTAGAAAGGCAAGTACTCCTTTCCGGGTTACAGGGCTATACTACTCCCTCCGTCTAGGTGTGTAAGTCATCTTACGAAAACCAAATAGTCCCAAAACACTTAGGCGTGGTGCATTAACTTCTACCTTGTTTCTTGTTTCTTGACGTATCAACCAATAAGAGATGAGAGGTGTGCATGCTTTTAATGACTTGAGACTACCAAACACGACATGCAGTGGCTAGTTCATTGCATGCAATGCTATTAATTAGCAAATAAACATTGGTGACCCCAGCAGGAGACGATGCTAAGCGCGTGGACCTATGCAGAATGAGTATCAACCAATGGATGATGGAGTTTAATTGTTAAACAATTCAATGAGGGAAGCTTAGCTACAAATTCAATGACTTACTCACCTAGACGGAGGGAGTAGCAAGTACTAGTACTACTACAATAGTGGGCTCAAATAGCAAACATGCTCTCATGCAAGAGCCTGGCTATATGCATGCTCCAAGGCACCGCACCACGTGAGCGTTCACAACTGCCACGTCCGGGTTGCGCTTGGCTCTTCGCCTCTTCAAGAAGATGAACAATGATGTTAATACAACTTCTATAGTATCGAATCCACTGCTGCATGTCCGTCCACCTCTGCGGGAGGGATAGCGTGTAGCGAAAGCTTCTACTTACTGCTCCTGCCTTTGCGTCTATGACAGGTGGGCCCAACAGGTGGTTGGCCCTCCTGTCATGCAGCCAAAGGCAGGTGCAGTTAGGGAACCGGAGCTCAGTCCGCGAGGGAGAGGGTGTTGTAGTAATCAAACTTCTCGGTCTTGTACGAGTTGATGCGACACATCAAAGCACTACACTCGATATAAGTCTTGTTACACATTTCAAATGGACTACAACATACAGATGTATGTAGACATATTCTGCTTCGTATGTAGTCACTTGTTGCAATCTCTAAAAAGACTTATATTTGGAAAGGTAGGGAGTACAACATAGGCATGCATGCCGTGACGTTCCTTTTGATACTTGCATGTGTTGATTTGATGCACCTTGCCAAATTTTGACTATAAATTTAACTAACCAAATTTTCATGCATGTCACAAAAAATTACGGGGCTCTTTGGATTGTGACTATGTTTGTCTTATGTTGCCACATTATTTTTCCCACACTTGCCACACTTGCCTAACTTGAGTTGCTCAAATTGTTAGACACTCTTTGGCTTGCCCAAGGGAATCTTGCCACAATTTTTGTGTCTATGACATGTGGGGTTCACTGCTAATAAAACAATTCTTGTCTTAGGTGTGGCTAATAAAAAGACTTATATTTAGGAACGGAGGGAGTAGAAAATATAAATAATAATGCATGTTGGGGCAACCCACATTTTTGTTAATTTTAGCCGTGGGCTTGTTCACAATTTTTACGAGGGGTGGTTGTTCAATTAATGGAGGGACTTGTAGTACCAGACTTGAACAATACAAAGTATGACCTGGCACACCGTAACACCACTTGGAACAAGGAGGTAGCTATCTCAAAACACAATCAACAACTAAAAAACCCCGCGACCTGGCATGTAGTACACAATTTTAAATGATTGTTTTGATGGAGTGAAAAAGGAAAACTACCCCACTACGTATATATAGGGCGCAACCTCCGCCCTTGCTTGCTAGGGTTGCTCTATTCACAGAATCTCATCCTCTCCAGATCTAAACAAGATAGGGGTGGTAACACTGTCTTTCCCCCTTCAAAAAACACTATCTTATCCTCACCGCTTGTTACAGATCCGGACATATCCCCCTCCGTTGGTGAAGGGGAGGAGGGGCAGCATTTAGGCCGTCGTTGACAGCGTGGGAGGAGACCCACTACCGGCCGCACCGTTATCTCTGGCCGAGCGCCGACGTGGGAGGTCCTCCGATCCCTTCGTCGTTGCCTGTGGGCAGATCCGGCCTCCTGCCGCCCACCTATCCACATCCCGACGACCTTTAGGTATATCTTTGTTCGAAACCGCCTTAGCTCTACTTCCCCATCTCGCTACGTTGCTACATGTGCACCATTTTCTACCTCTCAGCCCCTCTCGATCGATGGTCCAACGTCACCTATTTTTTTTCTATTGTTAGAGGTAAAGCTACTTCATGGAGTCAAATCTTGTACTCCATCTGTCCGTAAATACTTGTCATTGAAATGGATGTATCTAGATATATTTTAGTTCTAGACACACCCATTTTGATGACAAGTAATTCCGAACGGAGGGAGTACTTGGTTCAAACAAGAAATAAAGTGGGGCTGGGGGAATTTAGTATGTACATCGGACTTGGTACAAATAGGAAGGAAAGGGCGTGAAAGTAGTATAAACTGGTCATCCAACCGATCTCTTGGTCGAAAAGGGAAATATAGGGGTAACGCTGTACAAAGTGGTATGACCAGGACTATATTTGCTATCCACACATAGGAGTAGGTAGCTAGAGTGAACAAAAATGGGACCAACCCAGATATGTTTCTTGGATGTTTGGTTCTCGGGGCAACAAACTATGAATCACCACTTTATGCCCCTGTTTAGGTACATGGTGCTGGACTGCTGGTGCACCCACTATCCCATGGCCTTATACCAAATATTTAGCTGTTCTTAATCTAATGTCCCTGGTAAAAATGAAGCCAAGCCACTGTTATAAGCCATGACAAGTTTAGACAAATGTTTTTGCCTGTAATTGTTTGAGACTCTGACTGTTTCCTCTGTACCTTTTTGTGCAAACAGGGATATCCAATTCACCTAGTTGCTGTTGTGACCTTTTGGTGCACTGCACACAACTCTTCTTAAAAGAAGTGACTTTTGTGTTGTTTAACTGGAATGTCAGAATGGAACAGTTGGTTCATTTCGGTTGAACTGCACAAAGGGAGATCCGTGTTCCGATCCTCATCATCCATATTGGCGCCATAACCTTCCATTAGGTAAGAATGATATTTAATGCATGTGTTCATCTCTATTTTCCGACTGCCATGAGAAAATGATGCTATTTTTTACTAGTACACTTGTACTCCCTCACTGACAAAACCAATTCTGAAATAGAAGGCCAATCATGTACTTGGTTTCACTAACTGGTGAGGAGAAAGAGAAATAGAGCATTAAGAGGAAGAAGAAGAAGAATAAACAGGACCAAGGCGATCTTGCTGAAGCCAGAGGCCTCAATCGAGGCCATTCAAGGGCTCCGACAATGACTACCTTACATGTGAGACGATCCTCCAGGGAGCCCTTCCACTTCTGCTGTCTCACTTAATTAATCAGGAGTACTTAAGTACCACTAATTTATTGCTGCCTAATTTTCCAGTCGGAGTTAAACAAATCTTTAGTAGGACCCTATGCTGAATCATGTATGTGTGTATGTTTGTCTATGGAGGTGAATCATGTGGTGGAGCATGGAGGGAGTATTATTAGTGTCATGACATAATAGTGCTATTGTTTTGCATGTCAATTTATTGATTGGTTCAATGAGGCAATGTTTTGCGTATTGTCCATCATGAATTTGATGCTACTGTTAGAGTAATATGCTAATGTCTTCCTATCCTTTCTCACTAAGCTAATGAAGGTTTCACCTTGTTCCTACTTGTGCAAACATGGATCATGTTGTGTCAATCATACATTTTAGTGGAACTACACAAGACAATACAATGAGCTATATCCCAGCCAGTGCTTTAACTCTGCTGGAAGTTCTTGATAATCTTTCGATATAATCTCAGCACTGGTAAACAAGAGTGATTTCAACCATACATTTGAAGTGCACAAAAATATATACTATTGAGTGATTCTAGTGAGTGCTTTATCATCTCTTATGGGACTACATGAATAAGCTTTTTTTCTCAGGTTGGTACGGGCCTAAGGCCTTCATCCATATTAGTCTGCTGTCATCTCTATTTGTATCGTGCTACTGTCATGAGAAACTTCTTTATCTTTGCATGTTAAAGTTTTGCAACCTATGATAAATGGCAATGCTTTGAGTGTTGAGCTAATTGGCACTGATTAAATAAATTAATACCTCTCTTTAAGCAAGACTACTATGTTGCTAACTTTACCCATTAAGATAATGAGGGTGCTTATATTTGTTAGTGTATGTTTCATCAACTAGTCCCACTATTACAGTAATCTCACTCTCTCAATATATGTGCCAACAGGGATGCTCGATTTTGGTGGAACTGCACAAAAACTTTGGGTGCTTCATTGCCTCGACAACTTCCATCCTTTCCTGTCAGTCGCTAATCTCGGCTTGCTTTCTTCCTTCGCTGTCAGTCGCTTCGCTTATCTCGGCTTCCAGTCAAAGGAAATAGTAATTGATATGCTACCTCACACAGGCTGGTACTAGTCTTTATCCTGATTATTGTGCTTGTCATGTATTGGTAATTTGGTATTGTGCTACTGTTTGCCGATTTTATAAAGGAGTAACTTGGAGCTTGAACTCGCAGGCAAATCATTGCATTGGGTGATTTCAGTAGAACTGCACAAAATGATCAGATGGACAGATACTTATGCTGCTGCTATGTACTCCAAAGTTCACTCAGACAAGCATCGATGTTGACAAGAAGTGCCTATATTCATTCGAGTATCAACCGTCGTCAACCAGTTGTCAAACTCCCAAGTATTAGGAGAGTGAACGCCAAAAATATTGCTTGGCGCATAGCCCAGAAGAACACAGTCTAGTCTTTTGTCCCAACTTGTGCCTTTTGGTTATCGGCAGATATGGTAGCGAACAGTATGACATGGAGTCTAAAGATTCCAGACAAGTTGGTTGACGCGTATATTCATCTGGCACTTAATCAGTCTGCACGCCAGGGATGCTCCATTTCAGTTGAACTGCACAAAAAATTTGGGTGGTTCATATTCTCAACCGCCTCCTTTCTCGTGTGCAATTTAGAATTTTGGCGAGCTACAGGACCAAGATGAGCCAGTAAACTAGTTGGATGAAAGTAGTGGCCAAGTTGCTCAAACCTCGCTCGGCACGAGGCCACTATTTGAGGATAAACCTACAAGCAAAGTTCAGATTGTCTATACTGCCTCTTATGTACTCTAAAGTTTACTCGTACAAGAATTAATTTTAGCAAGAAGTACCTCCAACTGAACACCATTTACCAGTTTGTACCCTAGGTAATTAAAGTTCGTCCATGGATCATATTGGCTATGATCTCAATCATTTGGATGCATAAACATACTGAACATGTGTATATCTGAATCTTTTTGTGAATTATGTATGAATATTGTCGTGTGATCTATCAATCATTTGGATGCATAGATATGCTGAGCTTGTGTATATATGAATCTTTTGAGTTGTTGATAGTGAATGTTGGCTATGAATATGAACGTGTCCTATGAACCTGAGTTTGATACGAATGTTTACCTTTTCTATTGTATTGGTGTGTGAACTTATTAGTATGCCTACTGTGGGGTATGTGACGTGTGGGTGTCAACGACACACCTTCTTCCCGAGAAGAATTGCACCTGCTTTGTTAGTGTAGCAACGGCGCATCAACTCATTTAAATCTTTTTATTACTCTGTCTTCCCCTCTCCCCCGCTCAACCCCTGCCGTAATGTTTTCAGCCTCAAAACAAATATAGTACTGCGTTGTTTTTGGGGCTTGATGAAAAATCGAGTGCTAGTTTATGTAGGTTGGCCCGCCCAGCAAATGGGCTGCTGGTCCACCACGACTGAATGGGAGGCTAAAAATACAAGTTGTATGGTGCAGAGGCAAGTAAAAAAACACTATCAAGAGCCATCCACTGAAGAAGAAAAATCGCTCCTGATGTGCTTCTTCAGTCTCTCGTCTACACAGGGCATTGTCAACTTGGTCAACAAATGATTGTGACATCCATAGCCATTGGATTTATATCCAATGGCCGGCATGCACCTTCAATCTCTCTTCTTCTTCCTCCAGCTTCGTCGGGACCGCCTTGTCCGGCATCCGGCGGCTAGTGGCTCTGCTTAGCATGCATCGCTGCGAAGCGCTACCCCACTGCCGGCCAGGCTATCCCTCCACCCCTCCACACCTCATGTTATTCTCCACCGACTGCAGCCCCACGCCACACCAGAACCAGTTATAACCTTTCTCCTCCTCTCAATCTGCGACTCCACTGCCGTGTCTTCCCATCTCCGAGTCATTCCTGTCCGGGGCCTCGCCGTCGTCCACTGCATCGCTGCACTCGGTGCAGCGTGGTCAACAAACGAGAGTCATCAGAAGAGGATTGTATGTGGAGAGCCTGACGGCTGGGACCCACCAGGTGCATGGTCGCATGCAAGGAAAGTTCCTCCTTATTAAGCTAAAAAAATGTTTCCTCCACCTGACAGCTGGGACCCACCGGCTGTATCTTCGCACGGAAGGAAGTGCCTCCTTGTTTTGCAAAAAGAATTATTCATCCCATTGACAGCTGGGACCCGTCAGATTTGGTGGCTGACTTGTGGGCCTACTAAGCGTACGTGTATGTAGGGCTTTGTCAACTTAATCAACAAATGATTCTAGCAGCTGGATCATTGGATGTTAATCAAACAGCCGTGCTCCTTCTTCAACCTCTGTTCTTGCTTCTGTCTCCCGTGGGCGGCACCGCGGCTGTGCTGCCGCGCACCCGAACCAGTCAAATTTCCCACTCCTCTCCATCCGCAACTCCACTAACCCGTCTTCCCCATCTCCGGGTCGTTCCAGTCTGGGGCTTTGCTGTCGTCTACCGGCCTTGGTGCGCTCGGCACGGTGTGGTCAACATGGTCAACAACCGAGAGTCATCGGAAGATGACTGTACATGAGAGGATGACAGTGGGGACGCACCACGCCCATGGACGCAGTGGTGGAGCTTGACAAGAACCTATGGGGGGGGGCAATGTAAAAAAATTTAGTGTTGTCGTGCTGCCCCTGTTTTACTCGTTTTCGACAACACTGTAAAAGGTGATCCAGTAGTTTAAGGTTGTAACTGAGCTGGGTAGATGGCACTTAAAAAAGTCAGTAGCCAAATTCGTATGGGGGGCGGCCGAGGTCGAGGGGTGGCCTGCGACCGATGGACATCAGCGAGCACTGGCCAATGGGGATCAACCGAAGACAACCGTGTATCAGGTGCACCCTTGTTCCCCCCTCACAAGTCACAACCTCCTCGGCGTGCTTGGATCAGAGGCGAGTTTCTCCTTGGCATCGGCCTCGAGTCAGTGTGGCAGCTTGGTTCCCGGATGGAGCAGGCGGTTGAGGCCGTTGCACTCCTACAGTTGCACCCACGTAGCCTTCTCCCGCAGCTCTGTCTCTCTGTAATTGAATTCTCCTAGCCTCTTGCGCTGTTATAACATGCACAAGATTTGTGGAGTTAGCTGCGGTACTAGTTGAGTTAGTGGCAGCACCTTTGAGTGCTTTGTACTGGTATATATATATACTACTATTGGAATTAATACAAGTGTGGTTCCAATCATCTTGTGATCTCCTTGCTTACAGAGGCGTGCAGCAGTGCCCGATCAGCGAACGTGGTCGGGGAAAAGAGATGGAGCCGAGCCTTGAGCAGGTTCATGCGGTGTTTGTGCGGCCCTGAGCAGCGAGCGTGGTTGGCGAAAACATGAGCTTTGTGGCCTTCCGCTGGCCAAACCATCCCTCTATTCACCCACACACCCCTGTTATTCTGTGGCAACCGGGATCCTCACACCGCAGCCAAACTAGTGAACCCTCATACTCCTCTATGCGTGGGCATCCACTGCCGCGTCTTCCCCGGCTCCGCGTCGTTCCCTTCCTAGGCCTCACCGTCGTCCACCGCCCTGGTGCTTTCGGCGCGGCGTGGTCAACGTGGTCAAGGAACGACTTCCATTGGAAGAGTACTGTACATGGAGAGACTGACAGCTGGGTCCACGACGGCCGCAAGGAAGTGCCTCCTTATTACGGGCAAAATAATTATTCCTCCACCTGACAGCAGGGACCCACCGGACGGGCCACCTTATTTCGCGAAAAAAATGTTTCCCCCTGACTGCTGGGACCTACCAGCTACATCTTCGCACACAAGGAAGTGCATCCGGAAAAAATGATTCGCCCCCCTGACTGCTGGGACCCACCAGCTAGATCTTCGTATACAAGGAAGTGCCTGATAGTCGGGACCCACCTGGTCGAAGCGTACGTAGCATTGTCATTCTAGTCGTGAACGTGTATGTACATACTGGTCGATGTAGAGGCGCACACGTGTCTTAGTAGAGGCGCGCACATGTCGTAGTAGAGGCGCGCACGTAGCATGTACATGTACGTACATCGGCCATTGTGCAAGAAAGAAAATACGGCCATGTACGTACATATGGGTGGGGTCTCGAACACCTACTCGCGCATACATATGGCCAGGGCTCGTGTACATGGCTGGGTCGAAACGGAGAAACAACGTCATTGTCGTGTTCATGGGGAGCCAACCGGCTGGGTCGGAGCGGAATGCATCATCGTGTTCATCAGGAGGGCTTGGACGGAACAGGCAATGGAAACGAGGCTTGGCATACCGCAGAACGGAGGAAATGGCCTTGTGTTCGACCAGCCACATTCGAAACGGGATCCTGTTCATCGGAAGGGGTCTGGCGTACCGCAAAACGGAGGAAATGGACCTCCTACAGTCGAAACGGGGGTCCTGTTGATCGGGAGGGGTGTGGTGTACCGCAAAACGGACAAAACGGACTTGTGTTGGAGCGCTACGGTCGAAACGGGGGTCCTGTTCATCAGGAGGGGTGTGGTGTACCACAAAATGGGACTCCACGGGATACTGTTCATCTCCACTGTCGATCTCCTCCAGCCTCCACGGACTACTGTTCATCCACCGTCGACCTCCTCCAGCCTCCACCTGCGACTGTTCATCCACGGGCTCCTGTTAATCCAACCTCCACCGTGTGCTACTCCACCGGCTACTGTTCAACCACCCCTCTCCACGGGCTCCTGTTCAACCACCCCTCCACGGGATACTGTTCATCCACCCCTCCACCGTCTACTGTTCATCCAGCCCTCCACGGGGTCCCCCTGTTCATCCAGCCCTCCACGGGGTCCCCCTGTTCATCCAGCCCTCCATGGGGTCCTGTTCATCCAGCCCCAACTGGCTCGATCGATCGGGGTCATGTTCATCCAGAGGCAATGCCACGGGTCCTGTTCATCCACCCCCACCGCTCAATGTTCATCCAACCGCCCCCCCGCAACACTCACTGTTCATCCAGAGGCAGCATCGATCGGCTTCAGTTAGCAGTAGTAGCGAGAAATCACTCGATTGGGTTCAGTTAACAGCCGTCGATTGATCGCTCGGGTTCAGTTAGAGCCCAACGCCTCACTCAGGTTCAGTTAGAGCCAACGCCTCACACACATGCGCGTACGTGTACTAGAGAAATGCACATTGCTCGGCCCCCGACACCCACCATAATCGGGAACTCCCTGAAATTTTCCTCGCCCTTGCTTCTACCACGGTTTTTTCCGTCATGGACGGCCTAAAGAATGTCATGCAGCTACGTCTCCGGCCCGCCCAGGACGAAAAGCCCATTTTCTGTCATGATTTGTTGTCATAGAAGTAGGAGCCCACCACATCTATGATGATACCGGGTTTTGTCAGAAGTGTCATAAGTATGACAGGAAAAAAATTGTTCGGCCCAAAATGTCACGGATGTGTCTTTTCTTGTAGTGGTGGTAGACCAGGCATAAGTCATGCACGCAAACCTGGATCACGGCGGGCTTCTTCTTCTCTTCTTCATTTAGATCCTTCTCTCGTCCCAGGACTATGGTGTACTCAACATCTAGCCCAGCGACCCACTCATCATTTGAAGTTTCAAACATGCGTTTGAAGCGAGCAAGGCATTCTTTCACCGTCGCGGAAGAACGGGTGTAGATGACGTTGAACTCATCGCCGGTGATGGTTCTAACCTTGTACTCACCGCCGATCATGGAGATTTGGGACTCCATGGATTTGAGAGGAGGGTTAGGATTAGTGGAACTACCGTAATGTGAAAGGACGGGACGACTAGGAGCGAACTGCCGTAATGTTAAAGGAGGTCCGGGGACGAGTAGGAGCGAACTACCAGCGTGCGAACGACAGGGTAGTGGCTTTCCATTCTCCCATGATACGGGCTTCCGAGAGCCCTTGGATCTGAGATTGAACGGTTGCATGGCGTGATTCTAGACCTATGGGTGAATATCCTATCCTAGAGGGTTATTCTGCAAATTTTCAGCAACTTAGCATGCGACCGTTCGATTTCAGATCCAAGGGCTGCCAGCAGCCCGTATCATGGTCGCGCCTACCACGACCGTCACCTCGCTCGTGCTGTCGCACCCTTGGAGATTTAACACGGTGCGTTAGGCTATCTGATGTTGGCATGCCATACATAGTCATCACTTAGTCACTGATACTACAACAAGGTTAGCTATAAGGTTGGCTATAAGTGTATTTTTTTACTTCTCTATATCTCTTTCTTCGTAGTATTTATTGCATCTGCCAAGGAGTGACCTCTTCCAATGAAATGGTGCTTAGATGAGGTGCTAACGGCATTAAATGGCTTAGTAATCAATTCCCCAATGCATAGGTGCTTAGTTTTTTGTTGCTAAGTTTGCTTCATTTAATTAGCTATAGACTCAAAATTGTCTTTGCACGTAGGTACACGCGCTTAGCACCGTTTCTTCCTTGGGTCACCAAACTAGTCTCTCTCTCCTCAATTAACTTGCCACATCAGCCTTTATGCCTATGTGGAGGAAAGAGTGGGCTACAAGCCCGCTTTACATGGCATTTTTGCATATGTGGAGGAAAGAGGCAAGGAAAAAGTGGTGAAGTGGGCTCTCATGCCAGAGCCAGCCTCTACATGGTGGAGCATTGGGAGAGGCACCTGTATGGAGGTGGTCAGGAATCGGGAGACTCACGCCGTCGTAGCGCCACAGTTAAAATGATAATGGCAAGTCAAATCACGGGCCCCACCTGTCCAGCAGTAACTCGCTGACAAATCACACAGCCCTACGTTTGCAGCAGCCTACTCCCTCATCTTCTCGCGTCTCTGTCGAACCGACTAGGTGGAACTGCCCTGCCTACCATGCAGGAAAAGCCCCACCCTTGACTTTTAAAGAGTACATTATACTAATTTTGTATCCATGGATTGCAGCATGGAGCAAAGCCTCAAGAAAATGGCGGTACACATGTACGGAGTATACAGCACGCCCGTCACGTTCGCGTTGCACCCCAGACGGTCGGTTGGTCTGGCATGCTGCCTCCGAATGGAACATGCGTCATATTGCGTTTGCACACGCAATTGAGAACCGACCATAGGCACACTCCCCGGCCCCGCAAGTCGGGTGACTTAATAGAAGAGAGAGACGAGCGATAGAACTAGAGAAGTGTTGTACTCCCTTCGTTCCAAAATATTTTTCTTTCTAGGCATTTCAAATGGACACAACATATAGATGTATGTAGACATATTTTAGAGTGTAGATTCACTCATTTTGCTTCGTATGTAGTCACTTGTTGAAATTTCTAGAAAGGCAAATATTTGGGAACGGAGGGAGTACATACGTTGGTGCCTAGACAATCCTTGCAAGTCACGGAAGATCGGTTCATCCATGCATGTTACCAGACTCCAGCAGACATGCCTGGATTGGCTATCGTCTACATATCGTGTATGCTGTGTTGTACAGGGCTGTAGTTCTGATGAGAAATCTAAAAAAAAGATTTCTTGTCATCTCGCAAAATTAGGTGGCATGTGCTTCGGATCACTGCGAGGGTTAAACAGCGACAACTGAGTTGGGATAGTCATTGGGGGCACATGCATGAAGACTACTCGGCTGCCATCTAGGTCAAGCCGGCTATGTTAATTAGGACATCTATCGACGGGCCCCGCTTCTATGAGTTTATCTTTAATTTGAGCTTCAATCCTCGTCTAGTTTGTCCGCCGGGATTCATCTTGTCTCCTTTGGGCAGTGAGGTTATGATTTCTTGTCATGTGGCATTTTTTCGTGTTAGACTAGTCATAGTGGAGAGTAACATACACTAGTAACATGCATATATCCCTAGAATATGTTACTACCTTCATAGTGGGTAGTAACATAAGTGTAGTAACATGCAAAGCTTCATTTATTAGGTTATAGACTCATATCGCATTAGGACATGTGATGTTACAGTAACTAGCTAAGTTACTCAAACTACCTCTCACCTTGTTAACTCATTGCCACATAAGCAAATTTGCTAAGTTGGACTCGATGCTACTGCTGAAGTTACTCCCACTGTGCCTAGTCTAATACTATGTTAGCTTCCGATCAAAATGACGACAACTGCGCCTCCGGGGCACGCACATGAAGACTTCTCGACAGTCATTGACGAGGTCAAGCCGGCTCCGGTAGACAAAAGAAAACTAGTACTCCATTATACAGGCAGGAGCCTCTGCACTTGCTTGCTAGTGTTTCTCTCTTCACATTATCTCATCCTCTCCAGATCTAAACACGACAGCGGTGGCCACACTCTCTCTCTCTGCTCACCGCTGGTCATAGATCCAGCCGGATCCTCTTCGTCGGGGAAGGTGAGAAGGTGAAACTTTTACGCGGTCGTCCTCGGCGACGGCTCTTACCCGCTGCCGGTGCGTCCCGATCAGCGTGCCTTGCCGTTCTCTCCCAAGCATCGCTGGCGAGGGAGGGCCTCCGACCCTTCTTCTCACTGCCATAGTGTGGGCAGATCCGGCCTCCCGCCGCCCACCTAGCGACATCCCGGCGACCCTCAGGTATAACTTCCTTCGAAACCGGCCTTGCTCTACTTCCCCAGCTCCCGACGTTGCTACATTTGCATCTTTTACTATTTGTCAGGCCCCCTCGTAGATAGGATCAATCGGCTGTTCGAAAACCACCTAATTTTTTACTGTTAAGAGGTAAAACTAGTTCATGCACTCGAATCTAGTACTACTTGGTTCAAACAAGGAAGAAAGGGGGTGGGGGTGGGGGAAGATTTGTTACCTGAATCTAGGACTTTGTCGAAAGAGGAAATAATGAGGGTGAAAAGTAGCAGAGACTGGCTATCCAACTGGTCTCTAGGTCTAATTGGGAAATAAAGGGAAACGCAGTACAAACTCAACATAAACCCGATCTATTGGTTGAAAAAGGAAAGAAAGTGGGGACTGGGGGACAAGTCAATAGAGTAAGTCCAACACTAGATTTTCTAGCCTCACACAGTATAAGGCGGCTATACTGAACAAAAATGGGACCAACCCAGATATCCTATTCTGATGTTTGTTGCCCCGAGCCACTCTTATGTAATGCCACTGGTAAAATGTAGCAGACGCACTGTTAAAAGTAAGGACACATTAAACCAATGTTGTTTTCAATGTAATGCCTCCAGTAATATGAATCAATGGCACGTTTTTTCATGTCCTGCTAAATTTCCCATTAAGATAAGTTGCTTATTTTAGTTAGAAATTCAACTATCCTGGTCCGCCTACTCTCCCATGCCCAAATACCGACTCTGTAGCAGCCGTTAATGTAATGTTGCTGGTAAAATGAAGCAATGATAGCATTAAAGTAATGTCGTATTTAACGGTTGTCATAGTTAATCCTAATGCCCACACTAATATCTAGCAATGCAGTTGCTTTAGAAATTGCTACTATCCTTGTAGGATTTCCATTCAGATAAGGAACATGCTTTGTTCATTTGATGCATGTTTTGTCACTTGTTAGTCACCCTCCTTTCCACCTTTTTTGTGCAAACAGAGATATACATTTCACGCTTGATCTTTGTTGAACTACACAAATGATATCCAAATTATAGTTGAACATTCCAGGAGCTTCACGACCAACCTTGGTGCTGCTCAGTTTTATTGCAATTAATGAAGAAGAAGCTCTGTGGGTTTCATTTTATGATGGAAATGGAACCGGGGCGGGAGCCCTTTTCTTAAAAAAAAGAAGAAACTGCTAGCTCATGGGACATTGCTTAATTTTAGGTGAACTGCACCAAAAGGTCGCATGAATTGAATCATCCATGTTGGTGACTGGTGTCATCCCTTCTACGATGGCATTGACTGCAGGTATGATTCCCATCACGAGGTATGTTCCTTTTTGGTCTAACCGTTTGCCAAAGATCCTGCATGTTAATCCTGCTCTTGTGTTACTGTTTTGGCACTGCCATGATAAAGCAGTAATGTTATTATTTTGCACCTTAATCTAGTGGCACTATTAATTTGAGGCAATGTTTTGGCACCACTAGTTCCACTGTTTTTTTATATATCGAAAGAGGGGGTTCCCTCTGATTTCATTAAAGAAACCCAACCATGGAGAACCATTATCCGGCAACATCTCAGTGTAAACTGGCAGTTATGCAAGTACTACTAGAACGGACTGAGTACTAGCAGGAGACAAGAGTTCCACATAAGATAGGCAGGTAGGGGGACGCAACACTAGCTCGACCAAGTTTGGATTACAACCCAAATGCTACCACAGAAACATCAGGGGGAAGATCGGGACTGAAAGAGCCAGCTTCAGCATCCCAGTCTAAGCACCCCCAGCCTCCATATTTGCGACACACGGTACACCTTGTTTGCCACCTGCTTGACCCTAGTGTCACTGATAAAATGAAGTAATAACATAGTTCAAATAGAGCGAGTGTCCTCTCTACCATTTGATTTCCAATGTAGATAAAGAAAGTGCTTCTCTTTTTTAATGTATGTTTCATCAACTAGTACCATTGTTAATGTTTAAGAGTTTCTGCTAACTGGGGTGCTTAATTTTAGTTGATCTTCAAAAAAATAGAGATTTGAATGTCTCAAGGCCCCTCCTTGTACTACCGCTGTACACTGATGTTCATCACTGGCAGAAGGTGTCTCGGGGAGACTTGGGACAATTTTCAGTATGAGGCGTATTGTATGAGGCGTCGCAGGGCCCATCTCGCCCTCGCAGCATGGCATACTATGATACTATCGCAATATTTTCTTCTATTTATTAGTGTATGTTTCATCAACCAGTACCACTATAATGTAATCACCCTTTTTCATTATCTATGCAAACAGGGTTATTCAGCTGCATTTTGGTGGAACTACACAAATGTATGGATGGAACCGACATATATGCAGAGTGCAAGGTGTGCCAAGTAGAAATTACCGTCACGAACCATGCTCCATGCATGCATTGGTATCCACCACCACAAGTGGGATGTGTGGCGCTCTCTGTGGACAGATCTTTCTCGGCACCAAATCCTCTAACCAAATACTAGTATCTTATATTGGCAATTTTCTAGGGAGTACTCTTTTCTGAAAGAAGCACCAATCTAATTTTCTTTATTTGTACAGTGTCACAACTTTGACCCAAAGGTCCAGAGCTATTTTAGGGTGATTGGTGTAGTACTCGGAGACTGATTGTAAGCATGATTTTCATTAGTTGTCACACTGATTGTAAGCATGAGCAGATGAAAGATTAGGTTAGTGCGAAGCTTACCTTAAACCCTACCGCTGCCATTGTAATGAGGCGAGCGTTTGGAGAACGGTGGGGAAGCGACGTCGTGCCATCCTGTGGCTCCGGCTGGATCTGCACCCTCATGAACGGCACACTGTACTCGATCGATTCGTTATCCTCTGGGTGCTCGACCTTCGACCTGTATGCCCACCACCTCCGCCTGACTTTCACCTCGGGCGAATCTGTCTACTCCATCGCCCAGAGGAGATACTCGATGAACTCGAAGGACTACAGCGTGACTGCCGCCGAGGAGTACATCGCCGCCGTCTCGTTCTTTCGCATAATTGCCACATGGCCCTCACCGTCCTCGAAATCTCCCACTCATTGTCAAACCAAGTAAGGATCTCCTTCAACTGGGCTAACTTTGTCTGGTCACTGCCGGCGATCCGCCTGATTCACTGCTGCATCCTCTCCATAGATGTTCTTCTGAGTGGTCCGGTGCTAGCTTTGGAAGATGGGAGGAGAGATGGTGATCTTGCAATAGAGAAGAGGGAGAGGTGAGACGGTGGTTTTTGAATGGAGATGATGGAGAGGAGAGGAGGTGGTTTTGCAAAAATAATATAATTTGAAAGTACATTCAGATACGAACCAAACGATACAATTTTTGGTGACATGCATTCACATTTTGCTTGTCAAATACAATACATGGTGAATTGACCCAAAATATGCAAAAGAAAAAAAATACTTCCAAGACCAGCGCCGCTCTTCCGCTCTTCTCCTCTTAAACTATCGCCGCTCCTCTCCTGTTCCAATCTAAATATAGCGCCACTCCTCTCCTCTTCCATTTCAAAACCACCGCCTCTCCTCTCTTGTTCCAATCCAAAACCAACATCGCTCTTCTCCTGTTCTAATCCAAAACCAGCGCCGCTCCTCTCCTCTTCCATTCAAAAACCATCGCCGGGGATTGAAGGTGCTATAGAGAAATTGATCGATGGAGGAGTACAACCGATACGTGAGGATCGCAGACGATGACCCTGTGAAGCTAGCTAGGATGTTGGAGATACAGTCTTGGTTTGGCAACAAGGACCAACTAACGGCGATGGCAACATCCATGGCCAAATATCTGCAACAGAGCGAAAAGGCGGCGATACTCCCGGAGGGAGTCGTGCGGGAGTACACACAGCTGCTCCTCTGGGCCATGGAGCAAACAGATTCACCGAATCCGATCGTGATGGAGCGGTGGTGGGAGTATCAATCCCAGATGGAGCATCCACCCGAGATTGATGGAATCTACATGGTGCCGTTTGTGAGGGTGTCGTGCCAGAGTGAGCCGGTGGAGTCTTCGTCGACCAAACCCAACTTCAAGAGGAGAAAAGCAGTTGGCCTGACGACGCTTCCCCGCCATCCTCTCCCTCACCGTTCACATCGTCTCACGGGGCGGCTGTCTGCCACCAAGGAATAGGAGGGGACTGCCCCCCCAGCCCAATAGTCGGGCAGGTTGTGAATTGTCAGGAGGAGCTTAGGGTTGTTAGTATTTGTAGGTTGTGAATTGTGTTTTGTGTTGTGTATTTTGAGAGTACTTTCAGATATGAATGTCTTTTGAATTTCTGATTTGTAGTATTGAGCATATGAAGTATTTTATGAATTATACAGATCTATTTTTAGCACTTAAAAAAATGTAGTTTCATAGGAGTATAAAAGTGCAGACAATGTGATTCTCAGAGAAGAAACTTCAACTTTGAGTTTCAGATAAGAATCTGCAAGTTCAGTTTCAGATAAGAAACTGCAACTTTCAGAGGCAGAGCATTTATATTAACACGGCCTTTTCAAACAGGGTTAACATCATGTTGGAAGTTTTATTCATGGTCGAAATTGGAACTACCAGCCAGCTAACATCATGCTGATCAACATTCATGCATAACACATCTTCATATGATGCATAGTCAAAAAGATATGCTATTTTCAAAATGCCCACACAATGTCGAGTGTGCGAAATACAGGGAAAACGAGGGACGAAGTTTTGGCAAGTGTTTAACATGGTGTGCGTAGATGACAATGGGAACCCAAATGTCAATAAAGGCAGAGGCAACAAATTGGAGATATTTTCCCCGCACAGGTGGAATCGAACCTGGGTGGAACAGCTGTTAGGTAGTGTCACTTGGCCACCACTACAAGAAACCCGTTAATCTATGATGGATTTCTGACGACGTTTTCCAATACTTTAATGGACGTACTAGTATAGCCTGGCAGGCCCGCTCGAGCCCGGCTAACCGTTCCTGGTATAAAATGCTAACCCTAGTCCCTTTTCAGCCGCTCCTCTCTCCCTCCACAGCCCCCATCTCTCCTCCCACGCGACTCCTCGCCGCCGCCCCATGATTTCGATGACTTTCGGCGGCTATGGCCGGCGCGCAGCCTACCTCCATCTTCCCCTTTCTCCGCTCCTTCCTCCCCTTCGGCTAGATTCACCACTAGTGCTCTCCAACAACCCATCCCTGTGGCAAGGGTTTCCACACCGGCGCGGCTCCGGCTGATCCTCTTTGTTGCCTGCCACCTGCTGGATGGTGCTTCTGGAATAAGGCCATGCGAGGACGACCTCCCGCAGGATGTGCTGATGGGCGCACCCTGCAGCGGCATGTTCGGGATGAGCGCGGGCCCGACGGCCTTGTCCCGCTCGATGATGGTGGCGGCGAATGTCAGTGCTCCTTGTCCCTGAACCTGTCCACCCATCCGGCAATGTACAGCTTGTCGTCATGCGCGTGTATGTGGTGGGCTTCCTCTCTCTCCCAGTCGCCCCCCTCTACCCCAAATCTGGACGGCACTTGCATCTGTTAGATATATAAATATGAATAAGCACCACGGTTTGGTATGCGTCTAGATCGGGATGGTACCTGTAATAAATGGTCGCTCCCCATCTGTATGCGTCCATGAGTCTGCACATGGTAGCTCCTTGGCTTTTATTTTGAACAAAACTCCTCCCTAATCTTCATGTACTCCATGTCCGTGGTTGCTGTCATGTAATCGATGCCTTTCTTGTTTCAAAATTCCAATACCTGAAAGTGGCACATCATATTTCTAGTCGTGATCCTGTTTACATGGCTTTTTCTGATTTAGTTTCAGTCAAGTTTATGTGAAATATAATCGCCTTTTATCTGATACTTTGGTTTGAATATTTACATTTTAATTACCATGTACGTACTAGTGCAGTATCCAGATATTTTGTTGGTGTTATCTTCCAAAATAATAGTAAATGCAGTCCTCAGATAGAAGTAAAAGTAGCATGTCCGCAAACAGAGTTGTACATGTAAATTTACTTACTACAAGTGTTGTAGATGATTGCTTGGAATCATAAAGATCTCAAATAAACATAACAAAACAGATTCTTAACACAAATTAATATAGACTCATCAAATATATATACTTTGTTTGTGGTCAACTTGTGATGCCAAATAATGTTCAGTATAATGGCAACCCACAAACAACAGTCTACAGTTCTATGATCATTTCTCTCCCGCAGTTCTAAATATCATGCGAACATACATTGCTTTATGCAAGAGAAAGAAGTGTGTACTTTAGAAAGCAAAATGTTGAAGAAACATATAAAAAAGATGTTGCATGGCTGCTGTTTAGGTCACTTCTTTATATGTTATAGTCTATGAAAATCCACAAATTATATGGTTGGTTCATAACTGCTATTCAGTTCACTTCTTCATAGGTTAATACTTGCTTCATCCATTTATGAATGTGCAGAAAGGACTGTAGAACAGAGAAGGGGTTCATTGTAGAACAGAGAAGGGGTTCATCATGCCGTTTGGGTTGGTTTGGGCTAGCTCCAACGATGGTGTTGTGGGCCTCAGCCACAAATGTTGAAGGTATCCCCCTCCCTTCTTCCCTTTGCTCTTGTCATGTGTTCATTTTGTTTGCTTTCCACATGATGCTATCATAGCTCGTCGGCAAACAAGCTCATTTCATTTTCTTTGCACATATGTGAGTTAAGTATGTTTATACCATATAAAGTGAGCGAACCATTTTATTTCCCTTATCTGGTAGAGAGACTCGACGCGTTGTCGTAGCAGAAAACAAGATATTATAATGATAATCATTAGTGCCATTTTTATTACCTTCTCCAAGCAAAATCTTGTTAGCAAATTAACTAGACTCTTTTCTTCTAGTCATGGGAACTAAATGAATTTTATGGTTCTCATTGTTCTTAGTAGAGGGGCTATCCTTTCCCACATGATGACATACCTCAATAGATTTTTAGAATGCTCTGGGAGCTGGAAGGCGCTGTTACATTCGGACCTCTAACACGGTCACTCCACTGAGTTGTGATAAATTTATTTCACCAAGTTGTTCCAATCTTCAGTTTGTAAAATTGGTTGTCTAATATTTGTGAAAATTAGAACTCATGAACCATGGTTAGTAATATGTATATTATATTTTGTGGACCTGGAACTTTCTTAGGCAAGGCTATTATGTTACTAATATTTTATAATGTACTTATGCTAAGAAACTTTCAGGACATTTATCTGTACTGGTTGTTTCCGTGTGAGTAGACAATATGCATATTTAGGACATGATGTGAAGCTTGCATCTGATCATCTAACTAAAATAACTTGATTTGAATCATTGAAGATAGTTTTGTAATGGCTTGTTAGTAAATGGTTTTCTAGGATAGTAGCTACCAAGCCCAGAACCATGCTATTTGTTGTGATAGTTTCCCCTGATCTATAAGATATTTGTTCCTCCCTGATGTTTTCCTTCCTAATCCATTTCCCTTATGCTTCTGATGTGCTTAATCATGTCTGTAGGTATTGCATTACATTGAATTTGATGGAGAGCAATTTCTCTGAGAGAACTGAAAGAATGAGCTGTGAGGTGGAACTAAGGGGCTTTAAGAAAGATTTATGTGTTGTTGATGTAAACTGGAGTGTGCTAGTTCCTAACTTTGATTTGTTTTGTATTTTGTCAACAGATGTTGTAAATTATCATTTCATTGAGGATTTTGTAAACTGATGTATTATATATACCGGTGGATGCTTGTATAAAAGCTACATGATCTACATATTATATGTCATGTTGGAAATACTGTCTGGGGTCGAAGTTGACCATTATGATCAGTGTAATGCATTATTCTAAAAAAGTGTTGTCTCAAAATTGCACTGAATTTAAATTGGATAATTGGATGGACAACATTTAAATAGCTTCTAAATCCATGACGGTTCTTGTGACAAAAAATAATGTACATGTAGGCAGCCACGTCATTCCAATCAGTCAATTCATAATCCTATGTGGCATCTGTCAATGACGGCTTGTTCTGTCACACAAAATCCATCATGGAAGGTATGGTGTCAAATTATGACGTGTGATACATGACAGATTTCAAATCCGTCATGGAAGTACATCAATGATGGTTTTTCCTTGATCCATGTGGGACACAATCTGTTATGGATTAACAGGTTTCTAGTAGTGCACTAGGCTAGTTCTTTAGTTTCGTTATTAATAAGGCACTTCCTCAAGTGGTCGGATCCCCTCCTGCGCCTTTGTGCGCTCCCCGCGATGCCGCTGTCTGCCGTTGTGAACATGCTGAACAAACGAGAGGAATCTGGAGAGGACTGTACGTGGAGATTCGGACAGTCGGGACCCACCAGGTCTATGGCCATACGCAAGCAAGTGCCTCATCGAAAAAATACTTCCTCCTAATGCTATACTGACGTTGGGGCCCACGGGTTTGTCAACATAGTTACATTTTTTAGGTGCTTTAACGTAGTTACTATAGGAGATAAATTCACAACGAAGCGGGGAGCTGGCAGGTATCATTCATTATCACTGGGACAACAAGTATCAGCTCAGTTTTGGGCTGCCCCGTCTAGACTTTATTTTTTAACATGCGCAACCCACAACATGCCGGTTTATATTTTCTTGAGGGCCATCATGTATCGACCGGCCTATGGACCTCACATCCGAGGTTTTATTTTTCCTGAAACATCGGCAGCCCAATTTATGTATTTTTTTTGAAGAAAACGTTAAGGTCTGTTCTATTTTTCTATATAAGAATAGGAATGTCTGGTCCAACTTATGTTTCCCTTATAAAGTTATTATATATATTTCAATTATTTTATATGTCATTATATATTATTTTTATTGTCATCATATATTTAACAGATACTTACATATGTACGAAAACAATATCCCACATCTTATTAACTTATGAAAATAATTTCTTAACAATAAAATCCTGGATTTTTTTGGCACAAAAATCCTAGTGATTGTGTACAAAAGCTTGGTAAGATTTAAGGACGAATCTAATAATAAATTACTTATTATTTAAATATATTTACAACAAAATGCTCATCCCCTATTTATTTTTTGATAACATTGCTGGCCCAACCCAACATTATAATTAGAATCAGCCCAGCAAAATCATGTATTTCGAGAAAGTGCAAATGGCATGTAATTTTTAGGAAAAAAATAAATGGGCCGCATGGACGCTACATTATTTGTTCACCCAGCCCAGCTAATGGACTGTAATTCAAAAAAAGAAGATCAAGTTGACTGTAAATTCTACCCCGCAAAAAAAGGCTGTAAATTCTGAAAAAATGGGTTGAATACGTGCCACATTTTTGGAGGCTGAAATGTGGGCCAATAGGTCGAAGCCAACGCAAGTCGTTGTCAACTTAGTCAACAAATGATTCTGACATCGTTTGCCGTTGAATTTACATCCAACGACTGGCATCCATCTTCAATCTCTCGTCTTCTTCCTCCAGCGCCGCCGGGACCACCTCCCACCTCCTGCTGCTAGCAGCTCTTCTTAGCACACTTCGCTGTGAAGCGCTACTCCATCGTTGGCCAAGCCATCCCTCCACCCCTCCACACCTCATGTTCTTTTCCATCGACTGCTGAACCACACCGCACCAGAACCAGTTAACCCTCATACACCTCTCCGTCTGCGACTCTACTCCCGTGTCTTCCCATCTTCGGCTTGTTGCTGTCCGGGGCCTCGCCGTCGTCCACCACCTTGGATGCGCTCAGCGCGGCATGGTCAACATGGTCAATGAACGACACCATCGGAAGTAGACTGTGCATGGAGAGGATGACAGCTGGGTCCACGGCTGCATGCAAGGAAATGCCTCCTTATTACGCGTAAAATAATGATTCATCCACTTGACAGCTGGGACCCACTGGAAGGGCCTTTGTATTTCGCGAAAAAACGTTCCCCGGTGACAGGTCAGACTCACCAGCTATATCTTTGCACGCAAGGAAGTACCTCCTTATTACGCACAAAAAAATGAATACCCCCTGCTAGCTGGGACCCACCATAGTGGGAGGCTGACTTGTGGGCCAACTAAGTTGACGGGGATGGAGGGCTTTGTCAATTTAGTCAATATGAACGTTTCTAGCTCTAGTGATCGTACGATATCCATCCAACGGCCATAGTGCTTCTTCAACCTCTTGTCTTCTTGCTCCAGCCGCCCAAAGCACCGGTCGTGTCGCGCGCTCCTGCCTCCCATGGCCGGCTGTGATGCCGCAGAGGCCTCACCGCCCCCTAATACTCCAACTGCTGGCCAGGCCATCCCTCTACTCACCCACACCCCCAGTTATTCTGCAGCGATGGCCACCTCACACCGCAGCCAAACCATTGAACCCTTGTACTCCTCTCCGCGTGGGCATCCACTGTCGTGTCTTCCCCGGCTCCGTGTCATCCCCTTGCTAGGCCTCTCCGTCGTCCACCGCCTTGGTGCTCTCGGCGTGGCATGGTCAATGTGGTCAATGAATGACTTCCATCGAAAGAGTTCTGTACGTGGAGAGGCTGGCAACTGGGTCCACGACCGCAGCAAGGAAGTGCCTCCTTATTACGCGGAAAATAATGATTCCTCCACCTGACACCAGGGACCCACGGACGGGCAACCGTATTTCATGAAAAAACATTTCCCCCCTGGCTGTTGGGACCCACCAGCTACATCTTCGCACGCAAGGAAGTGCCTCCGGGCAAAAAAATGATTCGCCCCCTGACTGTTGGGACCCACCATCTACATCTTCGCACGCAAGGAAGTGCCTGACAGGCGGGACTGATAACCCGCAAGTATAGGGGATCGCAACAGTTTTCGAGGGTAGAGGCAACCCAAATTTATTGATTCGACACAAGGGGAGCCAAAGAATATTCTCGAGTATTAGCAGTTGAGTTGTCAATTCAACCACACTTGGATAACTTAGTATCTGCAGCAAGGTATTTAGTAGCAAAGTAGAATGGAAGTAACGGTAATGATAGCAAAAGTAATAGTAGCAGTTTTGTAGAAACTGTAACAGCGACAACGGCAAAGTAACTAAGTAAAGAACAATATGTGAAAAGCTCGTAGGCATTGGATCAGTGATGGATAATTATGTCGGATGTGATTCCTCATGTAATAGTTATAACATAGGGTGACACAGAACTAGCTCCAGTTCATCAATGTAATGTAGACATGTATTCCGAATATAGTCATACATGCTTATGGAAAAGAACTTGCATGACATCTTTTGTCGTACCCTCCCGTGGCAGCGGGGTCCTAATGGAAACTAAGGGATATTAAGGCCTCCTTTTAATATAGAACCGGACCAAAGCATTAACACTTAGTGAATACATGAACTCCTCAAACTACGGTCATCACCGGTAAATATCCCGATTATTCTCACTTCGAGGTTAACGGATCATAACACATAATATGTGACTATACACTTTCAAGATAGGATCAAGAACTCACATATATTCATGAAAACATAATAGGTTTAGTTCTGAAATCATGGCACTCAGGCCCTAGTGACAAGCATTAAGCATAGCAAAGTCATAGCAACATCAATCTCAGAACATAATGTATACTAGGGATCAAACACTAACAAAACTAACTTAGTTACATGTTAAATCTCATCCAACCCATCATCGTCCAGCAAGCCTACGATGGAATTACTCACGCACGACGGTGGTGTCGGTGTCAAAACCGGCGGATCTCGGGTAGGGGGTCCCGGACTGTGCGTCTAGGCGGATGGTAATAGGAGACAAGGGACATGATGTTTTACCCAGGTTCGGGCCCTCTTGATGGAGGTAAAACCCTACGTCCTGCTTGATTAATATTGATGATGTGTGTTACAAGAGTAGATCTACCACGAGATCAAGGAGGCTAAACCCTAGAAGCTAGCCTATGGTATGATTGTTGTTCATCCTACGAACTAAAGCCATCCGGTTTATATAGACATCGGAGAGGGCTAGGGTTACATAGAGTCGGTTACAATGGTAGGAGATCTACATATTCGTATCGCCAAGCTTGCCTTCCACGCCAAGGAAAGTCCCATCCGGACACGGGACGAAGTCTTCAATCTTGTATCTTCGTAGTCTTGGAGTCCGGTCGATGATGATAGTTCGGCTATCCGGACACCCCCTAGTCCAGGACTCCCTCAGTAGCCCTTGAACCAGGCTTCAATGACGACGAGTCCGGCGCACATATTGTCTTCGGCATTGCAAGGCGGGTTCCTCCTCCGAATAATTTATAGAAGATTGTGAACACCAAGATAGTGTCCGGCTCTGCAAAATAAATTCCACATACCACCGTAGAGAGAGTAATATTTACACAAGTTCAATCTGCCGACGTATTTGGTGGCATGACGTCACACCACTACCAAGCCTTTACTCGAATTGTTTTTATTGTACCACCTCAGCACGTTTAGCGAATCGGTTTCCTTGGCACGTCTTGTCGAAGCAGAGATCGTGTTCCCCTTATTCCGGGATTCCCATCAATACGGACGTGGGTAACCCAACCACGCCCGTTGACACGCCCCCTCCATCGAAGGCGGGTTCAAAACGGTCACGGGGACGGCTCTTGGTATTCTTCCTCTTTATAATGAGACCAAGGCCAGTTCTTTTTCTTTAATCCTCAATCGAATCCGCCCCTCGCCCCCGAGTTCCAACACCCAGGGATCCAGATTCGGGTACCTCCGACCTTCGACAATGTCCGGCTCCGACCTACAAGGCCGGTGGATGCCCTCTTCCATCACGGAAGAAGACGTGCTAAAGCTGAGAGACGCCAGGTACTTGACCTACGAGATTTCGCATAGGTTGCCTTCCCGAGGGCAAATTATTCCTACTCCCGAACCCGGCGAGAGCGTTGTGTTCGTGTCTCACCTCCGTCGAGGTTTAGGCTTCCCGATGGATCCCTTCGGGAGGGGGCTCATGTTTTACTATGGGCTGGAATTCCATGACTTGGCTCCGGAGTCCATCCTCCATATCTCATCATTCATTGTCGTTTGCGAAGCCTTCCTCCGCACTACCCCTCACTTCGGCTTGTGGCTCAAAACCTTCAACATGGAGCCGAAGATGATTGAGGGGCGTCAGGCAGAGTGCGGTGGGGCGGTTATAAGCAAGAGGGCCAACGCTCCGTGGCCCGAGGGCTCTTTTCAGGAGGAGCTCGACTCGTGGCAATAGGAGTGGTTCTATATCACCGCTCCAAGGGGCAACAGGCAGAAGCCGCCGCCCGTCTTCCGCTCGGGCCCTCCACAACGGCTGAAGTCATGGGTCAACAAGGGGCTTAACTGGGGGCCGCCCAAAGACGTACCCCTGTTGCAGGACCAGATTTGAGACCTCCAAGAAAGGGAGATTAATCTGGTAGTGGTGGCATAGGTTATGCTGATCCGGCACCTTCTGCCCTGCAAACGTCGCCCCCTCCGCCTGTGGGAATTTAATCCAGAGAGGCCACGAGCTCTCCAACACTTCATGGGTTTGACACCCGCGGAGATGTACAGACTGTTCTTCGGATCCCAAGAGATGCGTCCGGACTTGACCGAGGACGCCGGCCTAAGCTGCAATCGCCCAGATACTCAAGTAAGTAGCCCTGTTTCCGGACATATTGTCCATTTATTTATCATGGGTTTGCCTTTTAACCAGCTATCCCTTGGACAGGAGTGGTTAGCATAAGCAAAACTGATACGGTGTCCGGCCCCCCTCCCTGAGACCACGCCGAATCCCGTGTTAGTAAAAATGTTGGAGTTCACGCCTTCGGCGGAGGGCGAAGTAGGGCACAGGGAAGCTACCACCTCCGCCAAGGAGGCTTTCAGTAAGGGGGGAATCGAGAGTCCCTCCTTCCAGGGGGAGAAGAGGACTACTTCCGAAGACCCGGAGGCCAAGGCCTCAAAGCGGGGAAAGAAATCTGCACCGGAAGGTCCTGTGCCGGGAAGGGCCCCGGCCGCACAGTCTCCCCATAGGAATCAACTCTCCAGTGAGCCATAAGTAAAAAGGGGGAATTTTGTAATAGGGAACGCCCCTATATTATTTCCAAAGGTAACCAAAGTTTTCACCTTGTAGTTCGGATCTCAGCCCATCTCAGCAGAGCTCAACTTCGGGGGACCTTCGTCCGGAGATGATGGAAAGCGAGACGCCTCCATCTGTCGCCCCGTCGGGCGGGGCGGACAACCCTGAGGTGTCGTCACGAAGGGTCTCCCCCAGTCCAGCGGGGCCGGAAAGTCTGGCACCCATTGGAGTATGGCCAGTGGAGCTGCAGGATTTGCTCAAGAGGGCGTCTATCTCGGAAGATCACCGCACATTAATGAGTACGGTTATTGAAAGGATCTCATCCACCGAGAGCGGGTTGTATGAGGCTGTCGGAAGCTTGCTGACGGGGTTTGAGGTACGCAAAAAATGACATACCTTTTGACAGTTTTGAACATGAAGTTGCCCTGTATAGATAGTAGCCCCTAAGACTTGGTATGCTGTCGAAAGCGATAGCGTGCCAAGGATCATAATCTCAGTTATAGAATGTCGCCTTTCCTATGCAGGTGGCGGAACGTTCGGTGGCCAGCCGGACTGATGGAGTTGCCGAATTGAAGAGGCAACTCGATGTTGCGGATGCGGACATCGCACTAGTCAATAAACGACTTAACAAGTCACAAGGTAGGTGGTTGCTACGCGGTTGCCTAGTAAGGGAGCTGGAGGCCGTTCCTTACAATTTGTATGCTTGATGCAGATGGCGCCGCTGCTATGGAAGATCTTCGAGCAGAGCTTGCTTGAGCCAAGGAGCAAGCCAGGATAAGTGATGCGGCTGCCTTAAAGGCAGCAGAAGAGCTAAAAGCCGAAAAGGCTGCTCACTGCCGAAGCAGGGAAGAGTTGGCCGGAATGGCCTTGAAATTAAAAGATGCTACCGACCGTTGTGAGGTTCTTGAAGGAGAATGCCGAGTGGAGCAAGAGGGCCTGAAGAAGGCCGGCGCCGAAGTCAAGGATGCCCGGAGTGAGATGCGGGCTATGAAGGAGGAACTACGTTAGGTCGGAGACATTGCAGCTGGAAAGCCCTTTCTTCTGCGTAGGAAGTTCACGGATCCGAAGTATGCTCAGCTGGTCTAGTTGTGTGGTGCGGAGGATCCTTATCTGGATTTGGCGGCGAGTGTGATGGACGCAGTCGTGCACTTCCGAAGCCAGAAGGATCACGAAATGGTAGAGCTTTACTGGTCTCAATTCCATAGTCCGGAGCGTCCACTTCCGTTGACTGATCGGCTGGCTGAGTGGGCTGAGCTGAATAGATTGTCCGGACTTGCCATGACGGATGTGGTCACTCATCTGTGGCCGGAAAGGCCCAAGCCGAAGAGTTATTTTGGCTTGTTGCAGCAATTCCTTGGGGCGGTGCCGCATATCAAGGCGATGAAGCGGTCGGCATGCATAGAAGGTGCACGGATGGCTCTCGCCCGTTTGAAGACATACTGGGCGGACATGGATGCCACCGCTGTTGCATCCCGGGGTTCGGACAAGAGCCGATTACCCGCCGAGCACTATTTTGAGGAAGTCCTACAGGGCGCTCATTTAATAGAGTCGCAATGCTCGAAAGATGTCATTTTCAAATGACGTGTATAATTTGTGAGATCATGTTTACAATGAAATAGCTTTTTATACTTGTGCGTTCAAGTGTTGAACTATCTCCTGTGCGGCCGTATATGTATGAATAACCTGAAAGTTGCAGCCTTTGGCTTCAGCCCCCACGCACATGGTGCGGGGGTGTTTGCAAAAAAAAAAGAAAAGCGCTTTTTCACACTTAATCCAACGTCTTGGTCCTTTGAAGGAGGTGATATCATAGCAAACTAGGCAACCAGACTATAATGCTTTATCACTTTCACTTAGCCATAGGAGCTCGATGGTGGGGCTACTATATAGCCCCTAGAGGCACCGCGCTCTCCGAACTTGGGGCGCGTATGTGCCTGACCGGGAAGCGGTCCTTCGTCAAAGCGGAGGAATTCTAAACATTCCCATAGTCGATCGAGTGGTTGACCAGTCTCTCGTTGTATCATGACAGTCAGTTTTTGGCTTTCTCTACTGAGGCGCTCGCCCGGCCGAACCGGGGCACAATCGCAGTAGTTCTCCTGGTGCCGCGTTAGCCGATGGAGCGGAACAAAAGATAGCAAAACACAAGAGCCGGGAAAACCCAACATTTGACCAAAGACATGATTCGGAGCTGATGCATATAAGGCCTAACTCGAGACGCCGAACACTCCCTGAGGTGTTCGGTCTTTATGATACCGGGCAGAACAATGCCCTAAGCCCCTATTGTCCAGGTACAGGCGGGAACTTCTGACGCGGCCGATGCCAAAACGTCAGCCTCCTCCTCGGTTATGGTAGAAAACCGGGGGATGTGTATCAACAAGATACAGTAAGAATGGTTTACGTAGGGTCTTAATCTGAAAAGAATCCTTGCAACGGGTCCCTACTGCATGTCTGCGCCCGTGTCTCCATTGTGCTGTATCCTGGACGGGTGTAGCACGTGCTTCATCTATAAAAGAGAAGGACTTAGTTTGGAAGAAATATCGTGCAAAGGTTGTATTTAAAATAAAGTATAATTTGGAAGATGAATAAAGTTGAGCTTTATTGGCTCTCATCGTTTATACGCGCAGCCCCTTGTAAAGGGGTATGCGGCTGGGAAGCCCCTTGTTTATTTACGCCGGACTCGCCTAACCGTGTCCGAGGTCTGAATGACCTGTTTTTAGGGGCTTTGACCTGCAAGGTCGGATTAGTGTGTGGCTGTCAAGGTGGCCTCACGTTCTCTGTGGTCGAGGAACACTCGGAGTTACTCTTTAATGAGATTATGCCGCGTGGACCGGGCATTTTAGGCGTAAGAGACGCGTAATGTGTTATTGCGTTAAAGCGGGCGAAAGCTTCGCGTCCCAGTAGTGCTTTGAGGGCCACTGTGAAATGTGGCAGTACGGAGAGTGAGCTTTTCGCGACGGAGGTTGTCGGATGAACCGGACACAACCTCTAGTGGTACAGAGCTTGTTCAATTGGCTTAAAGGCCTGGCGTCACTCCTTTGAAGGAAGTACCGCTACAACGAATTTTGGTAGGGTTAATCCCCAGTCTGCGGATGGTGTCCTGGTATTGCAGGTGCCGCACTGTGTTTTCGTGTTATCATATGAAGTGAGTTCACTGTTTTGACTTCTAGTGGGAAAGTCTTCTGTTGTCCGGCGTTCTGCTTGTGGGGTTCGTCGTCGTCTTCGCTTGGTGTGTCGAGCCCCTTGCGTTCGGCGTTAAGTTGGCCGGACTGTTTGAAGACCCAACAATCTCTGTGGGTATGGTTCGTAGGCTTCCCGGAGGTACTATGTATTTGACATAGCCTATCCAGAATTTTGTTTAGGTTGGATAGCTCGTCACTATTGTCCTTGAGGGGCAGTGTTTTGTTATTCGGCCGAGAGCTTTTGAATCCGGCGTTGACCGCCGTGCTATTTGGGCCATTTTCCTTATTCCGGCGCTGATCTTTTCTGCGTCGTGATTTCCCATTTCCATCCCTGACTTCGGATGTACTCGGGTCGCTGGTGCTGCATCTAGCCAGTTAGCTGTCCTCCCCTGCGCAAAAGCGGGTCATGAGGCTTGTGAGTGCGGCCATTGTTCTTGGTTTTTCCTGGCCGAGGTGTCTGGCGAGCCATTCGTCATGGACGTTGTGCTTAAAGGCTGCTAAGGCTTCGGCGTCCGGACAGTCGACTATTTGGTTCTTTTTGGTGAGGAACCTGTTCTAGAATTTGCGTGCTGACTCTCCGGGCTGTTGAGTTATGTGACTTAAATCGTCTGCATCCGGAGGGCGGACATAGGTCCCTTGAAAATTTGCTCGAAACACATCCTCGAGCTCTTCCCAACTTCCAATTCTATTTTCCAGGAGGCTTTTGAGCCAATGCCGAGCTGGCCCTTTGAGCTTGAGGGGTAGGTATTTTATGGCGTGGAGATCATATCCTCTAGCCATATGTATGTGTAGGATATAATCCTCAATCCAGACTCCGGGGTCTGTTGTTCCGTCATATGCCTCTATGTTTACGGGTTTGAATCCCGCTAGAAATTCATGATCCAGTACCTCGTCGGTGAAACATAGTGGGTGTGCAACGCCCATGTATTTAGGTGTGCCGTTGTCTTCAAACGCTCGGCGGGTTGTGTTGCTTCCTGGAGTCTTCTTTTTTGGCCCATAGATAGACCTGACCGGGTCATCCTTTTTCTGAGGATCTTTATGCTGATCGTGTGCCGGCTTGTGTGCGGAGCCCCTTGCTGTTCTTAGCCTGTCATCTGGTCGTCTATTCGGCCAGGCGGCCTCTTTGGTTTTTGACTGCGGGGGCTCTAAGGCCTCCTCGTCGAATTCGGGCAACAACTTGCGCTTCGGGTAACTCTTTGCCTGGCGACTAGCGTCATATTTATCTGCGGTATTGAGTACTTTGCTCCATCTCATTCTAAGTGCGTCCTCTGCTGTTTTGAGCTTCCGCTTTTGCTTCTTCAAACTTCTTGCAGTAGCGACGAGCCTTTTATGAAGGTTCTTATGCTCTGGTGATGTGTTCGCCGTCCACTGCTTCGCCCTGCTCTAGGGTCGGGTTTGTATGGGTGCCGTTTTTATCGAGGCGGGAATTTGGGCGGCGCTTGCGTCGCCGTTTTGGTTGTTTGCTGGTGGAGTTGTCCTTCGCCGTGTCCCCTTGTTCCTCATTATAGCTTCCTTTTGGTGTATCCACCATGTATACGTCGTGAGATGGGGTGGCTTTTCAGTGCCCGATAGGCGCTACTTCTTGGTCGTCTCCGGCATCGTCGTCCATACCGTCGATGTCTTCGGAGTCGTAGTCTAGCATGTCGGTTAGATCGTCGACAGTGGCTACTAAGTGGGTGGTGGGTGGGCTTTGAATTTCTTCGTTGTCCGCATCCCAACCATCCTGACCGTAGTCCGGCCAGGGTTCTCCTGATAACGAGAGATACTTTAGCGAACTCAAGATGTCGCCAAAAGGTGAGTGTTGAAAGATGTCCGCTGCGGTGAATTCATGACCGGCGCCCAATCGGATTCGATTGGAGGGGGCGCGGGATGTTCGGAGTCCGGCAAGGAGTCCGGCACCTCGGAGTCACGAGCTTCGTGAGGGACAAGGTTAGTGTTAGGCTCTATCGCCGTAGAGGTTGCATCCCCCGAGGCGGTGTCTAGCCATCCGTCCTCGATCTGCACGCAGCCGGCTCCAAATTGAAGATCGGAGCGGACTCGAGTGCGGTCTCCAGGGTACTATCCGGCTGCAGAGCTAAATCATGCCCATCGTGACAGTGCGGCGCGCTTGGCTGTGGCCCGAACCCGTCGAAGATCAAGTCCCCGCGGATGTCAGCCGTGAAGTTCAAACTTCCAAATCTAACCTGACGGCCAGGGCCGTAGCTTTCGATCTGCTCCAGATGGCCAAGTGAATTGGCCCGCAGTGCAAAGCCGCCGAATACGAAGATCTGTCCAGGGAGGAAGGCCTCACCCTGGACTGCGTCGTTGTTGATGATCAAAGAGGCCATCGAGCCTACCGGTGACGACACAGAGGAACTCTCAATGAAAGCACCAATGTCGGTGTCAAAACCGGCGGATCTCGGGTAGGGGGTCCCGGACTGTGCGTCTAGGCGGATGGTAACAGGAGACAAGGGACATGATGTTTTACCCAGGTTTGGGCCCTCTTGATGGAGGTAAAACCCTACGTCCTGCTTGATTAATATTGATGATGTGTGTTACAAGAGTAGATCTACCACGAGATCAAGGAGGCTAAACCCTAGAAGCTAGCCTATGGTATGATTGTTGTTTGTCCTACGGACTAAAGCCATCCGGTTTATATAGACACCGGAGAGGGCTAGGGTTACACAGAGTCGGTTACAATGGTAGGAGATCTACATATCCGTATCACCAAGCTTGCCTTCCACGCCAAGGAAAGTCCCATCCGGACACGGGACGAAGTCTTCAATCTTGTATCTTCGTAGTCTTGGAGTCCGGCTGATGATGATAGTTCGGCTATCCGGACACCCCCTAGTCCAGGACTCCCTCAGTGGGCATCATGAAATTGGTGATGGAGGATGGTTGATGATGACGACGGCGACGGATTCCCCTCTCCGGAGCTTCGAACGGACTCCAGATCAGCCCTCCCGAGATATTTTAGGGCTTGGTGGTTGAGGGAGTCCTGGATTAGGGGATCTCCGAACAGCCGGACTATATACATCGTCCGGACTATTGAAGCATGAAGATACAAGACTCAAGGCTCCGGCTCATGTCCGGATGGGACTCTCCTTTGCGTGGAAGACAAGCTTGGTGATCCGGATATTGTATTTCCTTCCTTGTAACCGACTTCGTGTAAACCCTAGCCCTCTCCAATGTCTATATAAACCGGAGAGGATGGTCCTTAGAAGGCCGATCACAATTACAATCATACCATCATAGGCTAGCTCTTAGGGTTTAGCCTCTACGATCTCGTGGTAGATCTACTCTTGTACTACTCATATCTTCAATATCAATCAAGCAGTAAGTAGGGTTTTACCTCCATCGAGAGGGCCCGAACCTGGGTAAACATTGTGTCCCTTGCTTCCTGTTACCATCAGCCTAAGACGCACAGATCGGGACCCCCTACCCAAGATCCGCCGGTTTTGACACCGACAGTGGTGCTTTCATTGAGAGTTCCTCTGTGTGATCGCTTTGAGGCCTGATGACGTCTTCAATCGCCAACAACACGGTCCAGGGCGAGACTCTTCTCCCCGGACAAATCCTTGTGTTCGGCAGCTTCGCACTGCGGGCCAATTCGCTTGGTCATCTGGAGCAGATCGACAGCCACGCCCCTGGCCACCAGGTCAGGTTCGGAATCTTGAACTACACGGTAGATATTCGCGGAGACTTGATCTTCGACGGATTTGGGCCGGTGCCAGGAGCGCCGGACAGTCACGACAAGCATGGCCTAGACCTGCTATCGGACAATGCTCGGGATATCACCCCTGCAGTAGCCCCAGATCTAAATCCAAAGCAGGTTGCATTGACTGAGGATGGAGTGGTGGACCCCGCCCCGCGGGCCGCATACTCATCGGCGGTGGAGCCGAACACAGGTCTCACCTCTGTTGAGGCATGTAACCTCGGCCCCCCGGACTCATATCCGGTTGTTGGTCCCGGTCCGCATACCCTCGAGCCAGTCGGGCCAGGTTGGGGTCCGGTAATGGAGTTTACCGCTGCGGACATCTTCCAGCACTCGCCCTTTGGCGACATGCTGAACTCGTTAAAGTCTCTCTCTTTGTTAGGAGGCTCTGGGCCGAACTATGTCCAGCCTGAGTGGGGAGCAGGCGATGAAGGAATTCGTTGCCCACCCACCAACCCCTTCATTGCCACGATCGATGATTTAACCGATGTTCTTGACTTCGACTCCGAAGACATCGACGATATGGACGACGATGCAGGAGAAGCTTCAGAATCTCTGGGGCGCGGGACTATTACCTTGTCACACGTTATATACATGGTGGATACGCCCAAGAAGGACAACGGCGATAATCCGGAAGATAAAACACTCGGGCAAAAGCCAAAACGGCGGCGCAGATGCCGCTCAAAATCCAGCAACAGTAAAAATAGCGACAAGAGCGCAAGAAGGATCGACATACCAGCAAACCCCGAAGGCAGTAACGACCACATGGACCCAGCGATGGAGCAGGACGAGCCAGGTCACGCCAAACCGAGTTTGGAGCAAATACCTGATCACAATGATCCGGAGGGACGACTTCATGAAACTGCCCCAGAACAGGAACACAGTCCGGACGACGATGCATTCATCATTCCGGACGAACGAGTGGAACGAGACAACCTCCACCGAAAGATTATGGCCAAATCAAGAAGTCTAAAGAAGCAGAAGCAACAGCTCAAAGCCACACAGGAAACGCTCAGTCGCAGATGGAATAAAGTGCTAGACACCGAAGAAAGATATGGCGATGATCGCCATACAAAAAGCTATCCAAAATGCAAGCTACTGCCAGAATTCGACGACGAGGCCGTTCCACCAAAGAATAATACGACCAGGAGACCAGACGTGCCGCTTCATAACCACAAAAGAATGGCTACTGACGCCGCGCACGATCTGCGTGAGCATCTGGATAAGAAAGCCGGTGCAGCCAGGTCCATCTATGGATCTAAAGGACACACCCCGGCGAGGGACTATGGTCACCTAAACGCTCATACAAGCCAAATACCAGTTCGGAATAAACACCGAACACAACAACAGCCGACTGCATGCCATAACGCACCCAGATACAGATGGGCTGCTCACCCCCTGTGCTTCACCGAAGAAGTATTGGACCATGAATTCCCACAAGGCTTTAAACCTGTGAACATAGAGGTATACGACGGAACGACAGACCCAGGGGTCTGGATCGAGGATTTTATCCTACATATTCACATGGCTCATGGGGATGACCTCCACGCCATCAAATACCTCCCCCTCGAGCTGAAGGGACCAGCTCGACACTGGTTGAAAAGCCTCCCCGAAAATTCCAAGGGACTTATGTCCGGCCTCCGGATGCAGATGATCTAAGTCACATAATCCAATAGCATGGAGAGTCTGCCCGCAAGCTTTGGAACAGATTCTTCACTAAGAAGAATCAAATTGTCGATTGTCTAGACGCCGAAGCCTTAGCAGCATTCAAACACAGCATCCGCGGCGAGTGGCTTGACCGGCACCTCGGCCAAGAAAAGCCAAGGATAATGGCAGCCTTAACATGCCTTATGACCCGCTTTTGCGCGGGTGAAGATAGATGGTTAGCCCATAAAGGCACCAACGACCCCAACACATCCGAAATAAGGGATGTCAACGGGAAGCCACGGCGTAATAAACACAAACGCCAAAACAAGGAAGAGAGCCCGGATAACACAACTGTCAATGCCAGATTCAGGGGCTCTCGACCCGATCAGCAAAAGAATCCATTTATAGGCAGCAAAGAGGGACCGTCCGGTCTGAACAGAGTCCTGGATAGACTATGCCAAATTCATGGCACCCCGGAGAAACCTGCGAACCACACGCATAGATAATGCTGGGTCTTCAAGAAGGCCAACAAATTAAATGTCGAACACAAGGGGAGGGAAACACCAAGTGAAGACGAGGACGAACCTCGCCAGCCGAACACTGGGGGACAGAAAAAATTCCAGCCAGTGGTTAAAACAGTAAACATGATCCACGCGACGCACACATTCACGAGAAGGCACGAACGTGCGCTCAGAGACGCGCACGATGTAGAGCCCATCATACCCACATCTGACTTCTGGATGTCTCGTCGGATCACTTTTGATCACATGGATGGCCGAACTAGTATTCGGCGCGGAGGATCAGAGGCCTTGGTGCTTGACCGAATAATCGATGGATACCGTCTCACCCGCGTCCTCATGGACGGCGGCAGTAGTCTCAATATAATATACGAGGTCATTGTCCGCAGAATGGGGATAAACCCATCCAGAATTAACCAAAGCAACACCACCTTTGAAGCGGTGATACCAAGCATGGAAGCCTACTGCAGGGGCTCTGTCGTGCTGGAAGTAACATTCGGCTCCCTAGGCAATTCCGGAAGCGAAGAACTACTCTTCACCATCGCACCCTTCCAAAGCGGCTATCACGGATTGCTCGGAAGAACGGCCTTCGCCCGCTTCAACGCATTGCCACACTATGGCTACCTTACACTCAAGATGCCCGGTCCACGTGGCGTCATCACCGTTAGCGGAATCACAGAGCGCTCCTCACGTGCATAGGAACACACGACGGCCCTGACGGCCAGATTGTTGGCGGCCTCCAATATCAAAAAGCATGACTGGTCATTACGACCATAGACACAGTTAGACGGGTCCGGTAGCCCGGATAAAACTGAACCAGGGCACCGTACATGTAATCCCATAGCGGATACCAGGGGCTGTAAATATTTAATGCAGCCCCACGGCTAGCTCAACCTTACTGGCAGGCCAACATCTTACACTTTTATTATCAATATTGTACTTACGTTGTACTCTCCTACGATTTTTCTTTTTTCCACAGACAACGTTTGCGCGATACCCTTCCAGGATACGGCACGATGGAGACAAAGGCACAGACGTGCAGCAGGGCCCCGTTCAACAGGTTTATTTTCAGATTAAGCCCCTGTGTAAACCTTTTCTACTGCCTCTTGTTGTTTAACCATCCCATGTGTTCCATACCCACAGAGGATACTGCCGTTATTGGCATTTCACCACGACAAATTAAAATGCACGTTCCTGGAAATTTCGGGCTTATAATAGGCTCTCGTCAGCCTATTTTCTTTTACAAAGACCGAATACCCTCGGGAGTGTTCGGTGTCACGAGTTTGGCCTTATATGCATCAACTCCGAATCATGTCTTTGGTCAAATGTTGGGTTTGCCCGGCTCCTGGGTTTGCCGCCTTAAGTTCCGTTATTATTGGCTAAGGCGGCCAAAGGAGAACTACTGCGATTGTGCCCTGGTTATTCCGGACGAGCAACTCAGTAGAGAAAGCCGAAAACTGACTGTCATGATACAACGAGAGACTATTCAACCACTCAAAGACTCACCGGAATCTCTAGGATTCCTCTGCATTAACGAAGGGCCGTTTCCCAGCCATGTACATGCGCTTGTATTCGGATGCACGCGAATGTACCAGGGGCTACGTAGTATCCCCACCGTTAGACCCCCATGGCTAAGCAAAAGTGTTACAGCTATATAGTCCGGTTGCCTAGTTCGACGTGTGATCACCTCCTTAATGGACCAAGACATTGGATCAAGTGTGATTAAGCATATTTTTCGCGAACACCCCCGTATTGTATGTGTGGGGGCTGAAGCCAATGACTGCTAACTTTCAGATTTCTCATATTTATATAAAAACGGCCGCAAAGGGGACACAATCATACTTCCGGGCAAAAGTATAAATACAACCTCATAATCAAAATAAACATTGTATTTTACAAGGATTCGACTTATCACTCGAACAAGACATTCTTCGAGCACTGCGCCTCTATTAGGCGGGCACCTTCTGTGACCTGCGCCAAGTAGTGCTCGGTTGGATATTGGCCTCCTGCCGGATGCTGGGTCGCTATAATGGTGGCCTCCATATCCGTCCAATAGGCTTTAACACGGCTAGAGCCATCTGTGCACCCTCTATGCACGCCGACCTCCTCATAGCGTCAATCCGAGACACGACCCCAAGGAATTGCTGCACCAAACTAAAGTAACTGTCCGGCTTAGGCCCCTTCGGCCAAAGATGGTCTATTACAGACCGCATTGCAAGCCCGGACAGCCTGTGAAGCTCCGCCACAACAACCACCTTCTCATTTAGCAGCAGCGGGCGAGTGGGAACACTGAATTGCGACCAGAAAAGCTTCTCCACCTCCTTATCACCTTGACCCTCGAAGAACTTGACAGCGTCAACTGTACTATTCGCCAAGTCCGCATATGCGTCTGCAGGACTCCAGCGCCCAGCTAGGGGAGCATACTTCGGATCCAAAAACCTCGTCCGTAGTAAGTAGGAGCCCCTAGCCACGATTTTGTCGGCCTGTTGGAGCTCCTCCCGCATACCTCGGATGTCGGTCCGCATCTCTTCGGCAGCATTAAGTGCCTTATCTAGCTCGGTTGAACTAGCCTTATTCTCCTTTTCAAGGAGTACATACCGGTCGACGGCATTTTTCAACTCCCCAGCCATTTCGGCTATCTTTTCCTTGCTTCGGCGATGAGCAGCCTGTTCGGCTCTCAATTCTTCGGCCGCCTTTAGGGCAGCCGCATTGCTAGCCAGAGCTTGTTCCTTGGCCTGAGCAAGTTCCGCCCTCGGGGCCTCCACGGCAGCAGCACCATCTGCAGTACAAACACATGGCATTAACATTATGCCACTCGCATTTTCCTATACAACATAATAAGGGAAGCAAAGCACATACCCTGGGATTCTTCCAGCCGTTTGTTCACCAGCGTGATATCGGCATCAATAGATCCGACCTGCCTCCTTAGTTCGGCAACTTCAATAGACTGGTCGGCTGCCGGATCCTTAGATACCTGCGCACATGTATGACACAGCCATTACTATGTGATCCCTCGTTTTCCGCCTATGGCGGGCAACCAGAGTCTCAGGGGCTACCATCCATAGGGAGCACACCTAGCGTGTGCTTCACAACCAAAAAATAGTGCATTTTTCACTACATACGTCAAAGCCTCTGAGTAGGCTTGTAAATGCCTCATTCAAACCGCTCGTAGCGGACAAAATCTTCGTGAGCACCGTGCTCATTAAAGAGCGGTGCTCCTCCAAGAGTGCAGCTCGCTCTAGAAGGCATGTTAGTATGTCCGGCCGGACATAGAACTGTGCCGGACCCTTCTCATCGCCCCCCGTGGGAGCCAAACGCTCCGGGCTCAGGGCGACTGACGTGTTCGCTTCCGGCTTAGGCAGATCCGGACTCCTCCGTGATGACATCTCAGTGTCGCCCGCTTCATGAGGCGGAGAGGTGGGTGGGGTCTCATTCTCCATCATCTCCGGAGGAAGATCCCCCGAAAACGAACTCTGTCGAGAGGAGCTGCTCGCCGGACTGCAAAAGATGAAGTCCCAGTTATGAATCTCGGAGAAACACCATACCTTCGAATTAATGATTAACTTACACCTCGGTGGAGGGCTGGCCCGTTGATGGGCACGACGCGGTGAGGATGCCCGTCGCGGCAGAGCCCCCTGGTGATGTATTCTTCCCTTGTTTGGGCATCTCCGCCTCCAAGTCTTCGGAGGCGGCCCTCTTCCTCCCACGTGGGGAGGAGGCTTTAACCTCCCCTTCCCGACTATCCTCCCCAAGGAAGGTAATGATTCCCCCAGTTTGGATGCGTATTGTGTGAAGTTTGGCTTCACCGCCCTTTCCTTCGCCTTTCCCTGAGAGGATTTTGCTGAGCACCCGGCCAAGCATCTTGGCAATGGTCGGACCAGGCGAGCCTTCTGGAAGTGGCGCCGAACACCTGATTCTCTCTGCCTTGTTGAGCCATTCCTGGCCACAGAGGGATTTTCAGAATAATAGTTATGATAAATATAAATGAAGTGTCTAGCTTTAAGGTTAATTACTTGGGCATCTAGGCGATTGCAGCTTAGGCCCGCATCCTCGATGGTGTCCGGACACTTTACTTGTGGTCCGAAGAATAATTTACACATCCCTTCGAGCTTTAGGCCGAAGAAGTGCTTAATAGTCCGCGGACCCTCCGGATTAAACTCCCACATCCGGAGAGGCCGACGTTCGCACGGCAACATCCGTCGGATTAGCATCACTTGAATTATGCTAACAAGATTTATGTCCCTCTCAATAAGCTCCCGGATGCGATTCTGCAGTTCTGGTATATCACCAGGAGGCACCCAATTCCGTCCTACGTCGGTCCAAGAGGCCAACTGTGACGGAGGGCCCGAGCGAAACTCAGGGGCGGCTACCCACTTTGTGCCTCTGGGAGCTATAACATAAAACCACCTCCATTGCCATACATCGGATATTTCCGGCAAAGAACCCTCTGGCTAGGGGGCATCGGCGTTCCTGCTTATTATGGCACCTCCGCACTCCGCATGTCGCCCCTCGATCATCTTCGGCTTCACATTAAAGGTCTTGAGCCATAAGCCGAAGTGTGGGGTGACGTGGAGAAAAGCCTCGCACACAATAATGAACGACGAGATATGGAGGATAGCGTATGGAGTCAGATCATGAAAATCCAACCCATAGTAGAACATGAGCCCCCTCACAAATGGGTCGAGGGTGAGGCCCAGGCCTCGGAGGAAGTGTGGGACAAACACAACGCTCTCATTGGGCTCCAGCGTAGGGATAACTTGCCCTGGAGTAGGAAGCCTGTGTTGAATGTCGGCGGTCAGGTATCCGACCTCCCTAAGCTTCATGATGTCCTCCTCTTGGATCGAGGAGGCCACCCACCAGCCTTTTGTGTCGGATCTGGACATGTTGGAGGATCTGGGGTGTTGGAGCTTAGGTCTTGGGTGTTAGAACTCGAGGTGAGAGAAGGAGCAAGGGAGGTGGAAAAGAGGCGTAGGCCTTGACCCCTTTATAAAGGGGATGAATATCAAGAGTCCTCGGCGTAACCGCTTGAGACTTATCTAAAATATACAGAGTCATACCAACGGACGCCGTGGGGTCACACACGCCCATATTGATGAAAGATCCCGTAATAAGAGGAACACGATCTCTGCTTTGGCAGGACGTGCCAATAAAACTGCATCGCAACACGAGTCGAGGTGGGGCAGGAAACGCCGGCTCGTGTTGGACCAGGCCACGATGTAAGGGCACGACATACAAAGATTGCCAGCAGAACGAATTTATGCTATGTTCCCTACAATGGTGTGTGAAGATCATCTTGCAGAACCAGACACTATTCGTCGTAGCAGATCCGGGCACTGTCTACGTGTTCAATAATAGCCTTGGAGTATTCAAAAAGAGGAACCCGCCTTGCAATGCCAAAGACAGGACTGCATGACGGACTCATCGTCATTGAAGCCTGGTTCAGGGGATACTGAGGGAGTCCTGGATTAGGGGGTATCCGGACAGCCGGACTATATACACTGTCCGAACTATTGAAGCGTGAAGATACAAGACTCAAGGCTCCGGCTCGTGTCCGGATGGGACTCTCCTTTGCGTGGAAGACAAGCTTGGTGATCCGGATATTGTATTTCCTTCCTTGTAACCGACTCCGTATAAACCCTAGCCCTCTCTGATGTCTATATAAACCGGAGAGGATGGTCCTTAGAAGGCCGATCACAATTACAATCATACCATCATAGGCTAGCTCTTAGGGTTTAGCCTCTACGATCTCGTGGTAGATCTACTCTTGTACTACTCATATCTTCAATATTAATCAAGCGGGAAGTAGGGTTTTACCTCCATCGAGAGGGCCCGAACCTGGGTAAACATTGTGTCCCTTGCTTCATGTTACCATCAGCCTAAGATGCACAGATCGGGACCCCCTACCCGAGATCCGTCGGCTTTGACACCGACAGCGGTGGCTCCGTATCGTAAAACGCGATGAATCCTTCTACTTTTATTTTTGTTTTACGCAAAAGCAAATATATGGAGTTGGAGTTGAGGTCGGTGGACGTCCAGGGGGGCCACGAGGCAGGGGGGCGCGCCCTAGGGGAGGGGCCGCGCCCCCCACCCTCGTGACCAGGGTGTGGGCCCCCTAACGTTATTCCTTTTGCAAATATTTTTTATTGATTCTGAAAAGTTGCTCCATGGATTTGCAGGTCATTCCAAGAACTTTTATTTCTGCACAAAATAACACCATGGCAGTTCTGCTGAAAACAGCATCAGTCCGGGTTAGTTCCATTCAAATCATGCAAGTTAGAGTCCAAAAGAAGGGCAAAAGTGTTTGTAAAAGGAGATACGACGGAGACGTATCAACTCCCCCAAGCTTAAACCTTTGCTTGTCCTCAAGCAATTTAGTTGATAAATTGAAAGTGATAAAAAAACTTTTACAAACTATGTTTGCTCTTGTTGTAAATATGTAAAGCTAGCACTCAAGTTTTCAGCAAAGATTATAACTAACCACATTCACAATAACACTTAGGTCTCATGTTTACTCGTATCAATGGCATAATCAACTAGCAAGCAATAATAATAAAACTCGGATGACAACACTTTCTCAAAACAATCATAATATGATATAACAAGATGGTATCTCACTAGCCCTTTCTGAGACCGCAAAACATAAATGCAGAGCACCTCTAAAGATTAAGGACTGACTAAACATTGTAATTCATGGTAAAGGAGATCCAGTCATAGTCATACCCAATATAAACTAATAGTAATGCATGCAAATGACAGCGGTGCTCTCCAGCGGGTGCTTTTTAATAAGAGGGTGATGATTCAACATAAAAGTAAATAGATAGTCCCTTCGTAGAGGGAAGCAGGGATTTGTAGAGGTGCCAGAGTTCGATTTTTAAAACAGAGATAATAGCATTTTAAGCGGTATACTTTTACTGTCAACATAACAACTATGAGATCTCGATATCTTCCATGTTACACACATTATAGGCGGTTCCCAAACAGAATGGTAAAGCTTTATACTCCCCCTCCACCAACAAGCATCAATGCATGGCTTGCCCGAAACAACGGGTGCCTCCAACTAACCACAATCCTAGGGGAGTTTTGTTTTAATTATTTTGATTTGATTTGAGCATGGGACTGGGCATCCCGGTGACCAGCCATTTTCTCGTGAATGAGGAGCGGAGTCCACTCCTCTTCAGAATAACCCACCTAGCATGGAAGATACAGACATCCCTAGTTGATACATGAGCTGTTCGAGCATACAAGACAGAATTTCATGTGAAGGTTTAGAGTTTGGCACATACAAATTTACTTGGAACGGCAGGTAGATGCCGCATATAGGAAGGTATGGTGGACTCATATGGAATAACTTTGGGGTTTATGGAATTGGATGCACAAGCAGTATTCCCGCTTAGTACAAGTGAAGGCTAGAAAAAGACTGGGAAGCGACCAACTGAGAGAGCGAAAATAGTCATGAACATGCATTAAAATTAATAGACACTGAGTGCAAGCATGAGTAGGATATAATCCACCATGAACATAAATATCGTGAAGGCTATGTTGATTCTTTTTCAACTACATGCATGAACATGTGCCAAATCAAGTCACTCAATTCATTCAAAGGAGGATACCACCCTATTATACCACATCAGAACCATTTTAATAGCATGTTGGCACACAAGGTAAACCATTATAACTCATAGCTAATTAAGCATGGCATAAGCAACTATAATCTCTAATTGTCATTGCAAACATGTTTATTCATAACAGGCTGAATCAGGAATGATTAGCTAATCATATTTACAAAAACAAGAGAGGTTGAGTTCATACCAGCTCCTCTTATCCCAATCATTTCATCATATATCATCATCATTGCCTTCCACTTGCACGACCGAACGGTGTGGATAATAATAATAGTGCATGTCCATTGGACTAAGCTGGAATCTGCAACCATTCATTTCAAGAGAAAATACAAAGTAACATGGGCTCTTGGTTAAAATAAATCAATTATGCATATGGGAGACACTTAGACATTTTCATTATAGTCTTCTCCTCTCGACCCCCAAAGGAAAGAAAAGAAATACAACTATTTACATGGGAAAGCTCCCAACAAGCAAAAAGAAGAACGAGAAATCTGTTTGAGTTTTTCTTTTAATTATTACTACTATAGGCATGGAAATTAAGCTATTTAACTTTTTTGGTTTTTCTTAAAGTTTATCTAACACACAAGAAGAAAGCGGGAAAATAAATTAAACTAGCATGGATAGTATAATGAAAGAGTATGAGCACCGATGCTAGAATGATTGTGTGAACATGAATGTAAAGTCGGTGAGGAATACATACTCCCCCAACCTTAGGCTTTTGGCCTAAGTTGGTCTATGCCCATGGGTAGCTTGGTTGGTATCCGTAGTTGTAATTGGGGTCGTACTGAGATGCAGCAGCCATTGCCTCCTGTGCTGCGGCATGGCGGCAAGCTGCCTCTGCCCTACTCTCGTACTCGTTTGCCTCCTCCCTCGTGATAACATATCTTCTTTTTTCCTGATAATCAAAAAGGGTAGGAGCAGGGAGAGTAATATGGATAGCACGACGTCTGTCAAAGGTTAGTCGACATTGGAGGAATTGTTCATTCCTCTCAAGAAAATGATGACTAACCATGGCATTATAATCTAGATAAGCTGGAAGCAACTCCATATCATTTTCATGTATGGGTATATCAAGATAATTAGCCAAACGAGTTGCATAAATTCCTCCAAACAAGTCTCCAGCTAAACGATTATGATGCAATCTACGTGCAACAATTGCCCCCAAGTTGTATTGTTTATCACCTAACACAACACTCTTGAGGACACAAAGATCAGGAACACACATGTGACATGCTTCATCTTTACCGGTAATGCATCTACCAATGAAGAGAGCAAAATAATGTATAGTAGGGAAATGAGTGCTCCCTATGGTAGCTTGTGCCATTTCTCTAGATTCTCCCACGGTAATACTAGCAAGAATGTCTATATATTCAGATTTACGAGGTTCATTAACACTTCCCCATTGCGGGAGTTTGCAAGCAGTAGTAAAATCTTCTAGGTCCATGGTATATGATTTATCATAAATATCAAACAGGACACTTTGAGAATTGCGCGAGGATGTAAATTTAAACCTTCTCACAAATGAATTAGTTAAATATCGGTATTGAGGGCACTTATCTTGCATGAATTCCTCAAGGTCAGCATTACACACATATGCATCAAATTCATCCTTGATGCCTGCTTTGACCATAAAATCTTCAGACGGCCACTCACAAGGCTGCATGTTAGCTTCCCTTGGTGGTTTGTCATCCTGCTCACGTATCGCGAGCCGGGGTCCATTATTCCTTTAAGAATCACCTTGATACATTTTCCTGAACATATTTCTTCCTCTGAAAAATTTCTGAATTTTTAGTGACTCAAAAATAAAAGTGAAACAAACTTAATGAAATTGATAGCAACTACTCCCACAAGTGCCTAGAGCCTATATCATGCATTAGAATTACTTAAGACCTCATAAATTTAACATGCAAGCTCAAGAACAGGGTCACCTAAGCAGCAAGAATTTGCAATGAATAAAGCACCAGAACAAAAACTAATTGGATCATTGGAGGAGTCACATACCAAAGAACAATCCCCCAAAGCAGTTTTGTGAATGGAGCTTTGAGCAAGGAGATAAAAAATGGCAGCAAAACGAGCTAGAACTCGTGCTTGAGCTAGCTAGTGGTTTTTTTGGGGGAGGAAGCTGGAGTGTGTGGGTGCAGGAATAAGTGGAGGGGAGCCACCGCGGGCCCACGAGGTAGGGGGCGTTCCCTGTAGGGGAGGGCACGCCCTAGACCATCGTGGCCAAGTGCTTGCTCCCCCTGCTGTGTTCTCAGTGCCAAATATTCTCAAATATTCTAGAAAAAATCATATTAAATTGGCATGGCATTTGGAGAACTTTTATTTTTGGGTTTTTTTATTGCATAGATAATTCAGTAAACAGGAAAAATATACTATTTCTACTTTATTGATTCTAAGTAACACAAAGTAAAGAGAGGGTACAAAAGGTTGTGCCTTCTAACTTCATCCATCTCATGCTCATCGAAAGGAATCCACTAACAAGGTTGATCAAGTCTTGTTAACAAACTCATTCTGAATCACATGAAACCTGAGAAATTTCAAAGTGACACTAGGTTACCTCAATGGGGATATGAACATCCCCAATAATAAGAATATCATACTTTTTCTTTGCGGTAGGAAGAGGAAATTCAAAACCTCCAAATATAATTGATGGAATTTTCCCAATAGAATTTATGCTATGAACATAAGGTTGTTTCCTCGGAAAGTGTACCGTATGCTCATTACCATTAACATGAAAGGTGACATTGTCTTTGTTGCAATCAATAACAACACCTACAGTATTTAAGAAGGGTCTACCAAGGATAATCGACATATTGTCGTCCTCAGGAATATCAAGAATGACAAAGTCTGTTAAGATAGTAACATTCGCAGCAACAACAGGCACGTCCTCGCAAATGCCGACGGGTATAGCAGTTGATTTATCAGCCATTTGCGAGGATATCTCAGTAGGTGTCAACTTACATAATTCAAGTCTACGGTATAAGGAAAGAGGCATAACACTAACACCGGCTCCTAGATCACATAAGCAGTTTTAACATAACTTCTTTTGACGGAGCATGGTATAGTGGGTACTCCGAGATCACCAAGTTTCTTAGGTATTCCACCCTTAAAGGTATAGTTGGCAAGCATGGTGGAGATTTCAGCTTCAGGTATTTTTCTTTTATTTGTAATGATATCTTTCATGTATTTAGCATAAGGGTTTGTTTTAAGCATATCGGTTAAGCGCATACGTAAGAAGATAGGTCTAATCATTTCAGCAAAGCGCTCAAAGTCCTCATCATCCTTTTTCTTGGATGGTTTAGGAGGAAAAGGCATGGATTTCCGGACCCATGGTTCTCTTTCCCTACCATGTTTCCTAGCAACAAAGTCTCTCTTATCATAATGTTGATTTCTTGATTGTGGGTTATCAAGATCAACATCAGGTTCAATTTCTATATTGTTCTTATTGCTAGGTTGAGCATCTACATGAACATCATTATTAGCACTATCATTAGGTTCATGTTCGTGTCTGAGTTGTGTCTCAGCATCAGAGATAGAAATATCATTAGGATTCTCAGGTTTTTCTACATTAGGTTCACTAGAAGCATGCAAAGTCCTATCATTTTTCTTTTTCTTCTTTTTGGAAGAACTAGGAGCATCTAGGTTATTTTACTGAGAATCTTGTTCAATCCTCTTAGGGTGGCCTTTAGGATACAAAGGTTCCAAAGTCATTTTACTAGTTCTAGTAGCCACTCTAACAGCAAAATCATGTTTATTATTTAGTTCATCAAGCAATTCATTCTGAGCCTTAAGTACTTGTTCGGCTTGAGTAGTTACCATAGAGACATGTTTACTAGTGAGTTTAAGTTCACCCTTAACTCTACACATATAATCACTCAAGCGTCCAATCATATAAGCATTATTTTTCAACTGTCTACTAACATAATCATTGAAATTTGCTTGTTTATCCATAAAATCATCAAATTCATCTAAGCACTGGCTAGCAAACTTAGTAGACGGGATTTCAACTTTACCATATCTATAAAGAGAGTTTACCTTCACTACCTGTGTCGGGTTATCAAGACATTGTATTTCTTTAGGTGGTATATTGAGGCCATGAATTTCTTCAATAGGAGGTAAATTTTTAACATCTTTGGCTTTAATACCTTTCTCTTTCATAGATTTCTTTGCCTCTTGCATATCTTCAGGACTGAGAAATAGAACACCTCTCTTCTTCGGAGTTGGCTTTGGAGTTGGTTCACGAGGTGCCCAATTATTTTCATTTTCCAACATATTATTTAAGAGCAATTCAGCTTGGTCGACTGTCCTTTCCCTGAAAACACAACCAACACAACTATCCAAGTGGTGCTTGGAAGCATCGGTTAGTCCATTATAGAAGATATCAAGTATTTCATTTTTCTTAATAGGATGATCAGGCAAAGCATTAAGTAATCGGAGAAGCCTAACCCAAGCTTGTGAGAGACTCTCTTCTTCAATTTGCACAAAATTATATATTTCCCTCAAGGCAGCTTGTTTCTTATGAGCAGGGAAATATTTAGCAGAGAAGTAGTAAATCATATCCTGGGGACTACGCACACAACCAGGATCAAGAGAATTAAACCATGTCTTAGCATCACCCTTTAATGAGAAAGGAAGTATTTTAAGGATATAGTAATAGCGAGATTTCTCATGATTAGTAAATAGGGTGGCTATATCATTTAACTTAGTAAGATGTGCCACTACAGTTTCAGATTCAGTGCCATAGAAAGGATCGGATTCAACTAAACTAATTATCTCAGGATCAACAGAGAATTCATAATCCTTGTTAGTAACAAAGATAGGTGAAGTAGCAAAAGCAGGGTCATGTTTCATTCTAGCATTCAGAGTCTTTTGTTTCAGCTTAGCTAATAATTTCTTAAGATCTGATCTATCATTGCAAGCAAGAAGATCTCTAGCAGTTTCTTCATCCATAACATAACCCTCAGGAACAATAAGCAATTCATATTTAGGGGGGGGGGAACCTTCATCATCACTATCATCAATATTATCAGTTTCAATAATTTCATTCTCCCTAGCCCTAGCAAGTTGTTCATCAAGAAATTCACCCAATGGCATAGTAGTATCAAGCATAGACGTAGTTTCATCACAAGTATCATGCATAGCAGAAGTGGCATCATCAATAACATGCGACATATCAGAACTAATAGTAGAAGCAGGTTTATGTGTCGCAAGTTTACTCATAACGGAAGGAGAATCAAGTGCAGAGCTAGATGGCAGTTCCTTACCTCCCCTCGTAGTTGAGGGATAAATTTTTGTTCTTTGATCTTTCAAGTTCTTGATAGTGATTAGCATATATAAATCCCAAGTGACTCAAAGAATAGAGCTATGCTCCCCTGGCAACGGCGCCAGAAAATAGTCTTGATAACCCGCAAGTATAGGGGATCGCAACAGTTTTCGAGGGTAGAATATTCAGCCCAAATTTATTGATTCGACACAAGGGGAGCCAAAGAATATTCTCGAGTATTAGCAGTTGAGTTGTCAATTCAACCACACCTGGATAACTTAGTATCTGCAACAAGGTATTTAGTAACAAAGTAGTATGGAAGTAATGGTAATGATAGCAAAAGTAATAGTAGTAGTTTTGTAGCAATTGTAATAGCGACAACGACAAAGTAACTAAGGAAAGAACAATATGTGAAAAACTCGTAGGCATTGGATTAGTGATGGATAATTATGTTGGATGCGATTCCTCATGTAATAGTTATAACATAGGGTGAAACAGAACTAGAGTTCATCAATGTAATGTAGGCATGTATTCCGAATATAGTCATACGTGCTTATGGAAAAGAACTGCATGCCATCTTTTGTCCTACCCTCCCGTGGCAGCGGGGTCCTAATGGAAACTAAGGGATATTAAGGCCTCCTTTTAATAGAGAACCGGACCAAAGCATTAACACTTAGTGAATACATGAACTCCTCAAACTACGGTCATCACCGGTAAGTATCCTGATTATTGTCAATTCGGGGTTAACGGATCATAACACATAATAGGTGACTAAATACTTGCAAGATAGGATCAAGAACTCACATATATTCATGAAAACATAATAGGTTCAGATCTGAAATCATGGCACCCGGGCCCAAGTGACAAGCATTAAGCATAGCAAAGTCATAGCAACATCAATCTCAGAACATAATGGATACTAGGGATCAAACCCTACCAAAACTAACTTAATTACATGGTAAATCTCATCCAACCCATCACCGTCCAGCAAGCCTATGAGGGAATTACTCACGCACAACGGTGAGCATCATGAAATTGGTGATGGAGGATGGTTGATGATGACAACATCGACGGATTCCCCTCTCCGTAGCCCCAAACGGACTCCTGATCAGCCCTCCCGAGATGTTTTACGGCTTGGTGGCGGCTTTGTATCGTAAAACACGATGAATCCTTCTTTTATTTTTTTCTCCATGAAAGCAAATATATGGAGTTGGAGTTGAGGTCGGTGGACATCCAGGGGGCCCACGAGGTAGGGGGGTGTGCCCTAGGGGAGGGGGCGCGCCCCCACCCTCGTGACCAGGGTGTGGGCCCCCTGATGTTATTTCTTTCACCAATATTTTTTATTAATTCTGAAAAGTTGCTCCGTGGATTTGCAGGTCATTCCGAGAACTTTTATTTCTGCACAAAAACAACACCATGGCAGTTCTGCTGAAAACAACGTCAGTCCGGGTTAGTTCTATTTAAATCATGCAAGTTAGAGTCCAAAACAGGGGCAAAAGTGTTTGGAAAAGTAGATACGATGGAGACGTATCAGGGATCCACATGGTCGAAGCGTACGTAGCGTTGTCATTGTGGTCGCGAACATGTACGTACATATTGGTCGATGTAGAGGTACACACGTGTCGTAGTAGAGGCGTGCATGTAGCATGTACACGTACATACAGCGGCCAGTGTGCAAGAAAGAAAATACGGCTACGTACGTACATACGAGCGGGGTCTCGAATGCTTACTCGCGCATATGTGCGGCGAGAGCTCGTGTACATGGCTGGGTTGGAACGGAGAAACATCATTGTCGTCGTGTTCATTGGGAGCCAACTGGCTGGGTCGGAATGGAATGCATAGTCGTGTTCATCGGGAGGGCTTGGACAGAACATCTAATGGAAACGAGGTCTGACGTACCACAGAACGGAGGAAACAACCTTGTGTTTGACCGGCCACGTTCGGAATGGGATTCTGTTCATCGGGAGGGGTCTGGCGTACCGCAAAACGGAGGAACGGACTTGTGTTAGCATCACCCTTCAATGAGAAAGGAAATATTTTAAGGATATAGTAATAGCGAGATTTCTCATCATTAGTAAACATGGCGGCTATATCATTTAACTTAGTAAGATGTGCCACTACAGTTTCACATTTAGTGCCATTGAAAGGATCGGATTCAACTAAACTAATTATCTCAGGATCAACAGAGAATTCATAATCCTTATCAGTAACAAAGATATGTGAAGTAGCAAAGGAGGGTCATGTTTCATTCTAGCATTCAGAGTCTTTTTTTCAGCTTAGCTAATAATTTCTTAAGATCTGATCTATCATTGCAAGCAAGAAAATCTCTAGCAGTTTCTTCATCCATAACATAACCCTCTGGAACAATAGGCAATTCATATTTAGGGGGGGGGGAACCTTCATCATCACTATCATCAATATTATCAGTTTCAATAATTTCATTCTCCCTAGCCCTAGCAAGTTGTTCATCAAGAAATTCACCCAATGGCACAGTAGTATCAAGCATAGAAGTAGTTTCATCACAAGTATCATGCATAGCAGAAGTGGCATCATCAATAACATGCGACATATTAGAATTAATAGCAGAAGCAGGTTTAGGTGTCGCAAGTTTACTCACAACGGAAGGAGAATCAAGTGCAGAGCTAGATGGCAGTTCCTTACCTCCCCTCGTAGTTGAGGGATAAATTTTAGTTCTTTGATCTTTCAAGTTCTTCATAGTTATTAGCATATATAAATCCCAAGTGACTCAAAGAATAGAGCTATGCTCCCCTGGCAACGGCGCCAGAAAATAGTCTTGATAACCCGCAAGTATAGGGGATCGCAACAGTTTTTGAGGGTAGATTATTCAGCCCAAATTTATTAATTCGACACAAGGGGAGCCAAAGAATATTCTTGAGTATTAGCAGTTGAGTTGTCAATTCAACCTCACCTGGATAACTTAGTATCTGCAGCAAGGTATTTAGTAACAAAGTAGTATGGAAGTAACGGTAATGATAGCAAAAGTAATAGTAGCAGTTTTGTAGCAATTGTAATAGCGGTAACGGCAAAGTAACTAAGGAAAGAACAATATGTGAAAAACTCGTAGGCATTGGATCAGTGATGGATAATTATGTCGGATGCGATTCCTCATATAATAGTTATAACACAGGGTGAAACAGAACTAGCTCCAGTTCATCAATGTAATGTAGGCATGTATTCCAAATATAGTCATACGTGCTTATGGAAAAGAACTTGCATGACATCTTTTGTCCTAGCCTCCCATGGCAGCGGGGTCCTAATGGAAACTAAGGGATATTAAGGCCTCCTTTTAATAGAGAACCGGACCAAAGTATTAACACTTAGTGAATGCATGAACTCCTCAAACTACGGTCATCATTGGTAAGTATCCTGATTATTGTCACTTCGGGGTTAACGGATCATAACACATAATAGGTGACTATATACTTGCAAGATAGGATCAAGAACTCACATATATTCATGAAAACATAATAGATTCAGATCTGAAATCATGGCACTCGGGCCCAAGTGACAAGCATTAAGCATAGCAAAGTCATAGCAACATCAATCTCAGAACATAATGGATACTAGGGATCAAACCCTACCAAAACTAACTTAATTACATGATAAATCTCATCCAACTCATCACTGTCCAGCAAGCCTACGATGGAATTACTCACGCACAGCGGTGAGCATCATGAAATTGGTGATGGAGGATGGTTGATGATGACAATAGTGACGGATTCCCCTCTCTGGAGCCCCGAACGGACTCCAGATCAGCCCTCTCGTGATGGAGGTTGGTTGATGGAGGACGGTTTTAGGGCTTGGCGGCGGCTCCGTATCGTAAAATGCGATGAATACTACTTCTTTTATTTTTTTCTCCGTGAAAGCAAATATATGGAGTTGGAGTTGAGGTCGGTGGACGTCCAGGGGGCCCACGAGGCAGGGGGTGCGCCCTAGGGGAGGGGCGTGCCCCCCCACCCTCATGACCAGGGTGTGGGCCCCCTGATGTTATTTCTTTCACCAATATTTTTTATTAATTCTGAAAAGTTGCTCCATGGATTTGCAGGTCATTCCGAGAACTTCTGTTTCTGCACAAAAATAACACCATGGTAGTTCTGTTGAAAACAACGTCAGTCCGAGTTAGTTCCATTCAAATCATGCAAGTTAGAGTCCAAAATAAGGGCAAAAGTGTTTGGAAAAGTAGATACGATGGAGACGTATCAAGGATCCACATGGTCGAAGCGTACGTAGCATTGTCATTCTGGTCGCGAACGTGTACGTACATATTGGTCGATGTAGAGGCACACACGTGTCGTAGTAGAGGCGCACATGTAGCATGTACACGTACGTACAGCGGCCAGTGTGCAATAAATAAAATACGGGCGGGGTCTCGAATGCCTACTCGCGCATATGTACGGCCAGGGCTCGTGTACATGGCTGGGTCGGAACCGAGAAACAACGTTGTCGTCGTGTTCATTGGGAGCCAACCGGCTGGGTCGGAACGGAATGCGTCATCGTGTTCATCGGGAGGGCTTGGACAGAACAGCCGATGGAAACGAGGCCTGGCGTACCGCAGAACGGAGGAAACGGCCTTGTGTTTGACCGGCCACGTTTGGAACGGGATCCTATTCATTGGGAGGGGTCTAGCGTACCGCAAAGCGGAGGAAACATACTTGTGTTCGACCTCCTATGGTCGAAACGGGATCCTGTTAAATGGGAGGGGTGTGGCGTACGGCAAAACGGAGGAAACATACTTGTGTTGGAGCGCTACAGTTGAAATGGGGGTCCTGTTCATCGGGAGGGGTGTGGCGTACCCCAAAATGGGACTCCATGGGATACTGTTCATCTCCACCCTCGACCTCCTCCAAGCTCCACGGGCTACTGTTCATCCACCGTCGACCTCCTCCAGCCTCCACATGCGACTGTTCATCCACGGGCTCCTGTTCATCCAGCCTCCATCGCGTGCCACTCCACCAGCTACTGTTCAACCAGCCCTCTCCACGGGCTCCTGTTCAACCACCCTTCCACGTGCTACTGTTCATCCAGCCCTCCACTGTCTACTGTTCATCCAGCCCTCCACGGGGTCGTCCTGTTTATCCAGCCCTACACGGGGTCCTGTTCATCCAGCCCCAACCAACTCGGTCGATCGGGGTCCTGTTCATCCGGAGGCAACACCACGGGGTCATGTTCATCCACCCCCACCGGGAACTGTTCATCCAAACCCCCCAGCAACACTCACTGTTCATCCAAAGGCAGCATCGATCGGCTTCAGTTAGCAGCAGTAACGATGGAATCGCTCGATCGAGTTCAGTTAACAACCATCAATCGATCGCTCGGGTTCAGTAACACGTAGCCTGCAGTGCAATTGCTCGGGTTCAGTTAGGCGATGCCTCGCTCGAGTTCAGTTAGAGCCCAACGCCTCGTACCCACGCGCGTATGGTACAACAGAAACGCGCATCGCTCGGCCCCCGACCACCCACCGTGACCGGGAACTCCCTAAAATTTTCCTCGCCCTCGCTTCTACCCTGGTTTTTTCCATCATGGACCCCCCAAAGAATGTCATGGAGCTGCGTCTCCGGCCCGCCCAGGACGAAAAGCCCATTTTTTGTCATGATTTTTTGTCATGGAAGTAGGAGCCCACTGAAAGGACATGCGGTGCCCCCATGTGTGGTTTTGGTAATTGATGACATTCTCTATGGACTAATGGTTGCATTGAGTTATATTTGAAGGATGTTTCCATAGGCTCTTCTTGAAGTACATGTGTTGGTTTCAAGGAGTTTATGTGTTGACCAAGGTGCTATTAAGGAATTATCCAAATATTGGTTATGTGAGTGTTGTGCTTATTGCAAGCATGTCTTGAAGAAGAATATTGTGTGATCATTCATGTTTACCTTCAAGACATCATCCAAATGAAGAGAGCTGGAAATATTCAAGGTTGATCAAGACTAAGTCAAGAGTGAATCAAGTTGATCAACTCACAAAGCGTAGAAGATGTACCGAGAGGGATCAAGTGATCCCATGGTATGGTAAGCATTGTCCATTATGCTTTGTGTACTAACCCATGGTCTATGTGAGAGTTCTATGTGGGGTTAGGTACGTGTTCATGGGCTTGCGTCAAGAGGAAGATATCACTCAACCCATGGAGAAGAAACATCAAGTGGTGATCGTCATCAAGATTGTCGTGTGCCAGTTTAAGTGTATCATCACGAAGAGACCAAATGCTTGAAGCTTGCCGTCCATTTTGGTGTCAATGGACTAGTGAAGATGTGCCGAAGAGTGGCTCAACCATAGTGGAGTATGGGGGAGCAATCATCTAGTGTTGATCGACCCAACGCAATCAAGAAAGGTGGTCCATCTTGAGGAGGACAAGTTCGTCATCATCTAGCTCAAGTGGACCATGTGCAAGGCAAAGGTTTGCCCTTGATAGGTTTTCTATTTTACCGGTCTCATGGTGGTAGTTGGGAGACCGAGCTTTAAGATTGATTGCCATACTATCAAGGGGGGCTCTCGATGAGTAGCTTTATCGTATCATTAGTAGAGAGCTCAAACCATTGCATCCTTGCATCATATTTCCTGGTTCTTGTTTGGTTCTCCTTGTGAGATTTGGAGCTTATGGTCATCTTCTTACAAGCTTGAGTTCATCAAAAACGGAGTTCACATGCATCTTCTATGATGTTTTCAATGTTGGAGGTTCTGTCGGGTCTTCTTTGTTGGAGGTTTCTCTCCTCTTTTTGTTTTGATGCTACTCGTTGTCTTGTATCCAACAAGCTTGAGTTTGCTCAATTTGGAGCTCATTTGCAGAAGTTGTAGCAGTTCTGGTTTTCCTTGGAGTTTATTTGTTTTCGTGGAAGTGGCACTTGGGAGGAGTCAGCGATAGTACCGCCAAGCCTGAGCGGCAGTACCGCTGACAGCCTCATGCGGTAGTACCGTTGTTCATCGGTAGTACCGCTCGTGGCCATCAGTGGTACTACTGCTCCTGTTCTGCGCTGGTATCGCCTCGATTCGAGGGTGTCGCCTCTCGTGTCGGGTTGGGTGGTAGTAGGAGCGGCAGTATGCGCGGTACTACTGCTCTCGAGTGGTAGTACCACTCTACCTCCACTACTAGTACCGCTCGGGGGCCTCCTCCTCCTTGCCCCTTCTTTCCAGCCTTTGTGCAAAGCTCCAGCGGTACTACCGCTGGGCCTAGCGGTAGTGCTGCTGCCTAGTGCGGTAGTACCGCTCGTGCACAGACTGAGCACATAACGGTTGGATTCGGGAGCTCCTATAAAAGGGGGTCTTCTTCCCATTCAACCTTATCCTTTGAGCTAGTGTTCTTCCCCCATTGTTGACCTTCTCCGAGCTTGCTATATCTCAATCCCTCCATGGATTCTTTCTAGTTTTTGGGGGAAAAGATAGAGGATATCTAGATCCACATTTCCACCAATCACTTTCTCCTCTATGTGAGGGGAACCCCTTGGATCTAGATCTTCGAGTTCTTGGTGTTATCCTTCTTGTCCTTCCTCTCATTTTTCTCCCTAGGATTAGTTGCTTTGGTGGGATTTGGGAGAGAAGGACTTGGGCACTCTGTGTGCCCTTGCCATTGCATTTGGTGCATCGGCTTGAGTTCTCCATGGTGATACGTGGAAGTTACAGGTTGAGAAGCTTATTACTCTTGGGTGCTTGGTACCCTTGAGCTTGTTCCTCTTGGGTGCTTGGGCGCCCTAGATGGTTGGTGGTGTTCAGAGCTCAATCGTTGTGGTGTAAAGCTCCGGGCAAGTGTCGGGGTCTCCAATTAGGTTGTGGAGATTGCCCCGAGCAATTTGACGGGTACCGGTGACCGCCCCCAAGGGTTGCCAAAGTGTACGGGTTCGGTGACCGCCCCCAAGGGTTGCTATTTGTACGGGTTCGGTGACCGCCCTCAAGGGTCCCTTAGTGGAATCCCAGCATCTTGCATTGTGCGAGGGCGTGAGGAGATTACGGTGGCCCTACACTACTAGGGAAAACCTTATACACACAACTTTAGCAGTAGCGTGGTTCAAAAAAGCACGCTGGTGCTAAGTAGCAGTAGCGCGCGTGCGCAAACCGCGCTACAGATAAAGTTCTAGCAGTAGCGCACCTTGTTTTAAACACGTTACTACTAAAATTCCCACGGCTTAGCCCACAGGCTACACATACTAGTAGCGATCTATATAGAACAGCGCTACCGCTACTTTCTTTGTAGCAGCGTGTTTTCTTCTAAACTCGCTACTGCTAAAGGATCTAAAATTAAATGGAAAGCAAATGGAAAGGTAATTGAAAATGAAAGAAATAGAATAAGGTGAAAGGAGAAAAATAAAATGTGAAGAAAAATAAATGAAAAAGGGAAAAAAGTGAAAGGAGTAGCAGCAACGTGTATCCCAGAGCACGCTGTAGCTAATGTAATAGCAGCGCGCTTTCTGGAACGCGCTACTGCTACTTCTGACTTAACCATGGGGTTCTTCATTCCCCACGGCCACTTCCCCCAAATCCAACTCCTCCGCTCTCGCCGCCACCGTCGCCTGTCGGCCGCCGCACGCTCTCCGCACACCCTCTACGCCGCCCCAACCCCGGAATCAACACCGCCCCCGCCCCCGACCTCAACGCTGCCCAAGACGCCACCCCCGCCCCGACGTCGACGCCACCCTCCGCCGCACGCCCGAGCCCTGACCCCGACCTCGACGCCGCCTGCCCCTCCCTCGTCGCAGGCACCCGAGGTGAGCACGCCCGCTCCTCCCTCTCCCCTACCTCTGCCTAGGGTTTCTTCATATTTTAGTTGCATCAAATTAGTTAGGGTTCATGTAAGGGTGGAAACGAATCAGATGCAGATGTGACTCAAATTGGTTAGGGTTCATGTAAGGGTGGAAACAAATCAAATTTCTAAGATGAATCATAAAACGAGTAAATAATTTATTTGTAGTTCCTATGTACTAATTAGTTAGTAAGAACTAGTTGAATTAATAGAACTAGTTAGTAAGAACTTGTTGTATATCTTGTGTTGCTCAAATAGGATATGTGCTTGCCCAAGTGGCCGGTCATGTTTGCAGGTTACACCTCCAAGTGGCCTATGTTTTGCCGGAGTGTTGATTCATTTCCGTTCCGGAAAATTTCAAGCGCTCGATATGTCCTATTTTAGCAAAGGTCATGCCTGATTTTTCCGTGAATTTTTGCATGACTTGTGCCAGAATATGTAGGAAATATCGAGTGCCCCGGATTTGTGTGTTGAGTATCCTGGTAGTTGTCTTTGATCGATTTTCAGTTAATGTTTTAACTATGAACATAGGAAATATTTGACGATGAAAAGGAGTTCGGTATTTGCAAATACAACAAAGACGAGCGTGGCCTATGCGACGGAATTATCTTCCTAGATGATGATAGGCGCTTCAACATCAAGCTGGACGAGAACTTCGAAGTGGATACAGTAAGTCACAACGACAAGTCTTTTTCGTAATTAAGCATGACATCTGCTTCATTTTCTTCAACTTATAATTTATTTATTTTACTATTCTATTAGTGTATCCCCTGCCATGCAAGAGTTTTTGTATTGGATAAGATAGGTTTCAGTCCTACTATGGAGGTAAAGAAAGTTTACTTGAAGACCGAGCATGGTTATATTTTCCACGCAAAATTATACAATTCAGACGACTACACCTATTTTGCATGCAAAACATGGCGAGCACTATGCAAGACTTATGCATTTGAGCCTGATATGATTATCACCTTTGATATTCGTCCAGAAGATGATATTGAAGGTAATACCGACATCTGGGTCGATGTGCAGATGCCTCCAGTTATACCATTATGTGAGCTTCTCAACCATATTTATGTCTTTGATATTGTTTATTCAAAAATAGTTGACAACTAATTTCTATTGTCGGCTTATTTCGGCTCAAGCAAACATGTCCAGCGCTTGGTAGACAGGACCTACTACTGTGTCGGGGCTGAACTAAACTGCGAGGAGCTAAGCCATTATGTTTCATGGCTTGCGGATCGTGATACTGTCAAGACAAATTTTCTTCCTGCATTTGGAAATGTTAGTACTGAAAACGTGCGACCAATAGTGTTCGTAATGAACTACGGTCACATCTATTTAGGAAGGATGGTAAGATTTTTACTATTTTTCTTTAGTGCATCTTTTCCATACATTATTTTTAAGCTAAACTTCATTGCTAAGTATGTTACCATACGATGTTCTTCAACAGGGACTCCCGATGAATGTTGTTCCTCATGGGATCGAGACTAAAGGTACCATGAGTATTATTAGCTTACGGCAAAAATATCCTACAGATCACTTTAGTGCATTCAGGATTAGCAACGGATTCTTAATAGTGAAAGACTGGACCAAATTTGTGATGGAGGAGCGCAGAGAAATACTAGGGGGCAGCAAACAGAAGTGCAGCCCACGATTAGGAGACAGGTTCATCTGCATGCTCCAACTTGATGAAGGAGGAGAGCTACACATGTTTTATGTTATTTTACCTCAGAGAGAAAACCAGGAGTGATTAGCTAGCTAGAAATGAGTTTGAAGGTGATGATGTGCTACACTATTACTATGATGATTAAATAGCTAGTGTTGGTGGTAATGGCTATGATGATTATTATTAGCTAGTGTTAGTGGTGATTAAATAAATACTGTTGGTGGTAATGACTATGATGATGATTAAATAGCTTGTGCTGGTGGATTAGATTCAAGTGGAGGCAACATGTGGTGCACATAGAAAGTATTACTAGTCTAAACTAGATCAAGTTTGGATTAGTTGTATACTTTTGACATGCACCACATATTGCCTCCACTTGAACCTAATCCACCTTCATTTGACACACTGTTATGGACATAATGATATAAACCTCATAATTGGTATTGTACCAAAATTTGTATAACGGCAGATAAATGCACTAAAAATAAAAAAAAAATAAAAAAAATACTAGTAGCGATTGATAGTGCAACTAGCTAGATTAGCAGCAGGCCGGGAGAGAAGAAGTGATGCCGCTATGTGTCTTAGCAGTAACGCGTGTCATACGCGCTACTACTAAGTAGTACCTGTAGCGCCTTATTAGTAGCACGGCAGCACGTGCTACTAGTGGGCTTTAAACCCGCGCTACTACTTGGGTTTTCCCTAGTACTGCTAGTGGCTTCTTGGGGAGCATTGTGCCTCCACACCGCTCCAAACGGAGATTAGCATCCGCAAGGGTGTGAACTTCGGGCTACATCGTCGTCTCTGCGTGCCTCGGTTATCTCTTACCCGAGCCCTTTACTTATGCACTTTACTTTGTGATAGCCATATTGTTTCTTGTCATATATCTTGCTATCACTTAGTTGTTTATCTTGCTTAGCATAAGTTGTTGGTGCAAATAGGTGAGCCTAGTTGTTGTAGGTTTTGTGCTTGACAAATTAACCGCTGGGTTTATTCCGCATTTGTTCAAGCCTAAACCGTAATTTTTTAAAGCTCCTATTCACCCCCCCTCTAGGCGACATGCACGATCTTTCACCCAGCACATATATGATGATATCGGGTTTTGTCACAATTATTGTCATAGAAGTGTCATAAGTATGACAAAAAAAATTTGTTCGGCCCAAAATGTCACGGATGTGACTTTTTCTGTAGTGTTGTGTTGCAAGGTGTAAAGTTGAGTAAGACTCAAAACCCAACCATAGCAGAAATAAGAAAGAGAATGAAAGTCATTCCCTATGCCACAACCATAGGTTCTATAAAGTATGCTATGCTGTGTACCAGACCTATTGTGTACCTTATCATGAGTTTGTCAAGGGGGTGTGATAGTGATCCAGGAGTGGATCACTGGACAGCGGTCAAAGTTATCCTTAGTTACTTAAGAGGACTAAAGAAATATTTCTTGGTTATGGAGGTGATAAAGAGTTCATCATAAAGAGTTACGTCGATACAAGATTTTACACCGATCCAGATGACTTTGAGTCTCAATGTGGATACATATTGAAAGTGGGAGCAATTAGCTAGAGTAGCTCCATGCATTGTAGACATAGGAAATTTGCAAAATACATACGGCTATGAATATGGCAGACCTGTTGACTAAACTTCTCTCACAAGCAAAACATGATCACACCTTAGTACTATTTGGGTGTTAATCACATAGCAATGTGAACTAGATTGACTATAGTAAACCCTTTGATTGTTGGTCACATGGCGATGTGAACTATGGGTCTTAAAGTTGGGGAACATGGTAATTTCAAAAAAATTCCTACGATCATGCAAGATCTATATAGGTGATGCATAGCAACGAGAGGTGATAGTGTGTCCATGTACCCTCGTAGACCGAAAGCGGAAGCGTTTCAATAACGTGGTTGATGTAGTCGAATCGCAATCCAACCGATCAAGTACCAAACGCACGGCACCTCCACATTCAGCACATCAGCTCGATGACGTCCCTCGTACTCTTGATCCAGTTGAGGCCAAGAGTGAGTTCTGTCTGTATGATGGCGTGGTGACGGTGATGATAAAGTTGCCGGCGCAGGGCTTTGCCTAAGCACTACGGCGATATGATCGAGGTGTGCAACTATGGAGGGGGCACCGCACACGGCTGAGAGATTATCTGTTGTCCTATTGGGGTGCCTCCTGGCCACATATACAAAGGAGGGAGGGAGAGAGGAGGCCAGCCAGGTTGGGCACGCCAGAGGGGAGTCCTACTTGGACTCCTAGTCCAACTAGGATTCGCCCCCTCCCTTTTCCTTTCTTCCACCAGAGGGAAAGGGAAGGGAGAGAGAGAGAGGGAGAAGGAAAGAGGGGGCCGGGCCCCTCCCCTAGTCCAATTCAGTTTGGGCAAGGGGAGGGTGCGCCCCTCCCTTGTGGCCTCTCTCCTCTCCTCCAATAAGTCCCAATAGGCCCATTAGTTCTCCCGAGGGGTTCCGGTAACCTCCCAGTACTCCGGAAAAATGCCCGAACCACTCAGAACCATTCCGATGTCCAAATGCAACCTTCCAATATATGAATCTTTATGTCTCGACCATTTTGAGACTCCTCGTCACATCTGTGATCTCATCCGGGACTCCGAACAAACTTCGGTCATCAAAACACATAACTCATAATAGAAATCATCATCGAACATTAAGCATGCGGACCCTATGGGTTCGAGAACTATGTAGACATGATAGATACACATCTCTGATCAATAACCAATAGCGGAACCTGGATGCTCATATTGGCTCCTACATATTCTACCAAGATCTTTATTGGTCAAACGACATAACAACCTACATTGTTGCCTTTGTCATCGGTATGTTACTTGCCCGAGATTCGATCGTCGGTATCATCATACCTAGTTCAATATCATTACCGGCAAGTCTCTTTACTTGTTCCGTAATACTTCATTACACAACTAACTCATTAGTCATATTTCTTGCAAGTCTTATAGCCCAAAGATACCTCTCTGAAACATGGAGGAACAAATCCTAATCTTGATCTATGCCAACCCAACAAAACCTTCGGAGACACCTGTAGAACACCTTTATAATCATCCTTTTACGTTGTGACGTTTGATAGCACACAAGGTGTTCTTCCGATATTCAGGAGTTGCATAATCTCATAGTCATAGGAACATGTATAAGTCATGAAGAAAGCACTAGCAATGAAACTGTAATGATCATGATGCTAAGCTAACGGATGGTTCTTGTCCATCACATCATTCTCCTAATGATGTGATCATGTTCATCAAATGACAACACATGTCTATGGTAGGAAACATAACCATCTTTGATTAACGAGCTAGTCAAGTAGAGGCACACTAGGGACACTATGTTTTGTGTATGTATTCACACGTGTACTAAGTTTCCGGTTAATACAATTCTAGAATGAATAGTAAACATTTATCATGAAATAAGGAAATAAATAATAACTTTATTATTGCCTCTAGGGAATATTTCCTTCAGTTAATCACATACACATGTGAACTATTGGTGTTAAATCACATGGCGATGTGAACTAGATTATTGACTCTAGTGCAAGTGGGAGACTGAAGGAAATATGCCCTAGAGGCAATAATAAAGTTGTTATTTTATATTTACTTATTCATGATAAATGTTTATTATTTTTTCTAGAATTGTATTAACTGGAAACTTGATACATGTGTGAATAGAGAGACAAAACACTGAGTCCCTAGCATGCCTCTACTTGACTAGCTCCTTGATCAAAGATGGTAAGTTTCCTAGCCATGGACATGTGTTGTCATTTGATGAACGAGATCACACCATTAGTGTAATTATGTGATGGACAAGACCCATCCGTTAGCTTAGTATAATTATTGTTCAATTTTATTGCTACTGCTTTCTTCATGTCAAATACATATTCCTCCGACTATGAGATTATGCAACTCCCGGACACCGGAGGAATACCTTGTGTACTATCAAACGTCACAAGTAACTGGGTGATTATAAAGATGCTCTACAGGTACCTCCAAAGGTGTTTGTTGGGTTGGCATAGATCGAGATTAGGATTTGTCACTCCGAGTATCAGAGAGGTACCTCTGGGCCCTCTTGGTAATGCACATCATATGAAGCCTTGCAAGCAATGTGACTAATGAGTTAGTTGTGGGATGATCCGTTACGAAACGAGTAAAGAGACTTTACGGTTACGAGATTGAACTAGATATGAAGATATGGACGATCGAATCTCGGGCAAGTAACATACCGATGACAAAGGGAATAACGTATGTTGACATTGCGGTTCGACTAGTACGTCTCCAACGTATCTATCATTTTTTATTGTTCCATGCTATTATATTTTCTGTATTGGATATTTAGTAGGCATTTATATGCTATTTTATATTATTTTTGGGAGTAACCTATTAACCGAGAGCCTAGTGCCTCTTTTTTTTGTGCCTATTTTAGAGTTTCATAGAAAAGGAATACAAAACAGAGTCCAAACAGAATGAAACTTTTGGGATGATGTTTCTTGGACCAGAAGGAAACCAGAAGACTTGGAGCTGAAGTCGGAGACGCAACGAGGCGGCCACGAGGCAGGAGGGCGCGCCCCCCTACCTCATGGGCGCCTTGTAGCTCCCCTCACCTAGCTCCTTCCCATATATATACTATTATACCCTAAAAACATCTAGGGGAGCCACGAAACCACTTTTCCACCACCACAACCTCCTGTACCCGTGAAATCCCATCTAGTGGCCTTTTCCGATGTCCTGCCGAAGGGGGATTCGATCACGGAGGGCCTCTTCATCAACACTATTGCCTCTCCGATGATGCGTGAGTAGTTTACCACAGACCTTTGGGTCCATAGATAGTAGCTAGATTGCTTCTTCTCTATCTTTGATTCTCAATACCATGTTCTCCTTGATGTTCTTGGAGATCTGTTCGATGTAATATTCTTTTGCGATGTGTTTGCCGAGATCCGATGAATTGTGGATTTATGATCAGATTATCTATGAATATTATTTGGTTCTTCTCTGAATTCTTATATGCATGATTTGATATCTTTGCAAGTCTCTTCGAATTATCGGTTTAGTTTGGCCTACTAGATTGATCTTTCTTTCAATGGGAGGAGTGCTTAGCTTTGGGTTCAATCTTGCTGTGTCCTTTCCCAGTGACAGTAGGGGCAGCAAGGCACGTATTGTATTGTTGACATCGAGGATAAAAAGATGGGGTTTTCATCATATTGCTTGAGTTAATTCCTCTACATCATGTCATCTTAATGTGTTACTCCATTCTTTATAAACTTAATATGCTAGATTCATGCTGGATAGTGGTCGATGTGTGGAGTAATAGTAGTAGATGCAGAACCGTTTCGGTCTACTTGGCACAGACGTGATGCCTATGTTCATGATCATTGCCTTAGATATCATCATAACTATGCGGTTTTCTATCAATTGCTCGATAGTAATTTGTTCACCCACCATAATATTTGCTATCTTGAGAGAAGCCACTAGTGAAACCTATGGCTCCCGGGTCTCTTTTCCATTATACAAGTTCTCTTTTACATCTTACTAGTTTCTGATCTACTATTTTGCAATATTTTAATTTCCGATCTATAAAAAAATACCAAAAATATTTACTTTGTCGTTTATCTACCTCTATTAGATCTCACTTTTGCAAGTGACCATGAAGGGATCGACAACCCCTTTACCGCTGTGGTGCAAGTTGTTGATTGTTTGTGCAGGTATTCGGCGACTTGTGTGTTGTCTCCTACTGGATTGATACCTTGGTTCTCAAAACTGAGGGAAATACTTACGCTACTTTGCTGCATCACCCTTTCCTCTTCAAGGGAAAACCAACACAAGCTCAAGAGGTAGCAAGAAGGATTTCTGGCGCCGTTGCCGGGGAGATGTACATCAAGTCAAGCCATACCAAGTACCCATCATAAAATGTTCTCCCTTGCATTACAGTATTTGCCATTCGCCTCTCATTTTCCTCTCCCCCACTTCTAAAACAATTTTTGAAAACCTTTGCCTTTTCTTCGCCCCTCTTCCATTCGTCTCTTTTCGTTTGCTTCTTGTGTGCTTGTGTGTTGGATTGCTTGCTTTGTCACGATGGCTCAAGATAATACCAAATTGTGTGATTTTTCCAACACCAACAACAATGATTTTATTAGCACTCCGATTGCTCCCACTACTAATGCTGAATCTTGTGAAATTAATGCCGCTTTGCTGAATCTTGTTATGAAAGCTCAATTTTCTGGCCATCCTAGTGAAGATATCGCATCCCATCTGTCGTGGATTTGTCACGGCAGATGTCCTCATGAAAGGACTTAGTCGTGGAGCCATCGCTACGGGTTAACTTGAAGGGGTTAAAGCGGACACGAAGACACAAGGGTTTATACTAGTTCGGCCCCTTCGATGAAGGTAAAAGCCTACGTCTAGTTGTGATGGAATTGATGTGGTTTCGATGGCTAGGGAGCAAACAAGCTTCACCTAGGCTCGAGTTGTTGTTGTCTGTCCTTGAACCGCCACCGGGTCGTCCCCTTATATACACGGGTGACGCCCGTCGGTCCACAGAGTCCCACACCGGTTCATACTCGTATCCCGGTTGGTCTCTCTCCATTCCTAACTTACAATACAAGTTTACATACCAAGCCGGTTTACGGCTACAGGTTCTAAACCGACTACAGGCCTTGGGCCTTCATCTGCTTAATCACCTTTACACTACTAATGAAGTTAACCCGGCCCAGGTAGGCCGGTTCATGCCTAGTGGTAATATCCCCAACATTAGGCTCAAGATTGATTTGAACTGGTTCATGTCAATCCTTCACAAAAATCTTTGTCTTCAACATCTTCTGGTAATTGGTAAACCGCCATGTGGTCATCATCTCTGGTTGCTGTAAACCGGCATGACGTCATCATGAAGTTAACATTTATAACGCCTTCTTTTATTAATAGACCTGCGATACCCAAGGCAGCAACTCCATGTCCGAATCTTGTGGCTCCTGGATTCGCGCGCCTGACACACGTCCTTTGCCTTATAAATAGGACCGAAGGGTCATTTCCTTTTCCCCTTCGTCTCTTTCTCTTCGTCTTCCTCGCGTCGCCAACCTCGGAGCTCCGTCGTCGCCATTAACCTCTGCCTCGTCTTGGGCCGCTGCATCAACCTGAACGTTCTAGAGCACAGCGATATCTTTCCGCATCTTCCTCGATTCCGGTAAGCCTTCTGCTCTTCTTAACATAGATCTGTTCTAGGGTTTCATGTTCTTGCTGTGCTCCTTACTTGTTCATGCTCGTACCTAGATTCCTGGATAGATCTGTGAAACCCTGCTCTGATTAGCAGTAGCCTTTTAGCATCCACCTGTAGTTTCACGCTCAAGTCCATAGATCTCATCTACATACCTGCCCATTGATTCACTTCCGCTCTGCTTTAATCTTTTGAATATTTTTTGTTTTTCTGAACTTTCTTCAGATCCATTACCACAATAGGACCTTGTGAAAACTGTTTCTGCATACTTAGCCATCCGCAACCTATATTGCTTTCAATGTTTAGATCAGGCGGTTTAACTTAGTATAGAAAAAAGTTAATAAATCGGTATATACCATTAGTCCCCTTGTTGAACCGCCAGAACTCTTTGGCCATATGATGCCACTACATAAAAATCCGGTTTAAGTATACTGCCCCCGGTTTAGCCTTGTTCATACCAGTGCCTTCTTTTATCCAACATGTTCTTGAACCGGAATCACCTATTTCTTGTAGATCTCACCATGGCCAAACAAGTATATGAGTGCAACCGGGTTCCTTCTCGTGTCACAGAAACCCAGTTGGATGATTTAGTCTCGATCGGCGCTTTAGACAACAAAGAGACTATCCATTGGAGGGTTCCTGGTAATGAATGTCCTCCCACACCTCAAGAGGGAGAGGTTGTGATCTTTGCGGATCACTTAGCCCGGGGCTTCAAACCGCCCGGCTCCAAATTTTACCGGGACGTACTAGCCAATTTTCAACTTCGCCCGCAAGATATTGGCCCCAATTCTGTTACCAACCTATGTCACTTCCAAGTGCTCTGTGAGGTGTACCTTCAAGAGAAACCCACAGTTGAATTGTTCAGAGACTGCTTCCACTTAAACCGCCGCACAGAATTCACTGACGGTCCCAATACCGAATTGGGTGGTATGGCAATTCAGAAAAGGAAAGAAATCACTTATCCCCATGCCAGACTACACAGTCACCCCAAGGAATGGAATGCAACATGGTTTTACTGCAAAGATACTTCCCCTGGTGATGAAAATCCTTTGCCTGGCTTTCGTCCGGAACGGCTCAGCAATACACACCCCTTCCCACAAAGGTTAAGTGCCAAGGAGAGGAGTAAATACGCTTTGCAATTATCCAAGCTCCGAGCCTTCATGGCCAACGGTTTAACAGGAGTTGATCTCGCACACTGTTGGATATCATGGAGCATACTGCCTCTCAGCCAGCGCTCCGGTTTGATGTGCAAATATACTGGCAGCGTTGATGACCCACTCCGACACACCAACATCCAGCTCTCCGATGATGAAGTCACAGAGGCTGTGAAGAAAATGCTGAACGAACCAGAGCATCTCTGCGCTCAAACCGGCCTACCCCCTTTCTGTGCTACCAACAAACCGCCAGCTGTAAGATTTTGATTGTACTTTTTATTGAACCTGTTATTGCTATCTCTGTCTGACATCAACTGCTGCTTACCCAGGGTGACAATCCGTTTTGGAGCAAGAAGCTTCCACAAGACAAACCGGAGAAAGCAGATCGGCCAATCCGGCCAAAGACCAAGGTCGTCAAGAAGCCTGCCAAAAAGAGGAAAACCACTGCTTCATCTGATCCGGCTGTTGATGATGATGTGGGTAACTCGGACCCTGAGGTAGAACTCGATTCACTAGGCCTACTTTTTACACGCCTTATTGATGATGATACTTGTCAGGACGACGTTGAAGCCAGTAATGCTGATGTCACTGAGGTAATTACTCTTTCTTCCAATTCGGATCCTTTGCCTTTGCCAAAATTTCGCCAGGCAAACCGGAAAGTTAAATTTTCTCATCCCCTTGCTTATTTGGATCCCAAATTTCTTATGAAGACTCAGCAACATGAAGCTCGCCGCACAACCCGGCACGGCGGCCAGGTAGTTACCTCCGCTGGTTTACCGAACAGTCCGGTTCGAAAATGCCGCTCCGAGGTCTCCGACCTTTTTATTAATTTATGTCCTAAAGCGGGTTTCATCCGTCAACCTATTAATCCGTCCGACTCCGATTATCAGGTTACTTCCCATTCTTCCTCTGGTGAATCATCGGCCACTCAGCTGCCACCACTGAAAACGGTTCTGGGGTAAGCTAGACTGAACATATGCTTCTGGTATACCACGTTACAACTTATGCTATTCCTTGACTTTTTGTTTCTCTTTCAGGGCTAAACCTAAACCAAGCAAGAAAGCCCGCCTGAATAAAGCGGCCGAGGAAGATGCTGCCCTTGAACAGGATAAAACACCAGATCTTGAAGCGTTCGTTCCTGAAGATACTCCCAATGATCCTCCTTTGCAAGATGATGCTATTACTGATAAAAGGCCTATCGATACCTCAGTCCCTGTTGACCAGCCTGCCAGCTCCGTCCGGATCGATGGATCCCACAGTCCTTCAAAGCCTGCTATAAACCGACCATGCCAACGCAAACCGGCGAGTCCAAGGATGATGACGTTGTAATTACCGGCATAGGTCGCTTTGAACCAGGGAATCCCGTCGCTTTGGCCAAGCATACTGTGAAAGAAGATTCTCCTAGTATGAACAAAAGCAAATGGGATGTTGATCTGGAAACGTATGCTGCTCTGAGTGCCCAAGATGTTCATTCTGGTTATTTGAACCGGCTATATACTAGTCGTGACTGTGAAGCTGGCCTGGTAAAGATAATGAGAGATAAATTTGAGGTAACTTCCTTGCGCTTCTTCTTTCTTTAATTACTGCTACTGTATTAATCCTCCTAGCCACCAAGGGCCGGTTTGTAATCTTCTTCAAACCGGGACTTGAATATAGTCCTCAATACTTTAAACTCCATCAATGTAGCCCCCAAGGGCCGGTTCAACTTAGTATAATTAAACCGGGACTCCAATAAAGAGTCTAACATCAGAACATAACTGAGCAAATAGCCATTAGCCCCCAAGTGCCAAGTTGAATACCTGTATTGAGCTTGGGACTTTGCGATTTAGTAACAGATGAAAATTGAAGGTGCATTAGCCCCCAAGTATCAAGGATATAACTTGTTATGTGGTTGGTACTTCAAATTCTTGTACCATTTGTTGAAAGCCAAGCACTGTCTTTATGCAGGCTGAAGGGAGGATCAAAGAAGACCGGATTACTGATCTGCAGGAAATTTTGAAAACCCAGCAAGCTGAAACCGACAAGGCAAGGGAAGAATTAGCCAGCGCTTTGAGTATCACAGAACAGCTGAAGGAGGGCTTTGAGAAGGAGCGGACTGATTGGGCCACTGAGAAGGCCGATTTAATAAAAAGAGCTAAAAAAGCTGAAGCTGCTCTTAAACCGGTGGTAGATGAGCTGACCGCCGTAAAGCGGCAAGTACATTCCATGACCGCTGCTATCTTTGGTAAGTTCCTTTTGGTTTTCTTGGACAACTCTGGCCTGCTTATGATAGATCCGGTTTGTGATCTTTCGTGTATTGTTATAGGTACACGCATTGGTCACTTAGGGTCAGATGTTCGGAAGAAGTTGAAGGCTGCCTACACTTTAATTGAACAGCTGTATACCGGAGCGCAACGGATCATCACCACTGCATCGCATAACAATCCGGCACCTTCCTTAATCCAAGACACTCTTAACAGGTTGTCAATGCTTCTTGCTCGGATTGAAGAACTAAAGAAATCTGCTGCTCGAACCGGAGCCATTAATGCCTTGATCTGGGCAAAAGCATGGGTGCCAGATTTTGATCCTGTTGAAGCAGCTCAAGGCTATCCCAGCTTGAAGGAAGATGGCTCAGAGTTCAATGAAGATGATTTGAGGGCGATAATCCGTGCAGTACGCCCTCTGGCTTGTCAATTGGCTGAAGAGGCAGACTTGTCGCATTATCAAGCTCAGTACAATGACCAAAACAAATGATTGCCTGCACCAACTCCTGAAGCGGAAAATCTGATTCCTCCAATCCGTAAGCATACTTACGCTCCTGATATTGAACCATCTTCTCTGATCCATGAAGAGGCTATCTTTCAAGCTTTAATGGGAATCGACTGGTCCACTATTGATTTCCAGCCAATGGATAGAGATGAGGAAGCTGAAGCAGCGCGGGACGACCCACAACCTTCAGACCGGTTTGATGAGCAAGCTTGAACCGGAAGCCGGTTTACATAACCGCTGTATTATGATCCGCTAGAACAACAATGATCTTATTTGGGCACCGCGTTGCCTTGTAATAGGATAGCCAATACTTCTGTCTCGAAATATGCCTTCGTGCACAAGTACTGATGCTTTTTGCTTGAAATCCTTAATTATATTTCCTGCAATAAGAAAATCTTGAACTGCGGTGGCGGTTATACCGCCAACCGGTTTATAACCTTGATATATATATATCAATGTATTTAAAACATATAATCAAATATGTTATACAAATACCTGCCATCGCTGGGCATGAAGTTGGCTTAGCCAGGCTTGAAACGGAGTATTTATAAACCGTTACCATCAAAGGGGAGAAAACAACTCCCATGTAAATCGTGCTGGGTCATTAGGAGCCCCCCTACTACTTCATGATGTTAACAGGAAAGTTAAACCGGGCATATTTCTCCGGAATACAAATGAACCGATTTCCGTCAGCTGAACCGATAAAAAAAGTGTTGTTGGTTCAAAGGAAACACAACAAAAATTGAAGAATAGTCATAAAAGAAATATGGCAGCAAAGGCAATGATAAAAACCGTTTGCAAGAACATGCTTTACTGAGCTGATCAGATGGTGTTACCATGGTCGGACAGGACCAAGCCCCCAATAGGAGTGACAATGGTTCAAGTCAGCCAGGTCCCCAAATGAAACCGTGGCAATTATGCCGATCAAGAGGCATGGCAATGGTTCGGGTTCGACCAAGCCCCCAAGTGATTTTGTGGCCTTAGGCCGATCAAGAGGCGTGACTGGTTCAGACTTGACCATGTCCCCAAGTGATCTGGTGGCTTTCGCCTATCAAAAGGTGTCGCGTTGGTTCGGACACGACCAAGGCCCCAAGTGATATCACAAAGCTATTTGAAAAGCAAATTTCAAGGGGTAAACCGGAGGCCGTTTTAAAGCAGAACCACTCCATGTAACCACGCATGATATGAAAGGACAGAGACCCCGCTTTAGCTGAGGCTCCGGTTTTATTATATCCATGATAATATATACACTGCCATAATATGTACATAGATAGAGCCGATGGCTCAAGTGTAGTAAGGCCGAAGATGAGCTATATTCCACGGCCTGTTGGTCTCCTCCTCTGATGTGCGTGAGTCTTTATGCTCTCGAATATCAATCAGATAGTATGACCCGTTGTGCAGATTCTTGCTGACCACGAAAGGTCCCTTCCATGGTGGGGATAACTTGTGCATATCCGTCTGATCTTGGATGAGCCGAAGCACCAAATCTCCTTCTTGAAAAGTTCTGGTTCTGACCCGGCGACTGTGATAGTGACGAAGATCTTGTTGATAAATCGCCGAGTGGGAAGCCGCTATGTCACGCTCCTCATCTAATAGGTCCAAAGCATCCTGCCGTGCTGTCTCATTGTCCTCTTCCACATAAGCCGCCACACGAGGCGAATCGTGCCGGATATCACTAGGGAGAACCGCCTCCGCTCCGTAGACCATAAAGAATGGTGTGTATCCTGTAGATCGGTTCGGCGTAGTGTTGATACTCCATAGTATAGATGGTAGCTCTTCAACCCATCATCCCGGTGTTCTTTGCAAGGGAACCATAAGCCGGGGTTTGATGCCTCGCAAGATCTCTTGATTAGCTCGTTCTGCCTGCCCATTGGACTGGGGGTGAGCCACTGATGATATGTCAAGCCTGATGTGCTCACGTTCACAGAATTCCTTCATAGCACCCTTGGATAGATTGGTACCATTGTTAGTAATGATACTGTGTGGAAAGCCAAACCGGAAAATCACCTTTTTAATGAACTGCACCGCCATAGCTGCATCACACTTGCTGACAGGCTCCGCTTCAACCCACTTGGTAAACTTGTCAACTGCCACCAAAAGGTGGGTTTTCTTATCCTTGGATCTTTTAAAAGGTCCGACCATATCCAACCCCCATGTTGCAAATGGCCAAGTAATTGGAATCATCCTCAATTCTTGAGCCGGCACATGAGCACGCCTTGAAAATTTCTGACAGCCATCACACCGTTTAACCAAGTCCTCCGCATCAGCATGAGATGTCAACCAGTAAAACCCGTGACGAAACGCCTTAGCCACTAGAGACTTTGAACCGGCGTGGTGACCACAATCCCCTTCATGAATTTCGCGTAAAATTTCACAACCTTCCGCAGGAGAGACGCAGCGTTGAAACGCCCCTGATACACTGCAATGATGCAATTCGCCATTGATAATTGTCATAGATTTGGATCGCCGGACTATCTGCCTCGCTAGAGTCTCATCCTCTTGCAACTCTCCCCGGTTCATGCACGCAAGATAGGGAACTGTCCAATCCGGTATAACATGCAGGGCTGCCACCAATTGAGCCTCCGGATCAGGAATAGCCAAATCCGCTTCACCTAGGAGCTTGACTGACGGATTGTGCAATACATCAAGAAAGACATTAGGCGGGACCGGTTTACGCTGAGTGCCCAATCGGCTTAAAGGGTCCGCCGCTTCATTTTTTCGACGATCCACGTGATCCACCTGATAACCCTTGAAGTGACCTGCAACAATGTCCACCTCACGACGATATGCAGCCATGAGTGGGTCTTTAGAATCCGAAGTGCCAGACACCTGTTGAGCTACGAGGTCCGAGTCACCGAAGCACTTAACCCGACTTAAATTCATCTCTTTAGCCATCCGGAGACCATGGAGCAAGGCTTCATACTCGGCTGCATTATTAGTACAAGGGAACATTAAGCGGAGAACATAACAAAACTTATCACCTCTTGGGGAAGTTAACACGACTCCAGCCCCTGAGCCTTCCAATTTCCTGGATCCATCAAAATGGATAGTCCAATATGTGTGATCCGGCTTTTCCTCTGGTGCCTGCAACTCCGTCCAATCATTGATGAAATCAACAAGTGCTTGAGACTTCACCGCCGTCCGAGGCACGTACTTCAATCCGTGCGGCCCAAGTTCTATGGCCCACTTGGCAATCCGGCCAGTCGCCTCCCGGTTCTGTATGATATCACCCAAGGGAGCTGAACTGACCACTGTGATGGGGTGCCCTTGGAAGTATTGCTTCAACTTCCGGCTTGCCATGAAAACTCCATATACCAGCTTCTGCCAATGCGGATACCTTTGCTTGGATTCGATAAGCACCTCGCTGATATAGTAAACCGGCCGCTGAACCGGATATTCCTTGCCTGCCTCCTTGTGTTCTCCCACAATAGCCACGCTAACTGCATGAGCATTGGCCGCTACGTATAACAATAACGGCTCTTTGTCGACCGGAGCTGCAAGAACGGGCGGATTAGCTAATTGCCGCTTCAAGTCCTCCAACGCCTCATCAGCAGCTGGACTCCAGATGAATTGATCTGTCTTTCTCAACATCTGGTATAAAGGGATGGCCTTTTCTTCGAGGCAGCTGATAAACCGGCTCAGTGCGGTGATCCGACCCGCCAAATGCTGAACATCATTGATACACTTCGGTTTAGCCAGGGAGGTGATAGCCGTAATCTTCTCCAGATTAGCCTCAATTCTTCTGTTGGACACAAGAAAACCCAGTAACTTGCCTACCGGAACACCAAAAACACATTTGGCAGGGTTAAGCATCATCTTATAAACCCACAAGTTGTCAAAGGTTTCCTTTAAATCATCAACCAGCGTCTCCTTCTGTCTTGATTTGACGACAATATCATCCACATAGGCATGCACATTGCGGCCGACCTGTTTATGCAGGCAATTCTGTACACACTGTTGATAAGTGGCTTGGGCACTCTTGAGCCCAAAAGGCATAGATACATAGCAGAAGGCTCCAAAGGGAGTAATAAACGCCGTCTTCTCCTGGTCCTTAACCGCCATTTTGATCTGATGATACCTAGAATACGCATCCAAAAAACTGAAACGCTCACAACCCGCCGTGGCATCAATAATCTGGTCAATGCGGGGAAGGGCAAAAGGATCCGCTGGACAAGCCTTGTTAAGATCCGTATAATCCACACACATACGCCAAGTGCCATTTTTCTTAAGAACCAGCACCGAATTAGCAAGCCACTCTGGATGAAATACTTCCACGATAAAGCCAGCTGCTAAGAGCATGGCTACCTCCTCCCCAATGGCTTTGTGCCTCTCTTCGTTAAACCGGCGGAGAAATTGCTTTACCGATTTATACTTGGGATCAACATTAAGAGTGTGCTCAGCGAGTTCCCTCAGTACACCTGGCATGTCAGAAGGCTTCCATGCAAAAATGTCCCGATTCTCATGGATGAACTCGATGAGCGCGCTTTCCTATTTAGGGTTCAAGTTGGCACTGACAGTGAACTGCTTGGACGAATTGCCAGGGACGAAGTCAACAAGCTTGGTCTCAGCCGCTGATTTGAACTTCAGATCTAAATCATGCTCCGTAGTTGGCTTCTCCAAAGGGGTCATGTCCACCGGATCAACATTGTCCTTATAGTATTTTAACTCCTCCGCAGCACAAACCGACTCTGCATAGGCCGCATCACCTTCCTCACATTCCAAAGCAACCTTGCGGCTCCCATGAACCGTTATTGTCCCTTTGTGACCCGGCATCTTGAGCTGCAAATATATATAACAAGGCCGTGCCATGAACTTGGCATAAGCCGGCCGCCCAAACAAGGCGTGATACGGGCTCTCGATCTTCACCACCTCAAAGGTTAGTGTCTCAGATCGGGAATCATGCTCGTCCCCAAAAGCCACCTCCAGGGCTATCTTACCAATAGGATATGCTGATTTGCCAGGCACCACACCATGGAACACCGTATTAGACGGTCTGAGATCCTTGCCTGTTAACCCCATGCAGCGGAATGTCTCATAGTACAGGATGTTAATACTGCTCCCTCCATCCATGAGTACCTTGGTGAATTTATAACCTCCCACCTGAGGGTCTACCACTAATGCCAACTGGCCCGGATTGTCAACCCAGGGGGGGGGGGGTGATCCTCCCTACTCCACACGATAGGCTGCTCTGACCAGCGTAAATAACGCGGTACGGCCGGTTCAACAGAGTTCACTGCTCGCTTATGAAGTTTCCGGTCGCGCTTATCCGAGCTAGTTGTGAAAATGTGATATTGCCCATTGTTCAACTATTTTGGCTGGCTCTGATAACCCGACCTCTACTGCTGCTACTATTGGTTGTAACCCCCTTGACCGTTCTGATTATCCTATCTATTATTACCACCCTGACTGAAACCTGAACCGGAAACTCCATCGTGACCCGGCCCATGGAAACCGGATCCTGAGCCATCACCTGACCCACGGTCATACCGGAAGGCATTAGAGTTTTTAAATCCTACATAATGAAACAATTCTTCCAAAGGTGGTTAGCCGGTGCCTCCTTCGTCCCGTGTTTTGGGCAAGGCTGATTCAGCAAATAGTTTAAGCGATCCGGGTTAGGATTCGGAGCCCCATTGCGATTCACCGCTTTACCTCTGCGTCGCTGACCCTTTTCCTGCGCATTAGTGTTAGCCACAAAATCCATGCTGCCATCTGCCTTACGCTTGCCTCTGTTTCCATGGCCCGCCGGTTTGTATTGATGCCCCTTAGAGTTGCTATTCTTTTTTCCCTTCCCTGCTTCGTCATCGTCAGTCTCAGGATCCTTGGTACTATTAGAATCAGCATACTTCACTAAAGCGGCCATGAGAGTTCCCATGTCATTACAGAACCGCTTCATACGCCCTAACTTTTGCTTTAGAGGCTTAAACCGGCAGTTGCCCTCCAGGGTTAAGATCGCAGAGTCAGCATTGATCCTGTCAGACGAGTGCAAGACTTCAGAAACGCGGCATACCCAATGGGTTGTTGACTCTCCATCCTCCTGAACACAAGCCGCCAAGTCTACTATGGACTTAGGCTTCTTACACGTATCTTTGAAATTCTGGATAAACCGGGTCCGCAATTGGGCCCATGAACTGATAGAATTAGGCGGCAGGCCCTTCAACCAAGTAAGGGCCGTGCCTTCTAGCATCATGGTGAAGTATTTTGCACATGCAGTCTCATCCACATCCAGCATCTCCATTGCCATCTCATAACTCTCTACCCATGCTTCCGGAGATAAATCAGCGGTGTAATTCGGCACCTTGCACGGGCCCTTGAAGTCCTTGGGCAGGCGTACATTGCGTAAAGCGGGGACTAAACAGGGTACTCCCAAGCTAGATGCGACCCCTGGCCCGACAGAGGTGGTAGGATGAACCGGTGTAAGCTGATCCGCCGTGTTCTGTGCTGCTAACTCGGCCTCCCTTCATGCCCGGGCCCGGTCCACGACATCCTGAGCATCGTGAACACCACCGGCCGGGTTATTGCCACGAACCGCTTCACGGCCCCACGCATTGCTTGATATGGCCGGTTCATCCAGGCACCTACTATAGCTCCAGCTTGGACGAGGTGTGGAATGAATCCGATCGCGGCTGTATGAATATGCCTCCTGTTGTATCAAAGCGGTCCGGAGAAGTTCCTTAACCTAGCGCGTCTCTATTTCTTGCGAAGAGTCTCCTTCGACTGGGATAGCTTCTAATCGCGCAGCAGCTGCGACAAGATTGTCCATATGATTAGAATAATGACCCGGAGGTGTCTAGACCAGCGGGGGAATCACAATGTTCTGCCGAGGAGGTTCCATCAGGCGGGGTTGGACCGTCGTGGATTTGTCACGGTAGATGTCCTCATGAAAGGACTTAGTCGTGGAGCCATCGCTACGGGTTAACTTGAAGGGGTTAAAGCGGACACAAAGACACAAGGGTTTATACTATTTCGGCCCCTTCGATGAAGGTAAAAGCCTACGTCTAGTTGTGATGGAATTGATGTGGTTTCGATGGCTAGGGAGCAAACAAGCTTCGCCTAGGCTCGAGTTGTTGTTGTCTGTCCTTGAACCGCCGCCGGGTCGTCCCCTTATATACACGGGTGACGCCCGTCGCTCCACAGAGTCCCACACCGGTTCATACTCGTATCCCGGTTCGTCTCTCTCTATTCCTAACTTACAATACAAGTTTACATACCAAGCCGTTTTACGGCTACAGGTTCTAAACCGACTAAAAGCCTTGGGCCTTCATCTGCTTAATCACCTTTACACTACTAATGAAGTTAACCCGGCCCAGGTAGGCCGGTTCACGCCCAGTGGTAATATCCCCAACACCATCTAAACAATTTCGTTGATTTGTGTGATATGAAAAAGAAGAAAGATGTGGATAATGATATTATCAAATTGAACCAATTTCCATTTTTGCTTAGAGATCATACTAAAACTTGGTTTTCATGTTTGCCTCAAAATAGTATTGATTCGTGGACCAAGTGTAAAGATGCTTTCATCTCTAAGTATTTTCCTCCCGGTGAGATCATCTCCCTTAGGAACGATATTATGAATTTTAAGAAACTTGATCATGAGCATGTTGCACAATCTTGGGAGAGGATGAAATTGATGAGACGTAATTGCCCTACACATGGTTTGAATTTGTGGATAATTATACAAAAAATTTATGCCTGATTGAACTTTGCTTCTAGAAATCTTTTAGATTCGGCCGCGGGAGGCACTTTTATGGAAATCACTTTAGGAGAGGCTACTAAGCTCCTAGATGATATTATGGTTAATTACTCTCAATGGCACACCGAAATATCCAGTTGTAAAAAAGTTCATGCGGTTGAAGAGATTAATGTTTTGAGTGGAAAGATGTGAACTTATGAAATTATTTGCTAATAAGAGTGTTTCTTCTAATCCTAATGATATGCCTTTGTCCACTTTGATTGATAATAATAATGAATCTATGGATGTGAATTTTGTTGGTAGGAACAATTTTGGTAACAACGCGTATAGAGGCAATTTTAATCCTAGGTTGTTTCCTAATAATTCCTCTAATAATTATGCTAATTCCTACAACAATTCTTATGGAAATTTTAATAATATGCCCTCTGATTTTGAGAATAGTGTTAAATAATTTATGAGTTCGTAAAAGAATTTCAATGCTTTGATTGAAGAAAAAATTCTTAAGATTGTTGATTTGGCTAGGAACGTGGATAGAATTTCTCTTGGTGTTTATTATTTTAAACTTAGATCTATCCCACCTAAGCATTACACCAATGAGTCTCTCAAATCCATGAGAATTTCCATTGATGAGTGCAAAGAAAGTACTGCTAAGATGCGTGCTAAAAAAGATTGGTTTGTAAAAGCCTGTTCTTCTAGTTTTCATGATAACGATGATGAAGATCTAAAAGTGATTGATGTGACTCCTATTAAATCTTTTTTTCCAATATGAATCTTTATAAATATGGGACTGGAGATGAGTCAAATTTAGTTAAAAGGTGTCCCAATGATTCGGAGTTTTTAGATCTAGATGCAAAAATTGATAAAAGTGGGATTGGAGAGGTCAAGACTTTAAGTAGCAATGAACCCACTCTTTTGGATTTCAAGGAATTTAATTATGATAATTGTTCTTTAGTAGATTGTATTTCCTTGTTGCAATCCGTTAAATTCTCCTCATGCTTATAATCAAAACAAAGCTTTTACTGAACATATCGTTGATGCTATGATGCAATATTTTGAAGAAAAGCTTGAATTCGAAGTTTCTAACCCTAGAAAACTTTATGATGAGTGTTAACATGCTATTAAGATTAATATTAAAGATTATGAATGCTATGCTTCATGTGATTTGGGTGCTAGTGTTTCCACGATTCCAAAAAATTTGTGTGATGTGTTAGGTTTTCGTGAATTTAATGATTGTTCTCTAAATTTGCATCTTGCAGATTCCACTATTAAGAAACCTATGGGAAGGATTAATGATGTTTTTATTGTTGAAAATAGGAATTATGTGCCCGTAGATTTCATTGTTCTTAATATAGATTGCAATCCTACATGCCCTATTATTCTTGGTAGACCTTTCCTTAGAACGATTGGTGCAATTATTGATCTGAAAGAAGGGAACATTAGATTCGAATTTACGTTAAGGAAAGGTATGGAACACTTTCCTAGGAAGAAAATTAAATTTCCATATGAATCTATGATGAGAGCCACTTATGGATTGCATACCAAAGATGGCAATACTTAGATCTATTCGTGTTTTTATGTCTAGCTAAGGGCGTTAAACGATAGCGCTTGTTGGGAGGCAACCCAATTTTATTTTTGTTCTTTGCTTTTTGTTCCTGTTTAGTAATAAATAATGCATCTAGCCTCTGGTTAGATCTGGTTTTATGTTCCATTAGTGTTTGTGACAAGTAGATCCTTTAGGGTAGCTTACAGTGATAGTTGTGTTGATCCTGCTGAAAATCAGAAACTTTTGCGCTTAGTAAATTAGTTTTGAAATTTCACAGAAACGTGCTTTTGATTTGATTTGTTTTGATCTTGATTGGTACACAAATTTCTCAGGTTTTCCTAATTTGGACGGATTTTTGGAGTTACAGAAGTATTCGAGAGTTACAGATTACTGCAGACTATTCTGTTTTTGACAGATTCTGTTTTCCGCGTGTTGTTTGCTTATTTTGATGAATCTATGGGTAGTATCGGGGGTATAAACCATGGAAAAGTTGGAATACAGTATATATTACACCAATATTAACAAATAATGAGTTTGCACCAGTACCTTAAAGTGGTGATTTATTTTCTTATACTAACGGAGCTTATGAGATTTTCTGTCGAGTTTTGTGTTGTGAAGTTTTCAAGTTTTGGGTAAGGCTTTGATGGACTATGGAATGAGGAGTTGCAAGAGCCTAAGCTTGGGGGCCCAAGGAACCCCAAGGTAATATTCAAGGACAACCAAAAGCCTAAGCTTGGGGATGCCTCGGAAGGCATCCCCTCTTTCGTCTTCGTCTATCAGTAACTTTACTTGAGGCTATATTTTTATTCACCACATGATATGTGCTTTGCTTGGAGCGTCTTGCATGATTTGAGTCTTTTCTTTTTAGTTTACCACAATCATCCTTTCTGTACACACCTTTTGGGAGAGACACGCATGAATCGTGATTTATTAGAATGCTCTATGTGCTTCACTTATATCTTTTAAGCTAGGCAATATTGCTCTAGTACTTCACTTATATCTTTTTAGATCATGGCGGGGGCTTTATTTTATAAAAGTTGTTGAACTCTCATGCTTCACTTATATTATTTTGAGAGTCTTTTAGAACAGCATGGTAATTTTCTTGGGTTATAAAACTAGTCCTAATATGATGGGCATCCAAGATGGATATAATAAAAACTTTCATATAAAGTGCATTGAATACTATGAGAAGTTTGATTCTTTATGATTGTTTCGAGATATGAAGATGGTGATATTAGAGTCATGTTAGTGGAGTAGTTGTGAATTTGAGAGATACTTGCGTTAAAGTTTATGACTCTCGTAGCATGCACGCATGGTGAACCGTTATGTAATGCAGTTGGAGCATGATTTATCTTTTGATTGTCTTCCTTTGTGTGGAGGTCGGGATCGCGCGATGGTTAACTCCTACCAACCCTTCCCCTAGGAGCATGCGTGTAGTACTTTGTTTTGATGACTAAAAGATTTTTGCAATAAGTATGTGAGTTCTTTATGACTAATGTTGAGTCCATGGATTATACGCGCTCTCACCCTTCCACCATTGCTAGCCTCTCTTGTGCTGCGCAACTTTCGTCGGTACCATACACCCACCATATACCTTCCTCAAAACAGCCACCATACCTACCTATTATGGCATTTCCAAAGCCATTCCGAGATATATTGCCATGCAACTTTCCACCGCTCCGTTTATTATGACATGCTCCATCATTGTCATATTGATTTCATGATCATGTAGTTGACATCGTATTTGTGGCAAAGCCACCGTTCATAATTCTTTCATACATGTCACTCTTGATTTATTGCACATCCTGGTACACCGCCAGAGGCATTAACATAGAGTCATATTTTGTTCTAAGTATTGTAATTCTTCAGTTGTAAGTAAATAAAAGTGTGATGATCTTCATTGTTAGAGCATTGTCCCATGTGAGGAAAGGATGATGGAGACTATGATTCCCCCACAAGTCGGGATGAGACTTCGAACGGAAAAAAAGAGGCCATAAAAAAAGAGAATTCCCAAAAATATGAGAGAGAAATAGAGAAGGTGCAATGTGTTACTATCCTTTTTCCACACTTGTGCTTCAAAGTAGCACCATGATCTTCATGATAGAGAGTCTCCTATTTTGTCACCTTCATATACTAGTGGAAATTGCCATTATAGAACTTGGCTTGTACATTCCAATGATGGGCTTCCTCAAATTTCCCTAGGTCTTCATGAGCAAGCAAGTTGGATGCACACCCTCTTAGTTTCTTTGTGAGCTTTCGTACACTTATAGCTCTAGTGCATCCGTTGCATGGCAATCCCTACTCACTCACATTGATATATATTGATGGGCATCTCCATAGCTTGTTGATACGCCTAGTTGATGTGAGACTATCTTCCTCCTTTTTGTCTTCTCCACAACCACCATTCTATTCAACCTATAGTGTTATGTCCATGGCTCACGCTCATGTATTGCATGAAAGTTGAACAAGTTTGAGAATACTAAAGTATGAAACAATTGCTTGGCTGAAACCGGGGTTGTGCATGATTTAAATATTTTGTGTGATGAAGATAGAGCATAGCCAGACTATATGATTTTGTAGGGATTGCTTTCTTTGGCCATGTTATTTTGAGAAGACATAATTGCTTTGTTAGTATGCTTGAAGTATTATTGTTTTTATGTCAATATTAAACTTTTGTTTTGAATACTAGATGCATGTTGGATAGCGGTCGATGTGTGGAGTAATAGTAGTAGATGCAGAATCATTTCGGTCTACTTGACACGGACGTGATGCCTATGTTCATGATCATTGCCTTAGATATCATCATTACTATGCGCTTTTATATCAATTGCTCGGCAGTAATTTGTTCACCCACCGTAATATTTGCTATCTTGAGAGAAGCCACTAGTGAAACCTATGGCCCCCAATGTCTCTTTTCCATTAAACAAGTTCTCTTTTACATCTTACTAGTTTCCGATCTACTATTTTTCAATCTTTTACTTTCCGATCTATAAACCAAAAATACCAAAAATATTTACTTTGCCGTTTATCTATCTCTATCAGATCTCACTTTTGCAAATGACCGTGAAGGGATTGACAACCCCTTTATTGCGTTGGGTGCAAGTTGTTGATTGTTTGTGCAGGTATTCAGTGACATGTGCGTTATCTCCTACTAGATTGATACCTTGGTTCTCAAAACTGAGGGAAATAATTTCGCTACTTTGCTACATCACCCTTTCCTCTTCAAGGGAAACCAACGCAAGCTCAAGAGGTAGCATCGACCGGTAAAGATCTTCATAGAATATGTGGGAACCAATATGAGCATCCAGGTTCCGCTATTGGTTATTAACCGGAGAGGTGTCTCGGTCATGTCTACATAGTTCTCGAACCCGTAGGGTCCACACGCTTAACATTCGATGACGATATGTATTATATGACTTATGTGTTTTGGTGACCGAAGGTTGTTCGGAGTCCCGGATGAGATCGCGGACATGACGAGGAGTCTCAAATTGGTTGAGAGGTAAAGATTGATATGTTGGAAGGTGGTATTCAGACATCGGAAGTGTTCCAGAATGAATCGGGTATGTACCAGAGTATCGGAGTGGTTACCGGAACCTCACGGGGAAAGATATGGGCCATATGAGCCATAGGAGGGAGGCTAACCAGCCCATAAGGGTCTGGCATGCCCCTCACAAGGGAGGAGACCGAATTGAACTAGGGACGGGGGCGCCACCCCCTTTCCTTCTCCTACTCCCTCTCCTTCCCCCTTTCCCCCTCCGATAAAAGGAAGGGGGGCGAATCCAACTAGGAGTCGAAGTGGGACACCTTCCCACTTGGGGCGCGCCTAGGCCGGCCTCCTCTCCCTTCCTCGTTTATATACGGGGGGGGGGGGCGCCCCTATGAGAACACGAATTGCTCCAAGCCGTGTGCGGCGCCATCCTCCACAGTTTACGTCTCCGGTCATATTCTCGTGGTTCTTAGGCGAAGCCCTGCGCGGATCACATCACCATCACCACTACAAAAAAAAGACACATCCGTGACATTTTGGGCCGAACGAATTTTTTTCTATCATACATATGACACTTATATGACGATAATTGTGACAAAACCCGGTATCATCATAGATGTGGTGGGCTCCTACTTCTATGACAAAAAATCATGACAGAAAATGGGCTTTTCGTCCTGGGCGGGCCGGAGACGCAGCTGCATGACATTCTTTGGGCCATCCATGACGGAAAAAACTGTGGTAGAAGCGAGGGGAGGAAAATTTCGGGGAGTTGCCGGTTACGGTGGGAGAGCGATGTGCGTTTCTCTCGTACGTACACGTGTGTGTGTGTGAGGCGTTGGCTCTAACTGAACCCGAGCGAGGCATTGGGCTCTAACTAAACCTGAGCGATTGCACTGTAGGCTACACATTACTGAACCCGAGCGATCGATCGATGGCTGTTAACTGAACCCAATGGAGCGATTCCTTCGCTACTGCTGCTAACTGAAGCCGATCGATGCTGCCTCTGAGATGAACAGTAAGCATTGCGGGGGGGGGGGGGGGGGTGGTGGATGAACAGTGAGCGGTGGCGTTGCCTCTGGATGAACAGGAACCCGTGGTGTGGAGGGCTGGATGAACAGTAGACGGTGGAGGGGTGGCCGTGGAGGGGTGGTTGAACAGGACCCCGTGGTGTGGAGGGCTGGATGAACAGTAGACGGTGGAGGGGTGCCCGTGGAGGGGTGGTTGAACAGTAGCCGATGGAGTAGTGTGCGGTGGAGGCTGGATGAACAGGAGTCCGTGGAGGCTGGAAGAGGTCGACAGTAGCCCGTGGAGGCTGGAGGAGGTCGACGGTGGAGATGAACAGTATCCCGTGGAGTCCCGTTTTGTGGTACTCCACACCCCTCCCCCCCTCCCCCCTGTTTCGACCGTAGCGCTCCAACACAAGTCCGTTTCGTCCATTTTGCGGTATGCCACACCCCTCCCGATGAACAGGACCCCCGTTTCGACCGTAGCGCTCCAACACAAGTCCGTTCGTTTTGCGGTACGCCACACCCCTCCCGATGAACAGGACCCCCGTTTCGACCATAGCGCTCCAACACAAGTCCGTTTCGTCTGTTTTGCGGTACGCCACACCCCTCCTGATAAACATGACCCCCGTTTCGACTGTAGGAGGTCTGTTTCCTCCATTTTGTGGTACGCCAGGCCCCTCCTGATCAACAGGACCCCGTTTCGACCGTAGGAGGTCCGTTTCCTCCGTTTTGCGGTACGCCGGACCCCTCCCGATGAACATGATCTCGTTTTGAACGTGGTCGGTCAAACACAAGGCCGTTTCCTCCATTATGCGGTACGCCAGGCCTCGTTTCCATCACCTGTTCTGTCGAAGCCCTCCCGATGAACACGACCACGCATTCCGTTCCGACCCAGCCGGTTGGCTCCCACGCGTACCATTGCCTCCCGATGAACACGACGCATTTCGTTGCCTTCCCATGAACACGACGACGATGTTGTTTCTCCGTTCCGACCCAGCCATATACGTATGCGTGAGTAGGCATTCGATACCCTGCTCGTATGTACATACGTGGCCGTATTTTCTTTCTTGCACCCTCGCCGTTGTACGTACGTGTACATGCGCACCTCTACTACGACCAGTATGTACATACACGTTCGCGACCAGAATGACAACGCTATGTATGCTTCGACCAGGTGGGTCCCGACTGTCAGCACTTCCTTGCCTGCGTAGATGTAGCTAGTGGGTCCCAGCAGTCAGGGGGGTGAATCATTTTTTTTGCCCGGACGCACTTCCTTGCGTGCGAAGATGTAGCTGCTGGGTCCCAGCAGTCAGGGGGCGAATCATTTTTTTTTGCCCGGACGCACTTCCTTGTGTGCGAAGATGTAGCTGGTGGGTCCCAACAGTCAGGGGGAAACATTTTTTCAGCGAAATATGGTGGCCCGTCCGGTGGGTCCCCACTGTCAGGTGGAGAAATAATTATTTTGCACGTAATAAGGAGGCACTTCCTTGCGGCCGCCGTGGACCCAGCTGTCAGCCTCTCCACGCACAGTACTCTTCCGATGGAAGTCGGTCGTTGACCACATTGACCACGCCGCGCCAAGAGCAGCACGGTGGTGGACGACGGCGAGGCCGAGGAAGGGGACAACGCGGAGCCGTGTAAGACGCAACAGTGGATGCCCACGCGAAGAGGAGTACGAGGGTGAGGCTGCCGTCGCCGCAGAATAACAGAGGGTGTGGGTGAGTAGAGGGATGGCCTGGCCAGCGGTGGGAGTAGTAGGGGGCGGTGAGGCCTCCGCGGCATCACAGCCGGCCACGGGAGGCAGGAGCATGCGGCACGACCAGCGCTGCTTTGGGCGGCTGGAGCAAGAAGACCAGAGGTTGAAGAAGCACTACGGCCGTTGGATGGACATCATACGGTCACTGGAGCTAGAGTCATTTATATTGACTAAGTTGACAAAGCCCTCCGTCCCCGTCAACTTAGTAGGCCCACAAGTCAGCCTCCCACCAAGGTGGGACCCAGCTAGCTGGGGGGGGGGGGTATTCATTTTTTTGTGCGTAATAAGGAGGCACTTTCGGTGGGTCCGAGCTGACAACAGGGCAAACGTTTTTTTCGCGAAATACGGTGGCCCATCGGGTGGGTCCCAGCACTCAGGGGCAAACGTTTTTTTTCGCGAAATACTGGTGGCCCGTCCGGTGGGTCCCTGCTGTCAGGTGGTGGAATAATTATTTTCCACATAATAAGGAGGCACTTCCTTGCGGCTGCCGTGGACCCAGCTGTCAGCCTCTCCACGTACAGTATTCTTCCGATGGAATTCGGTTGTTGACCACATTGACCACGCCGCGCTGAGAGCACCACGGCGGTGGACGACGGCGAGGCCTAGGAAGGGGACGACACGCGGCAGTGGATGCCCCCGCGGAGAGGAGTACGAGGGTTCACTGGTTCGGCTGCGCTGCCGTCGCCGCAGAATAACAGGGGGTGTGGGTGAGTGGAGTGGAGGGATGGCCTGGCCAGCGGTGGGAGTAGTATGGGGGCGATGAAGCCTCCGCGGCAGCATAGCCGGCCACAGGAGGCAGGAGAAGGCGGCACGACCGGCGCTGCTTTGGGCGGCTGGAGCAAGAAGACCAGAGGTTGAAGAAGCACTACGGCCGTTGGATGGACATCGTACGGTCAGTCGAGCTAGAATCGTTCATATTGACTAAGTTGACAAAGCCCTTCATCCCCGTCAACTTAGTAGGCCCACTATATTGGGTCCCAGCTAGCAGGGGGAGTATTCTTTTTTTTGGCGTAATAAGGAGGCACTTCCTTGCGTGCGAAGATATAGCTAGTGGGTCCGAGCTGTCAGCGGCGGTAACGTTTTTTTCGTGAAATACAGAGGCCCTTCGGTGGGTCCCAGATGTCAGGTGGAGGAATCAATATTTTGCACGTAATGAGGCATTTCCTTGCGTGCGGCCGTGGACCCAGCTGTCAGCCTCTCCACGTACAGTCCACTTCCGATGGATGTCGTTCATTAACCACGTTGACCAGGCCGCGCTGAGAGCACCAGGGCAGTGGACGACGGCGAGGCCTAGGAAGGGAACGACACGGAGCCAGGGAATACTCGGCAGTTATTTCCCATGCGGAGGAGTACAAGGGTTTACTGGTTCGTCTGCCGTCACCGAAGAATAACAACATGTGTGGGACTGAGGGTGAGTAGAGGGATAGCTAGGCCAGCGATGGGAGTATGGTGGGGCAGTGAGGCCTGCGCGGCAGCACAGCCGTCCGCGGGGAGGAGGGAGCAAGCAGTCCCGCCAGCGCTTGTTTGAGCGGCTGGAGCAGGAAGAGCAGGGATTGAAAAAGCACGACGTCCGTTGGATGGACATCCAACAGTATACAGGCCATATGTGGAAAGCCTCAAATCTGTGGAAAACAGAATACAACCCATCTGCCATTATTTCAAATAGTTTACGGGTTTTTTTGCTAAGTCATACGGGTTTTTTTGGAGCCCATATTCTTTTTGTTAGCATTACAGCCCATATTGTGGCCACGGTTAAAAAATTATACGAAATTTTGCATATGTCAGTGCGGTCTGAACTATTTTTAATCCCGAAATTTTGAGTCACATTCAGACTGATTTAAAAAATAAATGTATATCAATATAAAATCCAATAAATTGTCCACGCATAAATATCAATGCAATTTAAAATCTCGAAATGAAAAAAAGATATTTGAAACTAATTGCCGGTTTGATGTAATTTAAAAATGTACAACCCATTTCTCATTACTGATAGGCCATTTTCTCGGCCAGCCGAATGAAGCTCTTCTCGTCTAGCCCAACAGGCCTGATAAAGTGACTTACTTGACAAATCACAAAAAAACTGGGCTAGCCATTTTCCAAAAAAAAATACTGGGCTGGTCTTTGGTAAACATAAAAGAAAAGGCTGTCTAGACAGGCGAGAGTGTCCCGCACAGCCCAGTTGACACCCTGCTTCCGTCTCAAAAACATATTAGATAAATGCCACTCCAATTATGGCGATTCATAAAAATGCCACTGCAATTTCCAAACTTTGAAAAATTCCACTGCAATTTTTGCAAACTTTGAAAAATGCCATTGCAGTTTGCAAACTTTGAAAAACGCCACTCTAGACTTCAAAAAATGCCACTAGAAATGGCATGAAATGGCATTTTTCAAATTTTGGAAATTGCAGTGGCATTTCTCGGAGGCATTTATCAAATTAATCCAAAACAAAAATAATTGGGCGAGCTGCTGGGTCCCTGGTGTCAGCCGCTCGTTGTGCAATTCTCTCGTTTATTGACTACGTTGACAATGGCATGGGACCCAGATGTCAGAAATCCACTAGGAGGAGCCATTTTTTTATTGGCTTAAAATAAGAAGGCACTTGCTTGCGTACTGCCATGACCTTGGCGGGTCTCTGCTGTCATCCTCTCCATGTACAATCATCTCCTGATTGTGTACGCGTCAACTTGCTAGGCCCACAAGTCAGCCTCTAAACCCGTGGAGGACAAATACAACCCATTTAAAAAAATAACAGCCCATTCGATACATTCAAACGGAAAGTTCAACATTCAGAGCAAAGCAACAGGTCTGATCCACATATAGAGTACTGAACTTCCACGTTGACAACCATCATAGCCAAGTTAACTATCTACTCCCACTGGACAAGTACTAACTTACTCTTAGCTAACTAGATGATGCCGGCGGTACACGCTAAACGCCGGCACCGACGTCCTGCGCCTCGCCTCGGACTTGCCAGAGGTGCGATAGGGCACGTTGCTCGCACGCGTTGGCCCTTTCCATGCCGGCGTGGTCCACCGAAGCTTCGGCTTCCAAGCGGGAAACCCACTTGATGAGCTGGTAGTAAAAATCAGCGTCGCGAACGCGTGCGTGCCCGACAGCCTCCAGGGCTATTTGTCGGGCGCCGGCCTCCATGTAGTCGGCCCAGTTGCGGGCGCTCTGCTCGCGACTCAGAGCGTCAGTGTGCTGCTGCTCCATGTCCCGCTGGTGGCGCAAATCGGCATTACGCTGCTCCTCCGCCAGGTGGTCGCGCTCCAACAACTCCTGCTCCTCCGCCATGCGGTCGCGCTCCAACAACTCCTCGATCTACGCATTGTCATCTAAAGATAGATAGAATGCCTCCTCCCTCCGTCTGCCTTCCGGTGAAAAACCGAACACTAGTTCCGGCGGCGACCGCCTCCGGCTTCGCCTATCGCGGACGGGCGGGGGCATGGCGGACGTGGCGAGCGATGTCAGGCTGGTGGGGGCTTATGAGGATATGGCAAGTTGGGTCACGGTGGCACTAGAGAATGCCAGGAAACAGTAATTATAGGGGGAAGGTAGCGCGATGGTCATCGGAATTCAATGCATAATGGCTTAGCACGCCAGCTTGCCGTGGAAAACTTGGGAAACTAAAATTATGACTGTGCCGTCCCGTCCTGTCTGGTTCGCACGCCGGCATGGCGGTCAAACGAGTGCACTCGAATCATCTCCCTCGTCAATAATGATTTCACAGATTTAAAAAGCCCACAACAATTAAAGCGTATCTTTTTCGCATCAATTAGCTGCCTTAATTACGGCCGGCTGCATGCAGGCACTCAGAATCGCTCACAGGTAGTACGCGAAGCAGCATGCAACGAGTCGCAGCCGAGGGCACGCATGTAGCCACTTAAACCGTTGGAATTAATTAGGCTTAAACTTCTGCATGCTGTTAATTATTGCCATGCCTTGGTCTTGCTGCTTTGCTCACGGGACTAATAAACCCGGACGGAGGGAGTACCTTGGTTGGTGAGAGGTTTGAATTAAGCCCTGCAAACCGGAAAGGAGGTACTAGTACGTGCGTGATCTGCTATTTATTCGTGTAGGATCGACTAGGTCGTTTCTTGAATTGAGCCCTGCAAACTGGAAAGGAGGTAGTACGTGCGTGATACGCTATTTATCCGTGTAGGATCGATAGTCTAGCTTGTCAGTTTCTTTAGAGGTAGGCATTTTTATCCATGTAGGATCGATAGTGTAGCTTGTCACTTTCTTTAGAGGTAGGCATTTTTATTAGAAAAACTGCCACTTTGCATCTTGCGTCGCAAATAAAACTGCCAGGTGCGCATTTGTAGGCTAGCTAGTGATCGATCAGTAACTTGTAAACACTGAGCGAACAGAAATAAGTAACTGTTAATGCATCTCAATGATTCACGGATCATATACAAATATGTAGCTCCAAAAGCAAAGATCAGCCAGTTTGGATCTTGCGTCGCAACTAAAACTAACTAGTACGATTCCCATACATAAGATCAACATGTTAATGCATCTCAATGATTCACAGATCATATACAAATATGTAGCTCCAAAAGCAAAGATCTAGAAAAAACATTTGTTCTTCCTACTAACATGGATGCTTCTCTTGGCCAACATTCAGTATAGACTAAAAGACAAATTTGTTTGTGAAGTCTACAATTCCTCTTGCAAACGTAAGTGGTTTCACCAATAGCTGAAACCATGAGAATGAACCACACATGATGGAGGAACATCCACTGCAATATGATTTGGTCTTCTCTCGATCACAACACGAGAGTATTTTCGGAATACAAACTTTAACTTAGGGAAAATGATGCCCATTTTATAATCAGACCAAAGCAATGAAGCACCAACTGTTGGCCACTAAATAGTACAATACTACTTTTCTCAGTCCATGAAGTGACTATCCAATCTTTGTGTCTATTTTCAAATGGCACTGCATGCAGTGACTATACTATTCTCTTGTGCAGTTCAACCAAAATTGCGGACACTTTGTTTGTTTGCCAAATAGCAACGGGCAGACATCTCTGCCTGCACAAATATCAAGCAGCTAGTAAACACATACCACACCATGTTCGCAGTGATGGAAGAGGTGAAATCAATACAACCAAAATTGAGCATCCAATCATTGAATCCTGTCTTGCACCTCCAATGAAGGTCCACCCTGCCAATAAATTCATATGCAAACCACTAGTATTACTATCTAATGACAGTACAAAAAGAGTAGCAAGATAGTAGCAAACCGTGTACCTTCGTAATGAACATCTCATAGTGCCACCAATTGGATATAAAGGTTTGGAAAAAACATGCTCGTAATGTTGAATTAGTTGGACTTTTTGTGCAGCTCCACTAAAATCGAGCATCCCTGTTTGCATAGATATTGAAAGTGTGATTACTATAAAAGTGGCACTAGTTGAAGCATAAACTCACAAATATAAGCATTCCCATTTCTTAATGGGAAAAGATAGCAAGACTGTTTCTAACCACCTGTTTAAAGAAATAAATAAAGCAATAGCGGCTGATGTCAGGAAGGCATACATAGTTTTTTTCTGAAAAACTGAGCCATTCCTGACCTTTCCTCTTCTTTTAAGCAAATTTTGTGCAGTTCTACTAAAATAAAATGCCATCACCGCCTTGCTTATTTAGTTACACTGTACAAAAGGAAATGACTTAACATTACATCATGATGTCGGGTATGTAGTAGACATGCATTAGAGACAAACATACGGACCTCCTTCAATAACATAATGAACATTAATTTTAACAAAGGTGTGACTAAATTTACCGGGATAATTTGAGTGAACTCTACACCCTCTGTTCCTTAATATAAGACGTTTTCGTGGTTCAATTTAAAGTACCCAAACGTCTAGTATTTAGAAAAACAGGTAGTAGTTTTCTTGAGCACATATCTGGGAAAGCTTGCCACACTTTATTTATGTCCATACGCTAATGCAACACCATTCGAATACTACAAATATACACTAATCCAGTGGCTAGTGCAACAGTAGAGTAGTTAGTTTATTACAGGGTACAGTATAATGGTTTTACTGAACAGATTTCAATAAACTCTAGCACTGGAAGGTGTCTATAAGAATTAACAATACAAAATGTAAAGGTAACAAGTTTCAGCATTGGTATACTAGCTGTGCATGAGCATTAAACCAAATACAAAAGTCTGAAGGTAACTAGCATTATTAACTAATGACAGTATAAAAAAATTGCAAACCATGTACCTCCAAGGTAAATATCATTTCGAATTCGGGGGGACCTTAAAAATTGCTATTCCAATCTTGATAATCGATCAAACATAAAAACTTGATCGAACGAATCAAGAGAACAGCCGGAGGAGGAAGTGCCCACTCTTGACCTTTCCTCTTCTCTTCATAATTGTTTGTGCAGTTTAACCAAAATAAAATGACATTAGCGCCTTGACATTTTGGCGACACTGTACAAAAAAATTAACTTATCTCATGAAAGTGAGGTATGTAATCTATAAGCATTAACAGTGCAAAAATCAGAAGGTAGCAACAAGTTTCAGCGTTGGTATACTGGCTGTGCAACAACATTATAATGCCTTATCTGAAAAATCTTTAATACATCCACAATCAACAGCTAACCCTGAAATAATCCAGTGACATTAAATGGCATTGCTTAAATTTATCGGTGGCATTAGACTGAGAGCGGCATTAGTTAAATGTGGCTTCACTTTAGCAGTAGCATTGCTTGACTTGACTGCTGGCATTATACTAATAGCAAAAAAAAGTGGCAATAAGAGCATGGGAGGCCCATTCGGACAGTGGGCGCACCAGTACGATGTACCTCCACGGACGCAGAGTGGTGAGGGAGGTATGGTTGCCCAGAGCAACAAATATCCAGGCAGCATATGTGGATTACGTCCCATTTTTGTTCTCTTTAGCCACCTTTTTCCTATGTGAGGATAACAAACCGATAGACCTGGTCATTCTCTACTGCGCTGTCATGCCTTTCTACCCTTCTTCAACCAAGAGACACGATACTCGTTCCTTAGCTACTGATTTTCCCCTTTTCAACCTAGATGCGGGTTCGATGCTTACTCTCTTGGACAGTACAGTCTCCCTTCCTTTCCTTATTCAACCCAGACATGCATTAGTCTGCATGAAGTAGGGTTTCCTTTAATAGTGCAAATTATGGTTTTCGTCTGCATGGCCAGCAGAGCAGAGGATAGCAAATTGGGAAGATGGTGGAGTGGAAAAAGATCCACATGCAACGACGTGCCAGATGGGGCAATAGAACAAGGGTATGGTTCGAAAAGAGGTAGCATACCTAAGGGTCGGCGGGAAGTGGCTTCGCTCATGGTCGTCGTCCTCCACACACACTACGGCAGTGATCCCGCGTGGGCGCTAGGTCTGAGAGGACGGCCTTGTCGTTAGTGCGTCACCTCACTTGCCGACGACGAGTGCGTCAATGCTGCACATCCTTTTCTTCCCCGGCAGATCTGTGACCACCGGTGAGGAGGGAGAGAGGGGCCGTCTTTTTTAGATCTGGAGAGAGGGTGGTAGTGTGAGAAGCAAGTGGGCAGCCCTTGGCAAGAAAGCGCTGAAGCTCCAGCCTATATATCTTCTTTATACTACTAGTACTGGAGGTGGAGTAGTGGTAGAGTAGTTTATATTTTCTCTACATACAATACCAGTTAGTCGTGGTTCAAAACTGAACGGCGCGCCATTAAAAAAGTAAAGGCCGATAACTAATGCGGCACCTCGGGCCAACGCGGCCAGATCGCATTTTGCACGAGAAATTACACACCATGTCTCATTGACATGTGGTCCCATTCCACATATCAGTGAGACGACGGCGAGTAGTAGGAGTATTTACGAACCGACGTGTAGGCCGGGGCGCCCCTTCGTGAACCGTGGCAACCTGGCAACCGTCCACCAACTCTTCGCCTTTCCCTCTTGATTTGGAACTGCTGTCGCACGCTCTTCCTCTCCCTCCTCCATTTTCCTTCAGTCCTTCACCCTTTCTTCTGCCATTGTTCGATCGTCTTCTCCATGGAGGGAACAGGACGGAAACGACCCTGTTATTCTTGCCCCGATCTGAAAGATGACGTGGTGGAGGAACTCATTGATCGGTGCAACGTCATCACCTCGGCTAGCATGGCAGGTCCGTTCAAGCCCATTCTCGACTCAACTAATAACATCATTACAAGGAACCCAAGAGTCAAGGAGCAGTTTGATCTCCCCTATCTTCTTCTCCGTGACCCTGATGACTAGCGCCGTCACGACGGAGGCCTCGCCCTGTGCAAGTTGATACCGCTTGATAATGATATGTATGATGTTAAGATGGCATTTCTTGAGGGCAAGGCTTGGGCAGGCGCAAATGGAGATTGGGTTGTTTACATTGGGTCCAACTGGGAGTGGGAACTTGTGAATGTGTACACTCGTGACCGGGTTCCACTTCCAAAAATCTCAGCAGACTGCCCAGAGGTTGAGCACACCGGTATTGTACGCCCGTTCAAATACAATCATGGTGACTGTCTTCTACGGAAGATAGCAATTTCTCGAGTCCTCAACCGCTCTTGGAATTACAACAACTATGAAGTTGTTGCTATCTTCGACAAGCTTGTTGCCGTCATCAGTGGTTTGACTTGATGGATATTGCTCAAAATCAGTTTCTGTACACGGATGAGTACTGTGATGCAATTCAATACGAGGGCCTTGTGTTTGCTGCCACCACTCGTGGCACTGTTTTTGCATGGCATCCTCGTTGTTTCGGTACATTTGTCTTCCACCGTAATTATAATTGTTTCATCCACATGCATGCGGGTTAGCAAGGCTGGTCATAGTGGGGAGTAACTTAGACTAGTAACATGCATATGTTACTAGTTTATGTTACTACCTCTATAGTGCATAGTATCTTAGATTGGTATCATAGGTGGTCTCATTTATTGCCATGCATGACACATAGTAGCATCACATTTATTATGTTACGGTATCTACCTATGTTACTATAACCATCTCTCTCTTCCTTAATTGCCTGCCACATAAGCATGTTTGCGAGTCCCAAGTGCATGATACTACTTATGTTACCCCCACTATGGCCAGCCTTACTAATTAACCTTCTTGTGTTTCCAAGGTCCCGTGAACATTCCACCACCTATACTTGAAGATTTTTGTAACCAAGGGGGAGATGATGATGGTGATGATCATGAGCATGAGGACGAGTAGCGCCCATATACTATTTGGCGCCTGGCAACTAATTCCGATGGATCACCTCTTCTCGTGTGTATACAACCCACTGATGATGTTACTGCTAAGGAAGCAGGTGTCTCCCATGGTCGCACTCTCCGGACCTATTCCAACACCCGTTGCATGGTATTCGGGATGGATACTAGTGTGCTAGCACCAACTCCTTCTCCCTGGTACAGAATTGATAGTCTTGGAGAAACTCGCTCTTCCTTGGACAAAACTATCCATTGATGGTGAAAGGCGATCCAACTGCTGTTGACACAATGTTACTACCATTTATGAGAAGCAACTGTGTCTATACCTTGGACATTTGGGTGGTTCCCTACCCTGGTACTGATATAGTAGGCCGCTTCAGCCTGGATAATCAGTCCTGCGTTGGTCTCCAGATCGACAATGGATGGCCCGTGCAAGAGAATCACTTGTGGTTCAAAGCAAGCGTTTCCAACGCCAAGGAATGGTTGAGTTGAAGTTCATTTCATTGCTTGTTATTTGTTGTGTGGTGAAAACTTTAGTATTTATAATGTATCCTCGTTGTCGATGTGGGTTGATGACCTGTTGTATGTAATAAAATGATATGCCTGTGATAAACTTACTAAATTTATGAATGGCTTTTGAGTTGCTTCTGTGAGTGAGTGGTGCGACGAGGCAAAAAATATATTTTCCGAATACATAATTGTACGTGCATTGCAACAGGTTATCGGATGGGGCCAGTCAACAATAGTAGTACACTATTTGTACTAGCTTCACATGCTTTGCGCGTCGTGCGGGTGTTTTTACTGTAGCCATACTGTACTACGTAACCAGCACCTTGAATCCTCGATACTAGTAGTACTATATAGAACAAACTAGTAGGAATAGTAGGGTGGCATGGGCCATAACAAGTATTCACGTCCAGGAGTACGGCACACGCCACCAGCACGACTTCCATCTGACATCATATTTCTTGGAGTCCGTGCTAGAGCAATCTGTTCAACCTCATCGTTTCTCTAAATCAGCCATCGCGCGGCAGGCGAGGTGGGGGTTTGCCGATAGTCAGTTTCCTTAACTGCGGTCCCACTTGTAAGGCCAACTGCAACGCACGACCCCAAACGGACCTCCGTTTTGCACGAACTCCAACGATAATTTTGACTAGAAAAGCAAGACCAAAGAAAACAAGAACCACAAGAATACATTTTACTACTCCTGTAAGTTGGATTAGTTCCTTCTCGATGCATTCATTGTTGATTTGCGGAGGCTCGATCTTGCATGCTTGTTTCTTCAGCGAGTGTAAAGAAGTAGACGTTGCTTCCTCGCATCTAGTCTCATGTCTAGCCTCTATTATAGTACTCCCTCCGGTCCGTTTTTCTCTGCGTCTAAGCAGCAACACGCATACCAAGTAGGAGTATCAACAACAAGTGCACTAATCTCATCTATAGCCTCTGTGCTAGCTAAAAGTGATAGAACATCTACTAAATTGCGCTCTATCAATATATGGATGTACTCTTCTTCCCAATACAAAAACTTGCATCCATTCTACCCCCTCCGTTGCACAATACATGCCTTCTATTTGTCAAAATATATATGTATCTAGACATGTTTTAGTATATAGGCACATCCATTTTTGGACAAATGGAAGTCAAGTATTTTGGAACGGAGGGAGTACACAATAAACTTTTTAAGTTAGCACAACTAGTCTAATCCGAGAGCACAACCGAAGATTTGGTTGGGTTCTTCGTCCTTTTGCCGACACGTGGGACATCCAGCATCCAGGTCGTGTCATGAAAGAAAATAGAGTGGTAGTTGATAAGTTGAAGCCACGAGATGTGCATCTTGGGTTAAACTGTAAATAGAATCTTACTACTCTTGAGTAACTCCAAAAGCGGCCACCGAACATCTTTATTGGATTTGTTTTTCATCACGAGCATGTCGAGGTGAAAGATGTGCAGGTTCAGTGGGTCCGCTTGCGTTTTCACTGACATGTGGGACCGCATGTGAGCAAACAGACGATGGGCTCCGCGCGTCCGCTGGCTGGTTGAGAAGAGAGATAGAGGAGTGCTGAGCAGGGACCGCAGGAAATTTGTTCTACATACTGTACCTCGATATAGGCTCGATATAGTGGGGTGGCATGGGCCATAACTAGCATTCACGTATAGAACTACGGCATACGCCACCCACACGAGTCCCATCTGACACCAATTTTCTTGGAGTCCGTGCTACAGCCATCTCCTCTCCCTCCTGTTTTCTCAGCCATCGCGCGGTGGGCGCGGTGGGGGTTTGCCAATAGTCGGTTTGCTTAACTACGGTCCCACTTGTAAGTGAAAATGCAACACCACACGCATTCCCGCTTGAGCGGCGTGCTGGACCAACCGTGTGGGGGTGCGACGCGAACACGACAGGCTTTTCCTTTTGAACTCGTAACTTGTAAAATTTGGTTCTGCTCAATGGCGCGATCGATAGATAGAAAATAACGATTTTTCCTAGAGTAATGAGAAGTTTGGTTCTGGCGCCGTTCATGCATGGAGTACATACGAAAATTATGAAGTAGATGCGAAAGGTAAGACAATTACTGTAGTATCATATACTACTACATGGATTTGACGGGAAGATAAAAATACATATGGATCCATCAACGACATCCTCACGCCCTAGTGTGCCGGGTCACCAACCGACGTGTGAGGAGCAGCGGCGTTGGCGGCGAGCTCAACATGCTTCTGAACAGTGCGTCCAAGGTTGCCATGCGGTCCAAGAAGGCCAGCGTCCTATCGTCCTCCTCTTGCATGCGCGTAGATGTGGGTGATTATGTCCATGATGTCTTGCTGCGCCAGGCGCTGCGCGGCGAGCGCGACCTCAAGGTGGACATTCTCCGGCGCGACGGCGGGCAGTCGCAGGGCCACCAGTGCGTCGAAGAGGTTGTCACCATAGTGGCTGTTGAGGGTGGCGGGCATCCCAGAGCCTGGGCGCATCGGCTGAAGGCTTACGTCAAAGTCGTTCGCGAGCTTCTTGACGATGGTGAACTTGTCGAGGAAACCGACAAGGACCTCATCGAACAAGGAGACGAAGTTGTCGTCCAAGCGGCCCCTCGCCCTGCCATCCTCAAGCAAAACTAACTGGAGACATTCCTTGTTGCCGGGCCGTAGGCCGGCATCGTGGACCATCTGGCACAGCCGGCTGATGCTCGCGCTCATCGCCTCCATGGGTCTAGCTTAGCTTCTACTAGTCAACTGATCTTGCGATTAGAGTGATCACTCTTGCCCGTGGTTAGCGTGCGTAGGTGCGTAGGATTTCGTACTACTCCTCGGCCCTCTATTGCACCTGCCTTTGGCTGTATGATAGGTGGGCCAGCCACCCCCTGGGCCCATGTGTCATTCACCCAAAGGCAGTTGACGTAAGTCAATGAAGCTGCACCCCCCTCCGTGCCGGTGCAGTATAGTCATCTCACCGGACCTCTAGTTGGGGCCAAACGAGAGAAGTTTTATGTTTACTGGTTTATTGGCCCCCTTTGCATTTTGCGCCAAGTTTTGACCTTTGTAACTAATAAAATGTTAATGCATGTAAACAAAAATGTTGTGTAAGTCACATTACGAAAACCAAATAATCCCAAAACACTTAGGCATGGTGCATTAACTCCCTCCTTGTTTCTTATTTCATGACATATCAACCAATGAGAGATGTGGGCCGTGCATGCTTTCAATGACTTGAGACTACCAAACATGACATGCAGTGTTTAGTTCATTGCATCATTGCATGTAATCCTATTAAGACTCTAGTTAGCAAGAAAACATTAAGTTCTCTGGCCGATAGGAATAAAACACCATGTATTTATTTACAGAGGGAGTAGTACATTTTTTGTGACATGCATTACTAGGTATTGCTAGTCAAATATTAAAATCCAGATGGACGTGGTAGTACTCCTAAATCCAGACGGTGGTGCTACTAGTACTAGTAGTAGTACTACCAATGTAGTACTCCTAGGAGTACTAGCACTGTACTACCCGTTGATCAAATTATTATGTGCTGCTCCTCACAGTGAAGTGACAAGACCCTGCGCCGGAGATGACACCTGAGTATAGGCGCCGTGTTTGGCATACCATAGTCAGCTTCACCGTCTGCAGTCACTATCATCATGGTTGTAGAGCTAGCCTACTTACAACTAGCCCTGTTCGACATAATTTCCCGTGCGTAGATGCCCGTGCATTGCACGGAACACCAAGATTGGGGGTGGACTGCTCCAGCAGCGGCCATCGCGCCAGATTTTTCCATGGCCTTCTAGATGTGGTGGGGAGGAGATAAGGCTGATTGTGAGAGACAAGGATTTGTTTGTAAATAGGGAACAAGTGCGGGCATCTTTTTGCAAAAATGGAGAAGCTTGGTTTGTATGCGTCAGATCTAGATCCGACGGCTACTGATAAAAGATGGGAGGCACAACATCATCACCAACTCATGACCTGTTTTATTCGCAGGATTTTGAAAACGCAGGAATAGGACGCGGCAATATTACAAGTTTCAAACTGATATTACAAATGTTAGGAGTAATGCTGCACCTAGGAAGAGGGAATTACTAGGAAGTTCACGTAAGAACTTTCGTTACTTTAGGTGGATGCAGCGTTACCATACAAACTAAAATCCATCACCCTGACAAGTCACTAATGGGCAAATAAGTTTTCGAGTCTCTGGCCACTTGATGTTTCAAAAACAAATTCAGCTTCTGCGGACACTTTGTTATTTAGGCTTATACGCTTGCGGTGATCAACACGCCATTCATTGTTGCGCCAGAGAACGCAAAACCTCATTACCTTGAGCACACTTGCCTCCAGAACAAAGAACCTGGCCAATTCAATCTCAGATGTGCTGCCTCGGTAGTCGATCAAATCAATTTCTGTAAGATGGAGATCAAGGCATTTGATGAGATTGTTATAGTGCATCACATTTTTCACTTTCGGGTCTTTTTTTATCTGCAAAAGAAGATAACATATTAGAGCAGTTGGCTGCATAAGATTGTCGTGTCATCAAGAGGTACCAATATCATTCACTCATACGATAGGGTTGGCTAGCTAGTGATATTCTCTCTCTCTCTCTCTCTCTCTTCCTCTCTCTCTCCCTGTTTCTGTTTCCTCTCGTTTAACTAGGAGCACGTGAAGAGCTTGGGCATTTGTTGCCTTCCACTATGTGGCCGATGCCATATTTCGCAAAAGTATGCCACATAATATGCATCGATGTCAAATCAAAAGATTTTGGCACCGCTCTCGCGATGTTAGAGAGTTGGAACCGCTGTGCACACAGACCCACATGTATAAAGAAATCAATCAAACCAACTACACCAGCCTCTCACTCTCCCAAACAAGTGTTTTTTTATTGCCTTAGTCCTCTCTCTCTCCCACGCAGTGTTTTTTCATTGCGTGAGTTAATTTGGAACCGGAGCAAAGTAGGTGCTCCAGATTGGGGCACCAGGTGAGCAATGGAGGGGCATCGATGCCAAATGCATCACAAGTGAATTTGGCACATGTTTTGGCCTACATAGCCCACTTTTGTACTCCCTCCGTCCCAAAATTCTTGTCTTAAATTTGTCTAAATATGGATGTATCTAGTTACATTTTAGTGTTAGATACATCCGTATCTAAACAAATGTAAGACAAGAATTTTGGGACGGAGGGAATACTACCTCGTATTTAGTATAAAATTTTGACCATAGATTTACCTAAGAAAATGACAATGCATGTCACTAAAAATTACACTATTTGAGATTATGTTCAAATACGAATCCAACTATATAGTCCTTAGTGACATGCATTAACATTTTGTCAGTTAAATCTATGGTCAAATTTTGATACTACAAAATTGGAAGAGTAAACCAGGACGGAGGTAGTACTTGCCGTTAGGGTAACCATAGAGTTACTGGAGTAGTCTAAGTTACTTTCCACTATGACTAGCCTAGGCTACTATAGTAGTACAACATAAAAATGATGCAGGTGATCACGTGAGAAAAAATACTAAAAACATTTCTTTCGGTGCAGTGTGTAGATGTTGTTTTGAAAACTACACTTGTCATCAAAATTTGGGAAAATTACGAAAAAATTGAGCTACGTTGTGATTACCGTTTACTAATAGGAAAGAAGTTTCACCTCGATGAGTAGCTTCTCCGTGCATGGAAAGCATGTAAGGAATCCAACAACTTGATCCAGATTGGGGCCGATAGATTTTAGTGCTAAGATCTTCACTGTGCGCATGGACTGGGTCAAGCTTGCGGGAATCATTTTCTGGAAGACGGTCATAAATACACCAAGAAGAAATTTAAAAATGTGAATTTCAAGAGGACGGAGAAGAAGATGAGTGATGTACCTGAACGATTACGGATCCAATAAAGAGTTCGGAGAATTTGGCAGACGAGTACACCAACGCTGTCAATTTCGGCGCGTCAATGACCCTGATTTTTGTTGGACCTTCTAGATCCGATACAAGCAATCTCTCAAGGAAAGGCGTATTCTCAATGACCATAACGTGGAACAGCTGGAGTGATCTCTTCCCAATTGATGTCTTGTTGCGGGGCCAGCAAGACACATAAATCCATCGGAGATTCGTCGAGGCGATGTGGAGGCTAATGAACCCGTGGATCTGCTCAAGACGAAGGTACTCGAGCACAGTACAGCTACGAAGCAGGTGCTCCATAGCCTTCTTCGAGATGACAACTTCGAAGAGGTCGAGCTGCTTGAGTTGAGGGAGAAGAAGGGCGGGCGCGGCATTAATCTGGGGAAGATAGCAGGAGCTGAAGCTGGCGTGGCGCAGCGTTGGCGTGAGGCGGAGCGCGGACGGCGGCAGAGAGCGACATCATCCAGCTTCAAAGCTGAGCTCCTCGAGCTGATCTAGGGCGGGGGATAAGAACCACTCGTCGAACTTGGGTTGGACCTTACAGTTGGTACTGAACATGCGGATGTCAAGGCGTCTAGCTGGCCCAGGGTGCGATGGAAGGATCTTGGAGACTGCGGCCATGCGTTTGCAATCCCCCTCGCAGAGGCAGCTGTCGACGGTGAGGTTGAGGGGGACGCAGCGCCAGAGGGGGCGCCACCACCGGGAGAGCAGGGTGGTCCGCACGGCAGATTTGGTGGGGAGGAGGCCGATGATGATGAGCAGCATGTCATCGGGGAGGCTGTTGATGAAGTCCATGATCACCGGATGCGGTTTTGGCTCGAGCGGCCTCCTCTTGTTGGCTGCCTCGCCATCCATCTCAACCGGCGGCAACGCCGGTGTACACGTATGCTGGTGTGTGTTGTGTACTGGGTGTGAGCGAGTGCGTCCTTCTGTGCATGCCGCCACGCAGTGGTGAATTGTGCGTGAGTGCATCCTTCACGCGCAAGAAGTTTGTCCTCAATGTGCCCTCAATTTACTAGCATGCGGGGTGCTACCCCGAGTGGTTTCAACTTTGTTTCCTTCACCGCGTGTCAGATGGGCCTCTAGTTTACTTATTTTCACCCACTGCTACATGGGCCAGCACACCAAGATACAGAACACGAGCTGACAACGCAGCATGTGGATTGGTTGACCGGTCAACTAAACAATATACAGAACTATACGCTGACACAGTGAGCGTATAATCCGTCGGTATAGAGAGTTCGAGTGAGAGGGGAGGCCTGTGAGAGATAGTAGAGAGAGAGAAAGAGCTACTCCCTCTGTTTGATAATGTAGTTACAACATCTTTTTAAAGTCAAGCCTTTGAAACTTTGACCAAGTTTATAAAGAAATTACTTATATCGGCAATACCAAAGATAAATGATAGTATGAAGTAAGTACATGGTGTGATGAATCTAATGATCATTCCAGATGTAAATGTTTTTCTCCACATATACCTAGTCAAACTTTTCTGAGGTTTGAATTTTCAAAACATCCATATGCTTATGGACGTGACAGAGTCCCTGACGAGAGAGAGGGAGAGAGAGAGAGAGTGAGAGTGAAAAAAGTGTGTGTGCGTGTGTGAAAGAGACATGGACAACACACGATAAAAGTGGAGAAAAAGCGTGCGTGTCTTATGCAAACATATCACAGATGCATCTTCGACAACAGAAGCAAGGTGAGGAGATAGTGTGTGGTTGTTTGGAACTGAGAGAGGAAGACCCCTAGCACGTGGCTAAGAGGGGTCTGACAAACAAGGGAGAGAGGTCGAGAGAGACGTACGGAGAAAATGCAGACATGGGGAGGAGAGAGTGTATGTTTGTCGCAGAGAGATCCCCTGGAGATCGTGTTGGGACTACATGTGTGGGAGATCGAGTGACAAGGTGTGTGCGCGATAGAAGATGCCCCGAGAGATATCGAGATAGACGTATGGATGGAAGGAGACAATACGTGTGTTCCTGATGGCTAGTAAGAGATAATCATACTTAGGAGGGGGGAGTGCTTGCGCCTATGGCCCTGTTTGGATACTCTAACTTAGTTAGAGGTTAGAGTTAGATTCTAACCCTGAACTAACTCTAAGTAAAGAGGTGTTTGGATGGCAGGGTTAGATGGAGCGCGGATATGGCGAGGCACCTTCACGGGCGGTGCGAGAGGGAGGGAGGGAGACGACGAGAAGCATCGAGGAAGTGGGGAGGGATTTGCTACGGGGAGAGCGAGAGAAAAAAGTGTTTATTAGTGGTCCTGAGAAGAACTAACCCAAATAAGCACATCTTGGATGGGTTATTTTTTTTGGACGGGTTAGATGCATCTAACCTAAAGTAACCCTCCTGTTTGGATCTTTTTGGGTTAGTTGACTCCAAACTAACCCAAACTAACTCTAACCCATGGATCCAAACAAAGCCTATGATGGAGTGAGGGATTATGGTACTTAGGGGGGTGCGTGTCACATGGAGAGAGAACAAGAGCGGAGAGTGTTGGATGGGTCTATATGTATAGCGCGAGCGAGACATGTGTATGTGTGAACCAGGGAGATATAAGGCCTGTTTGGCTTGCGTCATGAGCATCTTTTGCGTGGGCTGGGGTTGTGGCTGGATTTCATGCATGCTTGTTAGGTTGCTACCCTGTGAAAAATAAAGCCCGCCTGGGCTGGGTTCCCTCTTGCACTTTAATTAGCCTAGCTGAACTCCAGACACTGCAAGTAGCCTGGCCCAAGCGACCGATTTCGAACGCCTGGCCATGCCTGGTCGTGCGGCCACGAGGCTAACAGCAACATGGATGGATATTAGCATTAAATAATTGATGCATGGATTGATTGATGGGACTTTGATGCTTTGCCTGGCCCAGGCATGAACCAAACGCTTTAGCACCACACAAGCCTGGCCAGGCAGAAATATTTTACATCTCACGTCCACACCAGGTAGTACCGACCATCAAGGCATGAGGGTCAGGTCACGAACCAAACTAACCAATAAAGTTTGAGAGAGATTGAGGAGCCCCGATAAGGCTGAGTGGTGCGTCAGATAGCTTAGAGGGGGAAAGAGATATTCCATCCGCTCGATAATGCAGTGCATGTAAATTTTTTAGAAGTCAAACTTTGGAAACTTTGATCAGGTTTACGCAAATGTTATTTATATCTACAATACCAAAGATACATCATACAAAACTACATCTCATGGTGAATCTAATGGTATATGTTTGCCGTACTAGATGTAATTCTTTTTCTCCACGTACATGGTCAAACTTTGTGATGTTTTACTTTTCAATAAATCCATGTGCTATGGACGGAGGTGAGTGCCTCAGTCGAGACAGATCAAGTGCGTGTGAAGGAGAATGAGTAAGTGTGCAAAAAGAGTATGTGTGTGAAAGAGAAAGTGACAACAAACGATAAATTAGAGAGAGAGTGTGTTTTTTCGTTTCTTATGCGAACATATCACGCATGCATCGCCGAGATGGAAAAGCGAGGCGAGGAGATACACGAAGATAGCTAGTGTGTGATTGTTTGCAACCGAGAGAGACACCCCTGTAGAACATGTCCAATAGAGGTCTGGCCAACAAGGAAAAAGGTCGAGAGGGACACATGGATGGCATGGACGCATGGGGAGGGTGAGAGGGTGTGTTTGTGATAGAGAGATCCCCTCGAGATCGTGAGGGGACTATATGGGTGGGAGATCGAGGGAACGATAGAAAGATGCCCCGAGAGAAATCGAGATAGACCATGCACATATTTGTGATGGAGACTAAGATTAGCTAGTCATATACATATACGAGGGACTCCGTGTGCCTACAATTGAGTGAGAGACCATCATACTTGTCTAGCTGGGCATGAGATTGTGTGTGTGTGTGCGTGTGAGATGGAGAGAGAACGATGGAGAGAGATAGAGTTTTAGATGGGCCTATCGAGTGCGAGTGAGATATGCATGTGTATGTGTGACCCAGGTGGATGGAGAGTTTGAGAGAGGGGGGGAAGAGCTCCGACACGACATAGTGGTGCGTGAGAGAGTTGCGGGCAAAGAGACAAGGAATTTGTGTGCGTACGATGAGTGCACCCAAGATATCTAGCTTGGACTAGCTAGAGTATCATACATAGTCTGCGAGAGAGACCTATAGATGGTGTATATATGAATGAGGACTAGAAAGACCCCCCCCACACACACACACAGAGATAGAGAGAGAGAGATAAAGGGAGAGGGACCAACAAGGTTTTTGTGTCGGATGCGTGCGAGAGAATTGGAGATTGTCGGAGAGAGAGAGAGAGAGAGAGAGAAAGAGAGAGAGAGAGAGAGAGAGAGAGAGAGAGAGAGAGAACAGGAGTCCGGGAGAGGGGGAGGTCGCGTTTTATGCATCAAAGACTGATATAAACTTGCATTCAAATATTTAAATTGGAGACCATGTTGTCTGCAATCCACACACGAACGGATATATGCGTATATCAAACAAGTTCATTAATTTGACTTTCAACATGTTCATGGAGTACTATAATACTGTACAACATGCTACTCGATTGAGGTGTTCAATTTTGGATTTAGTTCACTATTTTGACCTACTGAACGAGCTAGTTCATTGAATAGAGATATTTCATTTTGGGTTTGATTCGCGTTTTTGAGTGGGTCAACTATTTTTCATATAGTAAATCGCTAGCAACGAGCATGTAAAAACACATTACTCCCGAGCATTATCTCTCCATCTAAAAAAGAAGTGGCAAGCTAATATTTAAAAATTTGATTCGAATCGACTTGGTAAGGTAGACGTGGATGCTCGTTCTCCCAAAATTTGAACGAACTGTTAAACATCCTCTCTGCTCGGTGGAATTCGCCCGAGCAAATAAATGGGAGACGCGAAATTACCATCCTATGTGGGACACACATCAACTGCCCATTGTACATCGAGGGTAGGTTCGTAACTTCATCCAAGCGCGCCTTCTCTTCGGCCGAAATGACATGTGCCGAAAAATTCATAAACCATGGTCGGCTAAACACGCTCTCCTCGCCCGATATAGCTCGCGCCCACTATTTCAAAACACGCTCTCCTCGCACGAATTCGCTCACGCCCACTATAGTTCAAAACACGCCCTCCTCGCCCGAAATCGCTCCCGTCCACTATTTGGGGAGAAGCAAAGTTACTCTACTATCCCTGACCCTCAGTACACAGACCCAAGCCGAGAAGCCTATAGGCAATGGTAGAACTGTAACTGCCCCTCACATTTCAGACAAATGCGTCCGTAAGACATGGTTCCACTCCCCTCCCAATTCCCCCCCACCCCTGCCCCCATTCATACCTCGTGGGCGCCAAATCACCTTCTCCCCGGGAAGTTCCCTTCTCCCGAGCCGCGAAACATCAGCCCCACCTCCATGGCACCCCCCACCGCACCAATTTCACAGCAGCCCTCCTCCCTAATGCCGGAGACGCTGACCAATTGCCGTCATGCACTGGGCCGTGTGCCTCTTACTCCGTGCTGCTGGTGCTGCCTCAACGACGGCCGCGTGAACCGTACCGGGGCCGATTCACCCCCGCCGTTGTTCACGGCGCCGGAGCGGCTCCAACTTCGGATCCGTCCAGAGTCCTAGCGCTGCTTCCGCGTAGCCGTCGACCGTCGTGACATCGCTCTTTCCCTGCCGCCGGTCACCACCACAACCGCGCCGGCCTCACCGACTTGGCAGCTGGACCTTCCTACTTCACCATGCCGCCAGATAGGTCGCACCCTCATCTGAAATCACTTTATTTAGGCGTTAGTTGTCTGAATTTTATTCTGGGCCAATCGATTCCCAATCGGAAGCAGCACCCCTTGAGGTGGCGGAGCTCCTAGGCTGCCGGTTGGCTGGTGTCTAACATAAGGGTGCGGGGCTACAAGTTCGCCACGGAAGCAGCGCTTAGATGGCTATCTTTTAGAGTTGCGTGGGTTGAAGGTACTGCCGCCGCCGGATCTGGATGACGGGGAGTCTTTGTGGATTGGCCCGGGGGCGGCGCAACCACGGCAGTGCGGTGGGGCGGGGATCGGGGTTTTGGACGGGGCCACGGACGGCGGAGGCAGGCTGCTCTGTCGTTGGTCGCTGGCTCTTCGGGGAAGATTCTGAACAGTGTTAGTCGGGAGGCACAAGACGGCCATCAAGCCATCCGGCGTAGATCGGACAGTACCAAAATAAAACAAAATCGTGTGACCCCAATTTAGTCTTCAGTCAACAGATGTGTGACCACTCTCGTTCCTTGCTATTGATCTCTTTGTATATTTCTTCGGATCAAAGAGATATGTCATTCTTAACTTTATGCATTATCTGCATCTTCAGACACACCATCTTCCGACTCACCGCAGCTACTACAACAAGGGAAGCATACACCAGAAGGGAGCTACAGTCCCCACTCAACAGTTCCCTGCATCGAATGCGTGTGCTCGACATGGACAGCCACAACAACTGCAGGGCCATCGACAAGTCAGCACATGATGCTCACTCCTATGGATGGTAGCCAGATAGGTTGTACCCTCATCTTACTTGTGTGCAACATTTATGGCTTTGTTATTCATCTAAGCACGGAAAATAGATCATCATATTTCACTGTATATTCATGCTGATCTCTTACGGGTCTTGTTCAGGAGTTCACGATGTTCCATAGTTTAGCTAAGATACTTGTTCTTTAGGTAATGATGTTCCATAGTTATCATCCATCAGCCAATGCTATCCCACAGGCTGGTGATTATAGTATTATACCACTTCTAGTATTACCTATGTTGTTCTTTAATAATTTTGTGTGCCATCTAGTTAATCTCGAGTACAAACGATATATATTGTGTAGCTTTCATCTGTGTTCTCCCTTTAGTTTATGAGACCTGTTGCTGCTAGTTAACCCCAGTCCTACTATTTATGTCGTCTCCTACAGGCACTCATTTACATAAATCTAACTACTAGTTGTCTTCCATGCATGTCAGATATAATTGCACACACTGATATATCCACAAGAACCTCACGGAGCGATGTGAAGGCCAATAAACTTGATGTCAATGATACCCAATATGATGGAACATGTAAAGGCATTTCTTCAGAAGACTTGCAGAAAGATGATGAATCCTCTTCACCCCCACAAGGTCCTTGCTCTAACTTGGCCTGTGATATGGGTACAACATGCATATAATGTCCTGGAGTGTATCTACTCTGTTGCAATGCCATGTGCTTAGCATGCTGATCATGCATGTAAATATGTCATGCCTTCCTGTTTTCCAGTACCTATTCCATTCATGATAACATGTTTTCAAATTCAAGTACTGTCATTCTACTCTATCGCAATGCCATCTGCTTAATTTGGACATCATGCTTCTGAATATCTTATGCATTGTTATTCATCAGTATGTACTTCATCTGTCTGCCATACCATGTTTTTTTACATTGAAGTGCTGTTCTAGTGCTCTGTTGCAATGCCATCTTATTTTCCCAATCATACACGTGTATGTTGCCTTGGTTATTTCTGTACATATTCCGCTAGCATATAGTTTTACATTCAACTAGTTTTTTTTTGCTGTGTTGTCCTGTCGTATCCCTAGCTCTTACACCATACTCCCTCCGTCCGGATTACATGTTGCCGAAATGGATAAAAGAGGATGTATCTAGAACTAAAATACGCCTAGACCCATCCATTTTTTTCCGGATGGAGGGAATACAGGTCAATATGTCATGCCTTTCTATTCTTCAGTACCTATTCCATCTCTCTGCTGTCGCATGTTTTATAATTAAAGCACCATTCTTCTATACAAGGCATGCAAGGGGAAGACGACTATGTTAGAATCCGAAGGGTTACAAACAAGGCCTTTGCAAAAGATCCAAACGCCAGGAGATAATAAACCAACTTTGGTTTTTATAGATACTGCTCCAGCACAGAGAAACCCAACAACTACTGATAATAAGCAGATTCTAGTGGCCAAAGAACTAGTCCGCTCCAGTCGAGCAAAAATATGTCAACTGAATTCTAAGAAGCGTGTGAGTATCCTTACATCATGAAATTTTATAGCATGCTGATCATATTTTGTACATGTTTCTTACCCATCTCTCTTTTAGAAAATAAGCTTAACAGATAGAAGAATTTCTGCAATGGTATCGTTTGTGAGGATAGATTCTTGCAGGAATTCTCTGTGCTCCAATGTAGATGTAAGTACCTGTTCTATATCACTATATTTTTACATCAGCACCTATTTTGTTAATTGGCGTGAATCCAACCTTTATCTGATCTAAATTTAGTTGTAGCAAAATGTATGATTAAAGGCCACAATGTTGATTTTTGTAAGGAAAACTGCCTGGTAGTTTTGCATCCTGAGCTGCATGAGTGTACTATCTCATATCAGTGGGTTTGAATACTTTGGTTCTGCAGTGGGTTTTTCAGTTTTTTTTACTGTGTTGTCCTATCGTATCCCTAGCTCTTACATCATACTCCCTCCGTCCGGATTAAATGTCACAGAAATGGATAAAACTGGATGTATCTAGAACTGAAATACGCCTAGACCCGTCCATTTTTTTCCGGATGGAGGGAATACATGTCAATATGTCATGCCTTTCTATTCTTCAGTACCTATTCCATCTCTGTTGTAGCATGTTTTATAACTGAATCACCATTCTTCTATATAAGGCATGCAAGGGGAAGACGACTCTGTTAGAATCTGAAGGGTTACAAACCAGGTCTTTTCGAAAGATCCAAATGCCAGGAGATAATAAACCAACTCCATTTTTCATAGATACTGCTCCAGCACAGAGAAACCCAACTCCCACTGATAATAAGCAGATTCCAGTGGCCAAAGAACTAGTCCACTCCAGTCCAGCAAAAGAATGTCAACTCCATTCTAAGAAGCGTGTGCGTATCCTCGCATCATGAAACTTTATAGCATTCTGATCATATTTTGTACATGTTTCTTACCCATCTCTCTTTTAGAAAATAAGGTTAAACGATAGAAGCCTTCCTCCATTGGGATCGTATTCGAGGAAAATATCTTGCGGGAATTCTCTATGCTCCAATGCTGATGTAAGTACCTGTTGTATATCACTATATTTTTACATTAACATGTATTTTGTTAATCGGCGTGAATCTAACCTTTATCTGATCTAAAATTAGTTGTAGAAAAATGTTAAAGGCGCCAATGTTGATTTTTGTAAGGAAAACTGTCTGGTAGTTTTGCATACTGAGCTGCATGAATGTACTATCTCATATCACGCACATTGCTGAATTGTAGTGCTTCTCTGGTTGCCCATTCATTCATTGTGTCAATCTTGCTTTCGTACTGCCTTACCTGGCTCATGATAGCTGTGCCATATTGTGTTAATTTGGTGTAGGCTACTTGCCCAAACGTTCATTGTGTCAATGTTGCTTTCCTATTATCTGACTTGGACAATGATAGCAATGCTAGTGTGTTAATTTTGTGCAGGCTGCTGAAGATAAGAAGACAAATTCTGAAAACAGCAAGGCAACCCCATTGTTTCTTTCCAGTAAATCTAGGCCAGGTAATATGGCAATAACTCATGATTAATCTGTTTGGTTCTCGTCCTAATTTATGTTATGATGCAGTGGTCGAGACACTCTCCATTATCAATAATACAAGCCTGTCAAATCCGCCATCTGAATCTGTTTAGTATCCTCTATCTCGAATGCAACGGAATAAATGTATGTTCGTGAACCAATTAATGGCTGAAGCAATGGTGGAAATGGTGGATGAATCAGAGGTGCAGAGTCGTGCGACACAACAACTGATCAATGTTTTTAGAGACAGTGTAGCAAAGCAGAAAGAACTTGCCCACATGCTTATGGGTGTCATCTGTGCTGAGGTTGCAGATTGTGACGTTGTAGATGGTTAGGTTCTGCTCATTTATTTGCACTGGCATCAATCTTTGATTGCCAAGTGGATGTAATTTCCTGTAATATATGCTGGATGTGCAATGTTATTCCCTGTATGCCGTACCTTTGCATGATCGGTTTTGGTCCTGTGCATAATTACTCGTCGTAATGGGCTCAAATTATCTAATTTGGCTTAAAGACATGAACGAACTTTAGTGGGCCCATTAAGTTAATGGGTCGTTACTAGGCCGAAAGTTAATGGTCGGCCCTCTTACCTCCCGGGTCGTTAACAGGCCGACATCGAAGCGGGCAACAGGTGGCCCCAGTTTATTTCACGGGACGTTAACAGGCCATTACTAAGTTTGGGCTACATATGGCCCAACTATATTGTAGGCCTTTAGCAGGCCGAAAGAGACAGCGGGCTTGTACTGGACCATGAAGACCATGTGCCGCTAAGAGGCCGAAAGTCAGGTCATATTGTAAATGGCCCAATTGTGTTGTGGGCCTTTAGCAGGCCGAAAGAGAAACCGGGCTGATATAGGACCATGAAGGGCATGGGCCGTTAAAGGGCCAAAACTAAGGTCCGACTACAAATGGCCCAACTCATTTATGGTCCGTTAACAGGCCGAAAGTCACGCAGGGCCGGGAATTGGCCCAACACTTAAATGGGTCGCTAAAAGGCCAAAACTCAGGTCCGACTAAAAATGGCCCAACTGATTTATGGGCCGTCAACAGGCTGAAAGTGATACCGGGCCAGAAAATTGGCCCAACACTTAAATGGGCCGCTAAAAGGCCGAAACTCAGGTCCGACAACAAATGGCCCATCAGATTTATGGGCCGTCAACAGGCTGAAAGACACACTGGGCCGAAAACTAGCCCAACATTTAAATGGGTCGCTAAAAGGCCGAAAGATGTACATCATGAAAATTGGCCCATCCATTAAACGGGCCGTTAACAGGACGAAATCTCATCGGGCCAATATTGAGCCCAGATATATAGCGGGCTGTTAACGGGCTCGAACTGACGATGGGCTGCAATGGTGTCAAATCTTTAACGGGCTGTTGACGGGCAGAATTGGCTCATCTCGTATGGGCCATGGGCTTAAATGGACCTGACACAAGTAGGCCTTATATGGGCTGGCCTGCTAATTTTTACTGGGCTGGCCTTTTCACAGGAATGGGCCTCTGTTGGGCCGTGCCACGTGTCGACGTACCATAGGCGTATTCCGTCCAATGAGTGGATGACATCTGTCCCAACGGTGAGCCGACACATGTTTCCTCCAGCCAATGATGATTTTACACGTGGAAAATCTCCATTGGTCGGGGCTGTTAATGGGTTATCGGATCCAAAACCCGACCCGATAGCTTAACAGCGTTCCGTTACGGTGGATGCCATGTGTCGGTCACCCTTGACGAATGCACTTCTGTGACGCGCGATTTATCGTCATGGAAGTGGACACTTCCGTGATGATAATTTTGGTAATGTCATGGAACATTTCTATGACAGCACAGGTTTGACTATCTTGATTCTGTCATAAATTTGTCATGGATGTACATGCATGACAAAAAATGCGACCTACTGTGACAAACACGTATCATCACGGAAGTGTATTTTTTTGTAGTGCACCATCACCACACTGTCGTGCTAATAGAACTCATCTACTCCTTCGACCCTCTACTGGATCAAGAGCTCGAGGGACGTCATCACGCTGAACGTGTGCAGAACTCGGAGGTGTCGTACATTCGTTACTCGATCAGACGTTCGACTACATCAAGCGCATTAAGTAAACGCTTCCGCTTTCGGTCTACGAGGGTCAGTGGACACACTCTCCCGCTCTTGTTGCTATGCATCTCCTAGATAGATCTTGCGTGAGCGTAGGAATTTTTTTGAAATTGCATGCTACGTTTCCCAATAGGCTTAACTGCAGTAGGATCATGGAGAGAAGGCCGAGATGAATGACAGCAACGATGACGCTACCGCAGCAAGATGCGAGAGAGGAGACCGAGAGAAACCACACTGGCTAGAGGAATGATTAAGTAGTGTCTTAAATCACAACACACATATCCATATTGTACAACCATGAGAAATATGTAGATCTTCTCATCTACTATTACCGAAATAGGAAACTTGCAACACGAATGTTGTGCGGAACTGCGAGAGTAGGCTTCTGGTCAAAGGAAATTTCAAACGATCGATCATGCACGACGAATCTGACAAAATTCATCCAAAATAGCTGCAAATGGGAACAATAAATTGAGCATGTACGTTCAGCGAAACTACAAACCGATCACCTGAATGGAACCATAGAATTGATGTGCAACTCTTTCGTGTAGAGCTTACCTCGAATTGAAGCACTGTTGTATAGATTAGACGGACAAGGGAGAGAGCAGATTAGAGAGGAGGTTAGTCAAGGTTGAAGAAGACACGACATAATCACCTTGCATCCCTCCCATTTCTCCTCGTGCAGCGGCCCGCTCCCTACGCTTTTGCTCTGCCAGGCTCGAGACTAACTGCCAATTCGGCAGTTTCCAGTGGCTTGACTCGGATCTGCTTGAAGGTTTGTGCCATGCGGGCCGAACAGTAAAAGCAGGCAACCGATTAAGAAAATATGCCCTAGAGGAAATAATAAAGTTGTTATTTATATTTCCTTATATCATGATAAATGTTTATTATTCATGCTAGAATTGTATTAACCGGAAACTTAGTACATGTGTGAATACATAGACAAAACATAGTGTCCCTAGTATGCCTCTACTTGACTAGATCGTTAATCAAAGATGGTTATGTTTCCTAACCATGGACATGTGATGTCATTTGATAAACTGGATCACATCATTAGAGAATGATGTGATGGACAAGACCCATCTGTTAGCTTAGCATTATGATCGTTACAGTTTTATTGCTACTGCTTTCTTCATGACTTATACATGTTCCTCTGACTATGGGATTATGCAACTCCCAAATACCGGAGAAACACCTTGTGTTCTATCAAACATCACAACATAACTGGGTGATTATAACGATGCTCTATAGGTGTCTCCGAAGGTGTTTGTTTGGTTGGCATAGATCAAGATTAGGATTTGTCACTCCATGTATCGGAGAGGTATCTCTGGGCCCTCTCGGTAATACTCATCACTACAAGCCTTGCAAACAATGTGACTAATGAGTTAGTTACGGGATGAAGCATTACGGAACGAGTAAAGAGACTTGCAGGTAATGAGATTGAACTAGGTATGATGATAGCGACGATCGAATCTCGGGCAAGTAACATACCGATGACAAAGGGAATGACGTACGTTGTTATGCGGTTTGACCAATAAAGATCTTCATAGAATATGTAGGAACCAATATGAGCATCCAGGTTCCGCTATTGGTTATTGACCAGAGATATGTCTCGGTCATGTCTACACAGTTCTCTAACCCGTAGAGTCTGCACGCTTAACGTTCGATGATGATTTGTATTATGAGTTATGTGATTTGATGACTGAAGTTTGTTCAGAGTCCCGGATGAGATCACAGACATGACGAGGAGTCTCGAAATGGTTGAGAGGTAAATATTGATATATGATAACCGGCAAGTATATGGGATAGTTGTAGCCTCTTTCGATAGGTAAGAGTGTCGAACCCAAGGAGGAGCTAAAGGTAGAACAAATACTCTCTCAAGTCCTATCGGCCACTGATACGACTCTACGCATGCTTGACATTCGCTTTACCTAGAACAAGTATGAAACTAGAGGTACTTTGTAGGTGTGATAGGGTAGGTTTGCAAGATAATAAAGAACACGTAAATAAAAGCTAGGGGCTGTTTAGATAATGAAGCAAATAAAGTAAATATAACGAGTGTGGAAAAGTGGTGGTAGGAGTTGTGAAATTGTCCCTAAGCAATTGACTACGTTACTAGACCGGTAATCACTATTGCAATTCTATTTGAGGGAGAGGCATAAGCTAACATACTTTCTCTACTTGGATCATATGCACTTATGATAGGAACTCTAGCAAGCATCCGCAACTACTAAAGATCGTTAAGTTAAAATCCAACCATAGCTTTAAAGTATTAAGTCCCATTTATCCCATACGCAACAATCCCCTTACTCGGGTTTGTGTTTCAGTCACTCATGCAACCCACTATAAGAGAATCATGAACGCATTGCAACACTCTACAGCGGGAATCCCTCACGCTTGCGCAACACGGAGGGCACCATAGGACAGCACCAAGAATAAAAAAAGCAACTCAAACCAATCATAGCAATTCATCAATCACCGATAGGACAAAGAAAATTTACTCAGACATCATAGGATGGCAACACATCATTGGATAATAATATGAAGCATAAAGAACCATGTTCAAGTAGAGGATACAGCGGGTTGCGGGAGAGTGGACCGCTGGATATAGATGGGGGAAGGTGATGGAGACGTTGGTGAAGATGATGGAGGTGTTGGTGTAGATCGCGGTGATGATGATGGCCCCCGGAAGCACTCTGGCGCCACCGGAAGAAAGGGGGAGAGAGCCCCCCTTCTTCTTCTTCTTCCTTGACCTCCTCCCTGGATGGGAGAATGGTTTCCCCTCTGGTCCTTGGCTCCCATGGTGTGGGATGGGTGAGCTCCCCTCCGAGATTGGATCTGTCTCTCTGTCTCTCTTTATTTCAGCGTTCCCAGGTTCTGCCCCTTCACTGTTTCTTTTATATCCGGAGATCCGTAACTCCAATTGGGGTGAATCTTTCGCCCAGATTTTTCTCATAAAATTAGATTTCTTGCGGAAAAATAAGAGCGTCAACCGCCTTACGGGTGGCCCAGGAGAGTGCAAGGAGCGCCCGGGGGGTGGGCGCGCCCCCTATATCCTGGCCACCTCGGGCACCGTTTCGCGTTGATTCTTCCTCCGGAAAATCCAAAATGTTCCAAAATAATTCTACGTCCGTTTTTATCCCGTTTGGATTCCGTTTGATATTGGGTTTTTGCGAAACATAAAACATGCAACAGACAGGAACTGGCACTGGGCACTGGATCAATATGTTAGTCCCAAAAAATAGTATAAAAAGTTGCCAAAAGTATATGAAAGTTGAATAGCATGGAACAATCACAAATTATAGATACGACAGAGACGTATCAGCATCCCTAAGCTTAATTCCTGCTCGTCCTCGAGTAGGTAAATGATAAAAAAGATAATTTTTGATGTGGAATGCTACCTAGCATAATCTTGCATGGCATGAGTACTAAGACACGAGTGATTCAAATCAATAGTCTATCATTTTACATAAAAAACAATAATACTTCGAGAGTACTAATAAAGCAATCATGTATTTTCAAAACAACATGGCCAAAGCAAGCTTATCCCTACAAAATCATATAATTTGGCCATGCTTCATTTTCGTCACACGAAATGCCCCCATCATGCACAACCCCGATGACAAGCCGAGAAATTGGTTCATACTTTTTAACGCGCTTCAACTTTTTCAACCCTCACGCAATACATGAGCGCAAGCCATGGATATAGCACTATAGGTGGAATAGAATATGATGGTGGGGGTTTATGTGGAGAAGACAAAAAGGGAGAAAGTCTCACATCGACATAGCTAATAAACGGGCTATGGAGATGCCCATCAACTGATGTCAATGCGAGGAGTAGGGATTGCCATCCAACGGATGCACTAAGAGCTAAGTGTATGAAAGCTCAAACTGAAAACTAAGTGGGTGTGCATCCAACTTGCTTGCTCATGAAGACCTAGGGCATTTGAGGAAGCCCATCGTTGGAATATAAAAGCCAAGTTCTATAATGAAAATTCCCACTAGTATATGGAAGTGACAACATAAGAGACTCTATATATGAAGAACATGGTGCTACTTTGAAGCACAAGTGAGGTAAAAGGATAGTAACATTGCCCCTTTTCTTTTTTCTCTTTTTTTCTTTTTTTTCTGGTGGGCTTCTTTGGCCCTCTTTTTTTATTTAGGCTTCTTTGGCCTTTCCTTTTTTTCTTTTTTTCATGGGGCAATGCTCTGTAATGATGATCATCACACTTTTATTTACTTACAACTCGATACTGGAACAAAGATATGACTCTATATGAATGCTTCCGGCAGTGTACCAGGATGTGCAATGATCTAGCGTAGCAATGACATCAAAAAATGGACAAGCCATGAAACCATCATGCTAGCAATAAATGCTCAACACATGTATATGATGGAAGTTGCATGGCAATATATCTCGGAATGGCTATGGAAATGCCATGATAGGTAGGTATGGTGGCTGTTTTGAGGAAGATATAATGAGGCTTGTGTGTGGTAGAGCATATCGTATCACGGGGTTTGGATGCACCGGCGAAGTTTGCACCAACTCTCAAGGTGAGAAAGGGCAATGCACGGTACCGAAGAGGCTAGCAATGTTGGAAAGGTAAAAGTGTGTATAATCCATGGACTCACATTAGTCATAAAGAACTCATATACTTATTGCAGAAGTTTATTAGCCATCAAAGCAAAGTACTACTACGCATGCCCCTAGGGGGATAGATTGGTAGGAAAAGACCATCGCTCGTCCCCGACCGCCACTCATAATGAAGACAATCAAAGAAACACCCCATGCTTCAAATTTGTCACACAATGGTTACCATATGTGCATGCTACGGGACTTGCAAACCTCAACACAAGTGTCTCTACAATCCAAAACCACCCACTAGCATGACTCTAATATCACCATCTTTATATCGGAAAACTATTGCAAGGAATCAAACATATCATATTCAGCGATCTACAAGTTTATGTAGGATTTTATGACTAACCATGTGAATGACCAATTCCAGTCATCTCTCTAAATAGATATAAGTGAAGCAAGAGAGTTTAATTCTTTCTACAAAAGATATGCCCACTCTCTAACAAATATAAGTGAAGCAAAAGAGCATTCTACAAATGGCGGTTTTCTATGTGAAGAGGAACAGGCAATCCAAACTTCAAATGATATAAGCGAAGCACATGAAGCATTCTATAAAGCCATACTCAAAAGATTTAAGTGAAGTGCAATGAGCATTCTATAAATCAACCAAGGACTATCTCATACCAGCATCGTGCATAAAAGAAAAATGAAAACTAAATGCAAAGACGCTCCAAGACTTGCACATATCGCATGAACGAAACGAATACGAAAACATACTGATACTTGTTGAAGAAAGAGGGGATGCCTTCCAGGGCATCCCCAAGCTTAGACGCTTGAGTCTCCTTGAATATTTACTTGGGGTGCCTCGGGCATCCCCAAGCTTGAGCTCTTGCCTCCCTTCCTTTTCCTCATATCGAGACATCCTCGATTAGACACTTCATCCACACAAAACTTCAACAGAAAACTCGGTAAGATCCGTTAGTATAATAAAACAAATCACCACTCTAGGTACTGTAGCAAACCAATTCATATTTTATTTTCTCATTGTTTATACTGTAATATAACTTTTCTATGGCTTAATCCACTGATATAAATTGATAGATTCATCAAAACAAGTAAACTATGCATCAAAAACAGAATCTTTCAAAAACAGAACAGTCTGTAGCAATCTGAACATTCACCATACTTCTGGTACCCCACAAATTATACCAAAATTAGGAAAAATAAAAAAGTTGAATAGAAAGACAGTGCAAAAGGAATCAGAACCGTTTTACGTTCCAGCAAATAATGTAAAATCGTGCACTACAGCCAAAGTTTTTGTCCTGCACCGTACAAACCAACAAGCATTGTAAACATCCTAAAGGCAAACCTTGGCACATATTTTTATAATACAATGGAATTTTACAAGGGGATAATTAATTTTGATGAAATTTTTTTGTAATTAATATTCACAAAGTTTCCGTGAGCATGAACAAAGTTCAAGGCTAGCTCCCACTTCAACAATGCTTGTCTCCCTCGCTTTCACTTTCCTTTCTGAAAAGTTTTTAGGTTCCCCTCTTTATTTATTTTTGTTTTAAAACTATATAAAAGCACTCAACAGAAATAAATTACTCTCTAAAACTTCCGGGTTGTCTCCATTACAGCGCTTTCTTTAAAGCCATTAAGCTAGGCATATAGTGCTCAAGTAATGAATCCACCCGGATCCCAAGGTATATCAAAGCCAATTTTAATTAACAATGATTTATAATTTAGTAGTGAGAACAATTCATGCACACATAGTAAAGGCCAATGCATAGTATAAGCAGATTCTTGCAATTTCGTAGTATGGGAAACATAGAGAGGTGGAGATGTAGTTCCTCTCTCATAATAATTGCAAGTAGGAGCAGCAAGCACATGCATATTATATCTATCAAAATTATCATGTGCAACGGTAAAAGGCAACCCATCAATATAATCCTTAATAAGCACAAACTTCTCCGATATAGCGTAGTTTGGAGAATTCAAAAAGATAATAGGACTATCATGTGTGGGTGCAATAGCAACAATTTCATGTTTAACATAAGGAACTATAGCAAGTTCATCTCCATAAATATTGTAAATTGTAAATGCATTAATATTGGACAGCGGAGACTTTCTCAATAAATGCATTAATATTGTAAATTGTATTCATAATTTTCATAGCAATATTTCAATATAGCAAAATTTTCAGGCCTATAAACATCATCATCTAAAGCTTCATACTTTTCAAACAAAGATTCAATTTCATAGGCAGCCTTAAAAGTAACAAATTCTTCAATTCGTTCAACATCATAGTAATCATATATACCATTAGCATAAGAAGCTAAGGTTTCATTATCATTAAATTTGCATGAAAGGGGAAGTGTGGAGCCTTCATCCTAGAGCAACAAGTAATATCATATCTCAAGCATAGATCCCGAGCATACCAATGCAACATATTAATTTGATCCCATAATAGTTTCCCTTTTTGTGTCAAGCGATAATCCCAAAAGTATTCACGTTGATCCAACGTTACTCCCATTATAAAGTTGAATGGGGTTTTCTCAGGATTATCAAAGTAGTACAAAATATTTTTCACATGATGATCATCGGGGGTTTTAGGAGTTTTCCCATCTCCATGAGTAGCAAGTACACCTAATTATTTTGATATTTCGTGTTCCGTATCCATAACTAAAGATAGAGAACAACTAGGAACAGCAAATAAAAATTACTTAGTGATAAAGCAAACAAGCACACACGAAAATATTCACCCCACGCTATGACTCCCCGGCAATGGCGCCAGAAAAAGGTCTTGATAACCCGCAAGTATATGGGATCGTTGTAGCCTCTTTCGATAAGTAAGAGTGTCAAACCCAACGAGGAGCTAAAGGTAGAACAAATACTCTCTCAAGTCCTATCGGCAACTGATACGACTCTACGCACGCTTGACGTTTGCTTTACCTAGAACAAGTATGAAACTAGAGGTACTTTGTAGGTGTGATAGGATAGGTTTGCAAGATAATAAAGAACACGTAAATAAAAGCTAGGGGCTGTTTAGATAATGAAGCAAATAAAGTAAATATAACGAGTATGGAAAAGTGGTGGTAGGAGTTGTGAAATTGTCCCTAAGCAATTGACTACGTTACTAGATCGGTAATGACTATTGCAATTCTATTTGAGGGAGAGGCATAAGCTAACATACTTTCTCTACTTGGATCATATGCACTTATGGTTGGAACTCTAGCAAGCATCCGCAACTACTAAAGATCATTAAGGTAAAACCCAACCATAGCATTAAAGTATTAAGTCCCCTTTATCCCATATGCAACAATCCCCTTACTCGGGTTTGTGTTTCAGTCACTCACACAACCCACTATAAGCGAATCGTGAACGCATTGCAACACCCTACAGCGGGAATCCCTCACGCTTGCGCGACACGGAGGGCACCATAGGACAGCACCAATAATAAAACATGCAACTCAAACAAATCATAGCAATTCATCAATCACCGATAGGACAACGAAAATCTACTCAAACATCATATGATGGCAACACATCATTGGATAATAATATGAAGCATAAAGAACAATGTTCAAGTAGAGGGTACAGCGGGTTGCGGGAGAGTGGACCGCTGGATATAGATGGGGGAAGGTGATGGAGACTTTGGTGAAGATGATGGAGTTGTTGGTGTAGATCGCGGTGATGATGATGGCCCCCGGTAGCGCTCCGGCGCCACCGGAAGCAAGGGGGAGAGAGCCCGCCCCCTTCTTCTTCTTCTTCTTCCTGGACCTCCTCCCTAGATGGGAGAAGGGTTTCCCCTCTGGTCCTTGGCTCCCATGGCATGGGAGGGGCGAGATCCCATCTGAGATTGGATCTGTCTCTCTATCTCTCTGTTTCTGCGTTCCCAGATTCTGCCCCTTCACCGTTTCTTTTATATCTGGAGATCCGTAACTCTGATTGGGGTGAATCTTTTGCCCATATTTTTCTCGTAAAATTAACTTTGTTGCAGCAAAAGAAGAGCGTCAACCGCCTTACGGGTGGCCCAAGAGAGTGCCAGGCGCACCTAGGGGGGTGGGCGCGCCCCTATCTCCTGGCCACCTCGGGCACCGTTTGCGTTGATTCTTCCTCCAGAAAATCCCAAATATTCCAAAATAATTCTCCGTCCGTTTTTATCCCGTTTGGATTCTGTTTGATATTGGGTTTCTGCAAAACATAAAACATGCAACAGACAGGAATTGGCAGTGGGCATTAGATCAATATGTTAGTCCCAAAAAATAGTATAAAAAGTTGCCAAAAGTATATGAAAGTTGACTAATATTGGCATGGAACAATCAAAAATTATATATACAACGGAGACGTATCAATATATTGGATGGTTATATTCGGACACTAGAATGGTTATGGAGTGATTCAGGTATTTTTCGGAGTATTGGGAGGTTACCGGACCCCCCCCCCCGAGGAAATAGTGGGCCTTCATGGGCCTTAGTGGAAAGGAGAGGAGGGACGGAAGGGTGGACGCCCCCCCATGGCAAGTCCGAATTGGACTAGGGAGGGGGCGGCGCCCCCCTCTTTCCTTCTCCCTCTCCTCCTCCTTCCCTCTCTCCCCTCTTCGAAAAGTAAGAGGAGTCCAACTAGGATTGGGAACCCTAGTTGGACTCCCCATATGGCGCGCCCCTTATGTCTACTACACAACCTTCTTCTTGTAGACGTTGTTGGGCCTCCAAGTGCAGAGGTTTGTAGGACAGTAGCAAATTTCCCACAAGTGGATGAACTAAGGTTTATCAATCCGTGGGAGGCGTAAGATGAAGACGGTCTCTCTCAAACAACCCTGCAACCAAATAACAAAGAGTCTCTTGTGTCCCCAACACACCCAATACAATGGTGAATTGTATAGGTGCACTAGTTCAGCGAAGACATGGTGATACAAGTGCAATATGGATGGTAGATATAGGTTTTTGTAATCTGAAATTATAAAAACAGCAAGGTTGCAAGCGATAAAAGTGAGCGCAAACGGTATTGCAATGGTAGGAAACAAGGCCTAAGGTTCATACTTTCACTAGTGCAAGTTCTCCCAACAATAATAACATAACTGGATCATATAACTATCCCTCAACATGCAACAAAGAGTCACTCCAAAGACACTAATAGTGGAGAACAAACAAAGAGATTATGGTAGGGTACGAAACCACCTCAAAGTTATCCTTTCTTTTCTATCTATTCAAGAGTCCATAGTAAAATAACATGAAGCTATTCTTTCCGTTCAACATAGCATAGAGTTCATACTAGAATAACACCTTAAGACACAAATTAACCAAAACCCTAATGTCACCTAGATACTCCATTGTCACATTAAGTATCCGTGGGCATGATAATACCATATGCATCACACAATCTCAGATTCATCTATTCAACCAACACAAAGTACTTCAAAGAGTGCCCCAAAGTTTCTAACGGAGAGTCAAGATGAAAACGTGTGCCAACCCCTATGCATAGGTTCATGGGCGGAACCCGCAAGTTGATCACCAAAACATACATCAAGTGGATCACGTGAATATCCCATTGTCACCACAGATAAGCACAACAAGACATAGATCAAGTGTTCTCAAATCCTTAAAGACTCAATCCGATAAGATAACTTCAAAGGGAAAACTCAATCCATTACAAGAGAGTCGAGGGGAGAAACATAGTAAGATCCAACTATAATAGCAAAGCTCGTGATACATCAAGATCATGCCATAGAGAGAACATGAGAGAGAGAGAGAGATCAAACACATACCTACTGGTGCATACCCTGAGCCCCGAGGGTGAACTACTCCCTCCTCATCATGGAGAGCGCCGGGATGATGAACAAGGCCACTGGTGATGGGTTCCCCCTCCGGCAGGGTGCCAGAAAGGGCTCCCGAGAGGTTTTTGGTGCCTACAGAGGCTTGCGGCGGCGGAACTCCCGATATATCTTCGTCTCCGATGTTTTTAGGGTATATGGGAATATATAGGCGAAAGAAGTCGGTCGGGGGACGCTTGAGGGGCCCACAAGACACGGGGGCATGCCTAGTAGGGGGGCGCCCCCACCCTCGTGGCCACCTCGAAGCTTCCTTGACTTCAACTCCAAGTCGCCTGGATCACATCCATTCCAAAAATAACGCTCCCAAAGGTTTCATTCCGTTTGGACTCTGTTTGATATTCCTTTTCTTTGAAACACTGAAATAGGCAAGAAAACAGCAATATGGGATGGGGCTCCGGTTAATAGGTTAGTCCCAAAAATAATATAAAAGTGTATAATAAAGCCCACAAACATTCACAATAGAAAATAAAATAGCATGAATGCTTCATAAATTATAGATATGTTGGAGACGTATCAACCCCTCCTGGCCGCCGGCCTCCTCCTCTCCCTCCTTTATATACGTGGCCAGGGGGCACCCCAAAGCACAACAGACAAATTTCTTATCCGTGTGTAGTGCCCCCCTCCATAGTTTACACCTCGGTCATATCGTCATAGTGCTTAGGTGAAGCCGTGCATCGGTAACTTCATCATCACCACCGCCACGTCGCCGTGCTAACGGAACTCTCCCTCATCCTCAACTGGATCAAGAGCACGAGGGACATCATCGTGTTGAACATGTGCTGAACACGGAGGTGTCGTACGTTCGGTACTTGGATCGGTTGGATCGTGAAGATGTTTGACTACATCAACCGCGTTACTAAACGCTTCCGCTTTTGGTCTACGAGGGTACGTGGACACACTCTCCCGTCTCATTGCTATGCATCTCCTAGATAGATCTTGCATGATCGTAGGAATTTTTTTGAATTACTATGTTCCCCAATAGTGGTATCAGAGCCAGGTCTATGCGTAGATGATATATGCACGAGCAGAACACAAAGAGTTGTGGGCGATAATAGTCATACTTCTTACCACCAACATCTTACTTTGATTCGGCGGTATTGTTGGATGAAGTAGCCCGGACCGACATTACATGACCGCGTTCATGAGACTGGTTCTACCGATGTGCTTTGCACATAGATGGCTGGCGGGTGTCTGTTTCTCCAACTTTAGTTGAATCGAGTTTGACTACGGCCGGTCCTTGTTGAAGGTTAAAACAATACACTTGATGAAAACTCGTTGTGGTTTTGATGCGTAGGTAAGAAAGGTTCTTGCTAGAAGCCCGTAGCAGTCACGTAAAATTTGCAACAACAAAGTAGAGAACATCTAACTTGTTTTTGCAGGGCTAGTTGTGATGTGATCTGGTCAAGACATGATGTCATATAAATTGTTGTATGAGATGATCATGTTTTGTAATAGAGTTATTGGCAACTGGCAGGATCCATATGGTTGTCACTTTATTGTATGAATTGCAATCACCATGTAATTGTTTTACTTTATCACTAAGCAGTTGCGATAGTCGTATTAGCAAGAGTTGCCGAGACGACAACGATTCTACAATGGAGATCAAGGTGTCAAGCAGGTGACGATGGAGATCATGACGATGCTTCGGTGATGGAGATCATGAGCACAAGATGATGATGGCCATATCAGGTAACATATTTTGGTTGTCTGTGATGTTTAACTTTTATGCATCTTATTTTGCTTAGTACGTCGGTAGCATTATAAGATGATCACTCACTAAATTTCAAGGTATAAGTGTTCTCCCTGAGTATGCACCATTGCTACAGTTCGTCGTGCCGAGACACCACATGATGATCGGGTGTGATAAGCTCTACGTTCACATACAATGGGTGCAAGCCAGTTTTGCACATGCAGAATACTCGGGTTAAACTTGACGTGCCTAGCATATGCAGATATGGCCTCGGAACACTAAGACCGAAAGGTCGAACGTGAATCATATAGTAGATATGATCAACATAGTGATGTTCACAATTCAAAACTACTGCATCTCACATGATGATCGGACATGGTTTAGTTGATTTGGATCATGTGATCATTTGGATGACTAGAGGGATGTCTATCTAAGTGGGAGTTCTTAAGTAATATGATTAATTGAACTTTAATTTATCATGAACTTAGTCTTGATAGTTTTTGCATTTCTATGTTGTTCTAGATCAATGGCCCGTGCTACCGTTCCCTTGAATTTTAATGCGTTCCTAGAGAAAGCTAAGTTGAAAAATGATGGTAACAATTACACGGACTGGGTTCATAACTTGAGGATTATCCGCACTGCTGCATAGAAGAATTACGTCCTAGAAGCACCTCTAAGTGTACCACATGTTGTTGGTGAACGTTGTAGAAAATAAAAAATTTCCTACGGTTTCACCAAGATCCATCTATGAGTTCATCTAAGCAACGAGTCAAAGGGGAGATGCATCTACATACCACTTTGTAGATCGCGAGCGGAAGCGTTCAAAAGAACGGGGTTGAAGTAGTCGTTCTTGTCGTGATCCTATCACCAAAGATCCTAGCGCCGAACGAATGGCACCTCCGCGTTCAACACACGTACGGTCAGCGTGACGTCTCCTCCGTCTTGATCCAGCAAGGGGGAAGGAGAGGTTGATGATGATCCAGCAGCACAACGGCGTGGTGGTGGATGCAGCAGAACTCCGGCAGGGCTTCGCCAAGCTGCTGCGGGAGGAGGACGAGGTGTAGCAGGGAGAGGGAGGCGCCAGGACTTGGGTGCGGCTGCCCTCCCCCTTGCCCTCCTTTATATAGGCCCCCAGGGGGGCGCCGCCCCTGGGAGATCAATCTCCCAAGGGGGGGCGGCGGCCAAGGGGGGTGGAGTGCCCAGGAGTTACTACGAGTACTGGTAAGGTACACATCAATTACATGTATATCAAACATACCTTTAGTGTTGCCGGCCTTCTTGTCCGCTAAGTATTTGGGGCAGTTCCGCTTCCAGTGACCCTTCCCCTTGCAATAAAAGCACTCAGTCTCAGGCTTGGGTCCATTATTTGACTTCTTCCCGGCAACTGGCTTACCGGGCGCGGCAACATCTTTGTCGTCCTTCTTGAAGTTCTTCTTACCATTGCCTTTCTTGAACTTAGTGGTCCTATTGACCATCAACACTTGATGTCCTTTCTTGATTTCAACCTCTGCTGACTTCAGCATTGAGAATACTTCAGGAATGGTCTTCACCATCCCCTGCATATTGTAGTTCAACACAAAGCTCTTGTAGCTCGGTGGGAGCGACTGAATGATTCTGTCAATGACCGCCTCGTCCGGGAGGTTGATCTCCAGCTGGGACAGGCGGTTGTGCAACCCAGACATTTTGAGTATGTGCTCACTGACAGAACTGTTTTCCTCCATCTTACAACTATAGAACTTGTCGGAGACTTCATATCTCTCGACCCGGGCATGAGCTTGGAAAACCATTTTCAGCTCCTCGAACATCTCATATGCTCTGTGCTTCTCAAAATGCTTTTGGAGCCCCGGTTCTAAGCTGTAAAGCATGCCGCACTGAACGAGGGAGTAATCATCAGCACGTGATTGCCAAGTGTTCATAACGTCTTGATTCTTTGGGATGGGTGCTTCACCTAGCGGTGCATCTAGGACATAATCTTTCTTGGCTGCTATGAGGATGATCCTCAGGTTCCGGACCCAGTCTGAATAGTTGCTGCCATCATCTTTCAGCTTGGTTTTCTCTAGGAACGCGTTGAAGTTCATGTTGACATGAGCGTTGGCCATTTGATCTACAAGACATATTTTGCAAAAGTTTTAGACTAAGTTCATGATAATTAAGTTCATCTAATCAAATTATTTAATGAACTCCCACTCAGATTAGACATCCCTCTAGTCATCTAAGTGTTACACGATCCGAGTCGACTAGGCCGTGTCCGATCATCACGTGAGACGGACTAGTCATCATCGGTGAACATCTCCATGTTGATCATATCTTCCATACGACTCATGTTCGACCTTTCGGTCTCTGTGTTCCGAGGCCATGTCTGTACATGCTAGGCTCGTCAAGTTAACACTAAGTGTTCTGCATGTCTAAATCTGTCTTACACCCGTTGTATGTGAACGTAAGGATCTATCACACCCGATCATCACATGGTGCTTCGAAACGACGAACTTTAGCAACGGTGCACAGTTAGGGGGAACACTTTCTTGAAATTATTATAAGGGATCATCTTATTTACTACCACCGTTCTAAGTAAACAAGATGCATAAAACATAATAAACATCACATGCAATTATATAGTAGTGATATGATATGGCCAATATCATATAGCTCCTTCGATCTCCATCTTCGGGGCTCCATGATCATCTTCGTCACCGGCATGACACCATGATCTCCATCATTGTGTCTTCATGAAGTTGTCACGCCAACGACTACTTCTACTTCTATGGCTAACGCGTTTAGCAATAAAGTAAAGTAATTTACATGGCGTTCTTCAATCACATGCAGGTCATACAAAAATAAAGACAACTCCTATGGCTCCTGCCGGTTGTCATACTCATCGACATGCAAGTCGTGATTCCTATTACAAGAACATGATCTCATACATCACAATATATCATTCATCATTCATCACAACTTCTAGCCATATCACATCACATGACAATTGCTGCAAAAACAAGTTAGGCGTCCTCTAATTGTTGTTGCATCTTTTACGTGGCTGCAATTGGGTTCTAGCAAGAATGTTTTCTTACCTATGAATAACCACAACGTGATTTTGTCAACTTCTATTTACCCTTCATAAAGACCCTTTTCATCTAATCCGCTCCAACTAAAGTAGGAGAGACAGACACCCGCTAGCCACCTTATGCAACTAGTGCATGTCAGTCGGTGGAACCTGTCTCACGTAAGCGTACGTGTAAGGTCGGTCCGGGCCGCTTCATCCCACAATACCGCTGAAGCAAGAAAATACTAGTAGCAGCAAGCAAGTTGACAAGATCTACGGCCACAACAAAATTGTGTTCTACTCGTGCAATAGAGAACTACGCATAGACCTAGCTCATGACGCCACTGTTGGTGAACGTTGCAGAAAATAAAAAATTTCCTACGGTTTCACCAAGATCCATCTATGAGTTCATCTAAGCAATGAGTCAAAGGGGAGATGCATCTACATACCACTTTGTAGATCACGAGCGGAAGCGTTCAAAAGAACGGGGTTGAAGTAGTCGATCTTGTCGTGATCCTATCACCGGAGATCCTAGCGCCGAACGGACGGCACCTCCGCATTCAACACACGTACGGTCAGCGTGACGTCTCCTCCATCTTGATCCAGCAAGGGGGAAGGAGAGGTTGATGATGATCCAGCAGCACGACGGCGTGGTGGTGGATGCAGCAGAACTCCGGCAGGGCTTCGCCAAGCTGCTGCGGGAGGAGGACGAGGTGTAGCAGGAGGAGGGAGGCGCCAAGACTTGGGTGTGGCTGCCCTCCCCCTTTCCCTCCTTTATATAGGCCCCTAGGGGGGGGGGGCGCCGGCCCTGGGAGATCAATCTCCCAAGGGGGGCGGCGGCCAAGGGGGGTGGAGTGCCCCCCAAGGCAAGTGGTGCGCCCCCCCCCCCCCCCCACACACACACCTAGGGTTTCCAACCCTAGGCGCAGGGGGGCCCAAGGGGGGGCGCACCAGCCCACTAGGGACTGGTTCCCCTCCCACTTCAGCTCGCGGGGCCCTCCGGGATAGGTGGCCCCACCCGGTGGACACCCGGGACCCTTCCGGTGGTCCCGGTACAATACCGAGTGACCCCGAAACTTTCCCGATGGCCGAAAAACAGCACTTCCTATATAGTTTTCTTTACCTCCAGACTATTCCGGAACTCCTCGTGACGTCCGGGATCTCATCCGGGACTGCGAACAACATTAGGTTTGCTGCATACTCATATTCATACAACCCTAGTGTCACCGAACCTTAAGTGTGTAGACCCTACGGGTTCGGGAGACATGCAGACATGACCGAGACGGCTCTCCGGTCAATAACCAACAGCGGGATATGGATACCCATGTTGGCTCCCTCATACTCCTCGATGATCTCATCGGATGAACCACGATGTCGAGGGTTCAAGCAACCCCGTATACTATTCCCTTTGTCAGACGGTATGTTACTTGCCCGAGACTCGATCATTGGTATCCCAATACCTCGTTCAGTCTCGTTACCGACAAGTCACTTTACTCGTACCATAATGCATGGTCCCGTGACCAGACACTTGGTCACTTTGAGCTCATTATGATGATGCACTATCGAGTGGGCCCAGTGATACCTCTCCGTAACACGGAGTGACAAATCCCAGTCTCGATCCGTGTCAACCCAACGGACACTTTCAGAGATACCTATAGTGCACCTTTATAGTCACCCAGTTACGTTGTGACGTTTGGTACACCCAAAGCACTCCTACGGTATCCGGGAGTTACAGATCTCATTGTCTAAGGAAGAAATACTTGACATTGGAAAAGCTCTAGCAAAACGAACTACATGATCTTGTGCTATGCTTAGGAATGGGTCTTGTCCATCACATCATTCTCCTAATGATGTGATCCCGTTGTCAACGACATCTAATGTCCATAGTCAGGAAACCATGACTATCTGTAGACCAACGAGCTAGTCAACTAGAGGCTTACTAGGGACGTATTGTGGTCTATGTATTCACACGTGTATTACGATTTCCGGATAATACAATTATAGCATGAATAAAAGACAATTATCATGAACAAGGAAATATAATAATAATCCATTTATTATTGCCTCTAGGGCATATTTCCAACACATGTGCCAGCAACTACAGACAGTTTAAATGCCTGGCAGACGCGTGTTGATGACTACTCGATAGTTCAGTGTGCCATGCTTTATGGCTTAGAATCGGGACTTCAAAGACGTTTTGAACGTCATGGAGCATATGAGACAAGCAAATGCCCGAGTTGAGAGATATGAAGTCTCCAACAAATTCTATAGCTGCAAGATGGATGAGAATAGTTCTGTCAGTGAACACAGACTCAAATGTCTGGGTACCATAACCACTTGACTCAACTGGGATTTAATCTTCCTAATGATAGTGTAATTATCAGAGTTCTTCAATCATTGCCACCAAGCTATAAAGGCTTCATGATGAACTATAATATGCAAGGGTGACGAAAATGATTCCCGAGATCTTCGCAATGCTAAAGGCTGCGGAGGTAGAAATTAAGAAGGAGCATCAAGTGTTGATGGTTAACAAGACAACTAGTTTCAAGAAAAAGGGCAAAGGGAAGAAGGGGAACTTCAAGAAGAATAGGAAGCAAGTTGCTACTCCCGGGAAGAAGCCCAAGTCTGGACCTAAGCCTGAAATTGAGTGCTTCTACTACAAAGGGATTGGTCACTAGAAGTGGAATTGCCCCAAGTATTTGGCGGATAAGAAGGATGGAAAAGTGAAAGGTATATTTTATATACATGTTACTGATGTGTACCTTACTAATGCTCGTAGTAGTGCCTAGGTATTTGATACTGGTTTCGTTGCTCATATTTGCAACTCGAAATAGGGGCTATGGATTAAACAAAGATTAGCTAAGGACGAGGTGACGATGCGCGTCAGAAATGGTTCCAAGGTCGATGTGATCGCCGTCGGCACGCTACCTCTACATCTACCTTCGGGATTAGTTTTAGACCTGCATAATTGTTATTTGGTGCAAGCGTTGAGCATGAACATTATATCTGGATCTTGTTTGATGCGAGATGGTTATTCATTTAAATCAGAGAATAATGGTTGTTCTATTTATATGAGTAATATCTTTTATGGTCATGCACCCTTGTTGAGTGGTCTATTTTGTTGAATCTCGATCGTGGTGATACACATGTTCATAATATTGAAGCCAAAAGATGCAAAATTGATAATGATAGTGCAACTTATTTGTGGCAGTGTCGTTTAGGTCATATTGGTGTAAAGCGCATGAAGAAACTCCATGCTGATGGGCTTTTGGCATCACTTGATTATGAATCACTTGGTGCTTGCGAACCATGCCTCATGGGCAAGATGACTAAAACTTCTTTCTCCGGAACAATCGAATGAGCAACTGACTTATTGGAAATAATACATACCAATGTATGCAGTCCAACGAGTGTTGAGGCTCGTGGTGGGTATCGTTATTTTCTGACCTTCACAGATGATTTGAGCAGATATGGGTATATCTACTTAATGAAACATAAGTCTGAAATGTTTGAAAAGTTCAAAGAATTTCAGAATGAAGTGGAAAATCATCGTAACAAGAAAATAAAGTTTCTACAATTTGATCGTGGAGGCGAATATTTGAGCTACGAGTTTGGTCTTCATATGAAACAATGTGGAATAGTTTCGCAATTCATGCCACCTAGAACACCACAACAAAATGGTGTGTCTGAACGTCGTAACCATACTTTATTGGATATGGTGCAATCTATGATGTCTCTTACTGATTTATAGCTATCGTTTTGGGGTTATGCTTTAGAGATGGATACATTCATGTTAAATAGGACACCATCAAAATCCGTTGAGACGACACCATATGAACTATGGTTTGGCAAGAAACCCAAGTTGTCGTTTCTCAAAATTTGGGGATGCGATGCTTATGTGAAAAAGCTTCAACCTGATAAGCTTGAACCCAAATCGGAGAAGTGCATCTTCATTAGATACCCAAAGGAAACTTTTGGGTACACCTTCTATCATAGATCCAAAGGCAAGATATTCGTTGCTAAGAATGGATCCTTTCTAGAGAAGGAGTTTCTCTCGAAAGAAATGAGTGGGAGGAACGTAGAACTTGATGAGGTAATTGTACCTTCTCCCGAATTGGAAAGTAGTTTATCACAGTAATCAGTTCCAGTGATTCCTACACTAATTAGTGAGGAAGCTAATGATGATGATCATGAAACTTCAGATCAAGTTACTACCGAACCTCGTAGGTCATCTAGAGTATGGTCCGCACCAGAGTGGTACGGTAATCCTGTTCTGGAAGTCATGTTACTAGACCATGATGAACCAACGAACTATGAGGAAGAGATGATGAGCCCAGATTCTGTGAAATGGCTTGAGGCCATGAAATCTGAGATGGGATCCATGTATGAGAACAAAGTGTGGACTTTGGTGGACTTGCCCGATGATCGGCAAGCCATAGTTCAAGAAGAAGACGACACTGACGTAATGTTACTGTCTACAAAGCTTGACTTGTTGTGAAAGGTTTTTGACAAGTTCAAGGAATTGACTACGATGAGACCTTCTCACCAGTAGCAATGCTTAAGTCTGTCCGAATCATGTTAGCAATTGTCGTGTTTTATGATTATGAAATTTTGGCAATTGGATGTCAAAACTGCATTCCTTAATGGATTTCTTAAAAAAGAGTTGTATATCATGCAACCAGAAGGTTTTGTCGATCCAAAGGGTGCTAACAAAGTGTGCAGGCTCCAGCAATTCATTTATGGACTGGTGCAAGCCTCTCAAAGTTGGAATATATGCTTTGATAATGTGATCAAAGCATATGGTTTTATACAGACTTTTGGAGAAGCCTGTATTTACAAGAAAGTGAGTGAGAGCTCTGTAGCATTTCTAATATTATATGTGGATGACATATTGTTGATTGGAAATAGTACAGAATTTCTGGATAGCATAAAAGGATACTTGAATAAGAATTTTTCAATGAAGGACCTCGGTGAAGCTGCTTACATATTGGGCATCAAGATCCATAGATATAGATCAATATGCTTAATTGGACTTTCACAAAGCACATACCTTGATAAAGTTTTGAAGAAGTTCAAAATGGATCAGTCAAAGAAAGGGTTCTTGCCTATGTTACAAGGTGTGAAGTTGAGTCAGACTCAATGCCTGACCACTGCAGGAGATAGAGAGAAAATGAAAGTCATTCCCTATGCCTCAGCCATAGGTTCTATCATGTAAGCAATGTTGTGTACTAGACGTGATGTGTGCCTTGCTATAAGTATAGCAGGGAGGTACCAAAGTAATCCAGGAGTGGAGCACTAGACAGTGGTCAAAAACATCCTGAAATACCTGAAAAGGACTAAGGATATGTTTCTCGTTTATGAAGGTGACAAAGAGCTTGTCATAAATGGTTACGTTGATGCAAGCTTTGACACTGATCTGGATGACTCTAAGTCGGAATCCGGATACGTATTTATATTGAATGGTGGAGATATCAGTTGGTGCAGTTCCAAGCAGAGCATTGTGGCGGGATCTACGTGTGAAGAGGAGTACATAGCTACTTCAAAAGCAGCAAATGAAGGGGTCTGGATGAAGGAGTTCATATCCGATCTAGTGTAATACCTAGTGCATCGGGTCTAATGAAAATATTTTGTGACAATACTGGAGCAAGTGCCTTGGCAAAGAAATCCAGATTTCACAAGAGAACCAAACACATCAAGAGACGCTTCAATTCCATCCGCCATCAAGTCGCGGAGGGAGACATAGAGATTTGCAAGATACATACGGATCTTAATGTTGCAGACCTATTGACTAAGCCTCTTCCACGAGCAAAACATGATCAACACCAAGACTCCATGGGTGTTAGAATCATTAGTTTGTAATCTAGATTATTGACTCTAGTGCAAGTGGGAGACTGAAGGAAATATGCCCTAGAGGCAAAAGTTGTTATTTATATTTCCTTATATCATGATAAATGTTTATTATTCATGCTATAATTGTATTAACCGGAAACTTAGTACATGTGTGAATACATAGACAAAACATAGTGTCCCTAGTATGCCTCTACTTGACTAGCTCATCAATCAAAGATGGTTATGTTTCCTAACCATGGACATGTGTTGTCATTTGATAAACGTGATCACATCATTAGAGAATTATGCGGACAAGACCCATCCGTTAGCTTAGTATTATGATCGTTACAGTTTTATTGCTACTGCTTTCTTCATGACTTCGACATGTTCCTTTGACTATGAGATTATTCAACTCCCAAATACCGGAGGAACACCTTGTGTGCTATCAAATGTCACAACGTAACTGGGTGATTATAAAGATGCTCTACAGGTGTCTCTGAAGGTGTTTGTTGGGTTGGCATCAATCAAGATTAGGATTTGTCCCTCCGTGTATCGGAGAGGTATCTCTGGGTCCTCTCGATAATGCTCGTCACTATAAGCCTTGCAAACAATGTGACTAATGAGTTAGTTACGGGATGAAGCATTACGGAATGAGTAAAGAGACTTGTCGGTAACGGGATTGAACTAGGTATGATGATACCGACGATCGAATCTCGGGCAAGTAACATACCAATGACAAAGGGAATGACGTATGTTGTTATGCGGTTTGACCGATAAAGATCTTCGTAGAATATGTAGGAACCAATATGAGCATCCATGTTCCACTATTGGCTATTGACCAGAGATATGTCTCGGTCATATCTACATAGTTCTCAAACCCGTAGGGTCCGCACGCTTAACGCTCGATGACGATTTGTATAATGAGTTATGTGATTTGATGACCAAAGTTTGTTCGGAGTCCCGATGAGATCACGGACATGACGAGGAGTCTTGAAATCGTCAAGAGGTAAAGATTGATCTATTGGAAGGTTATATTCAGACACCAGCATGGTTCCGGAGTGATTCGGGTATTTTTCGGAGTACCAGGAGGTTACCGGAACCCCCCGGGGAACTAGTGGGCCTTCATGGGCCTTCGTGGAAAGGAGAGGAGAGCCACAAGGGTGCCCCCCCTAGCAAGTCCGAATTGGACTAGGGAGGGGGCGGCGCCCCCCCCCCCCCTCTTTCCTTCTCCATCTCCTCCTCCTTCCCTCTCTCCTCCCTTGGAAAAGGAAGGGGAGTCCAACTAGGATTGGGAATCCTAGTTGGACTCCCCCTATGGCGCGCCCCTCCTAGCCGTCGGCCTCCTCCTCTCCCTCCTTTATATACGTGGCCAGGGGCACCCGAAAGCACAACAGACAATCTCGTGCGGTGTCCCCCTCCACAGTTTAACACCTTGGTCATATCATCGTAGTGCTTAGGCGAAGCCCTGCACCGGTAACTTCGTCATCATCATCGCTACGCCGTCATGCTGACGGGACTCTCCCTCGTCCTCAACTGGATCAAGAGCACGAGGGACGTCATCGTGCTGAACGTGTGCTAAACATGGAGGTGCCGTACGTTCGGTACTTGGATTAGTTGGATCATGAAGACGTTCGACTACATCAACCGCGTTACTAAACACTTCCGCTTTCGGTCTATGAAGGTACGTGGACACACTCTCCCATCTGGTTGCTATGCATCTCCTAGATAGATATTGCGTGATCGTAGGATTTTTTTTTGAATTACTACGTTCCCCAATAACCAATCGATCTGTTCGCATCCCACGCGAGCCAGGCCGGGCCTCATGCAGGCAACCAAACACGCTCGAATATTTATGAAGGCGTTTTATTTGCTTTCCTTCGATGGAAGTTCCATTTTTTCTACAATGTGTCCCAAGAATCATTGACCGAATCGATGCTCAATCTCAAGTCATCTTCACGCAATCACAAAGAAAAAGAAAGAAATATTTAACTCATCAAAATATTGTCACTCACTGCGAACCAACCTATGGTTGGATGGTTAGAGGGACCGTGGTATCCCCAGGCCACCAGGATTCAAGTCCTGGTGCTCGCACTTATTTCAGGATTTCCGGCGATGCGAATTTAGTGGGAGGAGATGTTCCCATCGACGACGAGGTACCTACGGTGACTTCATCAATTTCAAGATGATATGCTGGCTCAGTCTTTCGGAGGTGCTCATAGGGGTAGGGTGTGCGTGTGTGCGTTCATTGATGTGAGTGTATGTGCGTGTATATGAGCGCTTGCGTCCGTACTGTGTTCAAGAATATTGTCACTCGCTCACTTTTTTGTGAAAAGATGGGGCATTAGAAAGAAAAGAGTGTAAGCCGAGGGCAGGGGCAGCCCAACCCATTTCACGCAGACAAAAAGCCTAGCCCACCAGTATATGTTTCTCAATGTGAAAGAGATGACTGACCCACGTCTTCCCCTTCCCTCACCCAGCTCCCTCCCTCCACTCGCTGCCGGCACCGCCATGCTCCGGCACCGAGGTCGCGTCCTCATCCAGATGCTGTCCACCCCCTCCGCCACCTCCCCTCTCCACTGCCTCATATCCGCCGTCGCAGAGGATTGCCTCGCCCGACCACAGGTACACGCTCGGAGCTGCATCTGATAGACCTTGGATCGGAGTAGGCTACTAGATCCAGTAAACCTACCTTCTCCTAGTGTGGACTAACTCGATCCAGTGGCGGCCATGGTGGAGAGGGCGATGGTGGCGATGGCAGAGAGATGGCGGCAGTCGTGTGCTTCCCGTGAGCACCGCACTTACCTTAGATCGGTAAGGAGTGTTCGGTGGGGTTTGTGGCAGCTTTCAACGTCTTTAGTCGTGCCCCGGCCCCCACCTCGGTTATATAGCGCGGGTCACAGGGGCCCACCAACCATGGTTTGGTTGGGCGCCCCCGATCAGGGCGCGAGTCAGGGGCCCGTTCGACCTATTGGGTTCGAATGGGATAGAGATCAACCTAACATTCTCCCCCTTGATCTCAACTTTACTTTTAACCTATACTTTCTAGTTTATTTGTTTCATCACATATTGGTACATAGAAAATGTTTCATCGTCATAGCTCAAATGCCGATAGAATCATACAGCCGATAGAATCATACGTCTTGTTCAGAAATAAATTTTGTTCCTTTTGGGCCTATCCAGGAATCATAAGGCTTTCCCTTAAACCCATGCCGGCTAAGTGTTCCTTGAACACATTGGGTGGTAAACCTTTCGTTAGCGGATCCACGAGCATATCTTTTGTTCTAATATGCTCGAGACTTATAGTTTGATCCTGGATTTTATTTTTCACAACATAATACCTTATCTCTATTGTTTTGGCAGCATTACTCGACTTGTTGTTGTGAGCGTAAAATACCGCAGGCTATTTATCGTAGTACATCTTTAGTGGTTTGTGAATACAATCTACCACTTTCAAGTCGGGTATAAATTTCTTTAGCCATATCTCCTGCCCCGTGGCCTCGAAGCATGCTATGAATTCTGCATACATCGTGGATGATGCAACTATCGACTGTTTGGAGATTTTCCATGAAATAGCTCCCCCAGCGAGGGTGAATACGTATCCTGATGTGGATTTTCTATCATCTTTGTCCCCCACAAATCTACGCCTGAATACCCTTTTATCTCTAGGGAATCAGATCTCCTGTATATTAGCATGTAGTCCTTCGTGCCTTGTGCATAACGCAATGCTTTCTTTACCATCTCCCAGTGCTCTATTCCTGGATTCTCTTGATATCTACCGAGGACCCTGGTGATAAAGGCTAAGTCAGGGCGAGTGCACACTTGTGCATACTGTAAGCTGCCAACTGCCAAAGCATATGGTTCTTGGGACATTGGAATTTCCCAAAACTATCGCCCTTAACTATAGGAGCGGGTGTGGCTTTACTCGCATTCATATTATACTTTTTAAGAACCTTTTCTAAATATGCTTTCTGTGATAGTCCTAAGACTCCATTGTTCTATCTCGGTGAATTTCTATGCCCAAAACATATGATGCTTCACCAAGATCTATTATGTCAAAATTCGAGTATAAAAACTTCTTTGTTTCTTGTAGTAGACCAACATCACTGCTAGCAAGCAGAATGTCATCCACATAGAAGATTAGGAAAATATATTTCCCATTTTTAAACTTTGCATAAATGCAGTTATCCTCAATATTTTCTTTAAATCCAAAACTTTTAATCGTTTGATTAAACTTTAGATACCACTGTCTAGAGGCTTGCTTTAATCCATAAATGGATTTCTTCAGGCGGCATCCCATATTTTCCTTGCCTTCCATGATAAAACCCTTGGGTTGTTTCATGTAGACATTTTCCTTTAAATCTCCGTTAAGAAATGCCGTCTTTACATCCATTTGATGTAACTCTAAATCAAAATGAGCAACTAATGCCATTATGATTCTGAAGGAATCCTTAGATGAGACCAGAGAAAATGTCTCATTGTAATCTATCCCTTCTCTTTGTGTAAATCCTTTTGCCATGAGTCGTGCTTTATACTTTTCTACATTCCCTTTAGAGTCATACTTAATTTTGTAGAGCCATTTGCACCCTACTGTCTTGGCTCCTTTAGGAATTTCCTCTAAGTCCCAAACATTCTTGGAACTCATCGATTTCATCTCGTCTTCCATTGCCTTCATCCACATCGATGAATGAGGGCTTCTCATGGCTTCTTCATATGAGGTGGGATCTTTTTCCATATGAACCATTTCTGTGTTATAAACTTTAAAGTTAGTAGAGATAGCTGACTTTCCTGGTCTTGTAGACCATCTAAGGGCCTCTGTTTCTGGCACATTATGTGCCTCAACTTCTGGCACTTCTTTTAAAATTTGCTGCTGCACCTCCCTTTCATGGTCAACAACGGGTGCAGTCGGCTCCTGGCGGACAGGTTCCGGATCTACTCCCACAGTTGTCATGGATGGAGTTGCAACTGGTAGTGAGAAAAATGGCTCCTGAATCATCGGATTAGGTGCATGCACCCTCTTCTCCTCAAGATCAATTTTCCGAGCTACCAAGCTCCCCCTCATCATTTCGTCCTCTAAGAAGACAGCATGTCTTGTTTCTACAAACTTTGTATATTTGTCTGGGCAGTAGAAACGAAAACCGTTTGATCTATCTGGATAGCCAATGAAGTGGCAACTCACTGTTTTGGGATCTAACTTTGCAATGTTTGGATTAAACATTTTGGCCTTTGCAGGGCACCCCCACACCCTGAAGTGTTGTAAGGATGGAACCCTTCCTGTCCATAGCTCGTACAGTGTTCTGGGCACCGACTTGCTTGGTACTCTATTGAGAATATGAATGGCGGTTTTAAGCGCCTCCATCCGTAATCCCAATGGCAAGTTGGAATAACTCATCATAGTGTGCACCATATACATAAGTGTATGGTTGCGCCTTTCAGCTACTCCATTTTGCTGAGGCTCGCCCGACATTGAATACTGGGCTACTATGCCAGTCTCCTGCAAGAACTTTGCAAAAGGTCGAGGGACTTGGCCATATGGTGTGTGCCGACCGTAGTACTCTCCCCCACGGTCGGACCTGACTATCTTTATTCTTTTATCATGCTGATTTTCAACTTCAGCTTTGAATATTTTAAATTTATCCAATGCTTCAGATCTTTCTTTGATTGGATAAATATATCCATAGCGAGAGTAATCATCTCTGAATATTATGAATGAGTCATATCCATCCACACTTTTCACCGGAAATGGTCCACAAATGTCGTTGTGAATGATTTCCAGTGTGCCTTTGCTATGGATTGCACCTATTTTGATTTGTTTTATATACTTTCCTTTAATGCAATATGTGAATTGTTCTAAGTTTGAGAATTCTAACAGAGGAAGAATTTCACTCTTGACTAATCTTTCTATTCTCCCCTTGGAAATATGGCCCAAGCGACAGTGCCATAATTTCGGTGAGTCGAATGTTCTCTTTCTTTTCTTTTGTTCTTTATTCGACGCGGAAACATGTTCTTTCACATTGCATACAGAATAAACTTTTTCACAAAGTGATAACAAATAAAGCTCATTGTGTAGTAAAGCATCACCCACGTAAGCATTATTTAACCATATGGCACACTTGCCATGTCCAAAATAACATTCATAATTATCTTTGTCCAAACAAGAAACACTAATTAAGTTTCTATGACATGATGGAACAAATAAAACAACTCTAAGTAGAAGATTGAATCCGTCAGCTAACTCCAAGGAGATGTCACCGAGAGCTTCAACTTCTGCTTCAATTCCGTTTGCCACTTCAATGCGTCTTTCGCTTCTTAGCGTAGTCCGCGTCGAATGGAATCCCTGTAAAGAATTTGCAACATGAACATTTGCTCTTGAATCAATCCACCAAGTGGATTTTGAAAACTGTGTATACAAGGATTCATTTACAAATGAAACTATATTGTTACCTCTTTTTGCCATGACTGACTTCAGCCAAGCAGCGCAGTCTTTCTTGTAATGCCCTTTCTGCTTGCAGTGGAGACAAGTGTCTTTGTCCACTGAGAAAGGTTGTTGCTGATGCTGATGCTGATAGGGGGCTTTTCCATGCTTTGAACGAGAACTTTTTGTTGTTTTGACTGTAATTCTTTTTCTTGTGATCCTTCAGATAGTTGAGTGAACGACCATGTGCAGCTTTGAGTGTGTCCTCTTCTTGGACACACATTGCTATTGTCTTTTCAATGTCCCAAGTTCCAGGTGACATATTATAGTTTACAAGAAAAGTTTCAAACTCCTTTGGTAGTGAAGCCATGACCAGGTGGACCAGGAGCTTTGGTTTGATCTCCAGATCCTCATCCATTGGCTTTAGCTTTGCTGCCATATTGCTCATCCTCAGGATGTGCTCTCTTATTCCATGACTACCACCTATGTAGCGTTGTGTCACCAGTTGCTCTAACACCTGGGTGGCATATATCTTTGAAGAGCCAGTAAACTGGCTCTTTATCTTTGTAAGCAACTCCCCTGCGGAAGTGCACTCTGCAATGGATCCCACAATGGTGCTCTCGATTGTATTCTTTATAAATGCCATGCACTTTTTGTTTGCATTGACCCACTTTTGGTTATCTATGATGTAGGACATCTCCAAAGGAGCATAGTCCCCCCTCTTTTTAGACCATGCAGCATCATCATCAGTGGCCTCTCTTACTGGCTCTGTGGGTCTGACCAGCTGTGGTTCCTCCAGAACCCAGTCAAGATCAGCACAAACAAATGCCAGTTCAACTTTCTTCCTCCACTCAGTGTGGTTGTCATCTCTGAGTGTCGGAACTTCTTTTAGGCAACTCATCAAGTGAAAGCCTCCTGAAATCACAATTTAAGTGACATCAGTATAACAATCATATGCATTAATCTAACGTTGGTCAAATTAAACATACAATTGTCTATGCAATTAAATCTATATTACTGTTGGGCAAAATATTAGAAATAAATGCACCTTTAAATTTCAATAATTAAACATGACCATGTTATTAATAACGTTGGTCATAAAAAATAACATAATCATATCATTTCAATAATTACTTTAACATGCTCTTAAAAATATAATTCTATCTAAACTTTTATTTTCTTTTTAAAGAGCACTAATAATTATTTACGCAGCGGAAAAACGTGCATAAAAATCCACGAACTTTTTACTTTTTACAGAAACTTTTCTTAAATTAAATAAAAAATTCATGAACTTTATTATTTTCTATGTAAAATTCATGAACCTTTCTTTTTCTGAAAATTTTCTATTTTCATTTTCAGAACTTTTTCTGTTTACTTTTCTATTTTCTAAACAAAACAAATTCGTTGGAAAAATAATTTGCATAGAAAAACTATTTATGAAATCTGCCCAGAAAAAAAAACTTGGACAAAAAACTATTAAAAAACAGAAAAACACTGCAGCTAGCCCGCGGCCTGGCTGCCTGCAGCTGCAGTCTCGGTCCAGCTCGCGCGCCAGCGCCCGCGGCTGCTGGACTTGGCCCAGCGCGCGCCTCCTGTTTCGGCCCAATGGCCCGCTACCGCACTAGGGTTTCAATCTGGGGCGTCCGCGTAGACCCGACGGCCACGCGCGCACTTCGCTCAAACAAAACAGGGATCGAACGACAGGGGCGAGGGGAAAACCCTATCCATTCTCCCCCCCCCCCAGCGCCGCTCTTCTCTCGCTCGCCCGTCCCTCTCTCGCAACGGCGCAGCCAAGGAGCTGAGCTCCGGCCGCCCGGCCTGGCCGCCGGCGGCGGTGTCTACTGCCACTGCGCCGCGCGCGCCTACGTTCCCGTCCCTTTCCCTTCTCCCCTTTCTTCCATCCTGTGACAGAGAGCGACAGAGAGGCGCGGCCAATCCCTCTGCTCCCGTGCAGCCGGGTTGGGGCTCCACCGGCGACGGCGTGCAGCCACGGCACCGCGCGAGCCGCACGAGAGCTGCCTTCCCTTTTCCCCTTCCATTTCACCTTCCACCGCCACCTAGTAGAGAGAAAAAAGAGAAGCTCGACGGCCTTCTCTTCCCCTCGCGCCCGATGGTGTTGTGCCGATGCGGCGGCGCCTTCCCTGTCCCCCTTGCCAGCGAGTGCGTGCACCCATCGGTGGGTGCTCCGCCATCAAGCGGTTCTGCGGCGGCGCCCTTTGCTGGCGACCACGTGGCCGTCTGGTGCTCTTTGCCCCGTTTCGGGGTAGGTTCTTCGTCTGACGCCTCAGCTTGCCGATGCGCGTCTGGATCGGGAAGAACGGTGCGGCCTTCTGGCGGCGCACTTTGCCCTTCTCCCCTCTTTCTTTTTGTTTTGGGGTTAGGGTTTCTCTCGGGAGGGGATTTCCTTTTCTTTTCTGTTTTTGTTCCTTTATACCGAAATAATCAAGCCCGATCTGGCTATTTAATACCATTGATAGACCTTGGATCGGAGTAGGATAGTAGATCCGGTAAACCTACCTTCTCCTGGTGTGGACGAACTAGATCCAGTGCCAGTCATGGTGGAGAGGGCGATGGTGGTGATGGCAGAGAGATGGCGGCGGTGGTGTGCTTCCTGTGAGCACCGCGCGTACCCTAGATCGGTACGGAGTGTACAGTGGGGTTTGTGGCAGCGTTCAACGTCGTGAGTCGTGCCCCGGCCCCCACCTCTGTTAGCGCGGGTCACAGGGGCCCACCAACCATGGTTTGGTTGCGCGCCTCAGGGCGCGAGTCAGGGGCCGTTCGACCCGTTGGGTTCGAAAGGGATAGAGATCAACCTAACAGCATCCTCTCCTCTCCTCGCCTCCTCTTCTCCGGCGTCACAGCCCCCGGCATCTCCTCGACCACCGGGTTCGCCGTGGAGGAGTACCTCGTCTCCACCTGCGGCCTCACCCGACCCCAGGCACTCAAGGCTTCCCCCAAGCTGGCCCACCTCAGGTCCACTGCCAACCCCGACGCCGTGCTCGCCTTCCTTGCCGGCCGCGGCCTCTCCGGCGCCGACATTGCCGCCCTCGTCGCCAAGGACCCCAAGTTCCTCTGCACCAAGGTGGACAAGGGCCTGTCCCCCATCGTCGCGGGGCTCTCCGGCCTCGGCCTGTCAGATCCTGACATGGTGTGTCTCCTCTCGCTCGCCCCAGACAGATTCCGCTGTAGATCCATCGTCCCCAATATACACTACTTGTTGTGCATCTTCGGGTCCTACGAGAACCTCCTCTCTGCTGTCAAGCGCAATTTCTACATTCTCACCTCCAACCTTGAGAGAGTGATCAAGCCCAATGTCACACTCTTGCGAGAGTTTCGGCTTGGTCCTTGTGATATTGCCAGGCTGTGCGTCGCTCAGCCATGGCTGCTCACCACCAGGGCAGAGCATGCCCGGGCGATGGCGGTGTGCGTCGAAGGTCCAGGTATACTCTGAGGATCTGGGATGTTTAGGCATGCACTCAATGCTGTTGCATTCATCAGCAAGGAGAAAATCGCCGCCAAAGTGGAGCACCTGAAGAAAACGTTCAGGTGGTCGGATGCTCAGGTGGCCATTGCTATTTCTAAGGCTCCAAATGTGCTGAATAAGACTAAGGAGTTTCTGCAGAGAAGGTCAGAGTTCCTCATCTCTGATTTGGGGTTGGAACCCGCATACATTGCCCGTCACGCGGTAATGCTCTCGTACAGCCTGGAGGGACGGCTAAGGCCCCGGAGCTACGTTGTGAAGTTTCTTAAGGAAAATGGATTGCTAGATCCCGACCGGGACTTGTATTCCGCGGTCGCACTGAATGAGAAGGTATTCATGGAGAAGTACGTATGCCCTCACAAGGATGCTGCACCATACCTCGCTGGAGACTATGCTGATGCTTGCAAAGGGCTACTGCCGAGTAATTTGAGATTTACATGAAGCAAGGATGGGTTTTATGGAAATCGGTAACTGTGTATGGCATGACAGAGTTTGCACCATTCATAGTGTAAGCTGGTAATTCACATTAGTATTTTTTTCCCCTAAATATTGATTGGTTTTCTGCTGTAGTATGTGTATGTCTTCCATATGCTGGTTTGGTCGCTGCTAATGCCTAATGAAATTGATAGTTTAATTCATGAACCCCGTGGTGTTGGTGTAATGATGTTCTTGTTAAGTAGACGTGAAAGCATGGCCTACAATCTCTAGAAATGAGAGTCCATGAATATATTCGTGTTTCTGACTTCCATTTTTAGGATAATGGAAATTAAATATGTGGGTAGACCAATTTTCTTGTGAAACCAGAACCCAGAGAACCAGAAAGGATGAGAACTGTATTGCATCGTTTTCCAGTAAATATATCATATGAGTTGCTTTCATCCAAATTTTTATTTCCATTTTCATTTCTGTCTTTTTTTTCATCATTTACAGTTCATTTTTATATCCAGGTTATGTTTAGAAAATATATGTTTCTATTAGGTGTCTTATTATGCCTTTTGGTTTCTTTCCCATTATCCTTCTAAGATTTAATATCTTTGTTCCTAAATCCTGTACCTGATTTTACTTCCGCTGAGAAAGTTTCAAATGATCAACAATGAATTAGTCTCATCATTTACATCTGTCATAGTTTGTCAGAAGTAGAGGGCCTGCTCAGGCCCTGATACTATGCTGTAAAGTTTCTCAAGGAAATGGATTGCTCAAGCGCAACCTGAGCTACAATACCGTTTTCATGGTGACTGAGAAGGTTTTCATTGAAAATTTTCATATGCCCTCACAAGGAAGCTGCCCCGCACCTCGATAAAGAATATGCTGCTGCTTGCAGAGGGAAGTGGTATCTAATTTTTTTTCTTTTTCTTGGAATACATTTTTAATAGGAATCTGATCTCAAAACTGAAAAATGTGCTAGCAGCATTTCCATTGGTGCTAGCTGTTTCTGTTATGAAAAATACGTGCCTGTTCCATGGATACTCAGAATTTTGGTTACGTCCGCTTTTGAAATCCTTATATTACTTAAGCTTTTTCAAGCACAGAAAGATAGGTCATGTTGTTTCCTTCGCAATATTAAATGTACCAGGACTGAAGTTGTAGCCATGGGGTATCCACACATACAGGTTAAAGTTGGAACTCTTGGAGTTAACAAGTTGCATTGCGGTTGACACGCTTGAGTTATTTTTCCCTTGTTTCTTTGATTTGTGTCATTCCTGTTTGCACACAAACCCATGTTATGGTTGAGTAGATAATTAGAGGCGACATGAGCTGGCTGCTCTTCATGACTTCCATCTGGTAGCACAAGGAAAAAGACCTGGTAAGCACATGAGGTGATAATGATTCATGTAGCATCGCTGGGTTTAATTCTTTTAGGTAGTGATAGCCTTTTGATTTGAAAGCTTGGCTACTACGGTCCTTTTATTCTGTGTGCCAACTAGAGAAGACATGGCATGCATGCACACATGCTGCACTTGTTGAACAGGGGATGTTTTACCTGGAGATATTGGTTTAGTCTAATCCACCCAAACTCAGTCTTCAATTTACTGAATTTGATGTTGCTTTCTTTCTACCGGGAGAAGATTTTGGATGCAGAGCACACCACCTGAATGAGGAGGATCAGCCTCGCTTCGGGCGCACACACTGCAAACACATGCTGCAGTCAGATTCCAATGTCATGATCTCTGCAATGGGATTTTTTGTGGAAATCCATTGACATCATTCAGGTGTTAACCATAACTTTCCTATATTGAAGACAGATCAGTCGCCGACTCGGAAGACAGCAGCACTGCATTGCATCCTTATTTATTCTTTCTTTTGGAACTATCAGGTTGATGTTCAGTTAACAATTTAGTTGGTTGATGTTCAGCTAATACTTTAGTTTTTTTCTCTTTATTTGCTTCAAGGACCACTGATGGCAGTGCAGTTAGTTACTTCCATCTTTTATGCCATTAACCTGTTTGTGGCCCTCTTGTTCGTGGAAGTACTGAATCAAAGGAAGTAAATAAATGGCTCGATTAGATGGTTACATGGGATGAATCTTCCACCAGTCAATACCAGATAGGTGATCCTCGCAAGTTGCTTGTTTCATTGCTGAAGATACTATATCAACACTATGGGAAACTGTGTGCACCTTTTTGGGTCTAACCCATCACGAGAGGCGCTTCCTTTGTTTCATGCTTTATATTGTTGCAGTTATAGTTGGACTTACGTTGCCGTTACATTGTGTGCATGTTCCCCTTTCGAATTTTCATTACAAGCAAAATGTCCATAACACATGTTCTGCTTAATCGACTCTTGTTTTGTCATACAGTCATACAGTGCAAGCAAACTAATACTTTTGATAGGATTACCATCTCTGAATGGTTATGATAGATGCATCAGACTTGATTTTTTTTAGTAATTCTGTTTGGTATTATTGCCTGGTCATATCGTAGGTTTTGATCGTACATTTTGCCCTCCGTCGTATTGTACCTACTGCTACTACTGTCTAGTGGCCATCACGGCCCTTATTTGGGCTACTGTTATGAATATTACCGACTAGGCTTTTATATCAAGTGGTAATTCAAATTATGGATTTCTGTTATGATCAGCTCAATGTCTAAGTCACCTTTAATAGTAAACATCAGGTGGGATCTTCCAAAACTTCTTTTTTGGGGTTCTTCCATTGAGTAACATAAACTAGACCAGTCAAATTTTCTTCTAGCAGTATCGTGCGTGATAATTTGACCATTTCTTTAACATTTGCACATCTGATTCTCGCTTGAGTTATCGGTAATAAGATGAAGACTGTCGATAGATTGCAGTAACTAAGCTCTTTTCGTCTTGTAAGATTACTAGTGCTCATATGGATGATTCTTCCGGATCCAGTATTCATTTCATGAAACATATACCCTCTGAAAGTCAGATGCAGGTAGTTCTTATATTCTGTGCCAAGCCATATTTAGCAAGTGTCGCCCAGCTGAGACAAATAGTCGTCTTTCAGATAACTTCTATGACAACTGCTCTTTCTGGGGCTCTTTGCCTTCAAGAAAAAACAATATTTGATGATTTTTTCGCGTGACCTGTTTACACTGTCTGAAACAAAGAGAAGACGCTTACCATGCTCTCTTTTTTTGTTAGACTCTATATAGAGCAAGCATGGCACCAACTTGGCTACCACGGTCCATGTCTATATATATTCATTCAGTGTGCTAAGTAGATATGACATTCTACATGGAAATATCGTTTTACTCTAATCCACCCATACTCAAAGTTTTGGTCTATTTATTTACTAAATGTATGCAGTGTGCTTTGTTTCTTTCTTCCAGGATGCAGACACGGTCCTTTCTTCTTCCAAGCGCTGTATCATGGCGCAAACTGGAGCCTTGCCTATATGTGATTCTGAAGGAGGATCAGCTCGGCTTCGGTACATATTGTTGAAGGCATAGCTAGGCGTGGTGCCTATGGTATATCGAGCTATAGTGCCGCAGACGCAAAGTATGCATTTTTATTTGTAGGGCAAGTAATAGTTTTTGGTATATTTATTACTCAATGCATGTTGACATGCTGCCTGGTCTCGTCCCTATTTTTTCTCTTTTGCGAGAGCTCGTCTCACTGGGCAGTAACTTGTATGTGCACTGCCATGGGTTTAGTGCAACATTCAGAGTATATCATGCTTGGAGCTGTCATGTGAAGTTGGATGTTTTCTTGTTTAACAGATGGATGCATTCATGAAAAGAAGAGATATGGTGGTTGGTCCCTCGTAATTGGAATGCAAGGTGTTCCAGCTCAAAAAAAAAACTTGACTACGTTGTAGAGAAAGTCCTAAAAGATTAGCAATACAAATCTTGTGATTCGCCTGACTTGTGCTGGATAACTCCACTAGTTTCTTTTTGATCTCATATACATTGACACACTGCACAAGTACCCCTGGAGAAAAGAAAAATATAGTAATGTCTCTAGAGTTCCTTGTGCCTCTCGCCTTTGGACGCCGCCATCTTTGGCCCATGGGAACGAAGAAAACTGACATCACACCACCACACCTCTCACGCTTTATGAACCTCATGTAGCGGAATCGTTCTATCTATAGCTTGCCGGCTAGGGCAGACCACACACTTGTTAGCCTACAGAACCGCCTCCACCCGACACCGTCGAAGGAGAACACCAGCTCCAACATTCCCCAACCACACGTCCTAACGACCCTCAAATAAGTGAGGGACGGTCTACGCTAAGCCTTATTGGCATGGTGCAACTTCTTCCACCCCCAACAACACCATCGACAAACCCTAACTTACCTCTATCTATAGGACAAACACGAGAGAAGGGTACCCCTCCACCTAACAAAGCGGGTGGACGGTAGAGAAGGGAACCCACATACTCGCAAATGAGCGACATCAAAAGGGAAATGAAAAGTTTGTAGCATCATCTATGATCAAGAAACTTCTTGTAATCGCCCAAAAAAGGCTACCATAATTGGTTTTCTTCTTCTTTGTAAATGTGTCCTTTTTTTTAACCGGACTAATCCCCTTTCCATTATAGAAATAACGGAAATACAGGTTTATTCCAGTTTGACCGAAAAAGGGAAAGGGAAAAAGTGAGTTCAAGCATTCCAGGGAAACCCATTGTAGACGCTCGCAATCGAAACGTCTACTACGAGGCAAAAACCCTGGAACACTATCAACACACGACTACAGATAACAAGTTCACAGTACATGAAGATCAACTTTGGCCTCCGCAGAGGCCTGAAACCCGCTACCAAAATAAAGTATAATCCACCAAAAGTAGACCATGCGAAACAGGATGGGAGATCCACTTTATATGCCACAGATCAGCGCTGCCCGACCAAGTCTTCGTTTTCTCTTCAGGCGCTCTCAGTGTGCGCTATGGCGCATAGGCTCATCATCCTCTTAGCGGTATTCTTCAACATCAGCCCACCATGCTCCAGCTCCTCCCGTTCCGCGCCCTTCAAGAGTCCTGCCCAATAGTTCAGATGCACACAAGTTGTGAAGACAATCTCAAAAGGAGATGACAGTTTCTTATGCTCAAAAGTAGCACGATTTCTGCAGTTCCAGATTGCCCAGCATATAGCAGCCAGCCCCATGGTGAAGTAACGTTCCCCATGGGGTAGGAATGCATAGCACCAAGAATAGAATTGCCAGAGATTATTAGGGCAAAGGTCAGTGCCCAGCACCGCCCCAACCGTGCGCCAAGTAATTCTGGCCACCGGCACAGGAATAACAAATGCAAGTAAGTTTCCCTACAATTACAAAAGGAACAACGGGGATCACCCGCCCAGTTTCTACGCTTCATAACATCTCTTGTTAGCACAGCGTCTTGAAACAGCTTCCAAAGAAAGATCTGAATTTTAACAGGAAGTTTAGCCTTCTAGATCCATCTGTAATCACACTCAGCAATGGATAGGAATACGTAGACTTAGTCATGTATCTATCTTTAGGGCCAAACACCCATTTGATCTTGTCAGGATCATTGGAAGGAGCAAGGTCTTTGATAATATCCTCAACCTCCACAAGTTGCCGAGCCAAATCAGGGGTCAGCCTTCGCCTGAAGAGATCCCTATCCTCTCTACCACAGAATTGGCTAATCGTGTTGCCAGGGTGGTTGGCAACACTGAAAAGCTCGGGATACGTCTCACACAAAGGGGGACGAGTGCCAATGGAATCATGCCAGATCCTGGCCACATATCCAGAATTGACACTTACCTTCTTCCCGTCCATATAAATCTCTTTGACTTTGAGCAAAGCCTTCCACACAGGGGAGTCATTGAATTTAGTCTTAACATCTGCCGCAGAACAATTTCTAATATATTTCGCTCTAATCACCTCTTGCCAGAGGCCATCCCCCGTATCTTGTTTCCACCACCATTTAGCCAAGAGAGCGATATTTTGTTTGTGGAGGTCTTTAACACCAAGCCCGCATTTTTTCTTGGACCGGCACACCCGAGCCCACTTAACAAGATGATAACGTTTTTCCCGCACCACCACACCAGAAGAATTTACGATGATACTTATCTAATCTCTCAATGTGTTGGGGAACGCGGTAATTTCGAAAAATGTCCTATGATCACACAAGATCTATCACTAGGTGATGCATAGAGACGAGAGGGGAGAGTGTTGTCTACGTACCCTCGTAGACCGTAAGCGGAAGCGTTATGACAATGTGGTTGATGTAGTCGTATGTCTTCACGATTCGACCGATCCTAGCATCGAAGGTACGGCACCTCCGCGATCTGCACACGTTCAGCTCGGTGACGTCCCGCGAACTCTAGATCCAGCTGAGCTTGAGGGAGAGTTTCATCAGCACGACGACGTGGTGATGGTGGTGATGAAGTTACCGGCGCAGGGCTTCGCCTAAACACTACGACGATATGACCGAGGTGTGTAACTATGGAGGGGGGCACCGCATATGGCTAAACAATCAACTTGTGTGTTCTAGGGTGCCCCCCTGACCCCATATATAAAGGAGTAAGGGGGAGGCTGGCCAGCCCTCCTTGGGTGCGCCCCCAAGAGGGGAATCCTACTAGGACTCCAAGTCCTAGTAGGTTTCCACCTAAAGGAAGAGAGGGGGAAGGAGGAGAGGGAGAGGGGGAAGGAAAGGGGGGCGCCGCCCCCCCCCCCCCCTTCCTTGTCCTATTCAGACTCAAGGGGAGGGGGCGCACGGTCTGACCTGGCCGACCCCTCTCTCTCTCCCCACTAGGGCCCATCGAGGCCCATTTGTTCCCCCGGGGGTTCCGGTAACCCTCCGGCACTCTTGTTTTATCCGAAACTTCTAAGAAACACTTCGGTGTCCGAGTATAGTCGTCCAATATATCAATCTTTATGTCTCGACCATTTCGAGACTCCTCGTCATGTCCGTGATCACATCTGGGACTCCGAACAATCTTAGGTACATCATATCACATAAACTCATAATACCAATCGTCATCGAACGTTAAGCGTGCAGACCCTATGGGTTCGAGAACTATGTAGACATGATCGAGACACGTCTCCGGTCAATAACCAATAGCAGAACCTGGATGCTCATACTAGTTCCTACATATTCTACGAAGATCTTCATCGGTCAAACCGCATAACAACATACGTTGTTGAAGGAAATATGCCCTAGAGGCAATAATAAAGTTATTATTTATTTCCTTATATCATGATAAATGTTTATTATTCATGCTAGAGTTGTATTAACTGGAAACATAATACATGTGAGAATACATATACAAACATAGTGTCACTAGTATGCCTCTACTTGACTAGCTCGTTTATCAAAGATGGTTATGTTTCCTAGCCATGAACAAAAGAGTTGTCATTTGATTAACGGGATCACATCATTAGGAGAATGATGTGATTGAATTGACCCATTCCGTTAGCATTAGCACTTGATCGTTTAGTATGTTGCTACTGCTTTCTTCATGACTTATACGTGTTCCTATGACTATGAGATTATGCAACTCCCGTTTACCGGAGGAACACTTTGTGTGCTACCAAACGTCACAACGTAACTGGGTGATTATAAAGGAGCTCTACAGGTGTCTCCGAAGGTACATGTTGGGTTGGCGTATTTCAAGATTAGGATTTGTCACTCCGATTGTCGGAGAGGTATCTCTGGGCCCACTCGGTAATGCACATCACTATAAGCCTTGCAAGCATTGCAACTAATGAGTTAGTTGCGGGATGATGTATTATGTAACAAGTAAAGAGACTTGCCGGTAACGAGATTGAACTAGGTATTAAGATACCGACGATCAAATCTCGGGCAAGTAACATAGCGATGACAAAGGGAACAACGTATGTTGTTATGCGGTTTGACCGATAAAGATCTTTGTAGAAGATGTGGGAGCCAATATGAGCATCCAGGTTCTGCTATTGTTTATTTACCGGAGACATGTCTCGGTCATGTCTACATTGTTCTCGAACCCGTAGGGTCCGCACGCTTAAGGTTTCGATGACAGTTATATTATGAGTTTATGATTTTTGATGTACCGAAGGAGTTCGGAGTCCCGGATGAGATCGGGGACATGACGAGGAGTCTCTAAATGGTCGATACGTAAAGATCGATATATTGGACGACTATATTCGGACTTCGGAAAGGTTCCGAGTGATTTGGGTATTTTTCGGAGTACCGGAGAGTTATGGGAATTCGCCGGGGAGTATATGGGCCTTATTGGACCATACGGGAATAGAGGAGAGAGGCCAAAAGGAAGGAGGTCTGCGCCCCCCCCCCCCCCCTCTGGTCCGAATTGGACAAGGGGCGCAGCCCCTTTTCCTTATTCCTCTCCCCCTCTTTCCCCTTCTCCTACTCCAACAAGGAAGGAGGGAGTCCTACTCCCGGTGGGAGTAGGACTCCCCTTGGCGCGCCCCCTCCTAGGCCGGCCGCCCCCTCCCCCCTTGCTCCTTTATATACGGGGGTAGGGGGCACCTCTAGGCACAACAACAATTGATCATTGATCTCTTAGCCTTGTGCGGTGCCCCCCTCCACCATAGTCCTCCTCGATAATATTGTAGCGGTGCTTAGGCGAAGCCCTGCGATGGTAGAACATCAAGATCGTCACCACGCCGTCGTGCTGACGGAACTCTCCCTCGACACTCGGCTGGATCGGAGTTCGAGGGACGTCATCGAGCTGAACGTGTGCTAGAACTCGGAGGTGCCGTAGTTTCGGTGCTTGATCGGTCGGGCCGTGAAGACGTACGACTACATCAACCGCGTTGTCATAACGCTTCCGCTTTCAGTCTACAAGGGTATGTGGACAACACTCTCCCCTCTCATTGCTATGCATCACCATGATCTTGCTTGTGCGTAGGAAATTTTTTGAAATTACTACGTTCCCCAACAGTGGCATCCGAGCCTAGGTTTTATGCGTAGATGTTGTGTGCACGAGTAGAACACAAGTGAGTTGTGGGCGATACAAGTCATACTGCTTACCAGCATGTCATACTTTGGTTCGGCGGTATTGTTGGATGAAGCAGCCCAGACCGACATTACGCGTACGCTTACGCGAGACTGGTTCTACCGACGTGTTTTGCACATAGGTGGCTGGCGGGTGTCAGTTTCTCCAACTTTAGTTGAACCGAGTGTGGCTACGCCTGGTCCTTGCGAAGGTTAAAACAACACCAACTTGACAAACTATCATTGTGGTTTTAATGCGTAGGTAAGAACGGTTCTTGCTAAGTCCGTAGCAGCCACATAAAACTTGCAACAATAAAGTAGAGGACGTCTAACTTGTTTTTGCAGGGCATGTTGTGATGTGATATGGTCAAGACGTGGTGCTATATTTTATTGTATGAGATGATCATGTTTTGTAACCGAAGTTATCGGCAACTGACAGGAGCCATATGGTTGTCGCTTTATTGTATGAAATGCAAACGCCCTGTAATTGCTTTACTTTATCACTAAGCGGTAGCGATAGTCGTAGAAGCAATAGATGGCGTAACGACAACGATGCTACGATGAAGATCAAGGTGTCGCGCCGGTGATGATGGTGATCACGGTGGTGCTTCGGAGATGGAGATCACAAGCACAAGATGATGATGGCCATATCATATCACTTATATTGATTGCATGTGATGTTTATCTTTTATGCATCTTATCTTGCTTTGATTGATGGTAGCATTTTAAGATGATCTCTCACTAATTATCAAGAAGTGTTCTCCCTGAGTATGCACCGTTGCGAAAGTTCTTCGTGCTGAGACACCACGTGATGATCGGGTGTGATAGGCTCTACGTTCAAATACAACGGGTGCAAAACAGTTGCACACGCGGAATACTTAGGTTAAACTTGATGAGCCTAGCATATAAAGATATGGCCTCGGAACACGGAGACCGAAAGGTCGAACGTGAATCATAAAGTTGATATGATCAACATAGTGATGTTCACCATTGAAACTACTCCATCTCACGTGATGATCGGACATGGTTTAGTTGATTTGGATCACGTGATCACTTAGATGACTAGAGAGATGTCTGTCTGAGTGGGAGTTCTTAAGTAATATGATTAATTGAACTTTAATTTATCATGAACTTAGTCCTGGTAGTATTTTGCAAATTATGTTGTAGATCAATAGCTTGCGTTGTTGCTTTCATATGTTTATTTTTATATGTTCCTAGAGAAAATTGTGTTGAAAGATGTTAGTAGCAATGATGCGGATTGGATCCGTGATCTGAGGTTTACCCTCATTGCTGCACAGAAGAGTTATGTCCTTAATGCACCGCTAGGTGACAGACCTATTGCAGGAGCAGATGCAGACGTTATGAACGTTTGGCTAGCTCAATATGATGACTACTTGATAGTTTAGTGCACCATGCTTAACGGCTTAGAATCGGGACTTCAAAGACGTTTTGAACGTCATGGACCATATGAGATGTTCCAAGAGTTGAAGTTAATATTTCAAGAAAATACCCGAGTTATGAAGTCTCCAACAAGTTCTATGGCCAAAAGATGGAGGAGAATCGCTCAACTAGTGAGCATGTGCTCAGATTGTCTGGGTACTACAATCGCTTGAATCAAGTGGGAATTAATCTTCTAGATAAGATAGTGACTGACAGAGTTCTATAGTCACCATCACCAAGTTAGTAGAACTTTGTGATGAACTATAGTATGCCAGGTGTCGGTGTCAAAACCGGCGGATCTCGGGTAGGGGGTCCTGAACTGTGCGTCTAGGCGGATGGTAACAGGAGACAAGGGACACGATGTTTTTACCCAGGTTCGGGCCCTCTCGATGGAGGTAAAACCCTACTCCTGCTTGATTGATATTGATGATATGGGTAGTACAAGAGTAGATCTACCACGAGATCAAGGAGGCTAAACCCTAGAAGCTAGCGTATGGTATGATTGTATGTTGTCCTATGGACTAAAGCCCTCCGGTTTATATAGATACCGGAGAGGGCTAGGGTTACACAGAGTCGGTTACAATGGTAGGAGATTTACATATCCGTATTGCCAAGCTTGCCTTCCACGCCAAGGAAAGTCCCATCCGGACACGGGGCAGAGTCTTCAATCTTGTATCTTCGTAGTCTTGATAGTCCGGCGGACATTGATAGTCCGGCTGTCCGGACACCCCCTAGTCCAGGACTCCCTCAGTAGCCCCCGAACCAGGCTTCAATGACGATAAGTCCAGCGCGTCTATAATCTTCGGCGTTGCAAGGCGGGTTCTCCCTTCAAATTCCATGTACCTGCCGAACAGTGTCCGGCTTCATCTTGAATACTGTGTTCCTCGGCTTCTACGCCAAATAAAGGCCCTCTTCCACACGTCGCACGAATGTGAAAAGCCAGGGTGTTTTTTGCATTTCACCCCCCAATTGTGCGAGTTGACCGCCTATAAAAGAGGCAAGAATTCAGATCCAAACCACACCATCTTCCTCTCGCGAATACTCCATCGAAGCGCCTTTGACCTAGAAATCCATTCCACCATGGATCGTCACCACGGCTCTTCCTCGCGCGCTCCCGGGCCACCGCCGGGGAGTTGGAGGAGGTGCTCTATTTCGCACAACGAGCTCGAGAAGCTCCAAACGGGGGGATTCCTCCCTCCGGCCATTACGATCCCAGTCCGGGCCGGACTGGTTACTTATCAAGGTGGGAGACAGGCGGAGGACACTCCAAGCCCCAATAAGGGGGAGCGAGTATGTTTTGTCCCTTATCTGACAAGGGGACTCGGATTTCCAATACATCCGTTCCTCCGCGGGCTCCTGAAGTTCTACGGACTCCAGCTCCACCACCTCACGCCCGCCTCTGTCCTGCATATCACGGGCTACGTAGCTCTCTGCAAGCTGTTCCTGAGCATTGAGCCCCATTTCGCATTGTGGAAGAGGCTGTTTTGCCTCGTACCCCGTTCTTACCAGGGGTCCATATATCAAGTGGGCGGCGCCGAAATATGGCGCATCGCTGGGACCGGATACCTATCCGGCACTCCCAAGAAGGCGTCCGAAGACTGGCCCTCGGAATGGTTTTATATAGAAGACGCTCCGCTGCCAGACCCAGTCCGGATCGGCCTCCCGGAGTTTAGTGCTGCTCCCTTGAAGAAACGCCTCAGCTGGCGCCCGCGGAGCCCCCGATTGGAGGAAGAGAAGAGCGTCTATTACTTGATGGGCCGGATAAGATTAATGGCTCATTCCGGCTTGACCATGATCGGAGTCATGGCGACATGCATCAAGCGAGGGGTACAACCACTGCAATACAGAGGCCACCCCATGTGGGATTTTAACGGGGAAGACGATGCTACCCGGCATGGCCGCAAAGAGCCGGATTCGACCGAGGATCTGGTGAAGATCCTGTCCTGTCTGTACAAGGGGGAGAAGGAGGATTTCCTTCGAACGAACCCTTTGAATGGGTTTTCCATGATCAACCCCAGAGGATGGGTAAGTGAACACCTTGAAGGGTCCAGCCCATGCTTTTGAAGTTTAAGCTTCTTACATTATGTCTTCGGCGCAGGGTCTACGCCGGATTGTGGAGGACATGGTAAGTCCTGCTCCGCAACCCGAGGATCCAAAAGGATCCTTGGGTCCGGCCTCCGAAGAGGACCCGGATATCGAGGTGGAGCTGATCGACGGGGTGTATCACCAGCTCAGCATAGACAATGCTTTGGTCGCCATTACGGCGGACTACCCCGGACTAAGTCCGGCTTCCCAGGTGACTGCGACCGAAGTCCGGACACCATTACCCCATCCCTGCCCATTTCTGACCTTCGCGAACGATGGTGTTTTGCAGGAAGCGCCTTTACGGCAGGAAGCCGAGCCCGCGGCGGCCGACCAACAAAGGTCAGTCCGAACCAGCAGGCGAAAAAGGAGCGCAGTGCGGACGGAAATGTCGCTGCAAAGGTATAGCTCGTATTTGAATTTTTAGAGCAACGTTCCGAGGAAACTTCTAAGTGCCCATGATTTTTGTAGGAGAAAAAGTGCTCGCCGGACTGCGAGCGTAGGAATTGCCAATCCGACCAACACCGGTCAGGCCCCAGCGGCCGGCCTGGAGGGGGAGGCAAGCGCAAGACGCGAGCCGGATCCTTCTCCAACGGAGGATACCGACAGACTGTCCGCCACCAAGTCTGAGGTGGAGAGCGCCATGAACCATAGGCGCCGCCGGACAGTATTTCAAGAAGCGTGCTTTTCTCCTGAGGCATTGGACGCCTTTAACGCAGGGGACGCGCATCTCCATGCTGCTCAAAATGGTTTTACCAGAGCCACGGAGCAGTATGTGAAAGACATACGGGTAAGGGAATTTTAATGGTTGTATATACCAGTAGCCCCCGAGACTTAAATTAGTTATGCTAACTGATTTAAGGATCATTATAAATTTCAGGCACTTAACGAGAAGAACTCCCAGCTGTCTCGGGAGCTGCAAGATTGCAAGGCCCAACTAGAGGCCGCACTTGCTGCCGCAGGAGGAGACGGAAAGACCCCTCCTGGTAACACATTTTTTATTAATGAATATAAGCGCTGTGCGGCGTGCGCGCGAGTCTAATAATGACATTTGCAGGTACCGCTGGACAAGGTCCGGACAGGCAAGCATTGCTACGCCAGCTAAAGGCCGACGAGAGTGTGCTGAATAGAGTTCAGCAGGAAAGAAACAAGCTCCAAGATGCCAACGCCAAGCTCGGAGAAGAGCTGAAAGGCGTACAGGCCGAGCTGTCCGGCTCCGTTAAGGAGAATCAGCGGCTTCGTCGCAGCATTTATAGTAAGTGCTTGAGCGAACTCTTTTGAAAAGAAGAGTCTGGCGAGGAAGCGTTTTGACATGATATGTCTTGTAGGTATACTCACGGGTCGTCCTGCAGGGGAGATGCCCATATCAATGGGTGATCAACTTCCCGAACTGTTGCAACTACTCGAACGAGTTCGGCAGGCAATGAGCGGCGTCGTTAAGGCTTTATGGCCAGCCCTCACCCTACCCGAGGGCATCGGGGAGCTTGCGGAGAAGCTGCAGGGAGTGCGGCAGCGCTTCTGTTTGTGGAAGATTTCGGCTTGCCGTCAAGGTGCGAGGGAGGCTTGGGCCATGGTGAAGACGCGGTACAAGAAGGCAGATCCCAACCACATGGCCGAAGTTGGACCGGTGGGGCCTGACGGGAAGGAGATCCCTGTGAGTTTAGTGTATAGCCAAGTAGAGTTGGCTGCTAAATTTTCCCAACAGGACTGTAAATTAGACAGCCTGTTAGACGGGATTGAGGAGGAATACAATCAATAAATTTGACAATGTATGTTATCCTTTAAAGTGACATGTGAAATGCCTTCTAGCCGGATTGTAGATCGTTTGTCTTTGCCGACCTTTTCGCTTCGACCTCGGGACCCTAGAGTCCGGAGTGTGTCCGAATACCTTTTTGGTTAAGAAACAACCGTGGTATGCATGAAAAGACCAGGCGTAGGGGTCATTAGTGCTTTATCAGACAAGTGCCCAACTAGTTATGTTATATTACATGGTTAGTAAGAAACATCTTCCAGGGAGAATAGTTCCGTTAAGGGTTCCTTTCGCTGGGAGGCATGCCCTAAAGTGCATGTCCGGACTACAAAGAAAGCAGTAAAACATCTGGGGGCAGATAGATAAATAGGTAAAAAGTCATCTTTTAAGTCACCGACCGAATATTCCCTTAAGAACGCTAGCTTTCGGCTTCACCCAGTCTGAGGTGCACATCCGGCTGACCTAGCAGTAACAATCGCAGAGGTGCTCCCTTTACCTCCTAGCCGAACAATCGGGAACGTAGGGGTAAGCACAGGAGCCAGGCAACCCAGCTTGGCCAAAACTTAAGTCATATCGATGCATATAATGGCGAATAAAAGGTACATGTGGAAGCTTGACACATGTGATGGGTATAAAACCCGTATAATTGAGCTTCTGTAAAAGAAGCCCCCAGGAATAATGAGTGCGGATGGCACATCATGCATATGCAAAGAATTCAAAAATAGGCCCAAAGGGGCTTTTAAATGAGAGGGATAAAAAAGAGAAACAAAAGACAGCCGAAGTGTAAAATTTTGGATGGGGGAAGGGGACGAACTCTTAGTCCGGCGCTAGGCATAGAATCGTCGGAGGCGGGCTGCGTTCCATGGGTTCGGCTCGAGTCGGTGATCCGACGCATTTCGTAGACAGTATGCTCCGGCGGTCAGTACTTGATCGATGATGAAGGGACCCTCCCATTTGGGCTTGAGCTTGTCCTTTTTCTTGTCCGGCAGGCATAGAACTAGTTCACCAATGTTGTAAGTCTTGGCCCGTACTTCTCTGCTTTGATATCTTCGGGCCTGCTGCTGATAGAATGCGGAACGAGCCTTCGCGACGTCACGTTCTTCCTCCAATGTGTCCAAGCTGTCCTGCCGATCAAGCTCGGCTTCTCTTTCCTCATACATGCGCACTCGAGGTGAGTCATGAATAATGTCACAGGGCAAGACTGCCTCTGCGCCGTATACCATAAAAAATGTTGTGAATCCGGTAGTACGGTTAGGCATTGTCCGCAGCCCCCAGAGTACGGAGTCGAGCTCCTCGACCCATTGTGTGTCGGATTTGGTGAGTGACCTCACTAGTGTGGGTTTAATGCCGCTCATTATTAGACCATTTGCTCTTTCCACTTGACCGTTGGTTTGAGGGTGATAGACTGACGCATAGTCGAGCTTGATGCCCATATTTTTGCACCATGACTTAACCTCGTTGGCTGTGAAGTTCGTGCCGTTGTCGGTGATGATGCTGTGGGGGACTCCGTAACGGTGTACCACCCCTGATATAAAGTCTATCACTGGTCCGGACTCTGCCGTTTTGACCGGTTTGGCCTCTATCCATTTGGTGAATTTATCCACCATGACCAATAGGTACTTTTTATTGTGGGTTCCCCCTTTAAGGGGTCCAACCATGTCAAGCCCCCAGACCGCGAACGGCCAGGTAATGGGTATTGTTTTGAGGGCGGTGGGTGGCATATGGCTCTGATTAGCAAAGAGCTGACAACCAACGCATCGCTGGACCAAGTCCTGTGCGTCTGCCCGAGCCGTCGGCCAATAAAATCCTGTACGGAATGCCTTTCCTACAAGGGCCCGGGCTGCTGCGTGGTGTCCGCCTAGTCCGGCATGAATTTCAGCCAGGAGGTTTCGCCCTTCTTCTTCGGAGATACACCTTTGAAGGACTCCGGTGGTACTTTTCTTATAAAGTTCTCCCTAATGGATGGGTCATGTCCATCACGTCATTCTCCTAATGATGTGATCCCGTTCATCAAATGACAAGACATGTCTATGGTTAGGAAACAAAACCATCTTTGATTAACGAGCTAATCAAGTAGAGGCATACTAGGGAGGACTATAGGTTTTGTCTATGTATTCACACATGTACTAAGTTTCCGGATAATACAATTCTAGCATGAATAATAAACATTTATCATGAACTAAGGAAATAAATAATAACTTTATTATTGCCTCTAGGGCATATTTCCTTCAGTCTCTCACTTGCAATAGACTAAATAATCCAGATTACATAGTAATGATTCTAACACCCATGGAGCTTTAGTGTTGATCATGTTTTGCTCGTGGAAGAGGCTTAGTCAACGGGTCTGCAACATTCAGATCCGTGTGTATCTTGCAAATCTCTGTGTCCCCTTCTGACACTTGATGACGGATGGAATTGAAGCGTCTCTTGAGGTGCTTGGTTCTCTTGTGAAATCTGGATTCCTTTGCCAAGGCACTTGCATTAGTATTGTCACAATAGATTTTTATTGGACCCGATGCACTAGGTATGACACCTAGATCGGATATGAACTCCTTCATCCAAACTCCTTCATTTGTTGCTTCTAAAGTAGCAATGTACTCTGCTTCACACGTAGATCCCGCCACGACGCTCTGCATGGAACTGCACCAACTGACAGCTACTCCATTCAATAAAAATACGTATCCGGTTTGTGACTTAGAGTCATCTGGATCATTGTCAAAGCTTGCATCGATGTAACCGTTTACGATGAGCTCTTTTTCACCTCCATAAACAAGAAACATATCCTTAGTCCTTTTCAGGTATTTCAGGATGTTCTTGACCGCTGTCCAGTGCTCCAATCCGGGATTACTTTGGTACCTCCCTGCTATGCTTATAGCAAGACATACATCAGGTCTGGTACACAACATTGAATACATGATAGAACCTATGGCTGAAGCATAGGGAATGACTTTCATTTTCTCTCTATCTTCTACGGTGGTCGGGCATTGAGTTTGACTCAACTTCACACCTTGTAACACAGGCAAGAACCCTTTCTTTGACTGGTCCATTTTGAACTTCTTCAAAACATTATCAAGGTATGTGCTTTGTGAAAGTCCAATTAAGCGTCTTGATCTATCTCTATAGATCTTGATGCCCAATATGTAAGCAGCTTCTCCGAGGTCTTTCATAGAAAATGTCTTATTCAAGTATCCCTTTATGCTATCCAGAAATTCTATATCATTTCCAATCAACAATATGTCATCTACATATAAGATTAGAAATGCTACAAAGCTCCCACTCACTTTCTTGTAAATACAGGCTTCTCCAAAAGTCTGTATAAAACCATATGCTTTGATCACACTATCAAAGCATTTATTCCAACTCTGAGAGGCTTGCACCAGTCCATAAATGAAAAGCTAGAGATTGCACACTTTGCTAGCTACCTTTGGATCGACAAAACCTTCCGGTTGCATCATATACAACTCTTCTTCCAGAAATCCATTCAGGAATGCAGTTTTGACATCCATTTGCCAAATTTCATAATCATAAAATGCAGCAATTGCTAACATGATTCGGATAGACTTAAGCATCTCTACGGGTGAGAAAGTCTCATCATATTCAACTCCTTGAACTTGTCGAAAACCTTTCACAACAAGTCGAGCTTTGTAAACAGTAACATTACCGTCTGTGTCGGTCTTCTTCTTAAAGATCCATTTATTTTCTATGGCTTGCCGATCATCGGGCAAGTCCACCAAAGTCCACACTTTGTTCTCATACATGGTTCCCATCTCAGATTTCATGGCCTCAAGCCATTTCGTGGAATCTGGGCTCATCATCGCTTCCTCATAGTTCGTAGGTTCATCATGGTCTAGTAACATGACTTCCAGAACAAGATTATCGTACCATTGTGGTGCGGATCTTAGTCTGGAAGACCTAGGAGGTTCAGTAGTAACTTGATCTGAAGCTTCATGATCATCATCATTAGCTTCCTCACTAATTGGTGTACGAATCACTAGAACTGATTTCTGTGATGAACTACTTTCCAATAAGGGAGAAGGTACAGTTACCTCATCAAGTTCTACTTTCCTCCCACTCACTTCTTTCGAGAGAAACTCCTGCTCTAGAAAGGATCCATTCTTAGCAACAAAGATTTTGCCTTCGGATCTATGATAGAAGGTGTACCCAACAGTTTCCTTTGGGTATCCTATGAAGACACACTTCTCCGATTTGGGTTCGAGCTTATCAGGTTGAAGCTTTTTCAGATAAGCATCACAGCCCCAAACTTTAAGAAACAACAACTTTTGGTTTCTAGCCAAACCACAGTTCATAAGGCGTCGTCTCAATGGATTTTGATGGTGCCTGATACGTCTCCAACGTATCTATAATTTTTTCTCGTTCCATGCTATTATAGTACCTGTTGGGGATATTACCACTAGGCGTAAACCGGCCTACTTGGGCCGGGTTAACTTCATTAGTGGTATAAGCAGATGAAGGCCCAAGGCATGTAGTCAGTTTAGGACATGTAGCCATAAACCGGCCAGATGTATAACTTGTATTGTAAGTTAGGAATAGAGAGATACCAACCGGGATACGAGTATGAACCGGTTGGGGCTCTATGGACCGATGGGCGTCACCCGTGTATATAAGGGGACGACCCGGCGGCAGTTCAAGACAACAACAACTCGAGCCTAGGCGAAGCTTGTTTGCTCCCTAGCCATCGAGACTACATCAATTCCATCACAACTAGACGTAGGCTTTTACCTTCATCGAAGGGGCCGAACTAGTATAAACCCCTCGTGTCTTTGTGTCCGCTTTAACCCCTTCAAGTAAACTCGTAGCGATGGCTCCACGACTAAGTCCTTTCACTAGGGCATCTACCGTGACAAATCCACGACAGTTGGCGCCCACCATGGGGCTATCGCACGATGGTTTGACGATCTTGGAGGGCAAGCTCAAGGGACTCGAAGGCTATGTTGTGGGCCGGATGACCAAGAGTCGTCGCGGCTGATCTACATCGACGACGCAGGATGGGGTCCCGAGGCCGATTCGATCGAGTACGGGTACCGGGTCCCCTTTGGCGGCATACACGTTTTCATTGGCAAGATTGGTGAGCCTGGGCCTGAGCCGGACATCTGCACCGACCTCGTCGAGACGGCTCAGCGTGCGAGATCTACCCAGGCTAAACCGGCCATGAAGCGTGCCTTCGTTGGAGTCATCCACGAAGGAGAGCGTGAGGGCGAGTCAGAACACGGTAGCGAGACCGTCGTCTATTCCGGCGACGAGTCCTCGACCGGAGAGACCGAATCGCTATACCAGTTGCAAGACGACCAGGTTAGGGGCTGTTCCGATGGCGACCGTATTCCGGACCCCCCGGGCCAGATCAACCGGGTTGGAATATTCATGGCCGGCACCCAGGCGGCGAATCATTCTTCGACCGCCGCAGCAATACTCTCCGGATTAGCAGCGGCGGCGGCAGCAGGGGCAGGAGGCCTTGTGCGCCCGCCGGTTCAAGTCCTATCCGATCTATTTGATGCGCTAGCCGCGCTGTTGGCAGAAGCCAATCCGGCGGATCAGGAGGCTCATAATGCAGAGATTGCAAAGGTGAAAGAGCATATAGTCCAAGCCAAGGCAGATCTGGCAGCAGAGAAAGACAGGATGGCTGCAGAGCGGGCCGCTTTGGACGCCCAGGCCTACAAACTCATGCTTGACCAGAACGCATCACAGGAGGTTTTGAAGCAGAAGTACAGATCACGCCTGCCATTAGGGTTTGACCCCCGAAATCTCTTTTCAGACTCCAGGAGCTGGACCCAGTAATCCGCCGCAACACCTGGAGACAAACCGGATTGAGGCACCAGGACCAGGGGCGACGGTCCAACCTCGCCTGATGGAACCTCCTCAACAGAACATTGTGGCCCCTCCGCCGGTCCAGACGCCCCCGGGTCATTATTCGAATCCTATGGACAACCTTGTTGCAGCCGCCGCGCGATTAGAGGCTATCCCGGTCGAAGGGGACTCCCCGCAAGCGATAGAGACACGCCGGGTTAAGGAGCTTCTCCGGACTGCGCTAATTCAGCAGGAAGCATATTCATACAGCCGTGATCAGATTCACTCTACGCCCCGTCCAAGCCGGAGCTATAGCAGGCGCATGGACGAACCGGCCATATCAAGCAGTGCACGAGGCCGTGAAGCGACCCATGGCAATAACCCAGCAGGAGATGTTCGTGATGCTCAGGATGTGGTGGACCGGGCCCGGGCACGAAGGGAGGCCGAGTTAGCAGCACAGGATGATGCGGGTCAACTTACACCAGTTCGCCCTACCACCTTCGCCGGACCAGGAGTCACATCCGCTTTGGGAGTGCCTTGCTTAATCCCCGCTTTACGCAATGTGCGCCTGCCCAAAGATTTCAAGGGTCCACGCAAGGTGCCGAATTACACCGCTGATTTATCCCCTGAAGCGTGGGTAGAGAGTTATGAGATGGCCATGGAGATGCTAGACGTGGATGAGGCCGTGTGTGCAAAATACTTCACCATGATGCTTGAGGGCATGGCTCGTACTTGGTTGAAGAGCCTACCGCCCAATTCTATCAGCTCATGGGCCCAGTTGCGGACCCGGTTTATACAGAATTTTAAGGATACATGTAAGCAGCCCAAGTCCATAGTAGACCTGGCGGCTTGTGTCCAGGAGGAAGGAGAATCAACGACCCGTTGGGTGCGCCGCGTTTCGGAAATTTTGCACTCGTCTGACAGGATTAATGCTGACTCTGCTATCTTAACCCTGGAAGGCAACTGCCGGTTTGAGCCTTTAAAATTGAAATTGGGACGCATGAAGCGGTTCTGCCATGACATGGGAACCCTCATGGCCGCTTTAGTGAAGTATGCTGATTCGGATAGTACCAAGGATCCCGAGACTGATGATGACGAAGCAGGGAAGGGAAGAAAGAATAGCAACTCCAAACAGCAGCAGTACAAACTGGCGGGTCATGGAAACGGAGGCAAGCGCAAGGCGGATAGCAGCATGGACTTTGTGGCCAACACTAATGCACAGGACAGGGGGCAGCGACGCAGAGGTAAAGCGGCAAATCGTAATGGGGCTCCCAATCCTAACGCAAGCTGTTTGAATTATTTGTTGAATCAGCCTTTCCCAAAGCACGGGACAAAGGAGTCGCCGGCTAACCACCTTTGGAAGGATTGTTATATTATGCAGGAGTTTAAAAACTCCAATGCCTTCCGGTATGACCATGGGTCAGGTGGCGGTTCAGGATCCGGTTTCCATGGACCGGGTCGCGATGGAGCTTCCGGTTCAGGTCTCAATCAGGGCGGTCACAACAACCAGAATAGTCAGAGTGGCCAGCAGCAGCAGCAGCGGTTGGGTTATCAGAGCCAGCCAAAGCAGTTGGACAATGGGTAATACCATGTTTTCACAACTAGCTTGGATAAGCGCGACCAAAAACTCCACAAGCGAGCGGTGAATTCTGTTGAACCGGCCTTACCACGTTACTTACGCTGGTCAGAGCAGCCTATCGTGTGGAGCAGAGAGGATCATCCACCCCGGGTTGATAATCCGGGCCAGCTAGCACTAGTGGTAGACCCTCAGGTGGGGGGTTATAAGTTCACCAAGGTACTCATGGATGGAGGAAGAAGTATTAACATACTATACTATGAGACATTCCGGTGCATGGGTCTAACAGACAAGGATCTCAGACCGTCTAATACGGTGTTCCATGGTGTAGTGCCAGGAAAATATGCATATCCTGTTGGTAAGATAGCCCTAGATGTGGCTTTTGGGGACGAGCACGATTCTCGGTCGGAAAAATTAACCTTTGAGGTGGTGAAGATCCGGAGCCCGTATCACGCCTTGTTTGGGCGGCCCGCTTATGCCAAGTTTATGGCGCGGCCTTGTTATATTTACTTACAGCTCAAGATGCCGGGTTACAAGGGGACGATAACGGTTCATGGGAGCCGTAGGGTCGCTTTGGAATGTGAGGAAGGTGATGCGGCTTATGCAGAGTCGGTCTGTGCCACGAAAGAGTTGAAGTATTATAAGGACAATGTTGATCCGGCGGATATGACCCCTTTGAAGAAGCCAACTACAGAGCATGATTCAGATCTGAAGTTCAAATCGGCAGCTGAGACCAAACTTGTTGACTTCGTGCCCGGCGATTCGTCCAAGCAGTTCACTATCAGTGCCAACCTGGATCCCAAATAAGAAAGCGCGCTCATCGAGTTCATCCGTGAGAATCGGGACATTTTTGCATGGAAACCGTCCGACATGCTAGGTGTACCGAGGGAACTCGCTGAGCACACTCTTAATGTGGATCCTAAGTATAAACTGGTGAAGCAATTCCTCCGCCGGTTTAACGAAGAAAGGCGCAAAGCCATTTGAGAGGAAGTGGCCAGGCTTTTAGCAGCAGGTTTTATCGTTGAGGTGTTCCATCCAGAGTGGCTTGCTAATCCGGTGCTGGTTCTTAAGAAAAACGGCACTTGACGTATGTGTGTGGATTACACAGATCTTAACAAGGCCTGTCCGGTAGATCCTTTTGCCCTCCCCCGCATTAACCAGATCATTGATGCCACGGCGGGTTGTGAGCGTTTGAGTTTTTTGGATGCATACTCTGGATATCATCAGATCAAGATGGCGGTTAAGGACTAGGAGAAAACATCATTTATTACTCCCTTTGGAGCCTTCTGCTATGTATCTATGCCCTTCGGGCTCAAGAGTGCCCAAGACACCTATCAACGGTGTGTACAGAATTGCCTGCATAAACAGATCGGCCGCAATGTGCACGCCTATGTGGATGATATTGTAGTGAAGTCAAGGCAGAAGGAGACGCTGGTGGATGATTTGAAGGAGACCTTTGACAACTTGTGAGTTTAAAAGATGATGCTTAATCCGACCAAGTGTGTCTTTGGTGTTCCGGCAGGCAAGTTGCTGGGTTTCCTGGTGTCTAACAGAGGAATTGAGGCCAACCCGGAGAACATTACGGCTATTACCTCCCTTGCTAAACCGAAGTGTATCAATGATGTTCAGCGTTTGGCAGGCCGAATCGCTGCACTGAGCCGGTTTATCAGCCGCCTCGGAGAGAAGGCCATCCCTTTGTACCAAATGCTGAGGAAGACAGACAATTTCGTCTGGAGTCCGGCTGCTGATGAAGCATTTGAGGACTTGAAGCGGCAGTTAGCCAATCCGCCGGTTCTTGCAGCTCCGGTTAACAAGGAGACACTATTATTATACGTAGCAGCTAATGCTCGGGCAGTTAGCGTGGCTATTGTGGTGGAACGCAAGGAGGCAGGCAAGGAATATCCGGTTCAGCGGCCAGTTTATTATATCAGCGAGGTGCTTATTGAATCCAAGCAAAGGTATCCGCATTGGCAGAAGCTGGTCTATGGTGTCTTCATGGCCAGCCGGAAGTTGAAGCGGTATTTTCAAGGGCACCCCATCACAGTGGTCAGTTCAGCTCCCTTGGGTGATATCATACAGAACCGGGAGGCGACTGGCCGGATTGCCAAGTGGGCTATAGAGCTTGGGCCACACGGGCTGAAGTATGTACCTCGGACGGCAGTGAAGTCTCAAGCACTTGTTGATTTCATCAATGACTGGACGGAGTTACAAGCGCCAGAGGAGAAGCCGGATCACACATATTGGACTATTCATTTTGATGGATCCAGGCAATTGGAAGGCTCGAGGGCTGGAGTCATATTAACTTCCCCACGAGGTGATAAGTTCTGTTATGTTCTCTGCTTAATGTTCCCTTGTACTAACAATGCAGCTGAGTACGAAGCCTTGCTCCATGGTCTCCGGATGGCTAAAGAGATGAACTTAAGCCGGGTTAAGTGTTTCGGTGACTCGGACCTTGTGGCTCAACAGGTGTCTGGCACTTGGGATTCTAAGGACCCGCTCATGGCTGCATATCGTCGGGAAGTGGATAATATTGCGGGTTGCTTCAAGGGTTATCAAGTGGATCATGTGGACCGTCGGAAGAATGAAGAGGCGGACGCTTTAAGCCGGTTGGGTTCTCAGCGCAAACCGGTCCCGCCTAATGTCTTTTTGGACGTGTTGCACAATCCGTCAGTCCAGCTCCCAGGTGAAGCAGATTTGACTATTCCTGACCCGGAGGCTCAATTGGTGGCAGCATTACATGCTATTCCGGATTGGACGGTTCCTTATCTTGCATACATGACCCGGGGGGAGTTGCCAGAGGATGAAATTCTAGCAAGGCAGATAGTCCGGCGATCCAAGTCCTTGACGATTCTCAATGGTGAATTGCATCATTGCAGTGTATCAGGGGCGTTTCAACGTTGTGTTTCTCCTGAGGAAGGCCGTGAAATCGTAAGAGAAATCCATGAAGGGGATTGTGGACACCACGCCGGTTCAAAGTCTCTGGTGGCAAAGGTATTTCGTCACGGGTTTTACTGGTTGACAGCACATGCTGATGCGGAGGACTTGGTTAAACGGTGCAATGGATGTCAGAAATTTTCAAGGCGTGCGCATGTGCCGGCTCAAGAATTGAGGATGATTCCAATAACGTGGTCGTTTGCAACTTGGGGGCTGGATATGGTCGGACCTTTTAAAAGATCCAAGGATAAGAAAACCCACCTTTTGGTGGCAGTTGACAAATTTACCAAGTGGGTTGAAGCGGAGCCTGTCAGCAAGTGCGATGCAGCAACAGCGGTGCAGTTCATCAAAAAGGTGATTTTCCGGTTTGGCTTTCCGCACAGTATCATTACTGACAACGGTACCAATTTATCCAAGGGTGCTATGAAGGAGTTCTGTGAACGTGAGCACATCCGACTTGACGTGTCGTCAGTGGCACACCCCCAGTCCAATGGACAGGCAGAACAAGCTAATCAAGAGATCTTGCGAGGCATCAAACCCCGGCTTATGGTCCCATTGCAAAGAACACCAGGATGTTGGGTTGAAGAGCTACCATCTGTGCTCTGGAGTATCAATACTACGCCAAACCGGTCCACAGGATACACACCATTTTTTATGGTCTATGGAGCGGAGGCAGTTCTCCCTAGTGATATCCGGCACGATTCGCCTCGTGTGGCAGCTTATGTTGAAGCGGGCAATGAGATAGCACGGCAAGACGCTTTGGACCTATTGGACGAGGCGCGTGATCTAGCGGCTGCCCGTTCGGTGATTTACCAACAAGATCTTCGTCGCTATCACAGTCGCCGGGTTAGAACCAGAGCTTTTCAAGAAGGAGATTTGGTGCTTCGACTAATCCAAGACCAGACAGATATGCACAAGTTATCCCCACCTTGGGAAGGACCTTTCGTGGTCAGCAAGAATCTGCACAACGGGTCGTACTATCTGATTGATATTCGAGAGCATCAAGACTCACGTACATCAGAGGAGGAGACCAACAGGCCATGGAACATAGCTCATCTTCGGCCTTACTATACTTGAGCCATCGGCTCTATCTATGTACATATCATGACAATGTATATATTATCTTAGATACATAAAACCGGAGCCTCAGCTAAAGCGGGGTCTCTGCCTTTCTTATCATGCGTGGTTACATGGAGTGGCTCTGTTTAAAGCGGCCTCCGGTTTACCCCTTGACATTTGCTTTTTATATATCACTGGGGGCCTTGGTCGTGTCCGAACCAACACGACACCCTTTGATAGGCGACAGCCACCAGATCATTTGGGGACATGGTCAAGTCTGAACCAGTCACGCCTCTTGGTCGGCCTAAGGCCACAAAATCACTTGGGGGCATGGTCGAACCCGAACCATTGCCACGCCTCTTGATCTGGCATATATGCCACGAATCATTTGGGGACCTGGCTGACTTGAATCATTGTCACTCCTATTGGGGGCTTGGTCCTGTCCGACCATGGTAACACCATCTGATCAGCTCAGTATAGCATATTTTTGCAAACAGTTTTTATCATTGCCTTTGCTTCCATGTTATTTTCATGGTTTGTTTGTTCTTTGCTTTTGTTGGATTTCTTTTATGTCAACAAACACCTTTTTCCGGTTCAGCCGATGGATTTGATTCCCCTTTAATCCGGAGGAGTATGCCCGGTTTACCTTTTCCTGTTAACATCATGGAGTAACAAGGGGGCTCGTATTGATTCAGTACGGTTTATACGGGAGCTATTTTCTCCCCCCTTTTGACGGTAATGGTTTATAAAACCGCCGCTTCAGGCTTGGCTAAGCCAGCTTCATGCCCAAACATGGCAGGTATTTATGTATCACCTATTTGTTATATTACTGATACACATATCAAGATCATAAACCGGCTGGCGGTATAACCGCCACCGAAGTTCAAATTTTCCTGATTGCAGGAAATATGAATTGAAGTTTTTCAAACAAAAGCTTCAGTACTTATGCACGAAGGCATATTCCAGGCAGAAGTATTAAGTATCCTATTACAAAGCAGCACGGTGCCCAAACAAGATCATTGTTCTTTTGGGAAGATGTCACAGACAGCTATCCAAACCGGCTTCCGGTTCAAGCCTCCTCCTCATCCTCCGCCGCTTCAGCTTCCTCGTCTCTACCCATTGGGTGGAAATCAACAGTGGTCCAGTCGATTCCCATTAAAGCTTGGAAAACAGCCTCTTCATCGATCAGGGAAGACGGTTCAATATCAGGAGCATAAGTGTGCTTATGGATTGGAGGGATCAGATTCTCCGCTTCAACAGTTGGGGCAGGCACTCGCTTGTTTTGATCGTTATATTGTGCTTGATAATGCGTCAAATCTGCCTCTTCAGCTAGCTGACAAGCCAGAGGGTGCACGGCACGGTTTATTGCCCTTAAATCCTCTTCGTTGAATTCAGAGCCATCTTCTTTCAGGCTGGGATAGCCTTGAGCTGCTTCCACAGGATCAAAATCTGGCACCCATGCCTTTGTCCGGATCAAGGCATTAATGGCTCCGGTTCGGGCGGCGGATTTTTTCAGCTCCTCAATCTGGGCTGGAAGCATTGACAACTTGTTAAGAGTGTCCTTGATTAAAGAGGGTGCCGGGTTGTTATGAGACGCTGTGGTGATGATCCGCTGGGCTCCGGTATACAATTGTTCCACCAAGGTGTAGGCAGCCTTCAGTTTCTTCCGTGCATCATTTCCTAAGTGCCCAATGCGTGTGCCTACAACAAGATAGTAATGGTCTCAAACCGGATTTACGCTATAGCAGGTTCAAATTATCACAGAAGTTAAAAGGAGCTTACCAAAGATCGCAGCAGTCATGGAGTGTATTTGCCGCTGTACGGCCATCAGTTCATCCACCACCGGTTTAAGGGCAGCTTCAGCGTTTTCCGCTCTTTTGGTTAAAGCGGCCTTCTCAGTGGCCCAGTCAGCCCGCTCTTTCTTGAAGCCTTCTTTCAGCTGTTCAGCAGTGCTCAAGGCACTGGTTAATTCTTCCTTTGCCTTATCTGTTTCAGCCTGCTGGGTTTCAAGGCCTCCTGCAAATCGGCAATCCGGTCCTCCTTGATTTTCACCTCAGCCTGCATACAGACAGCGTTTAAGCTTTACACAAGCGATCCAAGAAATTGAAGTATCAACCACATAACAAAGTTATATGCCTGATACTTGGGGGCTAATGCACCTTCAATTATGTTCAACTTGGCACTTGGGGGCTAATGGCTATTTGATCAAATTATGTTCTAAGGACAGTTTTCTATTAGAGCCCCGGTTTACTTATGCTAAGTTAAACCGGCCCTTGAGGGCTATACCGATGGGTTTCAAAAATGTTCAGGATCAAGTCCCGGTTTGAACAAGGTTACAAACCGGCCCTTGGGGGCTAGAAGGATGGATGCAATGGCAGCAAGAAAAGAAGTAAATTACCTCAAATTTATCCCTCATCATCTTGACCAGGCCAGCTTCACAGTCACGGCTAGTGTAAAGCCGGTTTAAATAGCCGGAGTGAAGATCTTGGGCACTCAGAGCAGCATATGTCTCTAGTTCAACATCCCATTTTCCTTTGTTCAAAGTGGAAAAATCCTCTTTGATGGTATGCTTGGTAAGGGTGACAGGATTCCCGGGTTCAAAGCGGCCCACACTGGTAATCACAACGTCAACATCTTTGGACTCGCCGGTTTGTGTTGGGGCGGCCGGTTTGTCAGCAGGAGTGTGGGATTTTTCAATCTGGATAGAGCTGGCAGGCGGATCAACAGAGGCTGAAGTGTTAATAAGCCCTTCTTCGGGAATAACGTCGTCTTGCAAAGGAGGATCATTGGGAATATCTTCAGGAGCAAACATTTCAAGATCCGGCGCTTGGTCATGTTCTGGGGCTACATCTTCTTCAGCCGCTTTATCCAGGCGGGCCTTCTTGCTTGGTTTCGGTTTGGCCCTGAAAGAAAAACAAAAAGTCAAGGAAAGGCATAAGCCATTACACAGTATACTGGAAGCATATGTTCAGTTTAACTTACCCAGCAACTATTTTCAATGGTGGTAGCTGAGTGGCCGACGATTCACCAGACGATGAATGAGAAGTGACCTGATAATCGAAGTCGGATGGATTAAGAGGTTGACGGAAGAAACCCGCTTTAGGATTTAAATCAATAAAAAGGTCGGAGACCTCGGAGTGGCGTTTTCGAACCGGACTGTTCGGTAAACCGGCAGAGGTAACTACCTGGCTGCTGTGCCGGGTTGTGCGGCGAGCTTCATGTTGCTGGGTCTTCATAAGAAATTTGGGATCCAAATAAGCAAGAGGATGAGAAAATTTAACTTTCCGGTTTGCCTGGCGAAATTTTGGTAAAGGCAAGATTTCTGAATCGGAAGAGAGAATAGTTACCTCAACGAATCCCGCATTGCTGGCTTCGGCGTCATCCTGACAAGCATCATCATCAATAAGGCGTGTAAAAAGTAAGCCAAGTGAATCAAGTTCTACCTCAAGATCCGGGTTACCCACATCATCATCAATAGCTGGGTCAGATGAGGCGGTGGTTTTTCTCTTATGAGCTGGTTTCTTGATAACCTTGGTCTTGGGCCGGGTTGGCCGCCCTGCCTTCTGCGTTTTATCTTGGGGAAGCTTCTTGCTCCAAAACGGATTATCACTCTGGATCAGCAGTAATTAAGGGTTAGGCAGATAAAGCAGTAACAGGTTCAACAATAGAACAATTAAAATCTTACTGCTGGCGGTTTGTTGGTGGTGCAGTAAGGAAGCAGACCGGTTTGAGCACAGAGGTGCTCCGGTTCATTCAACATCTTCTTTACAGAATCTGTGACTTCGTCGTCGGAGACTTGGATTTTAATGTGTCGGAGTGGGTCATCGACGCTACCAGTGTACTTGCACATCAAACCGGGGCGCCGGCTCAGAGGCAGTATGCTCCATGATATCCAGCAGCGTGCAAGGTCTATTCCTGTTAAACTGTTGGCCATAAAGGCTCGGAGCTTGGACAGTTGAGGAGCATATTTAATTCTCTCCTTGGCACTTAGCCTTTGTGGAAAAGGGTGAGTGTTGCTGAGCCGTTCCGGACGGAAGCCAGGCAAGGGATTTTCATTTTCAGGGGAGGTATCCTTGCAATAAAACCAAGTTGCATTCCACTCCTTGGGGTGAGTATGGAGTTTGACGTGGGGATAGGTGATCTCCTTCCTCTTCTGAATGGCCATACCGCCCAATTCAGTATTCGGACCGTCGGTGAATTCAGTGCGACGGTTCAGATGAAAGAGATCTCTAAACAGCTCGACTGAAGGCTCCTCTTGAAGGTATGCCTCAGAAAGTACTTGAAAGTGACATAGATTGGTGACAGAGTTGGGGCCAATATCCTGTGGACGGAGCTGAAAGTTGGCTAACACATCCCGATAAAATTTAGAACCGGGCGGTTTGAAGCCCCGGGCCATCTGATCTGCGAAGACCACGACCTCTCCTTCCTGGGGTGTGGGAGGACATTCATCTCCAGGAACCCTCCAGTGGATTGTATCTTTACCATCCAAAGCGCCGATCAGGACTAGATCGTCCAACTGTGATTCTGTGACATGAGAGGGAACCCAATTGCACTCATACACTTGTTTGGCCATGACGAGATCTACAAGAAACAGGTGATCCGGTTCAAGGACATGCCGGATAAAAAGGTGTTGATCTAACTACGATAAACCGGAGGCAGTACCTATAAACCGGTCTTCTACAACGCGGCATCATATGGACTCTGGCGGTTCAACCAGGGGACTAATGATATATACCGGTTTAGCAATTTTTTCTATGGTAAAGTTAAACCGCCTGACCTAAGCATCGGAAGGAATTGAAGCTATGGATAACTAGGTATGCAGAAACAAGTTTCACAAAATCTTGTTACAGCCGCGGATCTACAGCAAGCTCACAAAAACAGAAAATATTTCGAAGAGTAAGGCAGAAACAGAAGTGAACCATTGAGCGGATATGTGTGGGAGATCTATGGGCTTAGATGAGAAATTGCAAGCGGATGCTTAGAGATCACTACTAAACACAGCAGGAGTTCACGAATTCATTCAAGGTCAGAGAACAGATATGAGCGCGCGATGAACACAGCATGAACATGGAACCCTAAGAACAGATCTAGGTCAAGAAGAGGAGAAAGCTTACCGGGAACGGAGAAGGTGCGGAGAGGTGCCGCAATACTCTGGTACGTTCAGGTTGATGCAGCGGCCCGAGATGAGGCAGAGGTCGACGGCGGTGGCGGAACTCCAAAGCTGGCGGCGTGAGGAAGAAGAAGAAGAAGGGACGAAGGGGAAAGAAAAGAAATGACCCTTCGGTCTTATTTATAAGGCAACCGAGCTAGGTCAAGCGCGCGGATCCAGGGGCTATTATTAAAAGAGGGCATTATAAATTTCATGATGACGTCATGCCGGTTTACAGCAACCAAAAATGATGACGTCATGCCGATTTACAGCAACCAAAAATGATGACGACATGGCAGTTTACCAATTACCAGAAGATATCCAAGACACAAGATTTTGTGAAGGATTGACATGAACCAGTTCAAATCAATCTAGGGCCTAATGTTGGGGATATTACCACTAGGCGTAAACCGGCCTACTTGGGCCGGGTTAACTTCATTAGTGGTATAAGCAGATGAAGGCCCAAGGCCTGTAGTCAGTTTAGGACATGTAGCCGTAAACCGGCCAGATGTATAACTTGTATTGTAAGTTAGGAATAGAGAGATACCAACCGGGATACGAGTATGAACCGGTTGGGGCTCTATGGACCGATGGGCGTCACCCGTGTATATAAGGGCACAACCCGGCGGCGGTTCAAGACAACAACAACTCGAGCCTAGGCGAAGCTTGTTTGCTCCCTAGCCATCGAGACTACATCAATTCCATCACAACTAGACGTAGGCTTTTACCTTCATCGAAGGGGCCGAACTAGTATAAACCCCTCGTGTCTTTGTGTCCGCTTTAACCCCTTCAAGTAAACTCGTAGCGATGGCTCCACGACTAAGTCCTTTCACTAGGGCATCTGCCGTGACAAATCCACGACAGTACCCGTTTTGGATGTTTATGGGCTTTACTATACACTTTTATATCATTTTTGGGAATAACCTATTAACCTAGAGCCCAGTGCCAGTTTCTTTTTTTTTCTTGTTTTTGAGTTTTCACAGAAAAGGAATACCAAACGGAGTCCAATTGATGTGCCAATTTTTGACGAATTTTTATGGACCAAAAGAAGCCCCGGGAGTGCAAGGGTTGGGCCAGAAGAGCCTCAGGCTGCCCACGACGGTGGAGGGCGCCCCCCTGGGGCGCGCTCCCTGCCTCGTGGACAACCCGGAGACCCCTTTGACGTGAGACCTACGCCAAAAATTCCTATAAATACTGAAACCTATAAGAAAGAAACCTAGATCGGGAGTTCCGCCGCCGCAAGCCTTTGTAGCCACCAAAAACCTCTCGGGACCCTGTTCCGGCACCCTGCCGGAGGGGGGATCCCTCACCGATGGCCATCTTCATCATCCCGGCGCTCTCCATGACGAGGAGGGAGTAGTTCACCCTCTGGCTGAGGGTATGTACCAGTAGCTATGTGTTTGATCTCTCTCTCTCTCTCGTGTTCTTGATTTGGCACGATCTTGATGTATCGTGAGCTTTGCTATTATAGTTGGATCTTATGATGTTTCTCCCCCTCTACTCTCTTGTAATGGATTGATTTTTCCCTTTGAAGTTATCTTATCGGATTGAGTCTTTAAGGATTTGAGAACACTTGATGTATGTCTTGCCGTGCTTATCTGTGGTCACAATGGGATATTCACGTGATCTACTTGATGTATGTTTTGGTGATCAACTTGCGGGTTCAATGAATCTATGCATAAGGGTTGGCACACGTTTTCGTCTTGACTCTTCGTAGAAACTTTGGGCACTCTTTGAAGTACTTTGTGTTGGTTGAATAGATGAATCTGAGATTGTGTGATGCATATCGTATAATCATGCCCACGGATACTTGAGGTGACATTGGAGTATCTAGGTGACATTAGGGTTTTGGTTGATTTGTGTCTTAAGGTGTTATTCTAGTACGAACTCTATGATAGATCAAATGAAAAGAATAGCTTCCTGTTATTTTACTACGAACTCTTGAATAGATAGATCAGAAATGATAACTTTGAGGTGATTTCGTACCCTACCATAATCTCTTCGTTTGTTCTCCGCTATTAGTGACTTTGGAGTGACCCTTTGTTGCATGTTGAGGGTTAGTTATATGATCCAGTTATGTTAGTATTGTTGAGAGAACGTCACTAGTGAAAGTATGAACCTTAGGCCTTGTTTCCTAGCATTGCAATAGCGTTTACGCTCACTTTTATCATTATTTACCTTGCTGTTTTTATAATTTCAGATTACAAATACTCATATATATCATCCATATTGCACTTGTATCACCATCTCTTCGCCGAACTAGTGCACCTATACAATTTATCACTGCATTGGGTGTGTTAGGGACACAAGAGACTCTTTGTTATTTGGTTGCAGGGTTGTTTGAGAGAGACCATCTTCATCCTACGCCTCCTACGGATTGATAAACCTTAGGTCATCCACTTGAGGGAAATTTGCTACTGTCCTACAAACCTCTGCACTTGGAGGCCCAACAACGTCTACAAGAAGAAGGTTGCATAGTAGACATCAAGCACTTTTCTGGCGCCGTTGCCAGGGAGGTGAGTGCTTGAAGGTATATCTTTAGATCTTGCAATCAAATCTTTTTGTTTCTTTTTTTATCACTAGTTTAGTCTATAAAAGGAAACTACAAAAAATGGAATTGAGTTTGCCTCATACGCTTCATCTTTTTAATATCTTTCGTAAGAATGATGGTAAGGAAAATTGTACTCAAGTGCTAGAGGAAGAAGTCTATAAAATGGTTGGCACTAAATCTTTGAATGATGAGCATGATTGCAATGTTGTTAGTATGAACTCTTTGAATATCCATAGTACTAATGATGATTGCACTAGTCATGATGAAAATGTCTCTTCTAAGCATGTCAATTTTTGTGGAGTGCATAGAGTTTGCAAGTACACGCCAAATAGGCAAGATAGATTTTGCAAGAGGCATAAGTATTTAGAAACTAAATGGTTGCAAGAAAGGCTAGATGTTTGTGCTAAAAATTTAAAATTTCTTTACCATACTTGTGAACTTTGTAATGAACATGGTCATTTAAATCTCTGATGCAAATTGTTTCATGATCGAATCGTGTCCAAGAATTGTGATAACTTGATTACCCTTGCACATCATAATGAACTTAGTTTGCTTTTGGGTTATGAAGAAATGAAACATATAACTAAGCATATTCCAGAATATAACCTTGAGAAGTTCCTTGATATTGATTTAGAGTAAATTTATATGTATTGTGCGGTGAATTGCATATAAAATCCTTATATTGCCAATTACATAAAGAAAAGAAAGCAAATAGAGGATGAAGAGAATACCAATGAAAGGGAAGAGACCTCCCAATATCCTCCTATTATTTCTTATGATGAATCAGGTAACGAGGAGGAGCTTTCTATTCAACCAATCTCATTAATAAGGAGCTCAAAAAAGAGGGTAAAACCCACACATGATGTGAAGAAGAAAAAGGAAAGATAGAGAAGCAAAGGTAGAAAGGTATCCCTCCCAAATGATGTTGCTTCTATTACTCATTGTGATGATGATAATTGCTATGCTATTGGTGCTATCCATACTACTAATGATTTTTTTTCTTTTTTTCGAAAAGGGGGGACACCCCGGCATCTACATCAGAACAATGCATACGGCCACATATATAAATAAAAATGAGGTTCAACAAGGTCTTAAAGTCTCGAAGCAAAATAGAAAACGGCAAGCTCACACAGAGCCACAACGCCAAGAACAAAACTACCAAAAGCCACAACCGGCTGGCATAACAAAAGATAGGAAAACTAATTGCCTATCCTATTACATGACCGCCATCCAAACCGGTTGAAGATATCCCGTGCTACCATCTCCCACCGGACAGATCCAGTAACCAAACGCTCCACTACTAGGGAAAAGGCTAGAAGCAGCGCGGGTTTTAGGTGTATCAGTAGCGCGGGGAGGGGCACTACTAATAAGGCGCTACAGCTAACATATAGCAGTAGCGTGGTCACGGGCGCTACTGCTACACAAGTGTAGCAGCAGCGCGGTTATTGGGAGCTCGCTACTGCTAGTAGCTCTAGAGTCCTTTGCAACGACGCGCTACTGCTATCGCGACGCTGCTGCTAACTTTTATACACTCGCTACTGCTAATTTAACAGTCTTTTTTGTTTTTTTGGCATATTTGTTTTGTATTTGAACAGGCTTTATAGAAGAATCTTTAGCACATAGAAATGTCATCATGATACACATACAAATGTCTGCGAGACCACGAATGTAATCATAGCATATACATACAAATAGTCTCATCATAATCATCATCCAACACAAAGTGGTCTCTCGTCATCATCTCGAAAATAGCGATACAAGTCCTTGATTACTTGCAAATACATCGTCATCCATCTAAACAATGGTATACGTGAGAACAGCTATCACTTTGAGTACATGAGTTCGTATCCCTCTCTCGCATTAGCATGAACCTAAACTAACTACTGCCTATCGCTCGGAAACCGGAAACCGACAACACCTGGACCTGACACTCCGGCCACTCATCGTATATATACTCCTGGCATAGCACTTCTTCGCCATCGATGATCTATGCACCTGCATTGTCACATAGGTCGATGATATGCAACATATATAGTTGAGCAACAGAAAGAGACAGACTTGACAAAAATAGAAACAACATATCATAAGCATAAATAACAAAGTTCATCGTACCCAAAATGCCCTAACTAGAGTGATCTTCGCTAGTAGAGGAGGAGGACGGTTTAATTACATCACAAATAAAGTTTCACTGCGCATAACTCAAAGTTTTGTCATACAGAAAGTATGGACTAAACAGACACATTGTCATATATCGACAATCACTCCAACATGCCGTGCCATCCATCGAGGTTAGGGAGATAGTCCCCGAGCTTAGTGAAAGGCTTCATGTCGAGACGCTGAGAGGCTATCCATGTTCGGACGTCTTCCCGCGACATTTTGTCCTTCTCCGTAGAACATCCCTGTTTTTGCGACGACCTATTTCATGATGATTTGGGCAAGTTCGCGCTGGATGTTATAGAACTTAGCTCGAAGTCGATGATCCTCGATATCTCCTATGTCCTTTGCCCATTGCAGAATATGGGCATCGCTAGATCTAGGTGACATGTGAAGGTTCTGGTGATCCCGTCTGTACTCCAGCATGTGGTGTAGGACATAGAATCCATCATTAAGGGAATCGTTCGGTTGCTGGATGCAGCAGAAGTCGGTCTTATGGCTGAAGGCGGCCCTGCCGCCCCTTCTCTTCTTGTCCCTAACCTCTCCACCCCCTGCTTGGTAGTAAAACATAGCACTGTCGAGAACATCTTTGATGTGGGTGTAATCCTTTTTGTGAATGTTCTTCGACGAGTCCAAGTAAAGAGCGTGGGAGAATTGGGGGTAGAGGATGATGAGGACGGCGCGCCCGCCGCTGCGCAAAATAAGTACACCTCAAATTAATTAGCCTCCACCGTGCAAATGAATTATTGAAATCGAAGGAAGGATAGCAGCACGGATGACTTACACGGGATGATAAGGCACGAGAATCGCCTCCTTGTCCTTATTGGCGAGCATGAAACTGACGATGTAATCCCTCGCGTATTCACGCTGCTATGCACAGACTCCCAAGAAGCTCTCGTGCATGTAGTACGGGTCAGCAACACAGATATGACGTATCTGCTCAACCCCAATGATGTAGTTCATGTGCAAGGCATAAAGGCAGACAAACGTAAAATCCAGCTTCTTCACGTGAAACATGTCGAATATGTAATTGAATCGGAGGAAGAACTTATCCACAGGGAAGCTGTCGACGTACAACATTTGCCGCGGAATGTTAACCACGTAGAGTGGGTATCCTGGATCTTTCGAGGCGATGAGGCCTTTCTCTACCCGCAGCACATCGTCATGAAGTCTCCTTAGATCACCGAATCTGGCCCGTAGCGTTGTTGCAGGTACGATTGGTTGACCGGGGATATGCCATTTATCCGCATCGGGGATATCTATACGGTCCTGAAGCCGAGGCTGCTGAGGCGACTGGATCATAGAATCAGCTTTTTTGCCTTTCCTCGCTCTCTTCCTAGACTTCTTTACTACCGGAAGGTCGTCAATAATACATTGAGACGGTAATTCAGGCACCGACTCATGACGCTCAAACCCTGAGGAGGCGCTAGTATAGACATACTGTTCAGCGCCATCGTCATCCTCATCCTCATCCATGGCAACGTCATCAGCGACTAATGGAGCCTCCTCCTTACCCCGTCCGCTATCACCCAACCCGACACCCGACGCTAATTGGGTAGGTGGGGTGTTGATGTTCATACCTTGCTGAGGCTGCGTGCTCGTGGGTGCGCTCCCGGCCGCCTCCAGATGAAGCAGACTCTTTGGCCACAATAGCACCCACCCATTGCAATAATCAGCAAGCCGCCGCGGGGTCTTCTCGTCATCCCCCACTGGTATTAGAGGAGGCAAATTCTCATGGCCTGGTTTGACACTGGCCACGGAAACCTTGAAGACGTTCGGGGGGATCAGCCGACTGTGGAACAATGGTTCCTTCGGCTCCATTATCATCGCCTTCCCCACGTCCACCTTCTGTTCGCCGATGGTGTACAATATGGTGCACGGGGTTTTGTTAGCCTGCAAAGAAAATTCTGGGACGTGAGACATCCGAAAGGCAACGAAAATGGGAGATTGTACATTTATATTGAAGGGGGCCGGTGTGACAGATACCGTGAGGGCGTCGAGCTCAGCCAAAGAGGAGGCACCACCGAGCACGTCCGGTGCGGGAGCCGGTGCGGGAGCAGGTGTGGGAGCAGGTGCGGGAGCCGGTGCGGGGGCCGGTGCGGGAGCAGGTGCGGGAGCCGATGCGGGATCAGGTACGGGAGCAGGTGCGGGAGCAGGTGCTCCCAAGAAGTCAGCAAGGGGAAAGTCCTCTGCATTTTTTTCTGGATTTTGCCTTGTCCAAGTGAAAACGCCCGTCACCAAGGAAGTAGACATATCTGCAATCGTCTGTTTTGCGGCAGCTACCGCTGTTGCGACTATCTGAGATGATTTCTTCTCAACCGCAATCTCAACCTTCTTCTCGATGTTTTATTCAGTTAACCTCTGTCTTTCCTTTCTCTCCTCCGTGGTCTTGCGGTAGTACTTCTTCCACGTGGCGCCGTCTCCGACACCGTGCACGCGTCCATATGATGGTCGAGTATCCACCGGTTGTCGTTTCAATATGTTCAACGCCCGGTTGAATGGAGTGTCCCACTTGGGCCTCGCCAATGCCTCAGACGGCGAGTTGCTTTCGGCCGCAATCCGGTGTTGCTCTCTCTGCAAAAGGCACAAGGATCGTTTACAAATATGACTAACTTGTGCAGTCGAATTGATCAGAAACTAAAATTACCAGCAGTCTCATGAACTCCGTAATGACCGGTGTTGTCTCGTAAACCTTCTTCACGGGGTCCCAACGGTGCCGGGCCCTCAGGACATCACGCTCCTGCGGGACGGTGAAATCCGCCAAGGGGTCTGGGATGCCCAGACTCGCGGCTTCCGCATCCTCCTTGGCCCATTTGGACCTCTTTCCGCCGTAACCACGGCTTCCGAGGTGGTGGCTCCCAATGTTCCTCTTTTGAAGCCCCTTCATGTACTTAGACTTTTTTTTGGCAGCTTCGGCCTCGCAAGCCTCCTTGAATATTTGAAACTGCTCTTCCGTGATTGTCGGATTATCCTTTACAATCTCGGAGTAGGGTTCCCCGTCGTTGATCTTTGCTTTCACTCGATTTTTTCAGGCAGTCAACGTGTCGCTAAACTTGGTCATGGCGTGTTTGTTTATCTTCTTCATTGCTGGGTCCTTGTCTGGATCTTCATAATCCTTCTCATTCCGGCCCGGGAACAAGAATATCTAGTGAAACTTCTTTAGGAGGGAGCTCCTCATATTTTCTATCTTCTGTAGTTTCTCACCGTTGATGGTGGCAGTTGTCCGTATGATGCAGCCTATTTGATTGTCGTAGCACGCGCGCGCTTACTCGGGCGCCTTTGGCTCAAAATTGCCATCGTCCACCTCTGTGACCACCAGTCTAGTAGTCCTGAGTTTGTTAGGAACCCGTTGCCTCTTTGCTTTCGGTTCTACACCGGCTCCGCTCCCCGAGGCAGCACCGGTCTCAGCGCCGGTCTCGATGCCGGTCTGAATCTCAGCGCCGGTCTCAGTCTTAGCACCGGTCTGCGTGTCGGTCTCAGTCCTCGATGCCACTGATGGGCCCAGCAACAACATTGGTTGATCATTGGTAAGGCTAAAATATTCGTCTGCCGCCCGGTAGACGTCGTCGCAATCACCAGATCCCTGTCCTTCATCGTTGCTAGCCATGTTTCCTATGATTAAATCTAGTCAATTAATTCTAGACGTAATAAAATGAATAATGACATAAAAAAGGACTATTGTTTTGCAGGAATGTTGACTCCTTCCTGGTGCGGCAAATCCCGAGCACTCGATATGTCCTAGTTTGTAGCACAAGTCATGCCGAAATTCACGGAAAATTTCGGCATGACCTTTGCTAAAAAGTGGACAAATCGAGAACCTGAAATTTGCCAGAACAGAAATGAATCAACATTCCGGCAAAACATAGGCCACTCAGCATCATTCCCTGGAAACAACAAAGCCACTTGGGCACAATCGAACAACTTCAATGAAAAGATATAACATGAGCAAACACTATTGAGGAATTTGCATATAACATGGCCACTTTAATGAAAAGATATAATCAACAATAATGGAATATGCAAATGAACATCAATGACATATATCTAAATGCCATAGCTACTGTTCTGTTTGACCAAGTTTTTGAAAAGAAAAACAATTCTGTTTTTTGTTTATAGCTAAATGCCGTAGCTACTATTTTTTATTTATAGCTAAATACTTTTGTTTTTTGTCTAAAGCTAAAAGTCTAGGAACTACATTTTCTCTAACCCTTTTGACCTCACCAGAATTTCCACAGCAAGACCTTAGTACCTACACCCAATTTCTTCAAATATATTCAGGTCCATAGTCCAAATAATTCAAATTTCATTTGAATGAAATTTGGAACAAATTCAGGTCCGTAGTCAAAATATTTTTTATAGCTAAGTGTTTTTTGTTTATACCCTCTGTTAATTTAAATCTAAATGCTACTATTATTTATATACCCTCTATTAGTTTAAAGCTAAATGAAATTACTGTTTAGGAATTTTCATAAAAATTGCCCTAGCTAATTTCCTAAAAAAATTGCTAATCATTTTTCCTAAATGCTATAAAATGCCTATAGCCCTAAAAAAAATTAGGGTTCATATGAACACCTAGGGTTCATATGAACATCAACACAGTATCAACATATATATAATTGCCCTAGTAGAGAGAAATAGGAGGGTAGGGATAGGAGAGGCATAGCCTTACGGTCGGCGGCGAGGGCAGGCTCTGGCTCGGGCAGCAGCGGTGAGGTCGAGGGCGGCGGCGGCGAGCTCCAGGGAGGCGACAGTGAGGTCGACGACAGCCTCGAGCGGGGGCTGTGAGGTCGAGGGGGCGGCCTCGAGCGGCGGCGGTGTGGTCGAAGGCGGCGGGCGGCGGTGGTGTGGTCGAAGGCGGCCTCGGGCGGTGGCAGTGTGGTCGAAGGCGGCAGGGCAACGGCGGCAATGGACCAGCTGGGGGACAGGGGGGTAGAGAGAGGGGGAAAGGACTTAGCGAAATTTTGAGCCCGGGCTGCCGGGATTTGAGTCAAACTAGCAGTAGCGCGTTTTGTCGAAACGCGCTATAGCTAAGATAGCTATAGCGTGTTCCAGAGAAACACGCTACAGCTAACCCTTTCTGTTTTCCTTTTCTTTTTCTTTTGTTTTCTTTACATTTTCTTTTTTTCATTTCTCCTTTTTCTATTTCTTTCATTTTCATTTACTTTTCTACTTATTTTTCTATTTATTTTCTTTTACATAGCAGTAGCGCTCTACAGCAGAAACGCGCTGCTACAATGTTTTTAGCAGTAGCGTGCTTCTGGGAGAACCGCTGCTACTATTCCTAGCCTACCGGCACTAGTGAGGGAATTTTAGTAGTAGCGCTTTTCTGCGAAGATGCGCTACTGCTAAAATAATGGTAGTAGCATGGTTTTGCAACAAGCGCTACTACTAAGTAGCGCTAGCGCCGAGTTTTGACCAACGCTACTGCTATACCTCTGTGTATAGAGTTTTCCCTAGTATTGCTCCCTGGCCTCCGTCGGAGTGAGTAAGGACCACATACGGATCAACGCACTAGCTCGGAATAAAACCTGCAAAAATGAATAGTTCTTGTTCTGTTAAAAGCCAAATCATTTCTGCAGTTCCAAATTGCCCATAACAACGCGCATACTCCTACATGAATGTGTCTAGCTGTTTCGGACTCTATCCCAACAAGCCATGTTCCAAATAACGTACTGCCCGAATTCGGAGGAGTAATGTTAAAGGCAATTTGCACGGTGCGCCACAAGACTCTCGCCAACGGGTAGTCAAAAAAGAGGTTCTTGATATTCTCGTCCTGATCACAGAAACTACACCTAGTAGATCATGTCCAGTTGCGCTTAATCAAATTATCCTTTGTTAAAATTACTTGTTTATGCACAAACTACATAAACACTTTAATCTTCAAAGGGAATTTGACTTTCCAAACATGTTTGGAACTTGGAATAACACTAGAATTGATGACATCGATATACATCGACTTGACAGTGAAGTCTCCAGACCTAGTAAGCTTCCAACGCAACTGATCGGGCTGATGAGTTAGCTGAACCTCCATCAGTCTACTCACCAGATGAAGCCATGTTTCCCACCGGTAACCAACAAGTACCCTCCGAAATTGCATATTAAGAGGGATGGACTGCATAATCGTTGCAACAAGAGCATCACGACGCTGAACAATACGATACAGGGACGGATACTGGAGCGCCAAAGGCGTTTCACCAAGCCATGTATCCTCCCATAAGCGAGTGCTATTGCCATCACCGACAATAAACTTTGTTCTATGAAAGAAGGCAGCTTTGACTCTCATAAGCCCCTTCCAAAACGGCGAGTCAGTTGGTCTCACTGTCACCTGGGACAAAGTTTTGGACTGCAGATACTTACTACGGAGAATCTGCGCCCAAGTTGCTTCGGTTTCAACTGACAACTTAAAAGGCCACTTGCTGAGGAGACGTCTGTTCTTGACTTCAAGATTCTCAATACCAAGGCCCCCCTGGTCCTTTGGTCGACAGATGATATCCCACTTGTCAAGACGGTATTTTCTCTTTAGTTCATCACTCTGCCAGAAGAATCGGGTCGATAGAAATCCAGTCTTTCCTAACTCCAACTAGGACTTCAAAGAAGGATAAGAGAAACATTGGCATACTCGTGAGGACCGAATTAATAAGAATCAATCGGCCTCCATATGACATAAGTTTTCCTTTCCAGCAACTCAGTTTCTTCTCAAACCGATCCTCGATGCACTTCCACTCACTGTTAGTGAGCTTACGATGGTGAATGGGTATTCCTGGGTACGTAAAAGGTAAAGCCCCCAATTCACACCCAAACAATTTCCTATAAGCCTCTTGTTCCTCCTTTGCTCTACCAAAGCAGAACAACTCGCTTTTATGAAAGTTAATCTTCAAACCCGTCAATTGCTCGAATAAGCATATCACCAACTTCATATTTCTCGCTTTTGCCAGGTTGTGCTCCATAAAGATGATTGTATCATCAGCATACTGTAGGATGGACACGCCACCATCAAATAGATGAGTCACCAAGCCACCCACCTAACCGGCCTCCTTTGCCCCCTACCTATCAGGATTGCCAACATATCAACCACAATGTTGAATAAGATAGGAGACATGGGGTCACCTTGTCTCAGGCCCTTGTGTGTCTGGAAATAATGACCTATATCGTCATTCACTTTAATTCCAACACTCTCTTTTTGCGTGAAAGATTCTACCTGGCGTCTCCAAGCTTCATCAAAACCCTTCATGCGTAAGGCCTGTTGAAGGAATGGCCATTTGACCTTATCATACGCCTTCTAGAAATCCACCTTGAAAACAACTCCATCAAGTTTTTTCGTGTGGATCTCATGGAGCATTTCATGAAGGACCACAACCCCTTCGAGGATGTTCCTGTCCGACATGAAAGCAGTTTGAGTAGGCTGCACGACAGCATGCACAATCTGTGTGAGCCTAATCGTCCTAACCTTGGTAAAGATTTTGAAACTAACATTTAGAAGACAGATGGGCCTGAATTGCTCAATTCTCACAGCCTCAGTTTTCTTAGGAAGCAGGGTTATCATGCCAAAATTGAGTTGAAAGAGCTGAAGCTATCCCGAGAACAAATCATGGAACATCGGCAACAGGTCCCCTGTAATAATATGCCAGCACTTCTTATAAAACTCAGCCGGGAATCTATCCGGGCCGGCATCTTTATTATTTTTCATCTACGATATGACCTCGAACACCTCCTTTTCAGAAAAAGGAGCTGCCAAAATCTCATTCTCAATATTAGAAAGTTGAGGCACGTCCTCAACCCTAGACTCATCCAGAGACACATAGTTAACCTCTGGGGGTCCAAAAAACTGCTTGTAATACTCAGTGATGTATAGTTTTAGGTTCGCCTGACCAATAATCGTTCCTTCATCTTTTTCAAGCTGAAAGATCCTCTTCTTCCTGTGTTTGCCATTGGCGATCATGTGGAAGAATTGAGTGTTCGCGTCCCCCTGGACCACTCTTCAGACTTTGGCCCGCAGAGCCCACTTTAATTCTTCTTCACGAAGAAGTTCTTTCAGCCTCATCTCAGTGTCAAGCTTGGCATGGAGCTTTGCGGCTGGCAGAATCGTGGTTTCTGCTTTTACATCTAAGGACTGAATAAGGTTGAGGAGTTGTTCCTTTTCAACCTTATAAACCCCACTAAGATGCTTAGCCCACCCACGTAGGAAACTTCTCAGGTGTCTAATCTTATTCTGCCAGCGCTCAAGCGCAGTTCTAACTCATGCATCCTTACCCCACCCTCTGGCTACGAGATCAAGGAAGCCTTCTTTGTCAAACCAAGCCAGCTCAAATGAGAATAAGTTCTTGTTTCCCGGGTGGGAGGCCTCACTAGAATCCAGAAATAAAGGCGTGTGGTCTGAAATACCCCGAGAGAGAGCCTAAACTGTGACGAATGGAAACTTCTATTCCCATTCTACACTTGCTAGTACACGATCCAACTTTTCAAACATTGGAGTCGGCAACGCGTTGGCCCGGGTAAATTTTCTGCCTGAAAGCTCTATCTCTCTCACATCCAAGCTTTCAATGATGGTATTGAACATGAATGACCATCTGCCGTCAAAATTATCATTGTTCTTCTCATCTCGCCTCCTTATAATGTTGAAATCACCTCCCACCAGGATAGGCAATCCATACTACTAATGATGAGAGTGATTATGCTTATGATATGAAAAGGCCCAAGCTTGGGGATGCTATGTTTGATGAGAACGACATATTTGAGAATATATTTGCTGAAATTAATGTTTGTCCCAAGCTTGGGGATGCTATGTTTAATGAAGATGATATTTTTAGCCTCCCAAGTTTTGATGTGCAAATTTATTATGATGATAGCATGCCTCCTACTTATGATGATTATATTGATGAAAGTGGGTTTGGAAGAGTGTCAACTTTAGGAAGTAATGATCCCACTATTTTGGAGGGTGTTGAATCTTGTAATATTTATGAAAGTGGATTTGGAGAGGTCATGAATTTATTTAGTAATGAATCCACTATATTGGAAGAGGTTTCAATTGATTATGATGAGAACAAGTTGCTACTTATGATGATTATTGTGATGAAACTTATGCTATAAAAATTAGTGATGATTATATTTATAAAACTTGTCATGATTATGATTACTCTTTTTCTGAACATTACTCTTTTAATGTGGAAACAATTTATAGTATTCGAGTCTCTTATGATACTCCCACTATTCTGAATGAGAAGAATTTTCCTTATGTGGAGAGTAATAAAAATTATATGCTTGTAGATCATGAAAAGAATGCTTTATGTGATGGTTATATTGTTGAATTCATTCATGATGCTACTGAAAATTATTACTCCCTCCGTTCGAAATTACTTGTCATGAAAATGGATGTATCTAGAACTAAAATACGTCTAGATACATCCATTTCTGCGACAAGTAATTCCGAATGGAGGGAGTATGAGGGAGGAACATATTCTTGTAGGAATTGCAATAATATCAAGTTTCCTCTCTATGTGTTCAAAATCTTGAAGATATGCTTGTCTTGCCTTCCTATGCTAGTTGATTATTGTTCCCATAAGTTGTTTGCTCACAAAATGCATATGCATAGGAAGTGGGTTAGACTTAAATGTGCTATTCATATTCTTCATGATGCTCTCTTTATGTTTCAATTCTTATCTTTTATGTGAGCATCATTGAAATCATCATGCCTAGCTAGGGGCGTTAAACGATAGCGCTTGTTGGGAGGCAACCCAAGTTTATTTTTGTCCTTTGCTTTTGATCCTATTTAGTAATAAATAATTCATCTAGCCTCTGTTTAGATGTGGTTTTATGTTTTAATTAGTGTTTGTGCCAAGTAGAGCCTTTGGGAAGACTTGGGTGAAGTCTATATGATCTTGCTGTAAAAAACAGAAACTTTGCACTCACGAGATTAGCTGCCATGTTTTACTGGAGAGCGATTTTAGGTTGATTCTTTTTGAAGATGATTAATAGACAAATTCCTCAGGTCCACTAATTTATTTCAGAATTTTTGGAGTTCCATAAGTATATGTTTGATACAGATTACTACAGACTGTTCTGTTTTTGACAGATTCTGTTTTCATTGTGTTGTTTGCTTATTTTGATGAATCTATGAGTAGTATCTGAGGGTATGAACCATAGATAAGTTTGAATACAGTAGGTTTAATACCAATATAAATAAAGAATGAGTTCATTACAGTACCTTAAAGTGGTGGTTTGTTTTCTTGTACTAACGGAGCTCGTGAGATTTTCTGTTGAATTTTGTGTTGTGAAGTTTTCGAATTTTGGGTAAAGATTCGATGGGGTATGGAATAAGGAGTGGCAAGAGCCTAAGCTTGGGTATGCCCAAGGCACCCCAAGGTAATATTCAAGGACAACCAAGAGCCTAAGCTTGGGGATGCGCCGGATGACATCCCCTCTTTCATCTTCGTTAATCGGTAACTTTACTTGGAGCTATATTTTTATTCGCCACATGATATGTGTTTTGCTTGGAGCGACATTTTCTTTTGTTTTGTTTTGCTTGATGTTTGAATAAAATACCAAGATCTGAAATTCTTAAATGTTAGAGAGTCTTCACATAGCTGCATAATTATTCAACTACTCATTGATCTTCACTTATATCTTTCAGAGTAGTTTGTCGTTTGCTCTAGTGCTTCACTTATATCTTTTAGAGCACGGTGGTGGTTTTATTTTGTAGAAATTATTGATCTCTCATGATTCACTTATATTATTTTGAGAGTCTTTTAGAACAGCATGGTAATTTGCTTTGGTTATAAAATTAGTCCTAATATGATGGGCATCCACGAAGGATATAATAAAAACTTTCATACGAAGTGCATTGAATACTATGAGAAGTTTGATTCTTTATGATTGTTTTGAGATATGAAAATGGTGATATTAGAGTCATGCTAGTGGAGTAGTTGTGAATTTGAGAGACACTTGTGTTAAAGTTTGTGATTCCCGTAGCATGCACGTATGGTGAACCGTTATGTGATGAAGTTGGAGCATGATTTATTTTTTGATTGTCTTCCTTATGAGTGGAGGTCGGGATCGCGCGATGGTTAACTCCTACCAACCCTTCCCCTAGGATCATGCGCATAGTGCTTGGTTTTGATGACTTTTAGATTTTTGCAATAAGTATGTGAGTTATTTATGACTAATGTTGAGTCCATGGATTATACGCATGCTCACCCTTCCACCGTTGCTAGCCTCTCTTGTATCGTGCAACTCTCGCCAGTACCATACACCTACCATTACCTTCCTCAAAACAGCCACCATACCAACCTATTATGGCATTTCCATAGCCATTCCGAGATATATTGCCATGCAACTTTCCTCCATTCGTTTTATTATGACACACATCATTATTGTCATATTGCTTTGCATCATCATGTAGTTGACATCGTATTTGTGGCAAAGCCACCGTTCATAATTCTTTCATACGTGTCACTCTTGATTCATTGCACATCCTGGTACACCGCCGAAGGCATTCACATAGAGTCATATTTTGTTCTAAGTATCGAGTTGTAATTCTTGAGTTGTAAGTAAATAAAAGTGTGATGATCATCATGGTTAGAGCATTGTTCCAAGAGAGGAAAGGATGATGGAGACTATGATTCCCCCACAAGTCAGGATGAGACTTTGGACTTTACAAAAAAATAAAAGAGGCCAAAGAAGCCCAAATAAAAAGAGGCCAAAGAAGCCCAAGTAAAAAAATAGAGGCTAAAGAAGCCCACCAAAATAAAAAAAAGTGAGAGAAAAAGAGAGAAGGGACAATGTTACTATCCTTTTACCACACTTGTGCTTCAAAGTAGCACCATGATCTTCATGATAGAGAGTCTCCTATGTTGTCACTTTCATATACTAGTGGGTATTTTTCATTATAGAACTTTGCTTGTATATTCCAATGATGGGATTCCTCAAATTACCCTAGGTCTTCGTGAGCAAGCAAGTTGGATGCACACCCACTTAGTTTCTTTTGATGAGCTTTCATACACTTATAGCTCTAGTGCATCCGTTGCATGGCAATGCCTACTCACTCACATTGATATCTATTAATGGGCATCTCCATAGCCCGTTGATATGCCTAGTTGATGTGAGACTATCTTCTCCTTTTTTGTCTTCTCCAAAACCACCATCCTATTCCACCTATAGTGATGTCCATGGCTCACGCTAATGTATTGCGTGAAGATTGAAAAGTTTGAAAATACTAAAGTATGAAACAATTGCTTGGCTGAAACCGGGGTTGTTCATGATTTAAATATTTTGTGTGATAAAGATAGAGCATAGCCAGACTATATGATTCTGTAGGGATAGCTTTCTTTGGCCATGTTATTTTGAGAAGACATGATTACTTTGTTAGTATGCTTGAAGTATTATTATTTTTATGTCAATATTAAACTTTTATCTTGAATCATTTGGATCTGAACATTCATGCCACAATAAAGAAAATTACATTGAGAAATATGCTAGGTAGCATTCCACATCAGAAAATCTGTTTTTATCATTTACCTACTCAAGGACGAGCAAGAATTAAGCTTGGGGATGCTTGATACGTCTCCAACGTATCTATTATTTTTGTTTGTTCCATGCTATTATATTACCCATTTTGGATCTTTATGGGCTTTACTATACACTTTTATATAATTTTTGGGACTAACCTATTAACCTAGAGCCTAGTGCCAGTTTCTGTTTTTTCCTTGTTTTTGAGTTTTTATAGAAAAGGAATACCAAACGGAGTCCAATTGGCGTGCCAATTTTTGACGAATTTTTATGGACCAAAAGAAGCCCCAGGAGTGCAAGAGTTGGGCCAGAAGAGTCCCGGGCTGCCCACGACGGTGGAGGGCGCCCCCCCCCCCCTAGGGCGTGCCCCCCTGCCTCGTGGATAGCCCGAAGACCCCCCCTGACGTGAGACCTACACCAAAATTTCCTATAAATACTGAAATCTCCAGAAAGAAACCTAGATCGGGAGTTCCACCGCCGCAAGCCTCTATTGCCACCAAAAACCTCTCGGGACGCTGTTCCGGCACCCTGCCGGAGGGGGGATCCCTCACCGGTGGCCATATTCATCATCCCAACGCTCTCCATGACAAGGAGGGAGTAGTTCACCCTCAGGGCTGAGGGTATGTACTAGTAGCTATGTGTTTGATCTCTCTCTCTCTCTCTCTCTCTCTCGTGTTCTTGATTTGGCACGATCTTGATGTATCACGAGCTTTGCTATTATAGTTGGATCTTATGATGTTTCTCCCCTCTACTCTCTTGTAATGGATTGATTTTTCCCTTTGAAGTTATCTTATCGGATTGAGTCTTTAATGATTTAGGAACACTTGATGTATGTCTTGTTGTGCTTATCTGTGGTGACAATGGGATATTCACGTGATCTACTTGATGTATGTTTTGGTGATCAACTTGCGGGTTCAATGAATCTATGCATAGGGGTTGGCACTCGTTTTCGTCTTGAGTCTTCGGTAGAAACTTTGGGGCACTCTTTGAAGTACTTTGTGTTGGTTGAGTAGATGAATCTGAGATTGTGTGATGCATATCGTATAATCATGCCCACGGATACTTGAGCTGACATTGGAGTATCTAGGTGACATTAGGGTTTTGGTTGATTTGTGTCTTGAGGTGTTATTCTAGTACGAACTCTATGATAGATCGAATGGAAAGAATAGCTTCCTGTTATTTTACTACGGACTCTTGAATAGATAGATCAGAAAGGATAACTTTGAGGTGGTTTCCTACCCTACCATAATCTCTTCGTTTGTTCTCCGCTATTAGTGAATTTGGAGTGACTCTTTGTTGCATGTTGAGGGATAGTTATATGATCCAGTTATGTTATTATTGTCGAGAGAACTTGCACTAGTGAAAGTATGAACCTTAGGCCTTGTTTCCTAGCATTGCAATACCATTTACGCTCAATTTTATCATTAGTTACCTTGCTGTTTTTATAATTTCAGATTACAAATACTCATATCTATCATCCATATTGCACTTGTATCACCATCTCTTCGCCGAACTAGTGCACCTATACAATTTATCATTGTATTGGGTGTGTTGGGGACACAAGAGACTCTTTGTTATTTGGTTGCGGGGTTTTTTGAGAGAGACCATCTTCATCCTACACCTCCTACGGATTGATAAACCTTAGGTCATCCACTTGAGGGAAATTTGCTACTGTCCTACAAACCTCTGCACTTGGAGGCCCAACAACGTCTAAGGGAAGAAGGTTGCATAGTAGACATCAGTGCCCTATTTAAAGTGAATACAGCTGTCTCTAAAGCATAACCCCAAAACGATGGCGGTAAATCAATAAGAGACGTCATAGATCGCACCATATCTAATAAAGTACGGTTACAACATTTGGACACACCATTTCGCTGTGGTGGTCCATGTGGCATTAGTTGTGAAACTATCCCATGTTGTTTCAAATGAAGACCAAACTCATAACTCAAACATTCTCCTCCACGATCAGATCGTAGAAACTTTATTTTCTTGTTACGATGGTTTTCCACTTCACTCTGAAATTCTTTGAACTTTTCAAATGTTTCAGACTTATGCTTCATTAAGTAGATATAACCATATCTGATTAAATCATCTATGAAGGTAAGATAATAATGATACCCACCACGAGCATAAATACTCATTGGACCGCATACATTGGTATGTATTATTTCCAACGGGTCAGTAGCTCGTTCCGTTGTTCTGGAGAACAGAGTTTTAGTCATCTTACCCATAAGGCACGGTTCGCAAGCGCCAAGTGATTCATAATCAAGTGATTCTAAAAGTCCATCATCATGGAGTTTCTTCATGCATTTTATACCGATATGACCCAAACGGCAGTGCCACAAATAAGTTGCACTATCATTATTAAACTTCAATCCTTTGGCTTCAACACTATGAATATGTGTATCACTACTATCGAGGTTCAACAAAAATAGACCACTCAGCAGGGGTGCATGACCATAAAAGATATTACTCATATAAATAGAACAACCATTATTCTCTAATTTAAATGAATAATCGTCTCGCATTAAACAAGACCCAGGTATAATGTTCATGCTCAACACTGGCACCAAATAACAATTATTCGGGTCTAAAACTAATCCCGATGGTAGATGTACAGGTAGCGTGCCGACCGCGATCACATACACTTTGGAACCATTTCCCACGCGCATCGTCACCTCATCCTTAGCCAATCTTCACTTAATCCGTAGCCCCTGTTTCGAGTTGCAAATATGAGCAACACAGAACCAGTATCAAATACCCAGGCGCTACTGCGAGCATTAGTTAAGTACACATCAATACCATGTATATCAAATATACCTTTCACTTTGCCATCCTTCTTATCCGCCAAATACTTGGGGCAGTTCCTTCCAGTGACCAGTCCCTTTGCAGTAGAAGCACTCAGTTTCAGGCTTAGGTCTAGACTTGGGTTTCTTCTCTTGAGCAGCAACCTTTTTGTCGTTCTTCTTGAAGTTCCCTTTCTTCCCTTTACCCTTTTTCTTGAAACTAGTGGTCTTATTGACCATCAACACTTTATGCTCCTTTTTTATTTCTACCTCTGCGGCCTTTAGCATCGTGAAGAGCTCGGGAATAGTCTTGTTCATCCCTTGCATATTATAGTTCATCACGAAGCCTTTATAGCTTGGTGGCAGTGATTGAAGAACTCTGTCAATGACACAATCAATGGAAGATCAACTCCCAGTTGAGTCAAGTGATTATGTTACCCAGACATTTTGAGTATGTGTTTACTGACAGAACTATTCTCCTCCATTTTGCAGTCGTAGAACTTGTTGGAGACTTCATATCTCTCAACTCGGGCATTTGCTTGAAATATTAACTTCAACTCCTGGAACATCTCATATGCTCCATGACGTTCAAAACGTCTTTGAAGTCCCGATTCTAAGCCGTAAAGCATGGCACACTGAACTATTGAGTAGTCATCAACTTTGCTCTGCCAGACATTCTTAACGTCATCAGTAGCATCTGCAGCAGGCCTGACACCCAACGGTGGTTCCATGACGTCAGTCTTCTGTGCAACAATGAGGATAATCCTCAAGTTACGGACCCAGTCCGTGTAGTTGCTGCCATCATCTTTCAACTTAGCTTTCTTTAGGAACGCATTAAAATTCAAAGGAACAGTAGCACAGGCCATTGATCTACAACAACATAGACATGCAAAATACTATCAGGTACTAAGTTCATGATAAATTAAAGTTCAATTAATCATATTACTTAAGAACTCCCACTTAGATAGACATCCCTCTAATCATCTAAGTGATCACGTGATCCAAATCAACTAAACCATGTCCGATCATCATGTGAGATGCAGTAGTTTTCAATGGTGAACATCACTATGTTGATCATATCTACTATATGATTCACGCTCGACCTTTCGGTCTCAGTGTTCCGAGGCCATATCCGCATATGCTAGGCTCGTCAAGTTTAACCCGAGTATTCTGCATGTGCAAAACTGGCTTGCACCCGTTGTATGTGAACGTAGAGGTTATCACACCCGATCATCACGTGGTGTCTCGGCACGATGAACTGTAGCAACGGTGCATACTCAGGGAGAACACTTGTACCTTGAAATTTAGTAAGGGATCATCTTATAATGCTACCGACGTTCTAAGAAAAATAAGATGCATAAAGGATAAACATCACATGCAATCAAAATATGTGACATGATATGGCCATCATCATCTTGTGCTCATGATCTCCATCACCGAAGCATCGTCATGATCTCCAACGTCACCGGCGTGAAACCTTGCTCTCCATCATAGCATTGTTGTCGTCTCGCCAACTATTGTTACTACGACTATCGCTACCGCTTAGTGATAATGTAAAACAATTACATGGCGATTGCATTGCATACAATAAAGCGACAACCATATGGCTCCTGCCAGTTGCTGATAACTTTGTTACAAAATATGATCATCTCATACAACATTTATATCACATCCTGCCTTGAACATATCACATCACAGCAAGCCCTGCAAAAACAAGTTAGACATCCTTTACTTTGTTGTTGCAAGTTGTACATGGTTGCTACGGGCTTCTAGCAAGAACTGTTCTTATCAACGCATCAAAACCACAACGATTTTTCGTCAAGTGTGCTGTTTTAACCTTCAACAAGGACCGGGAGTAGCCACACTCGATTCAACTAAAGTTGGAGAAACAGACACTCACCAGCCACCTATGTGCAAAGCATGTCGGTAGAACCAGTCTCGCGTAAGCGTACGCGTAATGTCAGCCTAAGCCGCTTCATCCAACAATACCGCCGAATCAAAGTATGACATGCTAGTAAGTAGTATGACTATTATCACCCACAAATCTTTGTGTTCTACTCGTGCATATAACATCTACACATAGACCTACCTCGGATGCCACTGTTGGGGAACATGGTAATTTCAAAAAAAATTGTACGATCACGCAAGATCTATCACTAGGTGATGCATAGCAACAAGAGGGGAGAGTGTTGTCTATGAACCCTCATAGACTGAAAGCGTAAGTGTTATGACAACGCGGTTGATGTAGTCGTACATCTTCATGATCCGACCGATCCTAGCACCAAAGGTATGGCACCTCCGCGATCAGCACACGTTCAGCTCGATGACGTCCCGCGAACTCTAGATCCAGCTGAGGTCGAGGGAGAGTTTTGTCAGCACGATAGCGTGGTGACGGTGATGATGAAGTTACGGGCGCAGGGCTTCGCCTAAGAACTAGACAATATGATCGAGGTGTGTAACTGAAGGAAATATGCCCTAGATGCAATAATAAAGTTATTATTTATTTCCTTATATCATTATAAATGTTTATTATTCATGCTAGAATTGTATTAAACGGAAACATAATACCTATGTGAATACATAGACAAACAGAGTGTCACTAGTATGCCTCTACTTGACTAGATCAAAGATGGTTATGTTTCCTAACCATAGACATGTGTTGTCATTTGATTAACGGGATCACATCATTAGGAGAATGATCTGATTGACATGACCCATTCCGTTAGCTTAGCACACGATCGTTTAGTATATTGCTATTGCTTTCTTCATGACTTATACATGTTCCTATGACTATGAGATTATGCAACTCCCGTTTACTGGAGGAACACTTTGTGTGCTACCAAATGTCACAACATAACTGGGTGATTATAAAGGAGCTCTACAGGTGTCTCCAAAGGTACATGTTGGGTTGGCGTATTTCGAGATTAGGATTTGTCACTCCGATTGTCGGAGAGGTATCTCTGGGCCCTCTCGGTAATGCACATCACTTAAGCCTTGCAAGCATTGCAACTAATGAGTTAGTTGTGAGATGATGTATTACGGAATGAGTAAAGAGACTTGCCGGTAATGAGATTGAACTAGGTATTGAGATACCGACGATCGAATCTCGGGCAAGTAACATACCGATGACAAAGGGAACAACGTATGTTGTTATGCGGTCTGACCGATAAAGATCTTCGTAGAATATGTGGGAGCCAATATGAGCATCCAGGTTCCGCTGTTGGTTATTGACCGGAGACGTGTCTCGGTCATGTCTACATTGTTCTCGAACCCGTAGGGTCCGCACGCTTAAAGTTACGATGACAGTTTCATTATGAGTTTATATGTTTTGATGTACCGAAGGTTGTTCGGAGTCCCGGATGTGATCACGGACATGACGAGGAGTCTCGAAATGGTCAAGACATGAAGATTGATATACTGGAAGCCTTTGTTTGGACATCGAAAGTGTTCCGGGTGAAATCGGCATTTTACCGGAGTACCGAGAGGTTACCGGAACCCCCCGGTAACTTAATGGACCTTAATGGGCCTAGTGGAGGAAGAGGAGAGGAGGCCAAGGGGCAGCCGCGCGCCCCTCCCCCCCCCAAGTCCGAATTGGACAAGGAGGGGGGGCGGCGCCCCCCCCCCCCCCTTTCCTTTCCCCTCTCTCTCTCCTTCCCCTCCAAGTCCTAGTCCAACATGGAAAAGGGGGGAGTCCTACTCCCGGTGGGAGTAGGACTCCTCCTGGTCGGCCGCACCCCCCCCCCTTGTTCCTTTATATACGGGGGCGGGGGGCACCCCAGAGACACAACAATTGATCCTTGAGATCTCTTAGCCGTCTGCGGTGCCCCTCTCCACCATAGTCCTTGATAATATTGTAGCGGTGCTTAGGCGAAGCCCTGCGACGGTAGAACATCAAGATCGTCACCACGCCGTCGTGCTGACGGAACTCTTCCCCGACACTTTGCTGGATCGGAGTCCGGGGATCGTCATCGAGCTAAACGTGTGCTAGAACTCGGAGGTGTCGTAGTTTCGGTGCTTGATCGGTCGGGCCGTGAAGACGTACGACTACATCAACCGCGTTGTTATAACGCTTCCGCTTTCATTCTACGAGGGTACGTGGACATACTCTCCCCTCTCGTTGCTATGCATCAACATGATCTTGCGTGTGCGTAGGAATTTTTTTGAAATTAGTACGTTCCCCAACAGTGGCATCCGAGCCTGGTTTTATGCGTAGATGTCATATGCACGAGTAGAACACATGTGAGTTGTGGGCGATATAAGTCATACTGCTTACCAGCATGTCATACTTTGGTTCAGTGGTATTGTGAGATGAAGCGGCCCGGACCGACATTACGCGTACACTTACGCGAGACTGGTTTCACCGCCACGAGCACTAGTTGCTTAATGGTGACCGGCGGGTGCCCGTCTCTCTCACTTTAGTTAAACCGAGTGTGGCTATGCCCGGTCCTTGTGAAGATTAAAACAGCACCAACTTGACAAACTATCGTTGTGGTTTTGATGCGTAGGTAAGAACTGTTCTTGCTCAGCCCATAGCAGCCACGTAAAATTTGCAACAACAAAGTAGAGGACGTCTAACTTGTTTTTGCAGGGCATGTTGTGATGTGATTTGGTCAAGACATGATGCTAAATTTTACTGTATGAGATGATCATGTTTTGTAACCGAGTTATCGGCAACTGGCAGGAGCCATATGGTTGTCGCTTTATTGTATGCAATGCAATCACCCTGTAATGCTTTACTTTATCACTAAGTGGTAGCGATAGTCGTAGAAGCATAAGATTGGCGAGACGATAACGATGCTACGATGGAGGTCAAGGTGTCGCGCTGCTGATAATGGTGATCATGACGGTGCTTCGAATATGGAGATCACAAGCACAAGATGATGATGGCCATATCATATCACTTATATTTATTGCATGTGATGTTTATCTTTTATGCATCTTATCTTGCTTTGATTGACGGTAGCATTATAAGATGATCCCTCACCAAATTATCATAGTAAAAGTGTTCTCCCTGAGTATGCACCGTTGCAAAAGTTCTTCGTGCTGAGACACCACGTGATGATCGGGTGTGATAGGATCTACGTTCAAATACAACGGGTGCAAAACAGTTGCACATGCGGAATACTCAGGTTAAACTTGACGAGCCTAGCATATAACAGATATGGCCTCAGAACACGGAGACCGAAAGGTCGAGCATCAATCATATAGTAGATATGATCAACATATTGATGTTCACCGTTGAAACTACTCCATCTCACGTGATGACCAGACATGGTGTAGTTGATATGGATCACGTAATCACTTAGAGGATTAGAGGGATGTCTATCTAACTGGGAGTTCTTTAGTAATATGATTAATTGAACTTAAATTTATCATGAACTTAGTACCTGATAGTATCTTGCTTGTCTATGTTGATTGTAGATAGATGGCCCGTGCTGTTGTTCCATTGAATTTTAATGCGTTCCTTGAGAAAGCAAAGTTGAAAGATGATGGTAGCAATTACATGGACTGGGTCCATAACTTGAGGATTATCCTCATTGCTGCACAGAAGAATTACGTCCTGGAAGCACCACTGGGTGCCAGGCCTGCTGCTGGAGCAACACCAGATGTTATGAACGTCTGGCAGAGCAAAGCTGATGACTACTCTATAGTTCAGTGTGCCATGCTTTACGGCTTAGAACCGGGTCTTCAACACGTTTCGAACATCATGGAGCATATGAGATGTTCCAGGAGTTGAAGTTAATATTTCAAGCAAATGCCCGGATTGAGAGATATGAAGTCTCCAATAAGTTCTGCAGCTGCAAGATGGAGGAGAACAGTTCTGTCGGTGAGCATATACTCAAAATGTCTGGGTATAATAATCACTTGATTCAACTGGGAGTTAAACTTCTGGATGATAGCGTCATTGACAGAATTCTCCAATCACTGCCACCAAGCTACAAGAGCTTTGTGATGAACTATAATATGCAAGGGATGGAAAAGACTATTCCCGAGCTCTTCGCGATGCTAAAAGCTGTGGAGGTAGAAATCAAGAAGGAGCATCAAGTGTTGATGGTTAACAAGACCACTAGTTTCAAGAAAAAGGGCAAAGGGAAGAAGAATGGAAACTTCAAGAAGAACAACAAACAAGTTGCTGCTCAGGAGAAGAAACCCAAGTCTAGACCTAAGCCTGAAACTAAGTGCTTCTACTGCAAGCAGACTGGTCACTGGAAGCGGAACTGACCCAAGTATTTGGCGGATAAGAAGGATGGCAAGGTGAACAAAGGTATATGTGATATACATGTTATTGATGTGTACCTTACTAATACTCGCAGTAGCACCTGGGTATTTGATACTGGTTCTGTTGCTAATATTTGCAACTCGAAACAGGGACTACGGATTAAGCGAAGATTAGCTAAGGACGAGGTGATGATGCGCGTGGGAAATGGTTCCAAAGTCGATGTGATCGCGGTCGGCACGCTACCTCTACATCTACCTTCGGGATTAGTTTTAGACCTAAATAATTGTTATTTGGTGCCAGCGTTGAGCATGAACATTATATCTGGATCTTGTTTGATGCGAGACAGTTATTCATTTAAATCAGAGAATAATGGTTGTTCTATTTATATGAGTAATATCTCTTATGGTCATGCACCCTTGAAGAGTGGTCTATTTTTATTGAATCTCGATAGTAGTGATACACATATTCATAATGTTGAAGCCAAAAGATGCAGAGTTGATAATGATAGTGCAACTTATTTGTGGCACTACCGTTTAGGTCATATCGGTGTAAAGCGCACGAAGAAACTCCATACTGATGGACTTTTGGAACCACTTGATTATGAATCACTTGGTACTTGCGAACCGTGCCTCATGGGCAAGATGACTAAAACACTGTTCTCCGGTACTATGGAGAGAGCAACTGATTTATTGGAGATCATACATACAGATGTATGTGGTCCGATGAATGTTGAGGCTCGTGGCGGATATCGTTATTTTCTCACCTTCACAGATGATTTGAGCAGATATGGGTATATCTACTTAATGAAGCATAAGTCTGAAACATTTGAAAAGTTCAAAGAGTTTTAGAGCAAAGTTGAAAATCATCGTAACAAGAAAATAAAGTTTCTACGATGATCGTGGAGGAGAATATTTGAGTTACGAGTTTGGTCTACATTTGAAACAATGCGGAATAGTTTCGCAACTAACACCACCCGGAACACCATAGCGTAATGGTGTGTCCGAACGTCGTAATCATACTTTACTAGATATGGTGCGATATATGATGTCTCTTACAGATTTACCGTTGTCATTTTGGGGTTATGCTTTAGAGACGGCGGCATTCACGTTAAATAGGGCACCATCAAAATCCGTTGAGACGACGCCTTATGAACTATGGTTTGGCAAGAAACCAAAGTTCTCGTTTCTGAAAGTTTGGGGCTGCGATGCTTATGTGAAAAAGCTTCAACCTGATAAGCTCGAACCCAAATCGGAGAAATGTGCCTTCATAGGATACCCAAAGGAGACTGTTGGGTACACCTTCTATCACAGATCCAAAGGCAAGACGTTTGTCGCTAAATTCAGAAACTTTCTGGAGAAGGAGTTTCTCTCGAAAGAAGTGAGTGGGAGGAAAGTAGAACTTGATGAGGTAACTGTACCTGCTCCCTTATTGGAAAGTAGTATATCGCAGAAACAGGTTTCTGTGACACCTACACCAATTAGTGAGGAAGATAATGATGATGATCATGAAACTTCAGATCAAGTTGTTACTGAACCTCGTAGATCAACCAGAGTAAGATACGCACCAGAGTGGTACGGTAATCCTGTTCTGGAAGTCATGTTACTAGACCATGATGAACCTACGAACTATGAAGAAGTGATGGTGAGCCCAGATTCCGCAAAATGGCTTGAGACCATGAAATCTGAGATGGGATCCATGTATGAGAACAAAGTGTAGACTTTGGTTGACTTGCCCGATGATCGGCAAGGAATTGAAAATAAATGGATCTTCAAGAAGAAGACTGACGCTGACGGTAATGTTACTGTCTACAAAGCTCGACTTGTCACGAAAGGTTTTCGACAAGTTCAAGGGGTTGACTATGATGAGACCTTCTCACCCGTAGCGATGCTTAAGTCTGTCCGAATCTTGTTAGCAATTGCCGCATTTTATGATTATGAAATATGGCAGATGGATGTCAAAACTGCATTCCTGAATGGTTTTCTGGAAGAAGAGATGTATATGATGCAACCGGAAGGTTTTGTCGATCCAAAGGGAGCTAACAAAGTGTGCAAGCTCCAACGATCCATTTATGAACTGGTGCAAGCCTCTCGGAGTTGGAATAAACGCTTTGATACTGTGATCAAAGCATTTGGTTTTATACAGACTTTTGGAGAAGCCTGTATTTACAAGAAAGTGAGTGGGAGCTCTGTAGCATTTCTGATACTATATGTAGATGACATATTGCTGATCGGAAATGATATAGAATTTCTGGATAGCATAAAAGATACTTGAATAAGAGTTTTTCAATGAAAGACCTCGGTGAAGCTGCTTACATATTGGGCATTAAGATCTATAGAGATAGATCAAGACGCTTAATTGGACTTTCACAAAGCACATACCTTGACAAAGTTTTGAAGAAGTTCAAAATGGATCAAGCAAAGAAAGGGTTCTTGCCTGTGTTACAAGGTGTGAAGTTGAGTAAGACTCAATGCCCGACCACTGCAGAAGATAGAGAAAAGATGAAAGAAGTTCCCTATGCTTCAGCCATAGGATCTATCATGTATGCAATGCTGTGTACCAGACCTGATGTGTGCCTTGCTATAAGTTTAGTAGGGAGGTACCAAAGTAATCCAGGAGTGGATCACTGGACAGCGGTCAAGAACATCCTGAAATACCTGAAAAGGACTAAGGATATGTTTCTCATTTATGGAGGTGACAAAGAGCTCATTGTAAATGGTTACATTGATGCAAGCTTTGACACTGATCTGGACGATTCTAAATCACAAACCGGATACGTGTTTACATTGAATGGTGGAGTTGTCAGTTGGTGCAGTTCTAAACAAAGTGTTGTGGCAGGATCTACATGTGAAGCGGAGTACATAGCTGCTTCGGAAGCAGCAAACGAAGGAGTTTGGATGAAGGAGTTCATATCCGATCTAGGTGTCATACCTAGTGCATCGGGTCCAATGAAAATCTTTTGTGACAATACTGGTGCAATTGCTTTAGCAAAGGAATCAAGATTTCACAAAAGAACCAAGCACATCAAGAGACGCTTCAATTCCATTCGGGATTTAGTCCAAGTGGGAGACATAGAAATTTGCAAGATACATACGGATCTGAATGTAGCAGACCCATTGACTAAGCCTCTTCCACGAGCAAAACATGATCAGCACCAAGGCTCCATGGGTGTTAGAATCATTACAGTGTAATCTAGATTATTGACTCTAGTTCAAGTGGGAGACTGAAGGAAATATGCCCGAGAGGCAATAATAAAGTTATTATTTATTTCCTTATATCATGATAAATGTTTATTATTCATGCTAGAATTGTATTAACCGGAAACATAATACATGTGAGAATACATAGACAAACAGAGTGTCACTAGTATGCCTCTACTTGACTAGCTTGTTGATCAAAGATGGTTATGTTTCCTAACCATAGACATGTGTTGTCATTTGATTAACGGGATCACATCATTAGGAGAATGATGTGATTGACATGATCAATTCTGTTAGCTTAGCACACGATCGTTTAGTATATTGTTGTTGCTTTCTTCATGACTTATACATGTTCCTATGACTATGAGATTATGCAACTCCCGTTTACCGGAGGAACACTTTGTGTGCTACCAAACATCACAACATAACTGGGTGATTATAAAGGAGCTCTATAGGTGTCTCCAAAGGTACATGTTGGGTTGGTGTATTTCGAGATTAGGATTTGTCACTCCGATTGTCGGAGAGGTATCTCTGGGCCCTCTCGGTAATGCACATCACTTAAACCTTGCAAGCATTGCAACTAATGAGTTAGTTGTGAGATGATGTATTATGGAACGAGTAAAGAGACTTGCCGGTAACGAGATTGAACTAGGTATTGAGATACCGATGATCGAATCTCGGGCAAGAAACATACCGATGACAAAGGCAACAATGTATGTTGTTATGCGGTCTGACCGATAAAGATCTTCATAGAATATGTGGGAGCCAATATGAGCATCCAGGTTCCGCTATTGGTTATTGACTGGAGACGTGTCTCGGTCATGTCTACATTGTTCTCGAACCCGTAGGGTCCGCACGCTTAAAGTTACGATGACAGTTTCATTATGAGTTTATATGTTTTGATGTACCGAAGGTTGTTCGGAGTCCCGGATGTGATCACGGACATGACGAGGAGTCTCGAAATGGTCGAGACATGAAGATTGATATATTGGAAGCCTATGTTTGGACATCAGAAGTGTTCCGGGTGAAATCGGCATTTTACCGGAGTACCGGGAGGTTACCGGAACCCCCGGTAAATTAATGGGCCTTAATGGGCCTAGTGGAGGAAGAGGAGAGGAGGCCAAGGAGCAGCAACGCTCCCCTCCCCCCCTCCCCCCTCCCAAGTCCGAATTGGACAAGGAGGGGGCGACGCCCCCCTTTCCTTTCCCCTCTCTCTCTCCTCCCCCCCCCCCAAGTCCTAGTCCAACATGGAGAAGGGGGGGAGTCCTACTCCCGGTGGGAGTAGGACTCCTCCTGGCGCGCCCTCCCACTACTAGGGAAAAGGCTAGCAGCAGCGCGAGTTTTAGGTGTATCAGTAGCGCGGGGAGGGGCGCTACTAATAAGGCGCTACAGCTAACACACAGCAGTAGCGCGTGGTCACCGGCGCTACTGGTACACAAGTGTAGCAGCAGTGCGGGTGGAAGCTCGCTACTGCTACTAGCTCTAGCGCGCTACTGCTAACTTTTATACACTCGCTACTGCTAATTTAACAGGTTTTTTGTTTTTTGGGCATATTTGTTTTGTATTTGAACAGGCTTTATAGAAGAATCTTTAGCACATAGAAATGTCATCATGATATACATACAAATTCCTGCGAGACCACAAATGTAATCATAGCATATACATACAAATAGTCTCATCATAATCATCATCAAACACAAAGTGGTCTCTCATCATCATCTCGAAAATAGTGATACAAGTCCTGCATAACATGCAAATACATCGTCATCCATCTAAACAATGGTATACGTGAGAAGAGCTATCACTTTGAGTACATGAGTTCGTATCCCTCTCTTGCATTAGTGTGAACCTAAACTAACTACTGCCTGTCGCTCGGAAATCAGAAACCGGTAACACCTGGGCCTGACACTCCGGCCACTCATCGTATATATACTCCTGGCGTAGCACTTCTTCGCCATCGATGATCTATGCACCTGCATCATCACATGAGTCGATGATATGCAACATATATAGTTGAGCAACAGAAAGAGTCAGACTTGACAAAAATAGAAACAACATATCATACGCATAAATAACAAAGTTCATCGTACCCAAAATGCCCTAACTAGAGTGATCTTCGCTAGTCGAGGAGGAGGACGGTTTAATTACATCACAAATAAAGTTTCACTGCACATAACTCAAAGTTTTGTCATACAGAAAGTATGGACTAAACAGACACATTGTCATATATCGACAATCACTCCAACATGTCATGCCATCCATTGATGTCATGGAGATAGTCCCCGAGCTTAGTGAAAGGCTTCATGTTGAGACGCTGAGAGGCTATCCATGTTCGGACGTCTTCCCGCGACATTTGTCCTTCTTCGTAGAACATCCCTATTTTTTCGACGACCACCTTCATGATGATTTGGGCAAGTTCGCACTGGATGTGATAGATCTCAGCTCGAAGTCGATGATCCTCGATATCTCCTATGTCCTTTGCCATTGCAGAATATGGGCATTGTCGAATCTAGGTGACATGCGAAGGTTCTGGTGATCCCGTCTGTACTCTAGCATGTGCTGTAGGACATAGAATCCATCATTAAGAGAATCGCTCGGTTGCTGGATGCAGCAGAAGTCGGTCTTATGGGCGAACGCGACCCTGCCGCCCCTTTTCTTCTTGTCCCTGACCTCTCCACCCCTTGCTTGGTAGTAAAACATAGCACTATCGAGAACATCCTTGATGTGGGTGTAATCCTTTTTGTGAATGTTCTTCGACGAGTCCAAGTAAAGAGCGTGGGAGAATTGGGGGTATAGGATGATGAGGACGGCACGCCCGCCGCCGCGCAAAATAAGTACACCTCAAATTACTTAGCCTCCACCGTGCAAATGAATGATTGAAATCGAAGGAAGGATAGCAGCGCGGATGACTTACACTGGATGATAAGGCACGAGAATCGCCCCCTTGTCCTTATTGGCGAGCATGAAATTGACGATGTATTCCCTCGCGTATACACGGTGCTCTGCGCAGACTCCCAAGAAGCCCTCGTGCATGTAGTACGGGTTAGCGACACAGATATGAGATATCTGCTCAACCCCGATGATGTAGTTCATGTGCAAGGCATAAAGGCGGACAAACGTAAAATCCAGCTTCTTCACATGAAACATGTCGAATATGTAATTGAATCGGAGGAAGAACTTATCCGCGGGGAAGTTGTCGACGTACGACCTTTGCCGCGGAACGTTAACCACGTAGAGTGGGTATACTGGATCTGTCGAGGCGATGAGGCCTTTCTCTACCCGCGGCACATCGTCATGAAGTCTCCTTAGATCGCCGAATCTGGCCTGTAGCGTTGTTGCAGGTAGGATTGGTTGACCGGGGATATGCCATTTATCCGCATCGGGGATATCTATACGGTCCTGAAGCCGAGGGTGCTGAGGCGGCTGGATCATAGAATCAGCCTTTTTGCCTTTCCTCGCTCTCTTCCTAGACTTCTTTACTACTGGAAGGTCGTCCATAATACGTTGAGACAGCAATTCAGGCACCGACTCATAATGCTCAAACCCTGAGGAGGCGCCAGTATAGACATACTGTTCAGCGCCACCGTCGTCCTCATCCTCATCCATGGCGACGTCATCAGCAACTAATGGAGCCTCCTCCTTACCCCGTCCTCTATCACCCAACCCGACACCCGACGCTAATTGGGTAGGTGGGCTGTTGATGTTCATACCTTGCTGAGGCCGCATGCTCGTGGGTGTGCTCCCGACCGCCTCCAGACGAAGCAGACTCTTTGGCCACAATAGGACCCACCCATTGCAACAATCACCAAGCCGCCGCGGTGTCTCCTCGTCATCCACCAGTAGTGTTGGAGGAGGCAAATTCTCGTGGCCTGGTTCGACACTAGCCACAGAAACCTTGAAGACATTCGGGGAGATCGGCCGGCTGTGGAACAATGGTTCCTTCGGCTTCATTATCGTCGCCTTCCCCACGTCCACCTTCTGGTCGCCGATGGTGTACAATATGGTGCACGAGGTTTCGTCGGCCTGCAAAGAAAAGTCTGCGATGTGAGACATCCGAAAGGCAACGAAAATGGGAGATTATACATTTATATTGAAGGGGGCCGGTGTGACAGATACCGTGAGGGCGTCGAGCTCAGCCAAAGACGAAGCACCGCCGAGCACGTCCGGTGCAGGAGCAGGTGCGGGAGCCGGTGCGGGAGCCGATGCGGGAGCAGGTGCTCCCAAGAAGTCAGCAAGGGGAAAGTCCTCTGCATTTTTTTCTGGATTTTGCCTTGTCCAAGTGATAACGCCCATCACCAAGGAAGTAGACAAATCTGCAACCACCTGTTTTGCGGCAGCTACCACTGTTGCGACTGTCTGAGATGATTTCTTCTCAACCGCAATCTCAACCTTCTTGTCGATGTTTTCTTCAGTTAACCTCTGTCTTTCCTTTCTCTCCTCCGCGGTCTCACGGTAGTACTTCTTCCACGTGGTGCCGTCTCCGACACCGTGCATGCGTCCATACGACGGTCGAGTATCCACCGGTTGTTGTTTCAATATGTTCAACGCCCGGTTGAATGGAGTGTCCCACTTGGGCCTCGCCAATGCCTCAGACGGCGAGTCGTTTTCGGCCGCAATCCGGTGATGCTCTCTCTGCAAAAGGCACAAGGATCGTTTACAAATATGACTAATGTGTGCAGTCAAATTGATCAGAAACTAAAATTACTAGCAGTCTCATGAACTCTGTAATGACCGGTGTTGTCTCGTAAACCTTCTTCACTGGGTCCCAACGGTGCCGGGCCCTCAGGACGTCACGCTCCTGTGGGACGGTGAAATCCGCCAAGGGGTCTGGGATGCCCAGACTCGCGGCTTCCGCGTCCTCCTTGGCCCATTTGGACCTCTTTCCGCCGTAACCATGGCTTCTGAGGTGGTGGCTCCCAATGTTCCTCTCTTGAAGCCCCTTCGTGTACTTACACTTGTTTTTGGCAGCTTCGGCCTCGCAAGCCTCCTTGAATATTTGAAACTAGTCTTCCGTGATTGTCAGATTATCCTTTACAATCTCGGAGTAGGGTTCCTTCTTGTCGATGATCCTTGCTTTCACTCGAGTTTTCCAGCGGCCAACGCGTCGCTAAACTTGGTCATGGCGTGTTTGTTTATCTTCTTCATTGCCGGGTCCTCGTCTAGATCTTCATAATCCTTCTCATTTCGGCCCGGGAACAAGAATATCTTGTGAAACTTCTTTAGGAGGGAGCTCCTCATATTTTCTATCTTCTGTAGTTTCTCATCATTGATGGTGGCGGTTGTCCGTACGATGCAGCCTATTTGATTGCCATAGCACGAGCGAGCTTCCTCGAGCGCCTTTGGCTCAAAAACTCCATCGTCCACCTCCGTGACCACCAGCCTAGTAGTCCTGAGTTTGTTAGGAAGCTGTTGCCTCTTTGCTTTCAGTTCTACACCGGCTCCGCTCCCCGAGGCAGCACCGGTCTCAGTCTCAGCGCCGGTCCCGATGCCGTTCTGAGTCTCAGCGCCGGTCTCAGTCTCAGCAACGGTCTGCATGTCGGTCTCAGTCCCCGATGCCACCGGTGGGCCCAGCAACAACATCGGTTGATCATCGGTAAGGCTAAAAAATTTGTCTGCCGCCCGATAGACGTCGACGCAATCACCAGAACCCTGTCCTTCATCGTTGCTAGCCATGTTTCCTATGATTAAATCTAGTCAATTAATTCTAGACCTAATAAAATGAATAATGACATAAAAAGGCCTATTATTTTGCAGGAATGTTGACTCCTTCCTGGTGCAGCAAATCCCGGGCACTCGATATGTCCTAGTTTGTAGCACAAGTCATGCCAAAATTGAAGGAAAATTTTAGCATGACCATTGCTAAAAAGTGGACAAATCGAGAACCTGAAACTTGCGGAACAGAAATGAATCAACATTCCGGCAAAACATAGGCCACTCAGCATCATTCCCTGGAAACAACAAAGCCACTTGGGCACAATCGAACCACTTCAATGAAAAGATATAACATGACCACTTAATGAAAAGATATAATCAACAATAAAAGTCTAGGAAGGGATCATCTTTAAAATAAAATTTGCCTAAATTCTTTTCCTTCACTAAACACTTCTCTGCCTAGGACAAAACCCAAATTATGTTGATCTAGCTATTCCTCTCTCTCACACAAACACACATTATTATCTCTAACCCTTCTCTGCCTAGGACATAACCCAATTAAATTGCAAAGGAACTCCATTTCTCTAACCCTTCTGACCTAATGCTCTAAAATAACATTTTCCTCTAACCTAGCCAACCTACTTAACCTAGCTTGTTAATCCAACAAACCTAATTAACCTACCTATTTAACCTAGTTAGTTAATCTAGCTTACCTACATAATTAACCTAATTAAACTAGTTAACGCAGCTAGTTCTCTATCAAAGCCCTAAATAAATTTTTGCACTAATTAACCTAGATAATTAACCTAATTAAACTAGTTAACCTGACTAGTTCTCTGACAAAGCCCTAACTAATTTTTGCACTAACCTAGATAATTAACCTAATTAAAGTAGTTAACCTAACTACTTCTCTGTCAAAGCCCTAACTAAATTTTTGCCCTAACCTAGATAATTAAGCTAATTAAACTAGCTAACCTATGCATGAGAGAGAGGAGGGCTGGGGGCTTACAGAGGATGGCTCTGGTGGTGGCGAGGGAGGCAGTGGTGGCGAGGGAGGCAGTGCTGGCGAGGGAGGCAGGGGCGTGTCCGGTGATGGCGAGGGAGGATCCGGTGGCATCGACGGCGGCTCCGGTGGCGTTGATGAGGTTGCGTGGCTCCGTGACGTTGGGGGCGGCTCCGGTGGCGTCGACGGCGCACGGCTCTAGTGGCGTCGATGTCGGCAGGAGACGGCGGCGAAGTGGGGCGATGGCCAATCGGGGAGACGGCGGCGGGGTGGGTCGAGGGATTTGGGGGAGAAGTGGTGGTCGGGGGGAAACGGTTTTTTGGTTAAGTCCAATTTAGCGGTAGCGTGTTTCGCAAAACGCGCAATAGCTAAGATAGCTACTGCGGTTTTCACAAAATGCGCTGCTATTATGGCTATGTAATTTTCTTCCATTTTTTATTTTCTTTTCTGTTTCTATAGTGGGGGTCTAGGACACGCGCTGCAGCTATGTTAGCTATAGCGCCTCTTATAAACACATGCTACTGCTATGCCTTCCTCCGTTTTTTCGCTTTTTCAATTATTATGCTTTACATTTTATTTTTTTCCTTTCTCCTTTTTCTACTTCTTTCATTTTCATTTACTTTTCTATTTGTTTTTCATCTTATTTTATTTCCATTAGTAGTAGCGCTCTTCATAGGAAACGCGCTACTACTTATACCTTAGCGGTAGCGCGCTTCTTCCAAGCCCGCTACTGCTATGCGTATCCTATCATTCTACCAACAGGAATATTAGTAGTAGCGCTTTTGGCACTACATGTGCTGCTGCTAAGGGTGTATCTGTAGCGCGGTTTTTCCTCAATTGCTACTGCTATCTAGCACTAGCGCTCTTTTTTAACCCGCGTTGTCGCTAAATTTCTGTGTATAGGCTTTTCCCTTGTAGTGTCCTCCTGGCCGGCCGCACCCCCCCCCCCACCCTTGCTCCTTTATATATGTGGGCGGGGGGGCACCCCAGAGACACAACAATTGATCCTTGAGATCTCTTAGCCGTGTACGGTGCCCCCCTCCACCATAGTCCTCGATAATATTGTAGCGGTGCTTAGGCGAAGCCCTGCGACGGTAGAACATCAAGATCGTCACCACGCCGTCGTGCTGACGGAACTCTTCCCCGACACTCTGCTGGATCGAAGTCTGGGGATTGTCATCGAGCTGAACGTGTGCTAGAACTCGGAGGTGTCGTAGTTTCGGTGCTTGATCGGTCGGGCTGTGAAGACGTACGACTACATCAACCGCGTTGTTATAACGCTTCCTCTTTCGGTCTACGAGGGTACGTGGACATACTCTCCCCTCTCGTTGATATGCATCACCATGATCTTGCGTGTGCGTAGGAATTTTTTTGAAATTACTACGTTCCCCAATAGTAACTGTGGAGGGGGGCACCGCACACGGCTACACAATCAACTTGTGTGTTCTAGGGTGCCCCTGTCCCCGTATATAAAGGAGCAAGGGGGAGGCCGGCCAGCCCTCCTTGGGCGCGCCCCCAAGAGGGGAATCCTACTAGGACTTTAAGTCCTAGTGGGTTTCCACCTAAAGGGAGAGAGGAGGAAGGAAGGAGAGGGAGAGAGGAGGAAGGAAGGAGAGGGAGAGGGGGAAGGAAAGAGGGGCGCCGCCTGATGAAGCTATGTACCTAGGGTAGGGTCATGGACCTGTCCAAACTACCCTACCCAAGGACATCTCTAGAAGAAACCACCTGTCAGTCGACCCAGAAGTGTTCCACTCGACTGACTCAAAGACACTCGACCTTGAAGTCAACCACTCGACCATGAAGCCAACCATTCGACAGCCAGGAGATCTAAAGTCACTCTACACGCTAACGGTCGGTCATTAAGTAGCTTTTATGATCATCATAGCACTTTATGTGTAGCGCTACCAGTAACGCCCAATCTTAATGTACTTTAAACCCCACATAACTGAGGGCTGGAGGGGTTTGGCGAACTCTATATAAGCTACCCCCCTCCTCAGTGTAAAGGGTTCGCACCCTTGTAACTCATACGCATATAATCCAGTCGACCGCCTCCGGGCTCCGAGACGTAGGGCTGTTACTTCCTCCGAGAAGGGCCTGAACTCGTAAATCTCTTCCGTATAGAACTACTCCATAGCTAGGATCTTGCCTCTCCATTAGTACCCCCCTACACTACTGTCAGACTTAGAACCACGATAGTTGGCGCCCACCTTGGGGCAGGTGTCTTAGCGACTTACTGGAGAAGTTGCAATTTTTTTCGATCCCCTTCATCATGGTTTCAGGCGGAGCTTTGGTTGAGGGCCACGAGATCCGTCTCGGCGCGCTCACGTTCGTCGCCGACGACTCTGCTTGGCTTCAGGAGGCTCCGCTCGACATCGACGCGCTCCCAGTCCATGGAGCGACGCACTTTCGCGTGTGCGTCCGTGGCATCCTCCTACGGCACCCATCGACCTAGTATCGGTCGGTTTCTGTGTCATCCTCCCCCCTGTTTCCCGCTGGCGCAAGTGCTCCGGTCGGTCGAGGCTTCAGCGGTGGGTGAGATATGCGGTGGCTCGCCAGTCGGCCACCCCCCAAGTCGCGGCAATCGAGCCCGACGAATCTCTCTATGGCTTGTTTGACCTGTCGACTGGCTCCGCAGAGACTGCATCCGAGTGCGACAGCAGTTATCCAGTGGTGGAGGTTCTGATGGTTGATGGACCACGCGGTCCTCCTGACTTTCCCGGCACCGACGGAGGCGACGGCAGAGGCGATCCGTCGCATGCCCATGAGGAGTATCTCCCCGAGCCCCTCACTTCGCTCCAAAGGGATGAACTTCGCCGCCGGAACATGGATGCGCTTCATACTCCTATCCTTGGAGAAACTCCCGAGGCTCGTGCCTTAGAGGAGGCGCGCTTGGCCAACTTGGCTGAGCGCACTCGACTGGAGAACCTTCAACGGGCACTCGACGAGTGCGCGCAGCAACGGGTTCCTGACTCCAGTCGACGTCAACTCTTTCCACAACCGACTCAGGTATATCGAACCCCGATTTAGAATTTAGCGGCTGCGGCCCGTATAGCCGATTCAATCCAGCCTTCCTAGTCAGAGGCTGGCAGAGGCTTGTTGCAGATCAGAGATTTACTCCAGGCAGAAGGAGATCAAAATTCAGCTGTATCGCAGTCACGGAATAGGATTCACAATAGATCCGTAGCTGCAAATACAGTCCAGTCGGCTCATAGCCCCAGATCGCCCCCGAGGCGTGAAGGGCGTGGAGACCAGCACGATCAGTACAAGAACCATGAGTAGTATGATCACCGAATCGATCGCGATGATCGACGTCGAGTGCCCACCCCTCCCCCAAGGGGTGGATCGTACGCGCCTCGACAACAGGATGATAGACGCCAGCACACTGGTGGGCGAAGGGTTCCAGTCGACCCCAGGGAACCATGCTTTGATGCGAGATCCATTATCGTTCAAGGTCTGGTCGACAGGAACAGAGCTCACCGAGAGGGTCACGATGGAGATGAACCCACCAGCAGCAGAGTGCATGTCTCAGGACCAGAGTGTTTCAGCAGAGCCATCAGGGACGCGGTGATTCCTCCCAACTTCAGGTTGGTGACTGGAGTCAGTAAGTTCACTGGTGAGTCCAAGCCCGATACTTGGCTTGAAGACTACCGAGTGGCTATTCAGATTGGCGGCAGGAATGATGAGGTGGCCATGAAACATCTGCCTCTTATGTTGGAGGGCTCAGCTAGAGCATGATTGAATCAGTTAGCACCCAGCAGCATTTATACTTGGGAAGATCTTTCTCGAGTGTTTGTTAGAATGTTTGAAGGAACTTGCAAGCGACCAGTAGGACTGACAGAGCTGCAAACTTGCGTGCAGAAGTCGAATGAGACTTTGAGAGATTACGTCCAGAGATGGATCACATTGCATCACATGGTAGAGAATGTGTCTGATCACCAGGCAGTCTGTGCTTTCAAGGAAGGTGTTAAGTACAGAGAGCTAAACTTGAAAGTCGGTCGAACTGGAGACATGTCTCTGAGTCGAATGATGGAGATAGCCACCAAGTATGCCAATGGTGAAGAACAGGATCGGCTCTGGAGTGGCAAGCACAAGTCAGTCGCCCATGAAACCGGAGGAGGGAACTCCAGTCGGAAGCAGAAGCGGAAAGCCGAGCCAGCTGCTCCTGGAGAAGCCTTGGCCGTGACTCAAGGAAAGTTTAAAGGGAAGCCCAAAGGGCCTTGGAACCCTAAGAAGGTAAAAGACAAGGAGGGAAATGACATGATGGATTTGCCAAGCCACATCCACACGAAGAAAGATGAAGAGGGTAACTTCATTTACCCGAAACATACCACTGGACAGTGTCAGCTCTTGATCCAGCAATTCCAGGGGAAACAACCCAAAGATAAGGAAAAGGAGTCGGACAAAGTTGAGGACAAAGAGGATAGTGATGATGGATATCCCCAGGTCAATTCCACCCTGATGATTTTTGCTGACGTTGAAAGCAAAAGTCGATTGAAAGTTATCAATCGAGAAGTGAATATGGTTGCTCCGGCGACACCCAATTATCTGAAATGGTCTCAGACTGCCATCACATTTGACCAGTCTGATCACCCGACATACATAGCCACCCCTGGGAGGCAAGCTCTGGTGGTCGACCCAGTCGTCGAAGGCACTCGACTGACCAAAGTTTTGATGGATGGTGGAAGTAGCCTGAATATACTGTAAGCAGAGACATTAAAAGGGATGGGCATTCCGATGTCCAGACTCAATACCAGCAACATGAGTTTCTATGGAGTCATTCCTGGAAAGAAGGCTGCGTCACTCGGTCAAATTTCTCTTGATGTAGTTTTCGTAGATTCCAAAAATTTCCGCAAAGAAAAGTTGACATTTGAAGTTGTGGATTTCCAGAGTGCCTATCACGCTATTTTGGGCAGGCCAGCTTATGCACGTTTTATGGCTCGACCATGTTACGTGTATCTCAAATTGAAGATGCCTGGCCCCAAAGGTGTGATCACTATTACTGGCAATCGGAAGAAGGTGGAAGAGTGCTTTCAGAAAGGCTCAAAGATCGCCGATGCTCAGATGGTAGCAGAAGAGTGGCAGGAACACCAGAAAAATGCAGATCTGAGTGATTTGTTGCGAGCCAAGAAGCCCGCTACTGAATCAGCGTTTTAGTCGTTCGGTGAGACAAAACCGATTCACATTCACCCGACCGACCCCAATGCTGCTCCGACTAATATCTCTACAACGCTCGACCCCAAATAGGAAGAAGCGCTCATCCAGTTCCTCCGTGAGAACTGGGACATCTTCGCATGGAAACCTTCTGACATGCCGGGTGTTCCCAGGGGGCTTGCTGAGCACTGCCTACGAATCGACTCAAAAGTGAAACCTGTTAAAGAACATCTTCGACGGTCCGCCGTCGAGAAAAGAAAGGCCATTGGCGAGGAGGTGGCTCAGCTCTTAGCAGCAGAGTTTATCCGAGAGATTTACCACTCCGAGTGGCTTGCCAATGTTGTCATGGTCCCCGAGAAGGACAAGCCACTTCGCATGTGCACTGACTTTAAACATATCAATCGGGCCTTCCCGAAAGATCATTTTCCTCTCCCCCGCATCGACCAAATAGTCGACTCGACTGCGGGATGTGAGCACCTGTCTTTCTTAGACGCTTATTCCAGTTACCATCAGATCCGTCTGTATGGACCCGATGAGATCAAAACAGCTTTCATCACCCCATTCGGGTGCTTCTGTTATGTCACCATGCCATTCGACCTCAAGAATGCCGGAGCCACATTCATGAGGATGATTCAGAAGTGTTTGCTCACTCAAATCAGTCAGAATGTGTAAGCATACATGGATGATATTGTGGTCAAGTCACAGAAAGGTTCCGACCTGCTTACTGACCTTGCTGAAACATTTGCCAACCTCAGGAGGTATGATATCAAGCTTAATCCATCAAAGTGCACATTCGGAGTTCCTGGCGGAAAATTACTCGGTTTTCTCGTTTCCGAACGAGGAATCGACGCAAATCCAGAGAAAGTGGGCACTATACTCCAAATGAAAAGACCCGTGCGTGTGCATGATGTTCAGAAGCTTGCTGGTTGCTTGGCCGCTTTAAGTCGATTCATCTCTCGTCTCGGTGAAAAGGCATTGCCTCTTTACCGACTGATGAAGAAGTCAGACAAGTTCGAGTGGACTCCTGAAGCTGATACAGTGTTTGCAGAGCTAAAAGCCCTGCTTTCCACCCAGCCGGTGCTTGCTGCCCCGATCAGCAAAGAGCCTTTGCTGCTTTACATTGCAGCCACAGGACAAGTCGTCAGTACAGTACTTACGGTTGAGCGGGAAGAATAAGGAAAAGCCTTTAAAGTTCAGCGCCCAGTATATTATATTTCTGAAGTTCTGACCCCATCAAAGCAAAGATACCCTCATTATTAGAAGCTTGTATATGGGATTTATATGACCACGAAGAAAGTTGCTCATTACTTCTGTGACCATACCATTACAGTCGCCAGCGACGCCCCATTGTTAGAGATTCTGCACAACTGAGATGCAACTGGTCGACTGGCAAAATGGGCGATTGAACTCCTTCCCCTGGATATCAGATTTGAGGCGAAGAAAGCTATCAAGTCCCAAGCAATAGCAGATTTCATCGCCGAGTGGACTGAACAGCAACTGCCGACCCAAGTTCACTCGGAGCACTGGACCATGTTCTTTGATGGCTCTAAGATGCTGAATGGTTCCGGTGCTGGGGTAGTGTTGGTTTCCCCCCGAGGAGATAAGCTCGGATATGTACTCCAGATTCACTTTGATTCCTCCAACAACGAAGCAGAATATGAAGCACTTTTGTATGGGTTGCGTATGGCCATTTCACTCGGCATCCATCGCCTCATGGTCTACGACGACTCAGATTTGGTGGTTAACCAAGTGATGAAGGAGTGGGACGTCAGAAGCCCAGCCATGACTGGTTACTGCAATGCAGTAAGAAAGCTGGAGAAGAAATTCAAGGGGTTAGAGCTTCATCATATACCCCGACTGAAAAACCAAGCAGCTGATGATTTGGCAAAAATAGGTTCCAAGAGAGAAGCCATTCCCAGTGATGTGTTCTTGGAACACATCCACACGCCGTCAGTTCAAGAGGATCCTTTCACCGAAGAAGCCTTGCAGCCAAAAAGTGTCACGGATCCGACTGAAGTTGAGGTCCCAACTATGGTCGACCTGATCATGGAAGTTTTGGTCATCACTCCCGACTGGACGGTGCCGTACATCGCGTATATCCTAAGGAAAGAGCTCCCAGAGAATGAAGAAGAGGCTCGACAGATCGTCCATGGATCCAAGGCCTTCACTGTGATGAAGGGACAGTTGTACAGGGAAAGCGCGACTGGAGCCAGTCAGAAATGTATAACGCCAGAAGAAGGCCGGATGATTCTCGACGATATCCACTCAGGGACCTGTGGCCATCATGCGTCCTCTCGGACTATTGTGGCTAAAGCATACCGAGCGGGGTTTTACTGGCCCAGAGCAAATGAAATGGCAAAAGATATAGTCGACAAGTGTGAAGGATGTCAGTTCTATTCCAATATATCGCACAAGCCCGCCTCAGCCTTGAAGACCATTCCAATCGTCTGGCCCTTCACTGTTTGGGGATTAGATATGGTTGGACTACTGAGAACTGGTAGGAGCGACTTCACCCATGTACTGGTGGCAGTCGACAAGTTCACTAAGTGGATCGAAGCCAAGCCTATCAAGAGTCTTGATGCCGGCACTGCTATCAGCTTCATCAAAGAGTTGATATTCAGATATGGAGTTCCGCATAGCATCATCACTGACAATGGGTCAAACTTTGATTCCGACCAATTCAAAGCCTTTTGCGCTTCTCAAGGCACATGAGTCGACTACGCTTCCATTGCTCACCCCCAGTCGAATGGATAGGCAGAAAGAGCAAACAGCCTAATTCTCAAAGGACTGAAACCCCGGTTGATGCGTGATCTCAAACACGCAGCAGGTGCATGGGTCGAAGAACTTCCATCTGTTCTTTGGGGATTGAGGACTACTCCTAATCGGTCGGCTGGGAGAACTCCATTATTTCTGGTTTATGGAGCTGAAGCAGTTCTGCCAAGTGATCTGCTTCACAATGCACCTCGAGTCGATCTCTACTCTAAGTTGAAGCAGAGCAAGCCCGGCAGGACGCAGTCGACCTTCTAGAAGAAGAAAGAGAGATGACCATGATCCGATCGACCATCTATCAGCAAGACTTGCATCGATTCCATGCCAGAAACGTGAAGAGTCGAGCCTTCCAAGAAGGAGACTTGGTCCTCCGAGTGGACCAACAGAAGCCACACAAACTTGCCCCTACTTGGGAGGGCCCCTTCATCGTCACCAAAGTTCTCCACAATGGAGCATACTATCTTTACAATGTCGGCCGCCAGATTGATGAGCCACGAGCTTGGAATGTGGACTTGCTCCGCCCCTTTTACACTTAAGTACTCACTTGGATGAGTTGTAATAAAAGTAATCATGTAGTTTGCTTATCAAAGACAAAAGTGTTGTAATTTTCCCATTGATTATTGTTGCTTTTTTTTGTGTGAGAAATCCCCCAGTGGGTGGCTTAGTTGCGAATCCGTTTCGCCTAACTTTGTTAAAAAAAATCCTACCGAGTGACGAGCAAGCCTCTCACTCGGAGGCTTAGCTGCGAATCCATTTCACCTAAGTGTTTGAAAATCCTACTGAGTGGCGAGTCTGCCTCCCACTCGGGGGCTTAGCTACGAATCCGTTTCGCCTAAGTATTTGAAATTCCGCTGAGTGGAGAGCGAACCTCCCACTCAGGGGCTTAGCTACAGTCCAGTACTCGCCTAAGTAACAAAAAATCCTACTGAGTGGTGAGTCTGCCGCTCGCTCGGGGGCTTAGCTGCAGTCCAATACTCACCTAAGTACTTGAAAATCCTACCGAGTGGAGAGCAAACCTCCCACTCGGAGGCTTAGCTGCAGTCCAGTACTCGCCTAAGTACGAAATCAATGTGCGCTCTGCAAGGACGACGAGGTGTAGGTCGACTGCTACCTTCTCCTTCGGAGCTACGCCACAAATACAAAAATCCTACCGAGTGGAGAGCAAACCTCCCACTAAGGGGCTTAGCTGCAGTCTAGTACTCGCCTAAGTGTTTAAAATCCTACCGAGTGGAGAGCAAACCTCCCACTCGGGGGCTTAGCTGCAGTCCAGTACTCGCCTAAGTGTTTAAAATCCTACCGAGTGGAGAGCAAACCTCCCACTCGGGGGCTTAGCTGCAGTCCAGTACTCGCCTAAGTGTTTGAAATCCTACCGAGTGGAGAGCAAACCTCCCACTCGGGGGCTTAGCTACAGTCCAGCACTCGCCTAAGTGTTTGAAATCCTACCGAGTAGAGAGCAAACCTCCCACTCGGGGGCTTAGCTGCAGTCCAGTACTCGCCTAAGTGTTTGAAATCCTACCGAGTGGAGAGCAAACCTCCCACTCAGGGGCTTAGCTGCAGTCCAGTACTCGCCTAAGTATGAAATCCATTTCGATCCGCAAGGACGGCGAGGTGTAGGTCGACTGCTACCTTCTTCTTCGGAGCTCTGCCACAAATACAATGTGCGCTCTGCAAGGACGACGAGGTGCAGGTCGACTGCTACCTTCTCCTTCGGAGCTCCGCCACAAATACAATGTGCGCTCTGCAAGGACGACGAGGTGCAGGTCGACTGTTACCTTCTCCTTCGGAGCTACGCCACAAATACAAGGTGCGCTCTGCAAGGACAACGAGGTACAGGTCGACTGCTACCTTCTCCTTCAAAGCTCCGCCACAAATACAATGTGCGCTCCATCCTGATCCACAAGGATGCAGGTCGACTGCAATCTGTGCTCCATCCCTACCTACAAGAGTGCGTCACAAGAACTAAAATATATTCCGAGTGAAGAACAATGTTCGCTTGAAGGCAAATGCAAACATATTCAATGGTAGAGCCAAGTTCAGATAGCATCCTACGGATTCAGAAGTGCTCAGGCATTCCGAGGCAAATTTAAGGCATCAAGCATAGAAGTTTTTTACTCCTCCGGTGCAGGACTGAAAGGCGCGACAAACTGGTCTAGGTCGATTCCATCTGCAATCCGAGTGGCAGCGGCAATGAAGGTCTCCATGAAAGATTGGAAGTCATGCTTCTTGGTATTGGCCACTTTGAGGGACGCCAGCTTGTCCTCTCGCGCATCCTTGCAGTGAACACGGACCAGAGACAGAGCAACATCAGCACCACACCTGGCAGAAGACTTCTTCCATTCTTGCGCTCGACCTGGAACTTCATTCAGTCGAGTCATCAGAGACTAGAGGTCATTTTGAAGCGTCTCTCTCGGCCAGAGTGTCGTGTTGATCCGCGACGCCGCAACCTTCAGTCGAGCAAGATAGTCGACCACACCAGCAACACGAGACTCCAGTCAGAGCACGTTCATGGCAGATTCATCCTTCACAGGAGAATTAATGGGATCCAAGCCTGTCTCCACTCAACTAGTCTCCTCCTCGAAGTTTTGGCAGAATTTTGTAAACACAACTCAAAGATGAGCCAACAGTTCTATGATGAGTCGGTGATTACAAGTCAGTCGGGTAAGAGAGATTACCCTCAAGCATGATGAATAACTTCTTGGCGAGTCCCCCCAGATAAGCCACCAGATCGTTCTTCTTCCCCACTAGTTCACTAGCCTTGTCACTCAGAGCAATCTTGTCATTCTTCAGACGGCTGACTTCTTTGTTGGCCGCGTCGAGAGCAGCTTTCAGGTTGGTGTTCTCCTCTTCAAGTTTACCGACTGAAGCCAGCTTCTCTTCCACAAGCTTCGTTTTATCCAAAGCCGCCTTCTGTGCTTCGGCAAGTTCCTGGTCCTTCTTCTTCAGAGCCTCCTTCGTTTTATCTACAAAATGACAAAGAGATCAGAATCAAGAATGGGTAGAAGGATAAGAACAGTCGTCAAGTTCTCACCAAACATACCTTTTGCTTCGTCCTTTGCCTTCTGGAAGTTCTCCTGAACAAGCTTCAAGTCAAGGTCGAGCTGGATATGTTTGTTTTCCAATTCAGTATAGCGAGCCACAAGCTCGCAAGATTTCTGCGAAAGAGTCAGTCAACAGATATCAAAGAGAGGTTGCTTCCGAGTAACTAAGGGAAAAACCGTAGCATTTCTAAGACTACAGTTGAATCAAAATATTCAACAGTAGTCTCGGGGACTACACCCAGTGGGTGCACTCAGCATGCCCCCACTAGTTTTATCGACTTGATCTGATCAGTCGACCGAAAGGAACAAAGAGATCATGATCTACAAAAAAAAACAGGTTCTTCAGACTACAGTCGACTGCCAGCAGTCCACCGTAGTCTCGGGGACTACACCCAGTGGGTGCACTCAGCGTGCCCCCACCGGTTCCAAGATTCCATTCGACATGGTCCGACCAGACCGACTGAAGAAATTGGAATGAGGAAATTCAAAATACAAAGACTACGGTCGACTGCCAGCAGTCGACCATAGTCTCGGGGACTACACCTAGTGGGTGCACTCAGCGTGCCCCCACCAGTTCAAAAAATCAATCGACACACCCAGTGGGTGTACAGATAAATCAAAGATCTTTGGAAAGGAAGTCTTCAGATAGCATATCCTAACAGAACAAGCGGTGACCAACTAACCTGGACATTGCTCTAGAGGGCTGAGCTAGCATCATAAGCCGCTTGGCTGGCTTCCCGGATCGCCTTCACCTGCTCCATCATGATCCCCGCCTGGCGTATAGCCTCCTTAGCAGCACCCGCTTGGTCCTCTGGGACGTGGTGCGTGGCGAAAAGGGAGGGCGGATCAGCAATCGATGATGAAGGCCGGGCACTCGTCAGCGGCACAACGAAGGACACATAATGCCGGGTGACATCACCACCTTCTTGAACCAATGCCTCAGGCACTGATGCGGTCCGAGTGGTCTTGCCAGCCGTCACCTTTTTGTTCTTCCTCCCCCTCAGTGGCACCTCGTTGTCATCATCAGGGAGATCAATGACATGAGGAGGAGTTGTAGGATAAATCCAGAGTTAGAAACGAAAATCCAATTGACCAGAAGGGAAACTACAAGAGGGCAAACCAGGGTTGGAGGTGGCAGCGTCTTCCATTTCTTGGTCGTCGTTCTTGGCGGAAGTCTCGAAGCTAGTAGCACTGCAGATTCCAGAAACCAGTCGGTTAGTCGATGAGTCGACCAAGAGTTCGTCCATGCTAAACAAGAAAACACAAGTTCTGCTGTTACCCGGAGATAGTGGGAATGGCCATTCTCATCTTGGGCAAGCCCTTCGGCGGCTTTGACGACTTCGGCTGCTTCGGCGCTTTCTCAGTCGGCGCCGGAGAAGCCGCCCGGGGGCGCTTTGACGATTGCCCAACAGGTGCAGTCGCTTTGTCACACTCGCTCGCAGGGTCGTGGATGAGCTTGGATCGCCTTTCCGTGCGAGGAGGATCGACTTCCATCTCCTCCTCCTCTTCACTGGAGCCGTCGTCATCCTCGTCCTCCTCACCATCAGATTCCCACTCCTCCTCACTTTCGCCTCCGCTCGCCTCTCCCTCCTTGCCCTGTTCTTGCACCCCGTTGGGAGTCGAGTACATCTCAGTCATGGCCTAGAAGACAACAAACAAGACAAAGGTCAGTCGACTGATTTTAAAGCAAACAGAATGAAGAAAGCGGGATCACAGTCGGAGATGCAGAAGTGGACCTTGTCTACGTCGTATGATTGGTCGAGTGGAGGAATCCTCCTGGCTCCTCGGGGGTTGTCCTTGTTCCCTGTGATGCTGGCCAGCCACCTCTCCAACGTGGCCTCGTCAATCTCCTCCGGGTGGATCCGAGTGGTGTCCTTAGTGCCAGAATACAACCACATCGGATGGTCTCAAGCTTGAAGTGGCTGGATACGTCGCCGGAGGAAGACCTCCAAGAGGTCCATACCGGTCACCCCGTCATGGATAAGCTAGACGACACGCTCAACCAACACCTTAACCTGCGCCTTCTCCTCCGGGAGTACCTTCAAAGAGGAAGGCTTCCTCACTCGGTCCATGGAAAAAGGAGGGAGTCCAGTTGACTGCCCTTGCGTCAGCTGGTCTTTGCAGTAGAACCAGGTCGACTGCCATCCCCGGACCGAGTCAGGTAGGATCATGGTCGGAAAGGCGCTTTTTCCTCTCAACTGAACCCCAAGACCCCCGCACATCTGAATCACTTGGGTTCTCTCATCACTCGGATTGGCCTTTTTCACCGTCTGGGAGCGCCAGGTGAAGATGTGCTTGAAAAGACCCCAATGAGGCCGGCAACCCAAGAAATTCTCGCACAAAGACACGAAAGCGGCGAGATACACGATGGTGTTGGGTGTGAAGTGGTGGAGTTATGCCCCGAAGAAATACAGAAATCCCCGAAAGAAAGGGTGAGGCGGCAAAGAAAACCCACGGTCGACATGGGTGGCCAAGAGAACGCACTCAGCCTCCTGAGGTTGCGGCTCGGACTCCCTCCCCGGGAGCCACGCCGATCCATGGGGCATCAGTCCTCCATCGGCCAGGTCATCTAGATCCGCTTGACGGATCGTCGAGCGGATCCAGTCGCCCTGGATCCAGCCCTGTGGCAGGCCGGCCCTCGATGAAGATCCGGTTCGACTAGTCCCCCTTCCCTTCGCCTTTGCCGTCGCTTTCTTCGCCCGTTCCAGAGCCGCCGTCTTCTCTTTTACCATCGTCACCGGCGAGGCGCGCACGGAGCAGCGGCACTGAGGCAGAAGCGAACGCGGCGGAGAAGTCTGGAGAAGAGAGGGGGGAATGAGGACGCACTGTTCAAAACCCCCCGTTCGGCGCCTTATATAAGGTTGCTTCCGAGTGACTGACATGTAGGCCCCGGCGATCCTGTCAAATCCCGCAACAGTCGCGCGCGTGATACATGGCAAAAAAGGTGGCACAGAGATTGAGGCGTCCCTGCCTTATCCCGTCCGATTACTGCGGTTGTGCTCCGTCCCGCGCACTTCCCAAAATTCGAATCCCACAAAATCCGCGGGCAGCAGAACAACTTGTCAGACGGAGGATCCCCTCCACATCGTCACTCGGAGTTTTTCAAGTAAAGAAATTCACTCGACGGATACAAAGAATGGATCAAGGTGACTGGAAAAGAAGTTGGAGCCGTCACCTAAGGTTCATTGATCCAGAACAAGACATACTCATAGCACGAGACATGGGTCGGAAGAGTTCTCAACTCCTTCCCCACTCAAACCTCGATCCATTCGGGGGCTAATGATGAAGCTATGTACCTAGGGTAGGGTCATGGACCTGTCCAAACTACCCTACCCAAGGACATCTCTAGAAGAAACCACCTGTCAGTCGACCCAGAAGCGTTCCACTCGACTGACTCGAAGACACTCGACCTTGAAGTCAACCACTCGACCATGAAGCCAACCACTCGACAGCCAGGAGATCTAAAGTCACTCTGCACGCTAACGGTCGGTCATTAAGTAGCTTTTATGATCATCATAGCACTTTATGTGTAGCGTTACCAGTAACACCCAATCTTAATGTACTTTAAACCCCACATAACTGAGGGCCGGAGGGGTCTGGCGAAATCTATATAAGCCACCCCCTCCTCAGTGTAAAGGGTTCGCACCCCTGTAACTCATACGCATATAATCCAGTCGACCGCCTCCGGGCTCCGAGACGTAGGGCTGTTACTTCCTCCGAGAAGGGCCTAAACTCGTAAATCTCTTGCGTATATAACTACTCCATAGCTAGGATCTTGCCTCTCCATTAGTACCCCCCTACACTACTGTCGGACTTAGAACCACGACACCGCCCCCCCTTCCTTGTCCTATTCGGACTCAAGGGGAGGGGGCACGTGGTCTACCCTGGCCGGCCCCTCTCTCTCCCCACTAGGGCCCATCAAGGCCCATTGGTTCCTCCTGGGGTTCCGGTAACCCTCCGGCACTCCGGTTTTATCCGAAACTTCTCCGGAACACTTCCGGTGTCCGAATATAGTTGTCCAATATATCAATCTTTATGTCTCGACCATTTCGAGACTCCTCGTCATGTCCGTGATCACATTCGGGACTCCGAACAATCTTCAGTACACCATATCACATAAACTCATAATACCAATTGTCATCGAACGTTAAGCGTGCGGACCCTACGGGTTCGAGAACTATGTAGATATGACCGAGACACGCCTCCGGTCAATAACCAATAGCGGAACCTGGATGCTCATATTGGTTCCTACATATTCTACGAAGATCTTTATCAGTCAAACCGCATAACAACATAGGTTGTTCCCTTTGTCATCGGTATGTTACTTGCCCGAGATTCGATCGTCGGTATCTCAATACCTAGTTCAATCTCGTTACTGGCAAGTCTCTTTACTCGTTATGTAATACTTCATCCCGCAACTAACTCATTAGTCACAATGCTTGCAAGGCTTATAGTGATGAGTATTATCGAGAGGGCCGAGAGATACCTCTCCGAAACACGGAGTGACAAATCCTAATCTCGATCTATGCCAACCCAACAAACACCTTCAGAGACACCTGTAGAGCACCTTTATAATCACCCATTTACGTTGTGACGTTTGGTAGCACACAAAGTGTTCCTCCGGTATTCGGGAGTTGCATAATCTCATAGCTTGAGGAACTTGTATAAGTCATGAAGAAAGCGGTAGCAATGAAACTGACACAATCATAGTGCTAAGCTAATGGATGGGTCATGTCCATCACATCAATCTCCTAATGATGTGATCCTGTTTATCAAATGACAACACATGTCTATGGTTAGGAAACATAACCATCTTTGATTAACGAGCTAGTCAAGTAGAGGCATACTAGGGACTTTAGGTTTTGTCTATGTATTCACACATGTACTAAGTTTCCGGTTAATACAATTCTAACATGAATAATAAACATTTATCATGAATTAAGGAAATAAATAATAACTTTATTATTGCCTCTAGGGCATATTTCCTTCACAATGAAAGTGTTAGATAGGGGAAACATCGACATGTAATAGTAAGCTATGCTGGATAGGGAAGAATTAAGCAGAGTCAGCCCCCCCCCCCTCCCGAGGAGGCAAAAGTGACAATCCAGGCATCACAACTTTTAAGATATCTAATAGCTACAAACTTCCAGTCTGCATTCCTTAAATAGGAGTAGCTCACAGGCACCCCCAGATATTTCTTAGGAAAGTGTCCGATCTGACAACCAAAGAGATCGGCATATTTTTGGAGAGTAGATTCATCTCCTCCCACACATAGGACCTCACTTTTCATGAAATTGATCTTGAGGCATGACATGAGTTCAAAGAGATAAAGAAGCAGCTTAAGATTGATAGCCTACTCAATGTCATCCTCTATACACAGAACCGTGTCATCGGCATACTGAGGAATAGCGACCCCCCTGGGATGAGGTCAGTAGCCAGACCTTTAAAAAGATTATTCTTTTGAGCATTGAGCACCATCTTCGTTAAGCATTCAACAACTAAGTTAAACAAGAAGGGAGACATAGGATCTCCTTAGCGGACCCCTTTGTAGCTTTGAAAGTATGGTCCCAGGATGTTGTTAATTTTAACACTCATCATACCATTACGGGGGATTTGATCAATCCGAGCACACCATTTGTCGCTAAACCCCCTTAGTCTGTGGCATTCCAAGAGGAATTCCCAGTTGACCTTGTCATATGCTTTCTCGAAATCGAGTTTTAGCACAACCCCCGTTTTCTTTTTGATTGTGTATGGTGAAGCACTTCATACAACATCAGGATCCCATCCATGATGTTGTGCTTCTTGATGAAGGCATTTTGGTTACGACTGATAAGCTTGCTAGTAAAGACAGCCGCTCTATTGTCCAAGACCTTAGTTATCAGCTTATAAGGGCATCGTAAGAGGCAGATAGGACGAAATTCTTGAATTTTTTTCGCCCCATTGATTTTTGGAATTAGAGTAATAATACCATAATTAAGTCTCTCCACATCCAAGGAGCCTTCGTGAAAGGCCATGAAGAGATTCACGATATCTTGCTTAACAATGTCCCAACAGTAACGGTAGAATTCCGCTGGAATGCTGTCAGGGCCAGGGACTCGGTTACTATCCATAGAAAACATGGATGTTTTGACCTCCTCCTCACTAAAAGGCCTAGTGAGTAGATCATTATCTGCATCCGTTAATTTTTCATCTTCCCCCATATGTCTGGATCAAGATGAACTATATTCCCTGGGGCTGCCCCAAAGAGGTTTTTATAATAATCCGTGGCATGTTTCAAGTTCGTTTGCTCTTCCATGGTCTCTGTGGCAACAAGTTCGTTTTTTATCTCCTCTTTTTCTTTCTTATCATGACCGAATTTGTCAGACCCCCAACCTTTAGTTTTTTTTTAAAACGTTTCAACTTGATGTTAAGAACATCAGAGGCTTTAACATGTCTTTGCCAGATTTTCTTGACCAGAGGTAGGAATTCCTCCTTGGTCATATGTGTCCTAAACAAGTTTAAACTAAAATAGCATATGCCAAAAGATAACGGGAGAACAAAAAGATCGATGGCTTGGTGGCCGACACAATAGCGCCGACCTTGTCTAGATACCCTAACCAAATGAACTCACCGTAGATTGCCTCGACAAAGTGGGGGACGGTCTATGACAAATTTTGCTGAGCGCGGCGCAACCTCTTCCTCCCAGCGACACCACGAATAAGTCCTAACGTATCTGTATCTACAGGCCAGACGAGAGGACACACACAAGAGCGAAAGATGGAAGAGAAGGAAACCCCATGTCCCATATGAGCGGGCATAAACAAGGAGAACAAAAAAAGTTTATAGCATAACTAGTGTTCTTGTAATCGCTCCCAAAAATTTACTGCCCTTAACGAGTCTTTCTTTTTTTGACTGGCTGAATGGTTTTTTTTTTAAAATTTTTTTGACGAAAGAACACCTTTGTAAACGGGTCAGGTCAGGTAGCATGAGGTGACACCGACGCGTGGGGCCTGTGAGTAAGAGAGATATATACAGAGGAGCGCTAAGAGACTGTCAACAGGGCCCACTCCACTTTGGGTTGAAACAGAGCACCCACGAAAATCTTGTCCACGGCCCCTCATTCCCCGCACCAACGCGTTCCCCTTTACCTCGCCGCCGGCGCCGCCGCGCCGTCGCGCCGCCATGCTCCTCCGATGCCGCGCCCTCTCCCAGCTCCTCTCGGCCCCCTCCGCCTCTCCCATCTCCCAGCTCCTCGGCTACCACAGCCGCCTCCTCTCAGCGGCCGTGCCCGTCGGTCCCCCAAACCCTAGCTTCGCCGTCGAGGACTACCTCGTCTCCACCTGCGGCCTCACCCGACCCCAGGCCCTCAAGGCCTCCCCCAAGCTCTCCCACCTCAAGTCCCCCTCCAAGCCCGACGCGGTCCTCGCCTTCCTCGCGGGCCTCGGCCTCTCCGGCGCCGACGTGGCCGCCGTCGTCGCCAGGGACCCCCGGTTCCTTTGCGCCGGCGTGGGGACAATACTGGCCCCCAACGTCGCCGCGCTCACCGGCATCGGTCTCTCGCGCTCTGACATCGCGCGCCTCGTCTTGGTCGCCGGCAACCAGTTCCGCCGTAGATCCATCGTCACCAATCTACATTACTGCCTGTGCATCTTCGGGTCCTACGAGAATCTCCTCTCTGCTATCAAGCGCAAATCCTACATTCTCATGTCCGACCTCGAGAGGGTGGTCAAGCCCAACGTTGCGCTCCTGCGAGAGTTCGGGCTTGGTCCTTGTGATATTGCCAAGCTGTGCGTCGCCCACCCATGGCTGCTCACCTGCAACGTAGAGCGTATCCGGGCGACGGTGGTGCGTGTCGATGTTCTGGGTATACCCCGATGGTCTGGGATGTTTTGGCATGCGATGGCTGCTGTTGCATTCGTCAGCGAGGAGAAAATCGCTGCCGCAGTGGAGCACTTGAAGAAAATGTTCAGGTGGTCAGATGCTGAGGTGGGCATTGCTATTTCCAAGGCTCCAAATGTGCTGAATAAGACTAAGGAGTCTCTGCAGAGAAGGTCAGAGTTCCTAATCTCTGATTTGGGGTTGGAACCCGCATACATTGCTCATCGCTCGGTAATGCTCTTGTACAGCCTGGAGGGCCGGCTAAGGCCCCGGAGCTATGTCGTGAAGTTTCTTAAGGCAAATGGATTGCTAGATCCCGACCGGGACTTGTATACCGCAGTCACACTGAGTGAGAAGGTATTTATGGAGAAGTTCATATGCCCTCACAAGGAAGCTGCACCCCACCTTGCTGAAGATTATGCAGGAGCTTGCAGAGGGGAATTGACGGCTAGATTCAGATTAAATGAAGCAGGGATGGGCCATGGAAATTGGTAACTGTGTATGACATGACAGTTTTCAGCATTCCTAGTAAGTTGGTAATTCACATTAGTATTTTTTCCCCCCTGAATAGAGATTGGTTTTCCGCTGTAGTATGTCTTCCACATGGTGGATTGGTCGCTGCTACTGACTAACGAAATTGATAATTTAATTCATGAACCCCGTGGTGTTGATGTAATGATGTTGTCATTAAGTACTCCCTCTTATATTAGTTTACGGAGGGAATAGATATGAAAGCATCGCCTATACAATCTCAGACAATTAAAGTCCATGCATATTTTGTGTTTCCGACTTCCATTAGGATAATGGAAATTGAATATGTGGGTAGACCAATTTTCTTGTGAAACTAGAACCTAGAGAACAAGAAAGGATGAGAACTGTATTGCATCGTTTTCCAGTAAATATATCATATGAGTTGCTTTTATTCAATTTTTTGTTTCCATTCCATTTCTATCCTTTTGTTTTTCATCATTTACAGTTCAATTTTTTTATATCTAGGTTATGCTTAGGAAATATGTTTCTATTGGGTGTCTTATGCCTTTTGATTATTTTTCCCCATTATCCTTCTAAGATTGAATATCCTTGTTCCTAAATCCTGTACCTGATTAAAGCATGATCAACAATGAATTAGTCTCATCATTTACATCTATCATAGCTTATCAGAACTAGAGGGCCTGCTCAGGCTTTTTTCTTAATGTTAATAAAAAAAGAAGAAAATTCTTGTTTTTTCTTTCTAAAAATCGATATTGGCCGAGAGACAATCAAATAGATTTTCTCTTTAGCGGGCATTTCCATATAGGACTTGTTATAATTATAATAAAACAAGCAGGTTATATAAAAAAAAACGCTTTTTTTGTCGATTATTTATCAAGAAAGCAAAAAGGGTTCTTATCACCCTGATACTATGCTGTAAAGTTTCTCAAGGAAATTGATTGCTCAAGCGCATGGTGACCAATAAGGTTTTCATTGAAAAATTTCATATGCCCTCACAAGGAAGCTGCCCCGCACCTCGATAAAGAATATGCTGCTGCTTGCAGAGGGAAATGCTATCTAATTTCTTTTTTTTTCTTGGAATACATTTTTTTCTAGGAATTTGATCTCCAAACTGAAAAATGTGCCAGTAGCATTTCCATTGGCGCTGGCTGTTTCTGTTATGAAAAATACTTGGCTGTTCCATGGATACTCAGAATCTTGGCTGTTCAAAAGGCCTTATATTACTTAAGCTTTTTCAAGCACAGAAAGACAGGTCATGCTGTTTCCTTCGTAATATTAAATGTACTTTAAATGCAGTATATATCTTGAAGGCTACCATGACTGAAGTTGTAGCCATTGGGTGCATTTTATGCCAATATCCACACATACAGGTTAAACTTGGAACTCTTGTAGTTAACAAGTTGCCACTGCGGTCAACACACTTGAGTTATTTTTTCCCTTGTTTCTTTGATTTGTGACATTCCTGTTTGCACACAGGCTGTACTTGTTGAATTTACCCAAACTCAGTCTTCAATTTACTGAATTTAGGTGTTGCTTTCTTTCTACCGGGATAAGATGTTGGATGCAGACGCGAACCGCCTGAATGATGATGCAGAGGATCGGCCTCGCTTCGGAGCGCACACACTGCAGACCAGTCAGGTTCCAATGTCATTGATCTCTGCATCCACTGACATCATCATTCAGGTGTCACCATAATAACTCTCCTACATTGAAGACAGATCACTCACTGACTCGGAAGACAGCAGCACTGCATTGCATCCTCTTCTATTCTTTCTTCTGATTGTTGTGGTTGCTCACAAAGTTATCTTTCAGATTATCGCTTTCAGTGCAACCCGGAGTAGATTAATTAATTTGGACTGTGTGATTCTGTGATGGGCTCAACTCGTACTCTTGGTGCTGTAAAACAATCTTGTTCCACCCAGCATTTCTTGGTCTGTGGTGGGCTCAAATCTTGAGCCTCTTTTTCATCTGAAAGACACCCAGCATTTCTACCCAACATCTGAAAGACACCTACAGTGAAGTTTTGTTTCCAATTGAAATAAGGTTGGTTACTTATCAGCTGAGTACAGTAGTGGAGATTGACTGGTGTTGAATTGGCCGCTGGCTCCGTGACCTCGACCGGGATGGATGGACGGACGGACGGACGGAGCCATTGATGCCTGTGCATTGCCACGGAGCCATTGGCCGTTGTGGTCAAATAACATCAGTGTCCTTTGTGGCCGTTGTGTGATTTAAGATTAGAAAAAGATAGCAAAAATACGGTGAGAGACATGCAGTGCCAGAGAATTTTAAATGACAATAGTAGGTTGGGAAATGAAACTAAAACCAAGATCGATTTTAAGTTGAAGTCACACTTTTTGTGTTTGTTATTTGTGCCTTTTTATAAAAAGTTGACCTCACATGAAAGTAATGTGTTTGTTTATTTAAGATATAGATTCCACATGCGAGTAAAATACATTTGTACATACGTCTTTTTAAGGGGACGTGGATTTGATGAACATGGTTCTACGCGCACCCTTTATGAATTGTATATTCAAAAGAAATATTAGAAAAAAAATAAAAATCTGAAACTTTTCTGTAATATACATAGTCAATTGGTATACTTGCATATGAAGTTTCGCGAAGAAATCACATCCATGGTAATCTGGGCAATAATGACAAAATCAAAGCTATATTTAGAAACATTGTTTGATGAATAGTATGGTCTCAGTTGTATTTTCTTCACTAAGAATACTATGGATGTCAATACATCACGAAACTTCACATGTGAGTAGAATGGTCTGACTAAGTTTCATATCCCAAAATTTTAGAATTTTTTATTTTTTTCAGTTTTTTTAAATTTACTATTCATGTGCGTGCGTGTGGAACAATGTTCACCTTTGTATTTTCGTTTTGGAAAGGTTGCTAGTTTCACATGTGGGGAGTGTATATTTGTTTATTTGAAAATGATGTAGGACCACATGTGAACTCACCACCAACTTCAATCTTTATAAGTAGGAAAAATACGGAAGGTAGCATCATCAAGTTTAATCAGTGGCTAATTATGTACTATCACCATGCCTCAGGCTCACTTGGCAATAAATGAAAAGAAAGGAAAGAGTCGTTGTTTGTAGGAAATGTGATTTCAATTTGGTTGGTTACATCTCGGGAGGTGCGTCCCCACACCAGATATGGATTCTCAATTCTACGAGAAGGGCGTGTTTGGTTGCAGTAGTAAATAGTACCTGCGATTGCATACACATCTCAACCTATCCCGGCTCTAGAAAAACAGCCTTATATGTGACATCTGCAGGTTATTTGATTGCCTGCATATGGACTTCCTGCATTAGGAGATCAACTTTGGCACGTTGTTTGGTTGCCTGCATTGTCTCGGCGTATACAACTACACACTGTTTGGTTGCCCGCATGGAGTATGAGTAAGAGCTAGCAGTTGTACTTAGCACAGAGGATTAAGAGCTAGCAGAAAAAGAGGGAGAAAAAATGCAGTGTGCGCTGGACCATGGCAACTGCATTAGGGGATCAACTTTGGCATGTTGTTTGGTTGCCTGCATTGTCTCGGCGCATACAACTATACACTGTTTGGGTTGCCTGCATGGAGTATGAGTAAGAGCTAGCGGTTGTACTTAGCACACAGGGTTAAGAGCTAGCAGAAGAAGAGGGAGAAGAAATGCAGTGTGCGCCGGACCATGGCAACTGCAGTGGATAGTGGCCGTGGCGCCGTGTCCGACGTGACGAGCATGGAGTCGTGGGCAAGCGACCCAGTCGGCGGCATGGCGAGCGGCACCGTTGGCGAACTAGTTGCGGTGCTCGCGGAAAGACAGTGGATAGGAGAGTAGAATGCAGTGCTCGCACCATGGTATTGTCTGTGCAGTAGGACGAGAGAGGAGGCCGAGATGATCGATGCCGGAAACGACTCGAGCGTAGTGGGACGAGAGAGGAGGCCGAGAGGAGGCCAAGATGATCGACCCCGTCGGTGGTAGAGAACATAGGAGAAGAACCCCGTCAATGTGCGCGCCATGGCGGCTTTGAAGGAAATATGCCCTAGAGGCAATAATAAAGTTATTATTTTCTATTTCTTTATTCATAATAAATGTTTATTATTCATGCTAGAATTGTATTAACCGGAAACTTGATACATGTGTGAATAGATAGACAAAACACCGTGTCCCTAGTATGCCTCTACTTGAATAGCTCGTTGATCAAAGATGGTTAAGTTTCCTATCCATGGACATATGTTGTCATTTGATGAACGGGATCACATCATCAGTGGAATGATGTGATGGACAAGACAGATTCGTTAGCTTAGCATAATGATCGCTCAAGTTTATTGCTACTGTTTTCTTCATGTTAAATACATATTCCTCCGACTATGAGATTATGCAACTCTCGGACACCGGAGGAATACCTTATGTGCTATTAAACGTCACAACGTAACTGAGTGATTATCAAGATGCTCTACAGGTATCTCCGACGGTGTTTGTTGGGTTGGTATAGATCGATATTAGGATTTGTCACTCCGAGTATGGGAGAGGTATCTCTGGGCCCTAATGCACATCATATGAAGCCTTGCAAGCAATGTGACTAATGAGTTAGTTGCGGGATGATCCATAACGAAACGAGTAAAGAGACTTCCCAGTAACGATATTGAACTAGGTATGAAGATACCGACGATCGAATCTCGGGCAATGTAGCGACCCGATCCAAATGGATCGAAGTCTCTGTGCTTACGTGTCACCCCTGGATCGGTATGCTGACACACACAGTACTCGAGGAATTATAACAGAGTTCAATCACACACTTTATTACATCGATATCCTTAAAAGAGTATTTATTGCAATAATATGGCCAAAGGCCATCTAAAACAAAATAACTGCGGAAGCATCGAAGGTAAATGAGTCCATCCAACTCCACGGCAAACTGAGTGCAGAACAACGACCTATCACACCTTTAATCCTTGTCAGAAAAGTCTGCAACATGAGACGTTGCAGCCGTGTAGGTCAGCACATCGATATGCTGGAAATTTCACACCTTAGAAAAATAATAATAAAAAACTATCTCTATATACAAATTTAGCTGGTGGAGGCTCTAAGTTTAATTTTTGCATAAAGCCAATTTTACCCTACAACAAAGTAATTTTTTTATTTACTACTAAATTAAAATGCCATTATTGAGAAGGTTCCACCAACTCAATCCCAAAATTCCCAAGTTATTAGTAACCCAATAATTTCATTAAATAGAGTGATGAGATCAACCAATAATTCACTTCTAGATACTCAAGATGTCCGTAACCGGGGACTCGGCTAATCATGATTAGTTTGTACACTCTGCAGAGGTTTGCACACTTTTTCTCATAAGACTCGACCACCTCCATCATCGGAAGATCAAGACATAGCCTTTCAGAAGCGTTTACCCTTAACCCTGGGTAGACCGGTACACCTACTTTCCCCTACATCAGCTAGTCTACCACGGAAAGAGGTCACACAACTTACTCAACTATGCGAGAGCCCATAATGGCTTGTGGCTGCACACGGAAGTTTCTAGGCATGAAATATCTTATGATCCCTTTTGAGCCTGGGTGGCGGACCTAGGGTAATAACACGGGTACTCCGGGATTCCCCTTAGGCAAGCACTGGTTTCTCTAGGTGCCCCAAACAATCCATCCAGATGTATATTAAAGTTGCCACCTTAGGTTATTCCAATATTATTAACTCTCGCAACTTGCATGGATCACACATACCAATCCCCGTCTATGAGCATGGCTAAGCAATATATGATATAACGAATATTCCCGGGGTGATCAAAAGGTCATAGGTTCCTACCACCTGAACTACATAGCATATCCACATGTTCCCAATCCTATTCATGAAATTTGAGGGTTAAACTAATGCATAGTAAAAACTGGGTATTAAAAAATTATGATCAAAGTGTGAACTTGCCTTGCTGACGTTCGTTGAACTGTAAAGATTCGTAGTAGCAAGCTTCGCACTCCGAATGATCTAGCGTAAGCAAGCAATAACATACATAAGCATACAAGCAAAGATCCAAAAAGAAAACAAATGAAAGACTTCAAAAAACTCCAAAACATCCAAATAAAGTCTCTGTACAGAACGTAATTTTTATAGTAGCAAAAATATGTGTGTTTGGGTTTAACAGAAAGTACACATTACGAGCTTCGATTCGCAAAAAGAATCACCTAAAACGGAGTTACGAAACTCGAGTTACGGCCTAACGAAGTTTGAATTCAGATCTGTTTGAATTCAAATTTTAAAATTTAAAAAATATATTTTTCGTTTGGTTCTCTGGATAGACGGAATTTCTATGAACTAGTAGGAAAAAGAATCAACTAAATCGGATCTATAGACTAAAAGATATACAAGAAACAAGAATTGGTATAGAATCTGAGATTGAAAAAAATACTGGAAAAAGAGAAAAATTTGGCCTGGGTGTTCACCGGACTTGTCACCGGCGACGAGGAAGAAGGTGGCTCCGGTGTGTTTCGGCGAAGGACGCGTGCGGGACTGTGTAGACGACGATGAGGTGAACCACTTAACCAAGTTGTGGTGGTAGATTGCTTCTTGTACACACGGTTCAAGGTCGCTGGAATTCGCAAACTCGGGCGAGAAATTGGCGAGGTTAGAGAGAGGGGAAAACTCCAAAAAGAGAGGGCTTCAAACGAGGGGTGAGAGGGGCTCCCAGGGGTGCCTCTAGAGTTGGATGGGGCAAGATGTGTTAATGGTTGCAGTTTCAAGTGCTCATAGTGGCCATTACGGTCGTCTTTGAGGCGCACCAGGGGATGGGAGGGGTCGAGGGAGGCGAGGGGGTTCTATTCAGAGGCGTTTTGGAGCGGGGGAGAGGAAAGGGAGGGGTGGGGCGCTGGACGGATATGCGTTCTCCTGGCTCTACCATGAATGTAAGGAAGAAGACGACCAGGTTGGGTCGTGAGAAGGTTGGGCCTATTGGGCTGCGTTTTTTTAAAACGTTTTTCGTTTTTTTACGGAAGCAATGAAACACCGAAAAAATACAAATAAAAATTAGCCTAAAAAATCCCAGAAAATTCCACATAATTATATGGTCTTCTATAAGACCTTGTGAACATTTATCTGGCCTAAAATGCAAGTTTTCAAAAATAAACTTTTTGCTATGCTAATAAAATAAATTGCAAATAAAACTCAGCAAATATATTTTGGTTCCAAATTCAATTTCCAATATTTTCTTTTCTGATTTTGAAGAAGTCATTTTATCTTCTCTCTTTATTTTATTTTTGATATAATGGAAATGAATTATTTTTTGGTGAAACCAAATTTGATCCAAACTCCCAACTTCGAAAAAAATAATAATTAAAAATTGGTTTTCTTGGGAAACTTCCAACTCTCTCTTTTGGTCCTTGAGTTGCTCAAAGTTCCTTGGATCCAAAATCAAATAAAACAAATAGGGCAAAAATGCATAAATCATGGATGCATATGAGTGATCTATTTATAAACATCCAAATTGAAAATTGGGCTGTTACAAACCTACCCCCCTTAAGATGAATCTCGCCCTCGAGATTCCGGTTGGCTAGCAAAAAGGTGTGGGTGGTCCTGTCGGAGATCATCTTCTCGTTCCCAAGTGGCTTCTTCCTCAGTATGATGACTCCACTGAACCTTGCAGAACTTGATGACCTTGCTGCGGGTAACCCTGCTTGCAGTCTCGAGAATCTTGACGGGCTTCTCCTCATAGGTCAGATCACTATCCAACTGTATGGCCTCCAGTGGCACTGTATCTCTTAGAGGAATATCGGCCATCTCTGCATGGCACTTCTGTTGGAAATATGCCCTAGAGGCAATAATAAAAGGATTATTATATTTCAATGTTCATGATAATTGTCTTTTGTTCATGCTATAACTGTATTATCCGGAAATCGTAATACACGTGTGAACACTTAGACCCAATGAGTCCCTAGTGAGCCTCTAGTTGACTAGCTCGTTATGATCAATAGATAGTCATGGTTTCCTGACTATGGACATAGGATGTCGTTGATAACGGGATCACATCATTAGGAGAATGATGTGATGGACAAGACCCAATCATAAGCATAGCATAAAAGATCGTATAGTTCGTTTGCTAGAAGCTTTGCCAATGTCAAGTATCTATTCCTTCGACCATGAGATCGTGTAACTCCCGGTTACCGTAGGAGTGCCTTGGGTGTATCAAACGTCACAACGTAACTGGGTGACTATAAAGGTGCATTACAGGTATCTCCGAAAGTATCTGTTGGGTTGACACGGATCGAGACTGGGATTTGTCACTCCGTATAACGGAGAGGTATCTCTGGGCCCACTCGGTAATGCATCATCATAATGAGCTCAATGTGACCAAGGTGTTGGCCACGGGATCATGCATTACGGTACGAGTAAAGTGACTTGCCGGGTAACGAGACTGAACAAGGTATTGGGATACCGACGATCGAGTCTCGGGCAAGTAACGTACCGATTGACAAAGGGAATTGTATACAGGGTTTGATCGAATCCTCGACATCGTGGTTCAACCGATGAAATCATCGAGGAGCATGTGGGAGCCAACATGGATATCCAGACCCCGCTGTTGGTTATTGCCCGAGAGTCGTCTCGGTCATGTCTGCGTGTCTCCCGAACCCGTAGGGTCTACACACTTAAGGTTCGGTGACGCTAGGGTTAGTAGGAAGTCAAGTATGTGACTACCGAATGATGTTCGGAGTCCCGGATGAGATCCCGGACGTCACGAGGAGTTCCGGAATGGTCCGGAGGTAAAGATTTATATATGGGAAGTCCTGTTTCGGGCATCGGGACAAGTTTCGGGGTTATCGGTATTGTACCGGGACCACCGGAGGGGTCCCGGGGGCCCACCGGGTGGGGCCACCTGCCCCGGGGGGCCACATGGGCTGTAGGGGGTGCGCCTTGGCCTGCATGGGCCAAGGGCACCAGCCCCACATAGGCCCATGCGCCTAGGGTTCAAGGGGGCAAGAGTCCTAGGAGGGGAAGGCACCTCCTAGGTGCCTTGGGGGGGAGGGAAACCCCCCTTGGCCGCCGCCCCCCTAGGAGATTGGATCTCCTAGGGCCGGCCACCCCCCCCTTGGCCCTCCTATATATAGTGGGGGAGAGGAGGGACTTCATACCTTGAGTCCTTGGCCTTTGGTTGCCTCCTTCTCCCTCCCCAACACCTCTCCTCCTCCGTTGTGTGCTCAGCGAAGCCCTGTCGGAGTACTGCTTCTCCACCATCACCACGCCGTCGTGCTGCCGGTGGAGCTGTCTTCCTCAACCTCTCCTTCCCCCTTGCTGGATCAAGAAGGAGGAGACGTCGCTCGTCCCGTACGTGTGTTGAACACGGAGGTGCTGTCCGTTCAGCACTTGGCATCGGTGATCTGAATCACGTTCGAGTACGACTACATCATCACCTTGCAAGCTTCCGCACGCGATCTACAAGTGGTATGTAGATGCAAACTCTCTCCCATGACTCGTTGCTTAGATGAACTCATAGATGGATCTTGGTGAAGCCGTAGGAAAATTTTAATTTTCTGCAACGTTCCCCAACAGTGGCATCATGAGCTAGGTCTATGCGTAGTTCTCTAATGCACGAGTAGAACACAATTTGTTGTGGGCGTTGATCTTGTCATCTCACTTGCCTCTACTAGTCTTTTCTTGCTCAACGGTATTGTGGGATGAAGCGGCCCGGACCAACCTTACACGTACGCTTACGTGAGACCGGTTCCACCGACTGACATGCACTAGTTGCATAAGGTGGCTGGCGGGTGTCTGTCTCTCCCACTTTAGTTGGAGCGGAATCGATGAACAAGGCCCTTATGAAGGGTAAATAGAAGTTGACAAAATCACGTTGTGGTGATTCGTAGGTAAGAAAACGTTCTTGCTAGAACCCAATCGCAGCCACGTAAAAGATGCAACAACAACTAGAGAACGTCTAACTTGTTTTTGCAGCGATTGATCATGTGATGTGATATGGCCAGAAGTTGTGATGAATGTTGAATTGTGATGTATGAGATCATGTTCTTGTAATAGGATTCACGACTTGCATGTCGATGAGTATGACAACCGGCAGGAGCCATAGGAGTTGTCTTTATTTTTTTTGTATGACCTGCGTGTCATTGAAGAACGCCATGTAAACTACTTTACTTCATTACTAAACGCGTTAGTCATAGAAGTAGAAGTAGTCGTTGGCGTGACAACTTCATGAAGACACGATGATGGAGATCATGATGATGGAGATCATGGTGTCAAGCCGGTGACAAGATGATCATGGAGCCCCGAAGATGGAGATCAATGGAGCTTGATGATATTGGCCATATCATGTCACAACCATATAATTGCATGTGATGTTTATTATGTTTATGCATCTTGTTTACTTAGGACGACGGTAGTAAATAAGATGATCCCTTACAAAATTTCAAGAAGTGTTCTCCCCTAACTGTGCACCGTTGCTACAGTTCGTCGTTTCTAAGCACCACGTGATGATCGGGTGTGATGGATCCTTACGTTCACATACAACGGGTGTAAGACAGTTTTACACAGCGAAAACACTTAGGGTTAACTTGACGAGCCTAGCATGTGCAGACATGGCCTCGGAACACGGAGACCGAAAGGTCGAACACGAGTCGTATGGAAGATACGATCAACATAAAGATGTTCACCGACGATGACTAGTCCGTCTCACGTGATGATCGGACACGGGCTAGTCGACTCGGATCGTGTAACACTTAGATGACTAGAGGGATGTCTAATCTAAGTGGGAGTTCATAATTTTGATTAAGAACTTTATTATCATGAACTTAGTCTAAAACCTTTGCAAATATGTATTGTAGATCAATGGCCAACGCTCATGTCAACATGAACTTCAACGCGTTCCTAGAGAAAACCAAGCTGAAAGATGATGGCAGCAACTATACGGACTGGGTCCGAAACCTGAGGATCATCCTCATAGCTGCCAGGAAGCAATATGTCCTAGAAGGACCGCTAGGTGCCGCTCCCGTCCCAGAGAACCAAGACGTTATGAACGCTTGGCAAACTCGTGCTGATGATTACTCCCTCGTTCAGTGCGGCATGCTTTACAGCTTAGAACCGGGGCTCCAAAAGCGTTTTGAGCATCACGGAGCATATGAGATGTTCGAAGAGCTGAAACTAGTTTTCCAAGCTCATGCCCGGGTCGAGAGATATGATGTCTCCGACAAGTTCTACAGTTGTAAGATGGAGGAGAACAGTTCTGTCAGTGAACACATCCTGAAGATGTCTGGGTTGCACGCACGTATGACCCAGTTGAACATTAACCTCCCAGATGAGGCGGTCATTGACAGAATCCTCCAGTCGCTCCCACCAAGCTACAAGAGCTTTGTGATGAACTACAACATGCAGGGGATGGTAAAGACCATTCCTGAAGTGTTCTCGATGCTGAAGTCAGCAGAGGCTGAAATCAAGAAAGAACATCAAGTGTTGATGGTCAATAAGACCACTAAGTTCAAGAAGGGCAAGGGTAAGAAGAACTTCAAGAAGGACGGCAAAGATGTTGCCGCGCCCGGTAAGCCTGTTGCCGGGAAGAAGTCAAAGAATGGACCCAAGCCTGAGACTGAGTGCTTTTATTGCAAGGGGAAGGGGCACTGGAAGCGGAACTGCCCCAAATACTTAGCGGATAAGAAGGCCGGCAACACCAAAGGTATATTTGATATACATGTAATTGATGTGTACCTTACCAGTACTCGAAGTAACTCCTGGGTATTTGATACCGGTGCCGTTGCTCACATATGTAACTCACAGCAGGAGCTGCGGAATAAACGGAGACTGGCAAAGGACGAGGTGACAATGCGCGTCGGGAATGGTTCCAGGGTCGATGTGATCGCCGTCGGCACGCTGCCTCTACATTTACCTACGGGATTAGTTTCAAACCTCAATAATTGTTATTTAGTGCCAAGTTTGAGCATGAACATTGTATCTGGATCTCGTTTAATACGAGATGGCTACTCATTTAAGTCTGAGAATAATGGTTGTTCGATTTATATGAGAGATATGTTTTATGGTCATGCTCCGATGGTCAATGGTTTATTCTTGATGAATCTCGAGCGTAATATTACACATGTTCATAGTGTGGATGCCAAAAGATGTAAAGTTGATAACGATAGTCCCACATACTTGTGGCACTGCCGCCTTGGTCACATTGGTGTCAAGCGCATGAAGAAGCTCCATGCTGATGGACTTTTAGAGTCTCTTGATTATGAATCATTTGACACATGCGAACCTTGCCTCTTAGGCAAAATGACCAAGACTCCGTTCTCCGGAACAATGGAGCGAGCAACCAACTTGTTGGAAATCATACATACCGATGTGTGCGGTCCAATGAGCGTTGAGGCTCGCGGAGGATATCGTTATGTTCTCACTCTCACTGACGACTTGAGTAGATATGGGTATGTCTACTTAATGAAACACAAGTCTGAGACCTTTGAAAAGTTCAAGGAATTTCAGAGTGAGGTAGAGAATCAACGTGACCGTAAGATAAAGTTCCTACGATCAGATCGTGGGGGCGAATACTTAAGTCATGAATTTGGTACACACTTAAGAAAATGTGGAATCGTTTCACAACTCACGCCGCCTGGAACACCTCAGCGAAACGGTGTGTCCGAACGTCGTAATCGCACTCTATTGGATATGGTGCGGTCTATGATGTCTCTTACCGATTTACCGCTATCATTTTGGGGATACGCTCTAGAGACAGCTACATTCACTTTAAATAGGGCACCGTCTAAATCCGTTGAGACGACACCGTATGAATCATGGTTTGGGAAGAAACCTAAGCTGTCGTTTCTAAAAGTTTGGGGATGCGATGCTTATGTCAAGAAACTTCAACTTGAAAAGCTCGAACCCAAGTCGGAAAAATGCGTATTCATAGGATACCCTAAGGAAACTGTCGGGTATACCTTCTACTTAAGATCCGAAGGCAAGATCTTTGTTGCCAAGAACGGATGCTTTCTGGAAAAAGAGTTTCTCTCGAAAGAAGTAAGTGGAAGGAAAGTAGAACTCGATGAAGTACTACCTCTCGAACGGGAAAGTGGTGCAGCGCAGGAAACCATTCCTGTAATGCCCACACCAACTGAAGAGGAAAATGTTGATGATGATCAAGGTACTTCAGATCTAGTTGCTACTGAATTTCGAAGGTCCACAAGGACACGTTCTGCACCAGAGTGGTACGGCAACCCTGTCATGGAAATCATGTTGCTGGACAACAATGAACCTTCGAACTATGAAGAAGCAATGGCGGGCCCGGATTCCAACAAATGGCTTGAGGCCATGAAATCCGAGATAGGATCCATGTATGAAAACAAAGTATGGACTTTGACAGACTTGCCCGATGATCGGCGAGCGATAGAAAATAAATGGATTTTTAAGAAGAAGACGGACGCGGATGGTAATGTTACCATCTATAAAGCTCGACTTGTCGCTAAGGGTTATCGACAAGTTCAAGGGATTGACTACGACGAGACATTCTCTCCCGTGGCGAAGCTTAAGTCCGTCCGAATCATGTTAGCAATTGCCGCATACTATGATTATGAGATATGGCAGATGGACGTCAAAACGGCATTCCTTAATGGACATCTTAAGGAAGAGCTGTATATGATGCAGCCGGAAGGTTTTGTCGTTCCTCAGAACGCTAACAAAGTATGCAAGCTCCAGCGATCCATTTATGGACTGGTGCAAGCATCTCGGAGTTGGAACATTCGCTTTGATGAGATGATCAAAGCGTTTGGGTTTACGCAGACTTATGGAGAAGCCTGCGTTTACAAGAAAGTGAGTGGGAGCTCTGTAGCATTTCTCCTATTATATGTAGATGACATACTCTTGATGGGAAATGATACGAAACTCCTGGACAGCATTAAGGCCTACTTGAACAAGTGTTTTTTAATGAAGGACCTTGGAGAAGCTGCTTATATATTAGGCATCAAGATCTATAGAGATAGATCGAGACGCCTCATAGGTCTTTCACAAAGCACATACCTTGATAAGATTTTGAAGAGGTTCAAAATGGATCAGTCCAAGAAGGGGTTCTTGCCTATGTTACAAGGTGTGAGATTGAGCTCGGCTCAGTCACCGACCACGGCAAAAGATAAAGAAGAGATGAGTGTCATCCCCTATGCTTCAGCCATAGGATCCATTATGTATGCCATGCTGTGTACCAGACCCGATGTAAACCTTGCCGTAAGTTTGGTTGCAAGATACCAAAGTAACCCCGGCAAGGAACACTGGACAGCGGTCAAGAATATCCTGAAGTACCTGAAAAGGACAAAGGACATGTTTCTCGTTTATGGAGGAGATGAAGAGCTCGTCGTAAAGGGTTACGTCGACGCTGGCTTCGACTCAGATCTGGATGACTCTAAGTCACAAACCGGATACGTGTATATGTTGAATGGTGGAGCAGTAAGCTGGTGCAGCTGCAAGCAGAGCGTCGTGGCGGGATCTACGTGTGAAGCGGAGTACATGGCAGCCTCGGAGGCAGCGCATGAAGCGATTTGGATGAAGGAGTTCATCACCGACCTAGGAGTCATACCCAATGCGTCGGGGCCGATCAAACTCTTCTGTGACAACACTGGAGCTATTGCCCTTGCCAAGGAGCCCAGGTTTCACAAGAAGACCAGGCACATCAAGCGTCGTTTCAACTCCATCCGTGAAAATGTTCAAGATGGAGACATAGAGATTTGCAAAGTGCACACGGATCTGAATGTCGCAGATCCGTTGACTAAACCTCTCTCGCGTGCAAAACATGATCAACACCAGAACTCTATGGGTGTTCGATTCATCACAATGTAACTAGATTGGTGACTCTAGTGCAAGTGGGAGACTGTTGGAAATATGCCCTAGAGGCAATAATAAAAGGATTATTATATTTCAATGTTCATGATAATTGTCTTTTGTTCATGCTATAACTGTATTATCCGGAAATCGTAATACACGTGTGAACACTTAGACCCAATGAGTCCCTAGTGAGCCTCTAGTTGACTAGCTCGTTATGATCAATAGATAGTCATGGTTTCCTGACTATGGACATAGGATGTCGTTGATAACGGGATCACATCATTAGGAGAATGATGTGATGGACAAGACCCAATCATAAGCATAGCATAAAAGATCGTATAGTTCGTTTGCTAGAAGCTTTGCCAATGTCAAGTATCTATTCCTTCGACCATGAGATCGTGTAACTCCCGGTTACCGTAGGAGTGCCTTGGGTGTATCAAACGTCACAACGTAACTGGGTGACTATAAAGGTGCATTACAGGTATCTCCGAAAGTATCTGTTGGGTTGACACGGATCGAGACTGGGATTTGTCACTCCGTATAACGGAGAGGTATCTCTGGGCCCACTCGGTAATGCATCATCATAATGAGCTCAATGTGACCAAGGTGTTGGCCACGGGATCATGCATTACGGTACGAGTAAAGTGACTTGCCGGGTAACGAGACTGAACAAGGTATTGGGATACCGACGATCGAGTCTCGGGCAAGTAACGTACCGATTGACAAAGGGAATTGTATACAGGGTTTGATCGAATCCTCGACATCGTGGTTCAACCGATGAAATCATCGAGGAGCATGTGGGAGCCAACATGGATATCCAGACCCCGCTGTTGGTTATTGCCCGAGAGTCGTCTCGGTCATGTCTGCGTGTCTCCCGAACCCGTAGGGTCTACACACTTAAGGTTCGGTGACGCTAGGGTTAGTAGGAAGTCAAGTATGTGACTACCGAATGATGTTCGGAGTCCCGGATGAGATCCCGGACGTCACGAGGAGTTCCGGAATGGTCCGGAGGTAAAGATTTATATATGGGAAGTCCTGTTTCGGGCATCAGGACAAGTTTCGGGGTTATCGGTATTGTACCGGGACCACCGGAGGGGTCCCGGGGGCCCACCGGGTGGGGCCACCTGCCCCGGGGGGCCACATGGGCTGTAGGGGGTGCGCCTTGGCCTGCATGGGCCAAGGGCACCAGCCCCACATAGGCCCATGCGCCTAGGGTTCAAGGGGGCAAGAGTCCTAGGAGGGGAAGGCACCTCCTAGGTGCCTTGGGGGGGAGGGAAACCCCCCTTGGCCGCCGCCCCCCTAGGAGATTGGATCTCCTAGGGCCGGCCACCCCCCCCTTGGCCCTCCTATATATAGTGGGGGAGAGGAGGGACTTCATACCTTGAGTCCTTGGCCTTTGGTTGCCTCCTTCTCCCTCCCCAACACCTCTCCTCCTCCGTTGTGTGCTCAGCGAAGCCCTGTCGGAGTACTGCTTCTCCACCATCACCACGCCGTCGTGCTGCCGGTGGAGCTGTCTTCCTCAACCTCTCCTTCCCCCTTGCTGGATCAAGAAGGAGGAGACGTCGCTCGTCCCGTACGTGTGTTGAACACGGAGGTGCTGTCCGTTCAGCACTTGGCATCGGTGATCTGAATCACGTTCGAGTACGACTACATCATCACCTTGCAAGCTTCCGCACGCGATCTACAAGTGGTATGTAGATGCAAACTCTCTCCCATGACTCGTTGCTTAGATGAACTCATAGATGGATCTTGGTGAAGCCGTAGGAAAATTTTAATTTTCTGCAACGTTCCCCAACAACTTCTTCAACTGGGAAACGTGAAACACATCATGAACTCCTGACAAGGCTTCGAGTAATTCCAACTTGTAGGCAACTTCACCCATGCGTTCTAAAACTCTGTACGGCCCCACAAACCGTGGTGCTAACTTTCCTTTGACTCCAAATCGTTTAACTCCTCGAAGTGGCGACACACGCAGATATGCTCTATCTCCGACTTCATAGGTTACCTCGTTGTGTTTAGTATCGGCATAACTCTTCTGTCTGGATTGGGCTATTTTGAGTCTGTCATGGATCAATTTGACTTTCTCCTCTGAATCTCTAATTAAATATGGTCCGAATAATCTACGGTCTCCAACTTCATCCCACATCAATGGTGTCCTGCACCTCCTTCTGTACAAAGCTTCGAAAGGGGCCATTTTCAAACTAGCTTCATAGCTGTTGTTATATGAGAACTCTGCGTAAGGCAAATTATCATCCCAACTAGATCCATAATCTAGCGCACAAGCTCTCAACATGTCCTCCAGAATCTAATTGACTCTCTCGGTCTGCCCATCTGTCTGCGGATGAAAAGCTATACTGAACTCCAGCCTGGTACCCAAAGTTTCATGTAACTGATGCCAAAACTTTGAGGTAAATGGTGTTCCTCTATCTGATACAATGGTCCTTGGAACTCCATGCAGACATACGATCCTGGTCATGTATATCGTGGCTAACTTAGCACTTGTATATGTGGTTTTCACGGGGATGAAGTGAGCTACCTTAGTCAAGCGATCAACCACTACCCAAATAGAATCATAGCCTCATCGGGTCCTGGGTAATCTTGTAATGAAGTCCATGCCAAACTTGTCCCACTTCCAATCTGGTATCGGCAAGGGCTGAAGTAATCCTACTGGTTTCTAGTGCTCTGCCTTAACCCTCTGACATACGTCACATACTGCAACATACTCGGCAATATCCTTCTTCATACCCGTCCACCAGAAACTTTCCTTCAAGTCAAAATACATCTTGGTGTTGCCTGGGTGTATCGAGTAAGGTGAATCATGAGCCTCCTGAAGAATCATCTTTCTGATCTCTGGATCATTGCGTACATAAATACGCTTCTCAAACCATAAGGTTCCATGTTCATCCTCATAAAATCCTTCTGCCTTTCCTTGGTTCATCCTTCTCTTTATCTCCGCAATACCTTTGTCTAACTTCTGGGCTTCTCGGATCTTTCCCAACAAAGTGGATTGAATTTCCATTGCGGCAACAAAACCTCGTGGTACTATCTCCAATCGAAGATCTCTGAGATCATCAATTAACTCCTGAGATAATCCTCCTGCTGTGAGGGTATTGACATAACTCTTGCGGCTCAATGCATCTGCCACAACATTGGCCTTTCCTGGGTGATAGTGCAATTTCATGTCGTAATCCTTTATGAGCTCCAACCATCTTCTCTGCCTGAGGTTCAACTCCTTCTACATGAAGATGTATTTCAAACTCTTGTGATCTGTGTAAACATCACACCTATTTCCAATAAGAAAATGTCTCCAGGTCTTGAGTGCATGCACTACGGCTGCTAAGTCCAAATCATGTGTGGCATAATTCTTCTCATGAGGTCAAAACTAACATGAGGCATATGAAACAACTCTTCCTTCTTGCATAAGAACACCTCCAAGTCCCTGACGAGAAGCGTCGCAATATACTTGGAAATCCTTGCATATATTCGGAAGAATTAGCACTGGGGCTATGACCAAACGTTTGTTTAGCTCCAGGAAACTGGCCTCACATTCGTCGGTCCAAACAAACTTAGTGTCTTTCTTCAATAACTCTGTCATGGGCTTTGCGATCTTGGAGAAATTCTCAATAAACCTCCGGTAATATCCTGCAAATCCAAGAAAACTGCGAATCTCCCCGACTGAGGTGGGTGCCTTCCATTCGGTGACGGCTTCAACCTTGGAGGGGTCTACTGCTATTCCTTCTCTTGATATAACATGTCCAAGAAATCCTACTTCCTTCAACCAGAATTCACACTTGCTGAACTTTGCATATAATTGATGTTCCCTGAGTTTCTCTAGAACCAAGCGCAAATGTTTCTTGTGTTCTTCTTCATTCTTCGAGTAAATCAATATGTCGTCAAAGATTACCACAACAAACTTATCCAAGAACTCCATGAATACCTTATTCATCATACTCATAAAATAGGCAGGGGCGTTAGTCAAACCAAAAGACATGACCGTATACTCATAAAGCCCATATCTCGTGGTAAAAGCTGTCTTGGGTATATCCTATTCTCGAATCTTCAGCTGGTGATATCTTGATCGAAGATCGATCTTGGAGAAAACTTTTGCTCCTTGTAGCTGGTCAAACAAATCATTGATCATTGGTAGAGGGTACTTGTTCTTGATCGAAACCTCTTTAGCGCACGATAATCTACAACCATTCTCAAGGTTCCATCCTTCTTCTCAACTAGAAGCACTGGGGCTCCCCAAGGTGATGAACTCGGTAGAATATAACCTTTCTCCAATAATTCCTTAATCTTCTTATTAATGTCCTCCAGATCATTTGCGGGCATTCGGGGTTTAGAGTGGATGAGAAATTAGAATAGAATAACAGCCTAATGAGAAAAATCACTACCCATATGCTTATGATAGCAAGAAAATTTCAAATCAAATAATTCACACAGATCACACCACACAAGCAAAAACCTACAGGTAAGGTCATATCCACAAGAGATATGATCTCTTCATACTACCACAAATCGTTCATTGGACTCAACTTGGTAGTGGTGGTCTGAACAAAATCTCCTAAAATCAAAGTCAACTCTAGCTTCTTCTTCTTCTTCTTCGTCAATGATGTCTTCATAGGTCATGGTCTCATCGGACTGAGCAACTTGGTGCTGGGGTTCAACTACTATTTTATTAAAGTAGAGAAGAGATAGAAATGAATAGAGAAGAGTATAGACCAACAAATATATAAGGAAGTCGAAAAATATAGTTTTCTAACTGTGACTTCCCATTTCCTAGTGGTCGCATCCTACAGTCAGCATGTGCTCTGATACCATCTTGTAGCGACCTGAGCCAAATGGATTGAAGTCTCTGTGCTTACGTGTCATCCCTGGATCGGTATGCTGACACACACAGTACTCGAGGAATTATAACAAGTTCAATCACACACTTTATTACAATGAGATCCTCAAAAGAGTATTTATTACAATAATATGGCCAAAGGCCATCTAAAACAAAATAACTGCGGAAGCATCAAAGGTAAATGAGTCCATCCTACTCCACGGCAAACTAAGTGCAGAACGACGACCTATCGCACCTTTAATCCTTGTCGGAAAAGTCTGCAACATGAGACGTTGCAGCCGTGTAGGTCAGCACATGGAATATGCTGGCAATTTCACACCTTAGAAAATAATAAAAAACTATCTCTATATGCAAATTTAGCTGGCGGAGGCTCTAAGTTTAATTTTTGCATAAAGCCAATTTTACCCAACAACAAAGTATTTTTTTTATTTACTACTAAATTAAAATGCCATTATTGAGAAGGTTCCTCGAACTCAAGCCCAAAATTCCCAAGTTATTAGTAACCCAATAATTTCATTAAACAGAGTGATGAGATCAACCAATAATTCACTTCTAGATACTCAAGATGTCTGTAACCATGGACATGGCTAATCATGATTAGTTTGTACACTCTGCAGAGGTTTGTGCACTTTTCCCCATAAGACTCGACCACCTCCATGATCGGAAGATCGAGACATAGCCTTTCAGAAGCGTTTGCCCTTAACCCTGGGTAGACCTGTACACCTACTTTCCCCTACATCAGCTAGTCTACCACGGAAAGAGGTCACACAACTTACTCAACTATGCCAGAGCCCACAAAGGCTTGTGGCTGCACACAGAAGTTTCTAGGCATGAAATATCTTATGATCCCTTTGAGCCTGGGTGCGGACCTAGGGTAATCACACGGGTACTCTGGGATTCCCCTTGGGCAAGCACTGGTTTCTCCAGGTGCCCCAAACAATCCACCCAGATGTATATTAAAGTTGCCACCTTAGGTTATCCCAAAATTATTAACTCTCGCAACTTGCATGGATCACACATACCAATCCCCGTCTATGAGCATGGCTAAGCAATATATGATATAACGAATATTCTCGGGGTGATCAAAAGGTCATAGGTTCCTACCACATGAACTACATAGCATATCCACATGTTCCCAATCCTATTCGTGAAATCTTTGAGGGTTAAACTAATGCATAGTAAAAACTGGGTATTAAAAAATTATGATCAAAGTGTGAACTTGCCTTGCTGACGTTCGTTGAACTGTAAAGATTCGTATTAGCAAGCTTCAACTTCCGGATGATCTAGCGTAAGCAAGCAATAACATACATAAGCATACAAGCAAAGATCCAAAAAGAAAACAAATGAAAGACTTCAAAAAACTCCAAAACATCCAAATAAAGTTTCTGTACAGAACGTAATTTTTATAGTAGCAAAAATATGTGTGTTTGGGTTTAACAGAAAGTACAAGTTACGAGCTTCGATTCACAAAAAGAATCACCTAAAACGGAGTTACGAAACTCGAGTTACGACCTAACGAAGTTTGAATTCAGATCTGTTTGAATTCAAATTTTAAAATTTAAAAAATATATTTTTCGTTTGGTTCTCTAGATAGAGGGGATTTCTATGAACTAGTAGGAAAAAGAATCAACTAAATCGGATCTATAGACTAAAAGATATACAAGAAACAAGAATTGGTATAGAATCTGAGATTGAAAAAAATACTGGAAAAAGAGAAAATTTTTGCCTAGGTGTTCATCGGACTTGTCGGCGGCGACGAGGAAGAAGGCAGCTCCGGTGTGTTTCGGTGAAGGACGCGTGCGGGACGGTGTAGAGGACGATGAGGTGAACCACTTAACCAAGTTGTGGTGGTAGATTGTTTCCTGTACACACGGTTAAAGGTCGCTGGAATTCACGAACTCCGGCGAGCAATTGGTGAGGTTAGAGAGAGGGGAAAACTCCAAAATGAGAGGGCTTCGGACGAGGGGTGAGAGGGGCTCCCAGGGGTGCGTCTAGAGTTGGGTGGGGCAAGATGTGTTAATGGTTGCAGGTTCAAGTGCTCATGGTGGCCATTATGGTCGTCTTTGAGGCGCACCAGGGGATGGGAGGGGTCGAGGGTGGCGAGATGGTTCCATTCAGAGGCGTTTTGGAGCGGGGGAGAGGAAATGGAGGGGTGGGGCGCTGGATGGATGTGCGTTCTCCTGGCTCTGCCATGAATGTAAGGAAGAAGACGACCAGGTTGGATCGTGAGAAGGTTGGGCCTATTGGGCTGCGGTTTTTTTAAACGTTTTTCGTTTTTTAAGAAGCAATGAAACACCGAAAAAAATACAAAAAAAATTAGCGTAAAAAATCCCAGAAAATTCCACATAATTATATGGTCTTCTATAAGACCTTGTGAACATTATCTAGCCTAAAATGCAAGTTTTCAAAAATAAACTTTTTGCTATGCTTATAAAATAAATTGCAAATAAAACTCAACAAATATATTTTGGTTCCAAATTCAATTTCCAATATTTTCTTTTCTGATTTTGAAGAAGTCATTTTATCTTCTCTCTTTATTTTATTTTTGATATAATGGAAATGAATTATTTTTTGGTGAAACCAAATTTGATCCAAACTCCCAACTTCGAAAAAAATAATAATTAAAAATTGGTTTTCTTGGGAAACTTCCAACTCTCTCTTTTGGTCCTTGAGTTGCTCAAAGTTCCTTGGATCCAAAATCAAATAAAACAAATAGGGCAAAAATGCATAAATCATGGATGCATATGAGTGATTTATTTATAAACATCCAAATTGAAAATTGGGATCACTACAGGAATCTGCTACTTTGCCATCTGCCACGGCGGACGGCAAAGGCATGGATGGCGGACGGCAAAGACCTTTGCCGTCAGCCGCGGACGGCAAAAGGTGACGACAAAGTAGGGGACGGCAAAGAGCTGCGTTGCCGTCTGCTTCGGCCAGCTGACGGCAGAGGGGCCTTTGCCATCAGCAGCGGACGGCAAAGAAGATGGACGGCAATAAATGCGCTGTTACTCTGTTAGGTGGTTAACGGCAGGCCTTTGCCGTCCGCTGCGGATGGCAAAGCCTTTGCCGTCAGCTGCTGATGGCAAACTGACCAAATTGGTCAGCCTCCCAGGAAGCACAGTTGCCTGCCACGTGGCCTCTTTGCCGTCGGTGGCAGACGGCAAAGAGCCTACATATTGTCTCTTTTTTTCTGTTTTTTTAATCCAACAATTTTCACAGCAAATATATATGACATATATAGATATATTTTCATATCACATATCCAGCACATAAGTTTCATATCACATATCACATCAGTTTCATCCATACACATTGTTCATACATAAGCAAGTTCCATCCATACACATTGTTCATACATAAGCAAGTTCCATCCATATACATATTACAATGCAAAGTTTCGTCAAGATAGCAAGTTCTATCATAGCAAGCTAGATACAATGCAAAGTTTCATCAAAGGAAAAGCAAGCACTCCATCATAGCAAGCTAGCTTCCATGAAGTGAATGAAATCCTCAAAATGGTAAATAAGAAAGTTAGAAATAGGTGACTAGAACAAGAAGAAGACTAGAACAAGAAGTATATGTCATTTATGAGCTAACTTAGGTAAAATGGATCATATATGAGCTAACAAAGTTGAAATGGGTTGTTTATGAGCTAACTTAGTTGAAATGGATCATTTATGAGCTAACTTAGTTGAAATGGGTCATTTATGAGCTAACTTAGGTGAAATGGGTCATTTATGAGCTAACTTAGGTGAAATGGATCGTTTTTGAGCTAACTTAGGTGAAATGGATCATTTATGAGCTTTTATGAGCTAACTTAGTTGAAATGGGTCGTTTATGACCTAACTTAGGTGAAATGGATCATTTAAGAGCTAATTTAGGTGAAATGGATCGTTTTTAGCTAACTTAGGTGAAATTGATCGTTTAGGAGCAAATCTAGGTGAAATGGGTCATTTTGGAGCTAACCTACGTGAAATGGGTCATTTTGGAGCTAACCTAGGTGAAATGAGTCATTTTGGAGCTAACTTAGGTGAAATGGGTCATTTTAAAGCTAACGTAGGTAAAATGGATCATTTACGAGCTAATCTACTAAAATGGGTCATTTTAGAGCTAACTTGGATAAATTGGATCACTTGTAAGCTAACTAAGGTAAAATGAGTCATATTAGAGCTAACTTAGGTAAAATGGATGGTTTATGAGCTAACTAAGTTAATTATGCAATTTTTGACATAAGTAAGCTTATTAAGTCATTTTGAAGGAAAAGAAGCTAACTCTAGGTCATTATGGTAAGCATATTGGAGGAAATAAAGCTAAGTGTAAGTCTAGAGAAACTTACCGTGATCAGGGAGGTGTAGGAGCGGGCTGGCTCGTGCCGGTAGCTGGAGAAGAATCGTGCGATGCATTTCTGGAGTTAAGCTGCACCAAAGATCATTTCCAATGTCTCGTTAGCATTATGACACTCAAATGTTAAGACTAGCAAGTAATGTCCATTCAAATTAAACTCACTGTGCTCCCAGGAGCAATCACTGGCATCGGCGGAGCGGTCTGACCGGACTTCTCGCACACAGACTGAACATTTGGTTTTCACAACAGAGTCATACTAGTTAGTAATGAGAATCAAATGTTAAGACTAGCAAGTAATCTGCAGAAGAAACTTACCACAAGGAGCTCATACATGGCCCTTGCCTGCATGTCATTCCGTGCCCTCTCCTCCTCCAACATCTTTGTCGTCCTCTCCTCCAACTCCCGCTGCCTCTCCGCCGCCTCCGCCAGAAGTTTCTCCGTTCTATCTCTCTCACTCTGTATAGCATCCTGCAACACCACTCACATGACCATTTGTAATCATTGATGGAAGCGCACACAATGTAATGGAGAAAGATAGCTGAGTACGTATAACTAACCTTGATGGCGAGTTGGACTGGCCGTTCACGAGGCCTTATCTCAGGAGCGGAGCTCGACTGGCGCGCCTTGATCTCCGGGAGAGTGCTAGGACAACGGATAAGTCCATCTCCCATGGCTATGGAGCCATGGGACCTCCCGCCACCAGATATCATCAGCAACTCTATATCAACGGGACCCTGGCTCGGGTTAAAGTCCTCCCCTTTCCTCGCCTTCCCCTGATCTCTATATTGCACGAGCTTGTCGTGGGCAGAGATGTTGGTGAAGTTCTTTGGATCATCGAGGTCAGACGCAGAGAATGCCTTGACTTTCTTGTAAGAGCCAGTGTGGGCCATGGCATACAGGTCGTACACCTCTGGCACCTTATCCGCCTTATTGTAGCGTGCCTGAAAGAGAGAAACAAAGTAAATTAGTAATTAAAGGGCTAAAGCTAGCATGATGAATGAATTGCATGAATCATGAAGCAAACCACATACCCAGTTCCGCCCGTACTGAAATAAGTTGGAGCTGCCTTGGTGGTGTGGCACACCTTCCATTTGGGCACGTTTGTCCTTGGCCTCGTTGTGGGTGGCCCGCCATTCTTTTGAGCACCACCCATCGACCAACACCTCCTAACAATCCATCCGATCCGCACACCATCTCTGAGGGGCCTAAGTTAGCAAATAGAAACTTCAGCGCTACGGCTATGAATTACTAAATGAAGGAATTAAGTACAAGGCCTTAAGAATTACCTTCATGTACTGCTCCTTACTCAAGAACTTATCGCGGCACTCCCGCTTGGACTTCTTGATACCACGGTCAGCATAGTAGTCTCAAACAGACTGCACCCGAGCCTCATGCCGTAAGTTCTGAAGTAGGCGCTTGCACTCCTTGTGGATAACATCTGCCGCCTCCTCCTCGTATCCCTCCTCACACCTGTAGAATGTCTGCAATCAAATGAGACAATATTGATTAGTACAATTAATAACTAGCTAGTTGAAGATTTTTAATTGTGTAAAGGAGAAATTACCCAGAACTTTCTGATCACCATGTCTGCCCTCGTCTTGCACAAGACACCATCGATAATCTCACCCGGCGGGGCCGGGGCAGCCAAGTAGTGCTCCCAACTCAATCCAACCTCTGGAAGCCGACCCTCACCAGGCAACATGACAAACCCCGGAAAGTTTTGCCGAATCAGAACTCCAAGGACGGAGTTGGGCCGGCGGACACTTTCATGGTGGTCCCAACCCCTGCAGCATGACAAGGCCAACGCATTAGTTATTTGAAGAAACGTGAATGCAGAAGGTACAAAAATATTAAATGCACTTACCTCTCCCCATCAGGGAAAATCAACCACCTCTGCTCGCGGGTCGCCGGCACGGATGGGAGCCATGTAGCACCATGCTGGTAGACGTTGCCCCCCTCCTCCCCCTCCTCCTCAAAATCAGTCGGCTCCCCGCCATCATCAGCATGGCCACTCGGCTCCCCGCCATCCTCAGGCTGACCAGACCAAGTACCCCATCCAGACGTGTGCTCCTCCGGGGTCTCGTGGGCCCAACTCTCGTGGGCCGAAGGCCCGTCGACCCGAGGCTCGTGGGCCGAAGACCCGTGGACCGGAGGCTCGTGGACTGAAGTCCGTGTAGCCTCCTCGTCAGACGAGTCCACCCTAGCAGTCACGTGCTCGGGTGAAACAGCTGGGGGCGGCGGCGAGGAAGGCGCCGTAAGAGTCACCCTACCTCCTCTCCCGCGACCATGTGCTCCACCTCGGCCCTTCTTCTTACCTCGTCCCCTGTTGGCCACCGCGGTCGACGAAGAAGGGCCCGGCAGTGTCGGCATATTGTCCAGCAACGCTCGGCAGAGAGGTGCGTGTGGAATGGAAGACCTCACACTACGCGCCGACGAAGAAGGGGCCTCGGCGCGCTCCCGACCAGCGCCCACCATCTTTCAACACCTGCCATGACAAAGAATAAACAAAATTAGTACAACATGAAAAAAAGTACCGACATGAATTATAATATGTATATCACTTAAGTGTATCATCATCAAGTACAACATAAACAACTGCACATTTAAAACTACCCGATCAACACAATTATATATGATGTTTTTCATAACAAAATCGAAAAATATATGACCTAACTAATAATTCACAAATATATGACCCCGTCGGCCTTTGGAAGACCAAAGAACACCTTTTCAGGAGGTGTCGGGGGTCAGGGTGTCGTGTCGGGGTCGGGGTCGGGGTCTCGGGGTCGGGGTGTCGGGTTGGGGTCGGGGTGCCGTGTCTGTGTCGGGGTCGGGGTGTCGGGTCAGGCTCGGGGTCGGGGTGTCGGGTTAGGCTCGGGGTCGGGGTGTCGGTGTCGGTGTCGGGGTCGGGGTCGGGGTCTCGGGGTCGGGGTGTCAGGTCGGGGTGCCGGGTCGGGGTCGGGGTGTCGTGTCGGTGTCGGGGTTGGGGTGTCGGTGTCGGGGTCGGGGTGCCATGTCGGTGTCGGGGTCGGGGTGTCGGGTCAGGCTCGGGGTCGGGGTCGGGGTCGGGGTGTCGGGGTCGGTGTCGGGGTCGGGGTCTCGGGGTCGGGGTGTGGGGTCGGGGTCGGGGTGTCGTGTCGGTGTCGGGGTCGGGGTGCCGGGTCGGGCTCGGGGTGCCATGTCGGTGTCGGGGTCGGGGTGTCGGGTCAGGCTCAGGGTCGGGGTGTCGGTGTCGGGGTCGGGGTCAGGGTCGGGGTGTCGGGGTCAGGGTTGGGGTCGGGGTCTCGGGGTCGGGGTGTCGGGTCGGGGTGCCGGGTCGGGGTTGGGGTGCCGTGTCGGTGTCGGGGTCGGGGTGTTGGGTCAGGCTCGGGGTCGGGGTGTCGGTGTCGGGATCGGGGTCGGGGTGTCGGGGTCGGGGTCTCGGGGTCGGGGTGTCGTGTCGGAGTGCCGGGTCGGGGTCGGGGTGCCGTGCCGGGTCGGTTTTTTTCCTCTTTTTTCCTTTTCTTCTTCTTCCGCTTCTTCCTTTTCTTCCTTTTTTTCCTTCTTCTTCTTCTTCTTCTTCTTCTTCTTCTTCTTCTTCTTCTTCCTCCTTTCCTTTTTCCTCTTCTTCTTCTCCTCCTCTCCTCTTTTTTCTTCTTCTTCTTCTTCCTCTTCTTCTTTTTTCTTCTCCTCCTCCTCCTCCTCTTCTTCTTCCTTTCCTTTTTCCTCTTCTTCTTCTCCTCCTCTCCTCTTTTTTTTCTTCTTCTTCCTCTTCTTATTTTTTCTTCTCCTCCTCCTCCTCCTCTTCTTCTTCCTTTCCTTTTTCCTCTTCTGCTTCTCCTCCTCTCCTGTTTTTTTTCTTCTTCTTCTTCTTTTTCTTTCCTAAAACTGAACTAAACCTAAAATTAAACCTAAATCTAAACCTAAATCTAAAACTAAAACTAAATCTAAACTAAACATAAACCTAAAACTAAAAAAAAGAAAAAAAGGAAAAAACTAAATCTAAACCTAAAACTAAACTAAAACTAAACCTAAACCTAAAACTAAACCTACAACTAAAACTAAAACTAAATCTAAACTAAACATAAACCTAAAACTAAAAAAATAGAAAAAAAGGAAAAACAGAGGAGGTAGAGCTCACCTGGGCTGGTGGAGGAGGTGGCCGGTGGAGGAGGGGGCGGGGCGGCCTGGGGCGGCGGCACCGGGCCCGGGGCGGTGGGGCCGGGGCGCGGCGGCACCGAGACGGCAGGGCGGCGGGGGCGACGGAGCGGGGGGCCGGTGGGGCGACGGTGCTGGGCGGCAGTGGCGACGAGGAGGGGGGGCCGGTGGAGGAGGGGGGCGGGGCGGCCTGGGGCGGCGGCGCCAGGCCCGGGGCGGTGGGGCGCGGGGGGCTGGGGCGCCGGGGGGCCGGGGCGCCGGGGGGCCGGGGCGCGGCGGCGCCGAGACGGCAGGGCGGCGGGGGCGACGGGGCGGGGGGCCGGTGGGGCGATGGGGCGGGGGGCCGGTGGGGCGGCGGGGCGGTGGGGCGATCAGGCGGCGGCGAGTGCTGGGGGCGGCGGCGCGCATGTGGGAGCAGGAGAGAAACAGAGAGAGAGGGCGGGGTGGGGCCGCCGTTAGATATGTTGAATGTTTGCCGTCCGCCCTCTTTGCCGTCTGCTAGTAGACGGCATAGAGGGGGGACGTTAAGTATTTTTTAAACAGCTCCTCAGTGGGCCCCCCTTCCTCTTTGCCGTCTGCTAGCGGACGGCAAAGATTCTTTGCCGTCAGCTAGCGGACGGCAAAGAACAGGCTAATGGCAAAGGCTTTCTTTGCCATCAGCCAGTTCTTTGCCGTCTGCTTTCGGGTAGCTGATGGCAAAGAGCTTCTTTGCCGTCTGCTAGCTGACGACAAAGAGCTGACAGATGGCAAAGTAGCTGATTCCAGTAGTGGATGTTACAAACCTACCCTCCTTAAGATGAATCTCGCCCTCGAGATTCGGGTTGGCTAGCAAAAAGGTGTGGGTGGTCCTGTCGGAGATCATCTTCTTGTTCCCAAGTGGCTTCTTCCTTAGTATGATGACTCCACTGAACCTTGCAAAACTTGATGACCTTGCTGCGGGTAACCCTGCTTGCAGTCTCGAGAATCTTGACGGGCTTCTCCTCATAGGTCAGATCACTATCCAACTGTATGGCCTCCAGTGGCACTGTATCTCTTAGAGGAATATCGGCCATCTCTACATGGCACTTCTTCAACTGGGAAACGTGAAACACATCATGAACTCCTGACAAGGTTTCGGGTAATTCCAACTTGTAGGCAACTTCACCCATGCGTTCTAAAACTCTGTATGGCCCCACAAACCGTGGTGCTAACTTTCCTTTGACTCCAAATCGTTTAACTCCTCGAAGTGGCGACACACGCAGATATGCTCTATCTTCGACTTCATAGGTTACCTCCTTGCATTTAGTATCGGCATAACTCTTTTGTCTGGACTGGGATATTTTGAGTCTATCACGGATCAATTTGACTTTCTCCTCTGAATCTCTAATTAAATCTGGTCCGAATAATTTACGATCTCCAACTTCATCCCACATCAATGGTGTCCTGCACCTCCTTCTGTACAAAGCTTCGAAAGGGGCCATTTTCAAACTAGCTTCATAGCTGTTTTTATATGAGAACTCTGCGTAAGGCAAATTATCATCCCAACTAGATCCATAATCTAGCGCACAAGCTCTCAACATGTCCTCCAGAATCTGATTGACTCTCTCGGTCTGCCCATATGTCTGCGGATGAAAAGCTGTACTGAACTCTAGCCTGGTACCCAAAGTTTCATGTAACTAATGCCAAAATTTTGACGTAAATGGTGTTCCTCTATCTGATACGATGGTCCTCGGAACTCCATGCAGACATACGATCCTGGTCATGTATATCTTGGCTAACTCAGCACATGTATATGTGGTTTTCACGGGGATGAAGTGAGCTACCTTAGTCAAGCGATCAACCACTACCCAAATAGAATCATAGCCTGATCGGGTCCTGGGTAATCCTGTAATGAAGTCCATGCCAAACTTGTCCCACTTCCAATCTGGTATCGGCAAGGGCTGAAGTAATCCTGCTGGTTTCTAGTGCTCTGCCTTAAACCTTTGACATACGTCACATACTGCAACATACTCGGCAATATCCTTCTTCATACCCGTCCACCAGAAACTTTCCTTCAAGTCAAAATACATCTTGGTGTTGCCTGGGTGTATCGAGTAAGGCGAATCTTGAGCCTCCTGAAGAATCAACTTTCTGATCTCTGGGTCATTGGGTACATAAATACACTTCTCAAACCATAAGGTTCCATGTTCATCCTCACAAAATCCTTCTACCTTTCCTTGGTTCATCCTTCTCTTTATCTCCGCAATACCTTTGTCTAACTTCTGGGCTTCTCAGATCTTACCCAACAAAGTGGATTGAATTTCCATTGAGACAACAAAACCTCGTGGTACTATCTCCAATCGAAGATCTCTAAGATCATCAATTAACTCCTGAGGTAATCCTCCTGCTGTGAGGGTATTGACATAACTCTTGTGGCTCAATGCATTTGCCACAACATTGGCCTTTCCTGGGTGATAGTGCAATTTCATGTCATAATCCTTTATCAGATCCAACCATCTTCTCTGCCTGAGGTTCAACTCCTTCTACATGAAGATGTATTTCAAACTCTTGTGATCTGTGTAAACATCACAAATATTTCCAATAAGAAAATGTCTCCAGGTCTTGAGTGTGTGCACTACGGCTGCTAAGTCCAAATCATGTGTGGCATAATTCCGTTCATGAGGTCGAAGCTGACGTGAGGCATATGAAACAACTCTTCCTTCTTGCATAAGAACACCTCCAAGTCCCTGACGAGAAGCGTTGCAATATACTTGGAAATCCTTGCATATATTCGGAAGAATTAGCACTGGGGCTGTGACCAAACGTTTCTTTAGCTCTTGGAAACTGGCCTCACATTCGTCGGTCCAAACAAACTTAGTGTCTTTCTTCAATAACTCTGTCATGGGCTTTGCAATCTTGGAGAAATTATCAATAAACCTCCGGTAATATCCTGCAAGTCCAAGAAAACTGCGAATCTCCCTGACTGACGTGGGTGCCTTCCATTCGGTGACGGCTTCAACCTTGGAGGGGTCTACTGCTATTCCTTCTCTTGATATAACATGTCCAAGAAATCCTACTTCCTTCAACCAGAATTCACACTTGCTGAACTTTGCATATAATTGATGTTCCCTGAGCTTCTCTAGAACCAAGCGCAAATGTTCCTTGTGTTCTTCTTCATTCTTCGAGTAAATCAATATGTCGTCAATGATTACCACAACAAACTTATCCAAGAACTCCATGAATACCTTATTCATCATACTCATAAAATAGGCAGGGGCGTTAGTCAAACCAAAAGACATGACCGTATACTCATAAAGCCCATATCTCGTGGTAAAAGCTGTCTTGGGTATATCCTGTTCTCGAATCTTCAGCTGGTGATATCCTGATCGAAGATCGATCTTGGAGAAAACTTTTGCTCCTTGTAGCTGGTCAAACAAATCATTGATCATTGGTAGAGGGTACTTGTTCTTGATCGAAACCTCTTCAGCGCATGATAATCTACAACCATTCTCAAGGTTCCATCCTTCTTCTCAACTAGAAGCACTTGGGCTCCGCAAGGTGATGAACTCTGTCGAATATAACCTTTCTCCAATAATTCCTTAATCTGCTTATTAATTTCCTCCAGATCATTTGCGGGCATCTGGTACGGTTTAGAGTGGATGAGAAATTAGAATAGAATAACGGCCTAATGAGAAAACTACTACCCATATGCTTATGATAGCAAGAAAATTTCAAATATAACAATTCACACAGATCACACCACACAAGCAAAAACCTACAGGTAAGGTCATATCCACAAGAGATATGATCTCTTCATACTACCGCAAATCGTTCGTTGGACTCAACTTGGTGGTGGTGGTCTGAACTAAATCTCCTAAAATCAAAGTCAACTCTAGCTTCTTCTTCTTCTTCGTCAATGATGTCTTCATAGGTCATGGTCTCATCGGACTGAGCAACTTGGTGCTGGGGTTCAACTACTATTTTATTAAAGTAGAGAAGAGATAGAAATGAATAGAGAAGAGTATAGACCAACAAATATATAAGGGAGTCGAAAAATATAGTTTTCTAACTATGGCTTTCCATATCCTAGTGGTCGCATCCTACAGTCAACATGTGCTCTGATACCATCTTGTAGCGAACCGAGCCAAATGGATCGAAGTCTCTGTGCTTACGTGTCATCCCTAGATCGGTATGCTGACACACACAGTACTCGAGGAATTATAACAGAGTTCAATCACACACTTTATTACATTGAGATCCTCAAAAGAGTATTTATTACAATAATATGGCCAAAGGCCATCTAAAACAAAATAACTGCGGAAGCATCGAAGGTAAATGAGTCCATCCTACTCCACGACAAACTAAGTGCAGAACAACGACCTATCGCACCTTTAAACCTTGTCGGAAAAGTCTGCAACATGAGACATTGCAGCCGTGTAGGTCAGCACATGGAATATGCTGGCAATTTCACACCTTAGAAAAATAATAATAAAAAACTATCTCTATATGCAAATTTAGCTGGCAGAGGCTCTAAGTTTAATTTTTGCATAAAGCCAATTTTACCCAACAACAAAGTATTTTTTTATTTACTACTAAATTAAAATGCCATTATTGAGAAGGTTCCTCCAACTCAATCCCAAAATTCCCAAGTTATTAGTAACCCAATAATTTCATTAAACAGAGTGATGAGATTAACCAATAATTCACTTCTAGATACTCAGGATGTCCGTAACCGTGGACATGGCTAATCATGATTAGTTTGTACACTCTGTATAGGTTTGTGCACTTTTCCCCACAAGACTCGACCACCTCCATGATCGGAAGATCGAGACATAGCCTTTCAGAAGCGTTTGCCCTTAACCCTGGGTAGATCGGTACACCTACTTTCCCCTACATCAGCTAGTCTACCACGGAAAGAGGTCACACAACTTACTCAACTATGCCAGAACCCTTAATGGCTTGTGGCTGCACACAGAAGTTTTGAGGCATGAAATATCTTATGATCCCTTTGAGCCTGGGTGGCGGACCTAGGGTAATCACACGGGTACTCCGAGATTCCCCTTGGGCAAGCACTGGTTTCTCCAGGTGCCCCAAACAATCCACCCAGATGTATATTAAAGTTGCCAACTTAGGTTATCCCAAAATTATTAACTCTCGCAACTTGCATGGATCACACATACCAATCCCCGTCTATGAGCATGGCTAAGCAATATATGATATAACGAATATTCTCGGGGTGATCAAAAGGTCATAGGTTCCTACCACATGAACTACATAGCATATCCACATGTTCCCAATCCTATTCGTGGAATCTTTGAGGGTTAAACTAATGCATAGTAAAAACTGGGTATTAAAAAATTATAATCAAAGTGTGAACTTGCCTTGCTGACGTTTGTTGAACTGTAAAGATTCGTAGTAGCAAGCTTCGCACTCCGGATGATCTAGCGTATGCAAGCAATAACATACATAAGCATACAAGCAAAGATCCAAAAAGAAAACAAATGAAAGACTTCGAAAAACTCCAAAACATCCAAATAAAGTTTCTGTACAGAACGTAATTTTTATAGTAGCAAAAATACGTGTGTTTGGGTTTAATAGAAACTACAGGCTACGAGCTTCGATTCACAAAAAGAATCACGTAAAACGGAGTTACGAAACTCGAGTTACGGCCTAATGAAGTTTGAATTCAGATCTGTTTGAATTCAAATTTTAAAATTTAAAAAATATATTTATCGTTTGGTTCTCTAGATAGAGGGGATTTCTATGAACTAGTAGGAAAAATAATCAACTAAATCGGATCTATAGACTAAAAGATATACAAGAAACAAGAATTGGTATAGAATCTGAGATTGAAAAAAAAATACTGGAAAAAGAGAAAAATTTGGCCTAGGTGTTCATTGTACTTGTCGGCGGCGACGAGGAAGAAGGCAGCTCCGGTGTGTTTCAGTGAAGGACGTGTGCGGGACGGTGTAGAGGACGATGAGGTGAACCACTTAACCAAGTTATGGTGGTAGATTGCTTCCTGTACACACGGTTAAAGGTCGCTGGAATTCACGAACTCCGGCGAGCAATTGGTGAGGTTAGTGAGAGGGGAAAACTCCAAAATGAGAGGGCTTCGGACGAGGGGTGAGAGGGGCTCCTAGGGGTGCGTCTAGAGTTGGGTGGGGCAAGATGTGTTAATGGTTGCAGTTTCAAGTGCTCATGGTGGCCATTATGGTCGTCTTTGAGGCGCACCAGGGGATGGGAGGGGTCGAGGGAGGCGAGGGGGTTCCATTCAGAGGCGTTTTGGAGCGGGAGAGAGGAAAGGGAGGGGTGGGGTGCTGGATGGATGTGCGTTCTCCTGGCTCTGCCATGAATGTAAGGAAGAAGACGACCAGGTTGGGTCGTGAGAAGGTTGGGCCTATTGGGCTGCGGTTTTTTAAACGTTTTTCGTTTTTTAAGAAGCAATGAAACACCAAAAAAAAATACAAATAAAAATTAGCGTAAAAAATCCCAGAAAATTCCACATAATTATATGGTCTTCTATAAGACCTTGTGAACATTTATCTGGCCTAAAATGCAAGTTTTCAAAAATAAACTTTTTGCTATGCTAATAAACTAAATTCCAAATAAAACTCAACAAATATATTTTGGTTCCAAATTCAATTTCCTATATTTTCTTTTCTAATTTTGAAGAAGTCATTTTATCTTCTCTCTTTATTTTATTTTTGATATAATGGAAATGATTTTTTTTGGTGAAACCAAATTTGATCCAAACTCCCAACTTCGAAAATAATAAAAATTAAAAATTGGTTTTCTTCGGAAACTTCCAACTCTCTCTTTTGGTCCTTGAGTTGCTCAAAGTTCCTTGGATCCAAAATCAAATAAAACAAATGGGGCAAAAATGCATAAATCATGGATGCATATGAGTGATCTATTGATAAACATCCAAATTGAAAATTGGGATGTTACAGGCAAGTAACATGCCGATGACAAAGGGAATAACGTATGTTGATATTGCGGTTCGACCGATAAAGATCTTTATAGAATATGTGGGAACCAATATGAGCAGCCAGATTTGCTAATGGTTATTGACAGGTGAAGTGTCTCGGTCATGTCTACATAGTTCTCGAACCCGTAGGGTCCACACGCTTAATGTTTGATGACGATATGTATTATATGAGTTATGTGTTTTGGTGACCGAAGGTTGTTCGGAGTCCCGATGAGATCATGGACATGACGAGGAGTCTCGAAATGGTCGAGAGGTAAAGATTGATATATTGGAAGGTGGTATTCAGACACCAGAAGTGTTCAGGAATGAATTGGGTACATACCGGAGTACCGGAGGAATTACCGGAACCCCCCGAGGAAAGATGTGGGCCATATGGGCCATAGGAGGGAGGCTAACCAACCCACAAGGGAGGAGGCCGAATTGGACTAGGGAAGGGGCGCCACCCCCTTTCCTTCTCCTACTCCCTCTCCTTCCCCCTTTCCCCCTCCAGTAAAAGGAAGGGGGGGGGGGGAATCCAACTAGGAGTCCAAGTGGGACTCCTTCCCACTTGGGGCGCACCCAGGCCGGCCTCCTCTCCCTCCCTCCTTTATATACGGGGGGCTCCCCTATGAGAACACCAATTGCTCCAAGCTGTGTGCGGTGCCCCCCTCCACAGTTTACGCCTCCAGTCATATTCTCGCGGTGCTTAGGCGAAGCCTTGTGCCGATCACATCACCATCATCGTCACCACGCCGTCATGCTAAGGGAACTCATCTACTCCTTCGACCCTCTGCTGGATCAAGAGCTCGAGGGAGGTCATCGTGCTGAACGTGTGTAGAACTCGGAGGTGCCGTACGTTCGGTACTCGATCGGTCGGAACAAGAAGATGTTCGACTACATCAACCTCGTTAAGTAAACATTTGCGCTTTCGGTCTACGAGGGTACGTGGACACACTCTCCCCCTCTTGTTGATATGGATCTCCTAGATAGATCTTGCATGAGCGTAGGTAATTTTTTGAAATTGCATGCTACGTTTCCCAACAGTGGCATCCGAGCCAGGTCTATGCGTAGATGATATGCACGAGTAGAACACAAAAAGTTTGGGTGGTGATCGTCATACTGCTTACCACCAATGCTTTATTTTTATTCGGCGGTATTGTTGGATGAAGCGGCCCGGACCAACCTTACATGACCACTTTCATGAGACCGGTTCCACCGATAGACATGCAACTAGTTTTGCATAAAGGTGGCTGGCGGGTGTCTGTTTCTCCAACTTTAGTTTAATTGAATTTGACTGTGGCCGGTCCTTGTGAAGGTTAAAACAACAAACTTGATGAATCACCGTTGTGGTTTTGTGCCATAGGTAAGAACGGTTCTTGCTAGAAACCCGTAGCAGCCACATAAAACTTGCAACAACAAAGTAGAAGATGTCTAACTTGTTTTTGCAGGGCATGTTGTGATGTGATATGGTCAAGACATGATGTGATATACGTTGTTGTATGAGATGATCATGTTTTGTAAAAGTTATTGGCAACTGGCAGGAGCCTTATGGTTGTCGCTTTATTGTATGAAATACAAACGCCATGTAATTGCTTTACTTTATCACTAAGCAGTAGCAATAATCGTAGAAGCAATAGTTGGCGAGACGACCACGATGCTATGATGGATATCAAGGTGTCAAGCCGGTGACAATGGAGATCATGACGTTGCTTTAGAGACAGAGATCAAAAGAACAAGATGATGATGGCCATATCATGTCACATATTTTGATTGCATGTGATGTTTATCTTTATGCATCTTATTTTGCTTAGTATGGCGGTAGCATTATAAGATGATCCCTTAACTAAATTTCAAGGTATACATGTTCTCCTCGAGTATTCATCGTTGCGAAAGTTCTTCATGCTGAGACACTACATGATGATCGGGTGTGATAAGCTCTACGTTCAAATACAACAGGTGCAAGCCAGTTTTTCACATGCGGAATACTCGGGTTAAACTTGGCGAGCCTAGCATGTATAGACATGGCCTCGGAACACTGGAGACCGAAAGGTCGAACGTGAATCATATAGTGGATATGATCAACATAGAGATGTTCACCATTGATGACTACTCCATCTCACGTGATGATCAGACATGGTTTAGTTGATTTGAATCACGTATCATTTAGATGACTTGAGGGATGTCTATCCAAGTGAGGTTCTTAAGTAATATGATTAATTGAACTTTAGTTTATCATGAACTTAGTCCTGGTAGTATTTGCAAATTGTTGTAGATCAATAGCTCGCATTGTAGCTCCACTATGTTTTTTGATATGTTCCTAGAAAAAACTAAGTTGAAAGATGATAGCGGACAGGGTCTGTGATATGAATATTATCCTCATTGCTGCATAGAAGAATTATATTCTTGATGCACCGCTAGGTGACAAACCTATTGCAGAAGCAGATGCAAACGTTATGAATGTTTGGCAAGCTGAATATGATGACTACTTGATAGTTTAGTGCACCATGCTTTATGGCTTAGAATCGGGGCTTCAGACACGTTTTGAATGCCACGGAGTATATGATATGTTCCAAGAGCTGAAATTGGTATTTCAGACTCATGCCCGTGTCGAGAGGTACAAGACCTCTGACAAGTACTTAGGCTATAAGATGGAGGACAATAGCTCAACTAGTGAGCTTGTGCTCAGAATGTCTGGGCAATACAATTGCTTGAATCAAGTGGGAGTTAATCTTCCAGATAAGATAGTGATTAACAGAGTTCTCTAGTCACTATCGCCAAGTTATTGGAACTTCGTGATGAACTATAATATGCAATGGATGAAGAAAACGATACTTGAGCTCTTCATGATGATGAAATCGACGAAGATAGAAATCAAGAAAAAGCATCAAGTGCTGATGATTAAACAAGAACACTAGTTTCAAGAAAAGGGCAAAGGGAAAGAAAGGAAACTTCAAGAAGAATGGCAAGCAAGTTGTGACCCCCATGAAGAAGCCCAAAGCTAGACCTAAGCCTGAAACTAAGTGCTTCTACGACAAAGGAAATGGTCACTAGAAGCGGAACTACCCCAAATATTTGGCGGATAAGAAGGATGACAAAGTGAAGAAAGGTATATTTGATATACATGTTACTGATGTGTACCTTGCTAGTGCTCGTAGTGGCCCCTGGGTATTTGATACTTGTTAGGTTGCTAAGATTAGTAACTCGAAACAGGAGTTTCAGAATAAATACAGACTAGTTGAGGGTGAAGTGACGATGTGTGTTGGAAGTGGTTCCAAGATTGATATGATCATCATCACACACTCCCTATACTTTCGGGATTAGTGTTGAATCTAAATAAATGTTATTTGGTGTTTTCATTGAGCATGAATATGATTAAATCATGTTTATTGCAATACGGTTATTCATTTAAGACAGAGAATAATTGTTATTATGTTTACACAAATAAAACCTTCTATGGTCATACACCCAATGTTGATGGTTTATGGAGTCTCGATCGTAGTAATACACATATTCATAATATTGATGCCAAAAGATGCAAAGTTGATAATGATAGTGTAACATACTTGTGGCACTGCCGTTTAGGTCACATTGGTGTAAAGCGCATGAAGAAACTCAATGCCGTTGGGCTTTTGGAATCACTTGATTATGAATCATTTGATACTTGCGAACCGTGCCTTATGGGCAAGATGAATAAAGCTCCGTTCTCCGGAACAATGGAACGAGCTAATGACTTATTGGAAACAATACATACCGATGTATGTGGTCCGATGAGTGTTGAGGTTCGTGGTGGGTATCGTTATTTTCTAACCTTCACAGATGATTTGAGCAGATATGGGTATATCAACTTAATGAAACACACGTCCGAAACATTTGAAAAGTTAAAAGAATTTCAGAGTGAAGTGGAGAATCATCATAACAAGAAAATAAAGTTTCTATGATCTGATCATGGAGGTGAATATTTGAGTTACGAGTTTGGCCTTCATTTAAAATAATCTGGAATAGTTTCACAGCTCACGCCAACTAGAACAGCATAGTGTAATGGTGTGTCCGAACATCGTAACTGCACTTTATTAGATATGGTGCAATCTATGATGTCTCTTACCGATTTACCACTATCGGTTTGGGGTTATGCATTAGATACAGCTGCATTCACATTAAACCGGGCACCGTCAAAATCCATTGAGACGACGTCGTATGAACTGTGGTTTGGCAATATAACTTAAGCTGTCGTTTCTTAAAGTTCGGGGATGTGATGCTTATGTCAAAAGGCTTCAGCCTGATAAGATCGAACCCAAATCGGAGAAGTGCGTATTCATAGGATACCCTAAGGGAACAATTGGGTACACCTTCTACCACAGATCCGAAGGCAAGATCTTTGTTTCTAAGAACGGAACCTTTCTAGAGAAGGAGTTTCTCTCAAAAGAAGTGAGTGGGAGGAAAGTGGAAATTGATGAGCTAATTGTACCTTCTCTCAATTTAGAAAGTAGCTCATCCGAGAAATCCGTTCCCATGATGCATACACCAACTAGAGAGGAAGCTAATGATAATGATCATGAAACTTCAGATCAAGTTCCTACAGAACCTTGTAGGTCAACCAGAGCACGATCCGCACCAGAGTGGTACACTACAAAAAAATACACTTCCGTGATGATACGTGTTTGTCACAGTAGGTCGTGTTTTCTGTCATGCATGTACATCCATGACGATTTTATGACAGAATCAAGATAGTCATACCTGTGCTGTCGTAGAAGTGTTCCATGACATTACCAAAATTATCATCACGGAAGTGTCCACTTCCATGACGATAAATCACGCGTCATAGAAGTGCTTTCGTCAAGGGTGACCGACACGTGGCATCCACCGTAATGGAACACCGTTAAGCTATCGGGTCGGGTTTTGGATCCGATAACCCGTTAACAGCCCCGACCAATGGGGATTTTCCACGTGTAAAATCATCATTGGCTGGAGGAAACACGTGTCGGCTCATCGTTGGGACAGATGTCATCCACTCATTGGATAGAAGACACCTATGATACGTCGACACATGGCATGGTCCAACAGAGGCCCATTCCTGTGAAAAGGCCGTCCCATTTGACTTGGTCAAAAGGTGGTGGGCCGGCCCATGGAAAACATGTTAACGGCCTGTTCGCATATAGCCCATTTACAACCCACTAACCCAAGGCCCGTTACGCCCTATCCGAATTAGGCCCAGTAGCATCATCTGGGCCATCCAATATGATTCCAGCCCGTTTTCACTTCTGGTCCATGAAGTCTTTCGGCCATATGAGGCCCTTTATAACTCTTGGCCCATTAATGGCCCGCGGTGAAACTAGCCCGTAATTAACAGTGTATCACTTTACACCCATTAACGGCCTGTGGTGAAACTGGCCCATAATGAACAGTGTATCACTTTATACCCATTAATGGCCCGTTATTTCGTTGGGCCGTTTCCAGCCCATGTTATCTTTCGGCCTTCTAAGAGCCCATTTATTCTTGGGCTCATTTCCAGCATTCGTTTACTTATGGCCCATTACTATCATTTTCTGCTTGTGGGCCAAATTCAGCCCATGGTTACCGTCGGCCCATTTGTGGTCTGTTAATACGTTGGGCCTTTTTCATAGCGTCATCAAATACAGCCTAATAACGATGGCCCGTTATGGTCGGCCCATACGGTTCCAACTCTAGCCCGTTTACGGCCATAATGCGGCCTGTTATTGGCCCATGTTTGGCCAATCGATCATACGGCCCGTATAAGGCCCATTGATGATACGACCCGTAGAAGGCCCATGGTTTCTACGGCCCGTAGAAGGCCCACTATTTCTACGGCCCGTAGGAGACCCACTATTTCTATGGCCCGTAGGAGGCCTAGTGTCACTACAGTAAATATTAGCCCATGGTTATTGTGGCCTAGTTTTAAAAAATAGGTTATTGCAGCCACTAGCAAACCGTGGAAAAAGAACTGCAATGACTACAAGCAAACAAATAAACAAGACAACAAGGAGATAAATAAGCAAGCAACTTACGCTAGGCTATCAGGGCTATCACACATATTACATCCACTCGACATCAAAGTTCGCCACCAGTGCAAATAAACGCGCCGAAAAAAGAATATACAAAACTGAGAGCACTTTAGAAGGCACTAGGCCTGGCCAGGTCGGGCCCCCCAAACAACCGAAGAAGCTGAGTAGACCTCAATTGTGTCAACGGTAGATGCATCAACACTAGATTTATGGCATGATGGTGCGCACGGCAGTCCTCTGACATCTTCATTGCATCTTTGACTTCAAGTCGGAGCTGAGCTGAAGCAAGCCTTTCCGCTTTAAGTTGAGACTGAAGAAGTCGAACTGATTGAGGCAGCGACTGCACAGAGGTTGTCTCACACCTGTTGGTGTGTAGCTTCAACTCACTGTCTTCATCAAGACAGGACCTTGAGGTCATCTCGCTGTCCTCAAGATGGTTTGGCTCACTATCTTCCCTAAAGTTCTGCCTGGCGTAAGAGATACGACTGTGAAAGAGAAACAAGGAGGCACGTAATAGGTTTCACAATTATATAAGCAAATAAATGGATCTGTTCTGCATAAGGAACATGTTTTTACAACTACAATTTGAAACTGGTAGTTGTTGCAAACATCCAATGAGATGTAAACAGCAGTGGAGGAAATGATGCCTATCCAAATCTATACTAGAACAAAGTTTGAAGGCTTGAGAAGGATGAACTTACATTACATGTTAACACGGGCTGGATAAAGCCCTTCTCCATGTTGATGGAAGGATAATTCAATAAATTCCCCAAAGAAAATTCTTTATAAGCGTTGCCATTATTCTACATTTTGCAAAGAGTAAATATAGATCAAATAATATTGTAAGAAACATAGGATAATGAAGCTTAGGTGTAGACTGATGATACATAATCAAATAGCAATTAATTAAGTGCAGCATTACAAGGCAAAAGTGAGAGAGGCACTGACAAGACCAATGCTGAGCCCAATATTGTTTTGAGACCGTATGATCCTTTGAGCAAGGAGATTCATCTGAAATTAGTTTTCATACAAGAGAGAAGGTAAGGCACAAGCAGAAATTTAGGAGTTCAAATTTTGAATTGATATCATAGACAGTACCTGACGCTGGGCTCCCAGAAGTTCTAATAGGGGTTTGGCCACTTGAGTAGGGGTAAAGTGTGGTACAGTTGGGCCTATGTTTTCTGTGGCTGCTGATCTATCTGATTTAGCAGGTATCACTACCTTTTCCAAATACCTAGTTTGTATTCCTTGAGGATCTGCACTCACCCTCTTCCCTTTGGACATCTATTACGAAAGAACAACATTTGACTGGAAAAACATATTGTGGCGACACATGGAATAGGTACATAAAGTGGATAGGTATGGTATATGCTCATATATGATGCTTAAACTAAGTAGATGGTGTAACAAAGTAGAAGTAATGCAAGAGGTCAGATGCAAAATATGTGCGACCAATACAACTTTACAAAGTTAGAGCAAGCACCTTGATGGGTGAATAAGATATGCCATCCTCCACCATGCCAAGTTTGTTACCCAGTGGATTGTTCCGCAATATTCCTCTCGTGCGCCCATTCTCATATTAATTTTGATAATGTTCAATATCTGACATGCATGAAAACATAAAAACAAGTGAGATTTTCTTTGTAATGCAGAAGTGATTCTAATCCAATACTGCCTCCTATAAACCCCTTTGTGCTATCTCTGCAATTCTTTTAAGAGATGCCATGCATGCTGTAATTTGTTGTGTGCATTAATATAATGTGGCCTACTACTCAAAATATGGGAGCTCCAAAAGTGATGACACTTCGCAGATGACAGCTTCAACATATAGTAAAGAAGAACAAGTCGACCTGACCTGGCAGATTCAAAATATACTAAGGGAGAACAACTCAACCTGACTAGTGGACCGCAAGAGAAGAGTATCATCTTAAAGAAGAGCAGAAGAGCAAGCAGATTGAAGATATTACAAGTCTTTCAATACAATGTCGGTTGGCCACCCATGATGAACCAGAGCGCACAGAAAAATACTATTCTTTCCGGTCTCTCCATATGTGGCTCACATGCATTTCGAAAGTAAAGTAGGAACATTTAGCTAACCAATTAAACATCTCTCAGTTTTACTAATATCAGTAATGATATCAGATATGAATTCGTACAACTAAGCTTGTTTAGCTCGATGGGTGGAGCAGTGCTATTACGACACGAACCACGTAGGCTAATTGTGGTCATCATAAAATGGGGAAACCATAAGCATGATGAGTACAGTGTTGACCATGGCAGTGGGATGGCAGATCTGAAGCTGCAAACCGCGCAAAGGGTAGTTAGCAACCGATGTTTGCTTTGAAATAACAACTAAGATTTGGTATGGACAAGAAAGTAAGGTCAACAAGTGACAAAGAAATGCAATTATGTTGTCTCTCTATATGTAGCGACATGCATTTGGAAACTCAAGTGGGACCTTTAGCTAACCAATTAAATGTGTCGGTTAACTAATATCAGTATCATATCACAATAATATTTGAACAACTAAGCTTTCGAATTCTGAGTGTTGTGTTGTTTAGCTTCAAGGGTGGAGTAATGCTAGTACGACAGAAAGCACCTACGCAGATCATAGTAGAGTAGATAAAAGGGAAAACCCTAAGCATCAAGAGAAAAATTAGGAAAGTGGAACTAGCTGGACTAGTGGGTGGCGCACATGCTTTTCGAAACGAATATAGGAACATTAGGTGACCAATTAAACATTCTCTGTTTTAGTGATATGAGCATCATATCAGATTCGTATTTCAACACGTAAGCTTTGGGTTGAGGTCTTGAGGAGCAGTGCTAGCACGGTACGAAGCACCTACCATGATGGTAGTGAATATAAAGGGGGGAAACCATAAGATTTACGAGTATAGTGTCCGTGCCATGGTGGATCTGAAGGTGCAAACTGGACAAAGCTATTTCGCAACCAATGTTTGCTTTCAACTAGCCACTACGATTTGGTATGGACAAGAAAAGTACAGTAAACAAATTACGATCTATTTTCCGGGTGAGATCAATAACTTAAGCTCACATGGAAGTGTACCACCTCTCTTGCGATGCCTTGTAGGCCTATGCTAATACGTTGAGGGTGCTGCGGGTGCGATGGCTGTCGGCGGCGGGGAAGAAGACTTTAGACGACAAATGGCCGGGTCGGGGTATATGTCCTGTTGCCCTGGATGAGGCGGTCGTAGGAGCGGCAACGGCAAGGTGGACGACGACGCCGATGAAGCAAGAGGAGGCGATGAAAGGATCCTGGTCTAGCACCATGTATGAGAGACGTCCATCTCTTGCAGTGGACGATGGGATAGGGGTAGTGGCTCCGGCAAGGTGGAGGATGGGGTGGCGGACGGAGGAGGCCGGCCGCAGTGCGGAGGTTGTCATGCCGCCGATGGTGTATGAATGGGAAAATGGAGGGGAGGGGGGGATCTCAAACTTTGGGACGTGCTTCTCTGAAATGTGGGAAAGTTACGAACTTACCCCCCATTTAAAATTTCGGACATCGCGTCGGTTGGGGATAGGACGGTAATCTCGCATCTCCCAAATATTTGCCGGTAACTATTTCGGGCGAGGAGAGGGTGTTTTTCAGCCCATGGTTGGCGCCCACGGTGTATGAACGAGGCTGACAGGTAGGGCAGATGTGTCACGTCTGAGGGAAGTTACACATCTGCCTCTATTTAAAATATTAGCCTACATCAATTTCGGACGAGGAGAGTTTGTTTTGCCGCCCACCATGTATGAATGGGGAAATGGAGGAAGAGACACATGTCTTTCGGACGAGCTTCAATCAAATGCGTTTTGCCACCCACGTTTGGCACCCATTGTGTCTGAATGGGCTCAGAGGCCGTCGTGTCATGTCTGATTGAAGTTACTAGTCTACCCCTATCGACAACAGTGTAAATCCGGTCTATAAGGATGTCAAGTGTCAGGGGTAGACATTAATTTCCATCTCGCAAACACTTGCTTCGGGCAGCGCACAAATTATAGTGAGTGTTTAGCCGCTTCGTTCAAAACTTGGGAGAATTAGCATTCACGTTTGCCTTGGGCCCTGGCAAACTAAATTCAAATCCAATTTGTATTCAATTACGAATATCCATAGATAATTCTATGTTTTGTTACTTATTTCTTAAAAACCACAACAAAGATTTATTCCACCTTTATATATGATTATGATTTAGAAATGCCGTGATCTTCGAATTCAGTAGGTTGGATACACTCTGAGTCAAATAGTTATTTCATCCAATACAGTATGCTCACACAAAAAATAGTTCACCTTATGAAAATCATACAAGTACTGAGGATTACCTCGCCTAAAAAATTTGGATCATTACAACACATGGACAACATAGGGGGTCTTGCAACATAACCTATTCAGAGACATGACACAACATGCAAGTACAATAATCTAATGACAATTTCAACTGATATCTAAAGAAGAACCGGGATTACCTTGGGCTTCAGATAGCAGAAACAGCAGGACCTCCTCCGTCTTCAAATGTAACATTCTTACTTCCTCCAATTCTTGGGTTGCTTGCATAATGTGTGCCGCTAATTCTGTAATTTCCAGCCTCAAGATAAAGATTACCTCATTCATGGCAGCCACACCATCTCTTTCTGCCTCTAGTAGAGCCTCAAGCACTATAATATCTGTGCTCAGACTGCTCTCCGGCGGTGTTGCCTCTGAACTGCTACCACCTGGTAACATGGATGCCGCACTGCTTCCAAAAATAGATTCTGGGGTTGTACATTGTGTCCTAGTGTGAACGGCATCCTAAAAGGTTTCCACTAGACATAAGTAAGAGATAGTTATCGTATGATCCAGGCAGTAAGCTTATATGGTAAACGACGAACGAATTATTGCCGAGCACGACAAACTATATTTAAATGGTTCGAAGCAGCATCAGTCGAAAAGAAATTAAAATGGTAAGATGAAACTAGGGATGTAAGTGGCAAATAAACGACATCCGCCAGTCCCATCTAGTTAGTTTTTGCTACCTCCCTAGTTCATTTTCCTCAAAAAACAAAAACTCTTTTGAACTATCATACCACTAGTGGACTTTAATCAGTATTAAACGGGACCCAGTAGACATCCCTAGTTGAAAGGGAGTGTACCACCACTATATTTAAGTTGCCAAGGCATCTAAGCAGTTGAAATAATCTGAGAAAGCACTTAACAGTGTGGCCTCATATAAACTACGCAGACAGTCTTGTGATGAAGTTGAGAGGAAAAGTTAAGGACTCAAATGAAATAGGCATGCATTTCTTTACGATAGTACAGCAGGCACTGCTGACATATTGGCCAACTCAGGTATAGCGTAACAACAAACAAGCATTCGAATCAAGTAATACAGCAAAGCACACAACTGAACTATTTTTAATTCGGTAGGATGACAGGTTGAGGGCACAAGCCAAGAAAGCAGCCCACTCGCATTACATTTCACATGTACTAAAACACACTGGCTTACCATATGTTGCTGTGAAGCCTCGCTGCTGTTGCAATGTTCTTTGAAGATATCGTCAGCATCCCGTGGTTGCAAATCTAGTTGTTGAAGTTTATTTTGCACCCTCTATTTAGGTAAAATTATTTTTAATCACATGCACTCGTCCGAATTGATCGTCAATGGTTCATCTAAACTAATGAAAGAAGGGTGTGTGCATACACGACAATATATCTGCTTCCCTCTATTTTTATGCTTGTTCGAGGCGCCAACCCCAAAAGAACAAATATTTTGCTTGATGGGGTTGGCAGCTCCATAATTAATAGAATCATCAAATTATTCATGTAACTTGGGAAGATCAAGAACACACAAACAAGTAATGAACAGAGGCTCAGAGCAGTGATGTAATAGCTAGCATCAGAAAATGTAGGGTAAAACGAACAAAAAGTAGCGGAACCACATGCTAGTTTGCTGATGTGTAATTAAGCATAGAGAACATTAAGCAGTCTGATGGAACCAACAGGTGGCATCAGAACAACACCATTATCATAAATATAGCATTCAAGAAGTAAAATAGTAGGCAGTGATATCTAGGCAGTACAGTAGTACTTAGGACAAAACTAAAGCATATTAACTATATGTGCATTGGTATGTAATTTAGCACATGTAATATGTTCACTGCCAGAAGTATGGCCCTACAGGTGCAAGAAGAATAACGCGTCTCATGAAAAACTGAATGATGCCCTGAAGAAATTCAAAGGTGCGGTGCTTATGCTAGGAAAGTGAACGTAGGCGCCGGCCGTTGGATAATAGTACCTGATTCTCGGCGGAGTATGGGTATCGTTGTCATACTTGATAGCTAAGGATCGTCGATGGTGCTCGTGTTGGAGTTGATTTTGGGTCGGCTGTCGCCGTCGCTGAAGCGGCTCTGGTGCTACGGTTGCGGTGCCTGTCGACATACAAGAAAGCTCATCTGTGGTAAGTGAACAGTTGCACGATAAAAAGAAAAATCGAAGGAGTACAAATTCAAATAACCTGATGAGGCTGCGGTGTCAGTAAAGCAGGGCCAGTGGAGTTGAATATGGCGTCCGTGGAGCGGGTTCGGTGCAGTGGACGAAGGCTTCGGCGGGCGCGTTGTACAATGCTTTCGGTGAGGCGGATCTGTTGCGGCGGACGAGGGCTTGTATGAAGGGCCAGCGAAGGGGCGGATGAGGGAGCTAGTGAAGGGCCTACACTGTGGTGGACGAGGGCGCCGGTTAAGCAGATCCGGTGCGGTGGACCATGATGGCGGTCAAGGAGATCTGGAGCGGTGGACAAGCCAGTCGCTGATGCGGCTCCGGTGAAGTGGTGAGTTGGCAGTTGGGGGTTCCAAGGTGTGGAAGGTAGATCCGGCGGGGTGTGAGGTCCACCGCTGCGGCGGAGGACTAGATTTGGCGGCTTGCCATGGTTGGGGGGGGGTCGGGGAGGGGAAGGGGAGGGGCTCTGGGAAGAATGTTGGGGGCAAAGAGGGGAAAACAATGGAGTTACCAAAGCAGCCCATTTATGTTCATGTGGCAGGGGTAAAATAGGAATATCTCAGGGCTAAACTTCCGGGCGCATGATATTTCGATGTGAGCGGGAAGCTTGAAAGCTTTTGGCGCCTAAAATTATAAGTATTCTGCTCTCGTACGGCTGACTATGATATCATGGCCAACAATTTGTTTGTTTTGCACGCAAAAAAATGTGCAAGTTTTGAAAATCAGTGTCTCCAACTCGAAACTTAGATTGTCCATTCAATTCAAATATGGATCATTGAGCTACTACAAGCAAATACCATCATACGGTCCAATTCAAATGAAATTCCAAATGTGTTTAACCTAAATATGATGACAAAAGCAAAAATGTGTATGTGTATGAATAAAGTGGATGATTATAAAGTTTGAACATGCCCGTATGTGTATATCTCTAGGTTTGATATATGAATTTGAAATCACGAAATCCCGGCTTAAAAAATGTACCTCCATTTAAATGAATTACAAAAGCTAATGATGGAGTCGAATTCCAAAATTCCAATCTTAGGTTTGTAATTCGGGTACATCAAGGTATATCACACATGTTCAAAAGTATCGTTATCTCATAGTCCAAACTGTGAAACAAATTGATCAACCATGAGTGCACAATATCTCAATTACGCTAAATTCCCTCAAATGTAGACACCTCACTCTTTATATGAAGCCATCCCCCCTCCACCACACACACACACACACACATAGAGAAGTCGTTCTCTTCCCCAAACACCAACACACAAGCACATTAACACCCCTTCTCTTGTAAAGTTTGGACCCCAATATAGGTCTCTATCACTTTATCTCTCGGGCATGCACACATCTCTTCCCTCACTCTCTAGGTCTCCTGCTATCTCTCTTACCCAAGCACATGCACCATGTAGAGTGTATATTTCCCATACACACAAAACGTCTATCTCCCTAGTTATGTGGTTCTCGCGCACTCAGCTCACACACCACCCCCACTGCAAACAAGCACAGTTTGTCTCCTTGTGCACCACTCTCCTCTTTCTATCTCTCTCACATGCGGACCCGCCCCAGCTCCTTCCCTGTATACATATATGTCGTGACTCTTTCCATAGCTCCCTAATGTATCATCGTTCTTGATTTTGCACATTGTTCTCCACACCATCTATTCTAGATCTCTCATGAAGTCCCTATCACACACACAATGACTCGCTTCCCTTGCGTCTCCGTACATATGCCAATTTTGGACAACATCAACATTGTCTCCCTATCTATACACCATTTATGGACACAAACGACCCTATCCCCCCTCTCCCCCCCTCTTTCTCTCTCTATCTCTCTCTCTATCTATCTATCTCTCCGTCGCTAGCTCTCTCTCTCTCGCTCTCACACCCCTCTCCCACACACACACACTCGATGTCTCTTCCAAATAGTCTGCTCCCCCCGCACGCACCCGTGCTATCCCGCTACTACACATGTAACACCATTCCCCCTTCCCTTATACTAGGTTTACATCATCAGTGGTCTCTCTACTCCACATACACACACTCGCTCTCACACACAAACGCGTGCACAAACACACCCAAACATGCACAGACACCCATTTATCTGGATCCTCATCTCTCCCCATGTCCGCATGTGTATCTCACACACTCAATCTCTAATTATGTTTATGTGTCTCCATGTTACACAACACAAAGCCCCATGTACATGTCTCTCTCTATCCTCAACACACATAGACACAAAGAATCTGTTATCATTGCCTCGGTCTCTAACATATCACACATGCACACTGTCTCTCTCTCTCTCTCGCAAACACGCTCAACAAGGGTTTCCCCTTGAATAACTAACTGTCTATTCATCAACAGTCATGGCAGTACGGCGAACACGAGACGTGAAAAAGAATAAATCTACACGTGCTTAGACCACCTAGTATGACTACTAGGACTAGAGCAAGCCAAAAAGCGCGCCACCGTCACCCCCTCCTTATCGGCGACAGGAAAATCTTTGTTTTACACAGTCGAGAAGTCATTATGCTAAGGCCCCACATGCCGAGGCATTGAATAGAATGTAGATGATAGTTTACGGAAGCAAGTATCGATAATACATTTGTATCTCCATACTTATATTTCTTCTCTTATAAAAAACCGAGTTGGTGATGATGGTACGTGTGCCATCTTGCAATATAGACCGTCCGATCTATATCTGATGGATGGAAATTAAACTAAAAGATACCCGCACCCCTCTCCACATTTGCAGACAAGGCCTTCCCTCGTTCAGCCTTATCTCCAACAAACCTCATTGTTGAGCAATTAAGAAAGGAAGCCTCTAGAACAAACTGGCCTGGTGGCCGCTGCCGGCGTCGTCAATCCCCATGCCTCCGCTCAGTCCGACCACCAATCACCACCACACCCCACCCCTCTTCACCTTATCTCATATTTCTCGAGATATCATTAGTTTTTACACATGGGATTACTCTCACAAGGGTCAATCACAACAAGTGTTTTATAAAAAAATGCATCTTGATGTTCCATGCAATGCACGAATCTTGCTAGTACTCCTACACAAGACTAAGTTGGTGATGATGGTGTGTCTACCATTCGTCGTTTTTGACCATTAGATCTACATCCAACGACTGTGAGGTAAGTTGTTGCCTTTTCTCACCAACATCCCACTTGTCTACCAATTTGCAGAAAAACCCATAATTAGTATCTTAAAACCAACACATCCCTCCCTGACCTCACCAAAACAGCCCAAGGAATATATTGTAATTGAAACATAATATATCTCTAGTGACATATGTATATCAAAATTAGAGTGTTTTGTATCAAGTTTGTGAATAAGTATTATTCTAATTATGATTCGTTGCAACACACATGAACATTGCTAGTATTTCTAACCATGCATTTTTCCTAGTATTCCATAGTTTTGAGTTTTCCATCAAGATATTAGTCACTCATGGTTGATATTTACTTTCAATCATGTACACATATGCACTATGTAACTAGCCTTGCTAATTGGCTTCCAAAGCTTAACTTTCACTCCTACTTACAATATGTAGAGTATTTAACAAGAAACTACCACTTTCAACCAGCCCTAGGAAGAATCTATTGTACAAAAAATAGCAAAAACATACCCAAAATTTCTTAATCCATGCCAAAAACTACTACCTAGTACTCCTACCGATTAGGTTTGTTTAAGCCCATTTATGACAGGGTTGGCCCACACATTCATGCCGACGAGGCAGCTTAAACCAACACATTTTGTTGGACCCTTGACACGAGGGACCCACATCTGGCCTTCTATCCTGTTATTCCCCCTCAAATCATTATTTTTCCTGAACATTACTTCAAACAGTACTGATGCGTGTTCGTCGGTGGTGCCGGTGATGAGCGAGTTGGCCGCCGCTCCGCCGGACAGGCCGGACGCCGCGCTGGCCTCCGCACGGGTTGGCAGGATGGCCCGAGCATGACTCACGAGCGAGCAAGCCGTCGCGCTGGCCTTCGCTCGAGCCAGATGGCTGGCCTTAGCACGGCGTGCGTGAGCAAGCCGCCGCGCTGCCGTGCCAATCTAGCTAGCAAACCTTGCAGACAAGCAGCTGGACAGAGCTATCTTGGCTAGCTAGCGGCCGCGAGCGCCGGACGGAGCTGGCATCCGAGCTGCCGCAACGTGGGCTCCGCACCACCGGTGGTTTTGACCTTGCCTTCTACCGGCGGCGGTAGCTGCGTCCCATGGACGAGGATGACTAGGTGGACGGGCCGGATGTAGGAGGTCACTCAGGGATTTTTGTGCAGACTGATATGTAGGTCCCACAAGTCATAACGCCCAGTCGAATAGAAGGCGTTGACTTAATGGGAGACATGGGCCCTGTCAGAGGTTCGAGTTAGATTCTAACCCTGAACTAACTCTAACCAAAGTGGTGTTTGGATGGCAGGGTTAGATTGACAACAAATGTATCCAAACAGGGCCATGGGTTGAAAAGTGCCTATAACGGCACTTTGTAGAGTAGTCGTTTCTTGGCAGGGCTGGTTGGTAAGAGCATGTACAATGGTTGATAAGGTAGCCTTATCTTAAGTCTGCCATGTATGCAAGTGGTAGTAGTTTCTAGGCATTTTAGTGGTTTCTTGCATTATTAGGGGTTTCTTATAAGGAACAATGTACGTACTACTAGCGACAAAAGGCGATTCTAAGTTGCGTTGTACTCCAACGAGTACTACTAGTGGTCGCGAGAGTGTATACCTCATTTTGTGGGTTCGATCCCGGTCGAACGCATGGCGGCCTTTTAAAAAAAATAGTACAACTACTCTTCGCTGCGAGCCAATATTTTACATGGGTAGTTTGAGTTTTGAAGTCAAACGGACATGCGGCCCCACAATCTGGGTGCACTGGATAGCCTAGCCACGTGAACGGGTTTTCCTTCCTAGCATCCCGTGGCTCGCGTGCTCGCCATAGCCGTACCTCGCTTGCAGCTTCCTCATCATTCATCAGCTAGTAGCATATTTAAACTACTGCCTCCCAATTAAGCCCGAGGAGCCAGAAAAGCCTGGCAGGGCATTGGGAACTATGCAATATGGCTCTATACGTAAAGTGCTCTACTACTACAGTACTCTCTAGCTTGTGGCGTTGCACGCATGGACTTCACTCCATTATCGGCTCTACTATAAAAGAAATTCCTCTTGACGTGTTTTTTTTGAAATGAAGGCAAAAGCTTTGCTTCATCTCATTCATAAAGAAGGAACTACTAACAAAGTTCGACGAGATCCATTACACCTCCACAAATGGAAGCGAAAAGCCTAGTCTCGCTGTATCAAATAACTCAAATGTTCTGCCCCCGCAGTAACCGTCGCTGATAAACAGGCTGCTAGTGTGTGCGTGAGAGGAGCGGCTGAGTAGGCCAGCTACGTGAGAGGAGCGGCTGAATAGAGCACCGAGAGTATCCACTAGGCCACTACGCAGGTGTACTTTCCCTGCATTGATAGTAAAGTGATGGTTCTAGAGAACAATAGTACCCTCCACTTCCAACTGTAGCTCGTTGGCCCTGAGATTCAAGAGTTCAAAACTGGTGCACTATACTAGACTAGACTAGAAGTACAGTACATTGCACTACTAGTTGAGAAAAAGTAGTACTAGTACTGCTACAGTACGAGTACGTACTCCTCCTTCACGTAATGTAAGACATTTTTTGACACTAGTTGGCGTGTACAAAAATGGCAAAAACATACCCAAAATTTCTTAATCCACGCCAAAAACTACTACCTAGTGCCAAAAATTTCTTACTAGTGCTATTATTTACAGTATAATGCAATCCCATAATGTTCCATAATGCTAGTACTAGTAGTAAATGATAGCCTCACCCCTTCGTCGAGGAACGATCTACAGTTGGAAGGGACGAGGCCCTGCGGTCACTACGCTCTTATCTCCTCCTCGCTAGTTCCCCTTCCCCCGAAGAGAAGGCAGTTCATTGCTGCTCCCATGGATTCGCCAGGTGGTTCTCCTCCTCGTCGGGGCTGGGAGACCTTTGACGACGATCCTCTGGGAGAAATCGCACTCCGCTCCGACGTCCTAACTGCCGCAAGACTCGGTGCTTCCTGCACCAACTTTTTCAAGATGCTGCTTAAACAGGCTTGGGAAAAGGCCATGCTTGTTGGTCTTCCATGCGTCCTCGAGGAGAAGGTTCTTCTATGGGACAATCCTTCGAACAGTCCACCGCTCCCTGGCCATGGTTGCACGTTGACTCCGCTAGAGTTGCCGATGTTGAGAGGTAATTGGATTTTGTCCGATGAGTAGGTCAGTAATGGAGTTTGATCATGTAGTACTTTGTCGGGGGTTGGGTACGACATATGCCAAAGGATGGCTTATCATGGTGGGAGCGAGTAGAACGTCGCCGGTGCCCGGAAGCGGGATGAGGCGAAGACATGCACGCCGGCGGAACTTACCCAGCTTCAGGGCTCTCCGAGGAGATAACACCCCTACTGCTGCTTTGCGGGGTCTCCGCATGGTCACTATGGCTAAGTGGGTACAATGGTGCTCCTGGAGCTGTTTCTGGAGGTAGGAGAGGGCAAGGCTAGCTCTCTCCTTCCTATGTTCTAAGGTCTAATGCTATCTGGGTCTGAACCCTTTGCATGGGCTTCCCGGGGGGTTTATATAGGCCTACCCCCAGGGTACAATGGTAATCTGGCTGGGTGCGGGTCCCAACCATCTGTCTCTCAGGCCGTCGTCCTCTCCGCCGACTACTGGGGCCCGGCGAATGGCGGGCCCTGCGGACAGGCCTGATACTGTAGCGGTACTCCTGATGATGCTGGCTTGGTCATGTGGTCATGGCAACAGCACCGCCGTCTGGCGTGCGTTCACTGTCGCCATTCCCCATCTTGTCTGGTTAATGGCGCGCGGGGCTCGTGCGAGGGGTCGGCCGACTCCAGGGGCCCGACTCCCACGGGTCCGTCCCCAGGGCGCTCGTGCCGTATTCTTTCTACCCACTGACAGGCGGCCCCGCCGTCCTTGGGTCGTACATGCAGGCGTCATGGGCACAGTGCGCCGCCCGATGTGGCTGAGGTCAGGGCAGGCATGGCAACAGTGCCGCGCCATGCCGGAGATCTTCAGCGATTCGGCTTACTGTAGCCATGCCGGCCACTTGTAAGCAGGGGGGGACGGCCACGCCGTGGTCGTACCCCGCCTCGCCCTTCGAGACGAGGGTGGAGTCGCAGCCGACTCTCTATAGCCGACCTCTCTAGAAGTCGCCGGCGATGAGTCGGCTTATCTTGGAGTCGCATCTGGGACTCGGCTTATCTTGGAGTCGCCGTATGGGACTCGGCTTATCTTGGAGTCGCTGTCTGGGACTCGGCTTATCTGGGAGTCGTCCCGGGGACTCGTCATGAGCGGTGCTACTTATCCCAATGTCTTGAAAGGTTCTGGAGCTCGGGTTAGCCTACCCGTGGCCCATTACTCCGACAGTAGTCCCCAAAGCTGGTGAGGCTCCGAGAGTGATACGTTGTGGGGCCTCAACAGTTTCATTCTTCTGGTGGTGGAATCTGGGCTTCGCTTGCCGCCTTCCTTCGGGCCGACTATCCAGAGTCGGATTCGCCGAGGGCCGTCTTGCTCCGTAGAGAGCTCGAAAGCCGTGGCGGGAGATCAAGCGGCGTGCCTGATACGCTTCCCCGCGGCCGCCCGCCACGGTCCTATTGCGTGGCGCCACGCGGCGTGGATAGTCTACCTACCCACGCGCGCGACGGGACGGGCCGTCAGGCGGGGCCCGCCACTACCGCGCCTCGGCATGCGAACGGATCCGTTGTGGCCGTGCGGATGGTTGGGTTTCCCACGTCGTTACTGCACACAGTAACTTCGTGGGGTAAATCGTGGGGGGGTGTGGGGTCCTGCGCGCAGTTAATCCCACACCCGCCCCATCAGCTTCTCAGCTTCCCTGCTCCTTCCCTGCTCCCCCGCCTCCTCTTGCCTCCTTTCCTTCTTCTTGCCGCCGTCGAGCAGAAACACACCACACCAACAGCGATGAGCTCTTCCTCCGTCGCCGCGGCTTTGGCTGTGCGCTCCGGCGTGTGGGACGGCTCAGAGGTGGATGACGACCTCATCGAGTTCCTCCGCAAGACGCGCCGCCTCCCCGGTGCAGACCTCGTGCGTGCCCGCGCCGCGCCGGAGAGGGAGATATCACCGGCGCCAGAGGAGGGCGAGCGGGTCATCTTCCGCTCGCACCTCATGCGCGGCCTGGGGCTGCCGGCGAGCGGCTTCTTCCACTCCTTCTTGGAGTTCCACGGGCTCCAGCCGCACCACCTCACCCCAAACACGGTGGTGTTGCTGGCTGCCTTTGCCACTCTATGCGAAGGCTTTCTCGGTGTCCTCCCCACCATCAAGCTGCGGGGAGAATTCTTCTCATCCAAGCTCGGTATGCACGTCGCCGGTGTGCCGGCTCAATGCGGCGCCTTCATCGCGATGCGGCGGTCGACGGCCGACAATCCGTTTCCCTCCATCGCGTTAATCAAGTTGGTGAAGATGTGGCAGCGGTCGTACTTCTACGTGAAGAGCGTTGCCCCCGATGGGGACTGGGTCAATCTGCCGCCTTATGAAGCCGGCGCACCGGCTGGGAGGCTCCCCAGCTGGTCTCATCGAGCCAAGACGCTAACTCCCGCCGGGGCCACCGCCGTGGCGTGGCTCCGAGTCCTGACGCAGTCGGAGGGCCTCGTTGGGGCCGACTTGCTGGCCGCCTTTGTGGCGCGCCGAGTGCTCCCTCTTCAAGGCCGGCCTTATCTGATCAGTCAGATGAGCGACCACCGGGACCCGAGTCGGATGTGCACCAGGGAAATGCCCCATGCAGAGGTGGCAAACATGGTGAACCACATCGCGAACTGCAAGCTCGGGGAGGACTGGCAGTTCGGCAAGGAGCCGTACTTGCGCGCCAACCCCCCTCCATGGTAAGTCACATCTCTTTATTGCTTTGTCTTCTTTATAGCCAAATCCGACTTCTGATTTTCATTGGTTTCTCTGAATTAGAACCCGCTCATTCAGCCCGCAGCCGGCGTCATGAGACCGCCCCGCGAGTTCGTCCCCGACCGAGCGGAGAGCGACGTTGACGACCCTGACTTGGGGGCAGCGGCGATGGAAGCCGACGCAGAAGGCGGGGGAGGAGGAGCGGGAAGCGGCCTCAGGCCCTCGGCCACCTTCACCGACTGGCCTGAAGACGACGCCGAAGGGGAAGTCGTCCCGCGCCACCAGCCAAGGGTCGGCCCATCGGGCGCGGGTTCCTCCGCCGGCCTGGACGGCCAAGGCGGCTTGAAGAGGCGCCAGACTGGGCCGATTTCATTCGGCGGCAAGCCAAAGAAGCTCAAGGGGGCGGCCGCCGTGACCAAACGGGAGGAGGCGGCCGCGAGGGCCAACCGCTTCCGCAAGGAAGTGAAGAGGCCGCCACTGGTCTCTGTGTAAGTGTTTCCTTCTTTGTCTTTATTTTTCTTTGGTGAATCTCGTCCGAGTTTCCTTTTTTCATTCCCTTTTTGCTTCAGGGCTCCCCTTACCCTTCAGAGGGTCGCCGTCCCCTCCGTCATGGGGTCGGCTTAGACGTCAGCCAACACTCGGCGGGTTGACCTTGCCGCCGACCTCCGGGAGGCGACGGAGCGAAACGCGCGGGAGAAGCGCTACGAGGAGGAGGCCGACCGCCTGGAGAAAGCGGAGGCCGAGAAGGCGGCGGCCTCCGCCCAGAAAAAACTGGAAGAGGCCAAAGCCACCGTTGCAGCGAGGCGGCAAGCCGAGGAGGCCGCTCACCGCCAATTGGCGTTGTTCGTCATCCTGCTGTCCTCCGCGCCGCCGCCCCCGGAGTTCACGGGGCAGACTGGAGAAGCCGGCGCCGAGAACCCTAACATGGAGAAGGAAAGCGGCGAGGCCTCCATGTCGGACTCGCTCGTGCCGCCACCGCTGCCTCCGCCACCGTCTGGGGGCGCGCATGGAGAACAGCCGGCGGGCCCGCCGGTGCCGCCGACTACGGACGAGTCCGAGGCGAGGCTGCTTCTCCAAGTCGCCTCGCCAGTGCGCCGCCGTCTCGAGAGGGCGACCTCGGCGCCGCGACCCCAGGAGACCTCTGGACGTCCAGGCGAAGCTGCAAGCTGAGGGCGACACCCTTCAAAACTGCACTAGGGCGCATCTGGCAGCGTGAACGGCCGTCCGAGTATGCCTTCTTCTTTTTGATTCTTGTTTTTCTTGTTCTTCTCTGTGGGGGCGCGCTAGCGCACCCACTGGGTGTAGTCCCCGAGTTTCGGGCCGGCTGCTAAGCAGGCGGCTCGGAACTCCCTATGGCGAGTTCCAAATAGTTAACTTTGTCTGAAATGCTTATTGCAGGAGTATCACAACCTTCGTGCTACCACCTTCAACCACAATGTTGAGGAGCTAGGCAGGCGGACTGCCGACTTGTCAAAGAGCCGGAGTGAGTCCTTCTTCTTTTTCACGGGGGCGCGCTGGCGCACCCGCGGGCTGTAGTCCCCGAGATTCGGGCCGACTGCTGAGCAGTCGGGCCGGATCTTCTCAGCGACTTTCTTTGTTGATGACTTATCGTCTTTCCTCTTTTTTCTTCTTCAGAGGCCAACGCCACTCTTCAGTAGTAGCTGGGCGAGGCCAACACCGCCTTGCGCGCCAAGGAGGAGGAGTGCAACAAACTTGCCACAGAGCGTGACCTGCTGGCTGCGCAGCTGCCCGAGCAGAAGTAGCTGCTCAAGAAGGCGTAGGACAAGGCCGAGAAGAAGGAGGCCGCTCTCCTGGCCGAGTTCGAGAGCGAGCGCTCCTCCTAGACTGACAAGGAGGCGATGCTAACCTCCGGCTTCCATGAGATCGAGGACATCGTCGACGGTGAGTTTCTTTTCTTCCTTTCTTTCTTCGAGGTTCCGACTATAGGTCGGGCCGATTTTTGATTTTTTTGACTCACTTCTTTTCGTCTTGGCAGACTTCTTCCCTGGCCACTCGCAGGCAGTCACTCAGGCCATCGAGGCTGATTGCGAGGTGCGGAGGGCAAGCGGCACGGAGATCGCCGCTAACGCCCCCCGGACCATCAACGAGCAGCTTCTGAGCATCGAGGCCCATCTTCGTCCGGCCCATCGGCTGATGCGCCGGCTTCAGCGTGCCGGTGCCCAGGCGGTTGCTGCTCTGTGGCCAGACATGCTAGCCCTGCGCACCGCCAGTCGGACCGCCGGCTGGCTGGAGGTCGCAGCTGGCCGTCTTGAAGCTTGGAAGGGTTCCTCGGCCCGGGCCGGAGCGCGCCGGGCCTTGGAATTCGTCAAGGCATGGTATCCAGGGCTGGACCTGGACCGGCTGGCCGTGTTCCGGTCAGAGGCCCAGGCAGAGCTGGTGGCAGTGGAGGGTGCCCTTGTCGAGCGTGCGGCGGTGATTGCCGACTACACAGACACCAGTGTCTTCGTCCCCGAGCGGGCTGCAGGCGGTGAGGAGGTGCCGCCAGAGTGGTTCGGGATGAACCCGGACTTCGGCGAGGACTCAGAGGAGGTGATTGACTCCAGCACCGAGGAGGAAGGTGAGGCGGAGGACGAAGGCGAGACGGAGACGCCAAAAGTCGGAGCGGGTGACCAGCCTCAGCTCGACCGCATCTCCAGCAACGAGCCGCGTTCTACCGGGCCGGCTGCCGCCGGTGGCGATCAAGCCGAGACTGCCCAGCTGGCCGCCCCAGCGCCTGACACCGCCGTCTCCTTCGACCCTCCGAACCTGTCTGCTGCTCCCTAGGCTGCCTTCTGGCTTTATTTTGTCTGCTCTAGAAAGTCTTTAAGGAACTTGTTAATTTGCACAATTCCACCCACGGGGTGTATTTCGAACTTCTGTTCGAAGATTCAGCCAAGGGCCTATGTTATGTAAATATTAATCCGAGTTCTATCTTTCCTTGCTCATTGCTCTTTTGGCTTTTCCCTTTGCCGCCTTCCCTTAGTTTCCGCCTTGCCAGACGGACAACCGCTCTGCGGAATGCCGCTGGGTCAAATGCTTGGCTACTTTAGGAAGGCAGGTACTCGGCCATCTTAGAGTCTTCTTTAACAAGTTGGATAGAAGGCGGCAAGCCGACTACTAAAGAGTCGGCTGTCCTTACTAGAGGCTAGTAGAAAGCGGCAAGCCGGCTACTCATGAGTCGGCTTTTGCTTCAGAGATGCTGGAGGCCGTCTTACGCTATGTTCGTGCTTTGGGTCCTTAGCCATTTTTTGTGTGGGCGCCCATTCTTCCTCACTCCTTCCCACCAAATAGTCGCTCTGCGAGCTGCGGCTTTGTCAGGAGACGGATTAGGCACCGCACACTACTTGTCTGACTGCGGGAAGCTCCTCATAGCGTGAGGCGGCGAGTCCCCGGGCCGACTAGCCGGGACCGGTGCCAAGCGGCATTAACAAAGAGTAATATACTCGAAGGCATAATTCTTATCATACAGATAACAAAAGAAGGCAGTCCTCGAGCTCGTGTCGGGGGGCCCAAAGTCTTGGTACTTTAATACAAAGGGTAGCGTGATACATACTGCTTCAATTGTAAAATCTTCGGAGAAGATTTGCATTCCACGAGCATTCTGTCTCTTTGCCAGAGTCGTCCCTTTTGCGCGCTCGGGGCTTCTGAGCATCGATCAGGTAGTAGGAGTCATTTCCTAGCACCTTGCTGACAATGAAGGGGCCCTCCCAAGGTGCCGACAGCTTGTGTTGGCCGGCTGTTCGCTGGATCAGTCGGAGCACAGGGTCACCCTCTTGGAAAGATCTTGGCCTGACCTTCCTGTTGTAGTATCGGCGCAGACTCTGCTGGTAGATGCTGGACCGGCTGAGTGCCAACAATCGGCCCTCTTCCAGCAGATCGACACCGTCTTGACGTGCTTCTTCTGCTTCTTCCTCGGTGTACATGGTGACTCACGGGGAGTCGAACTCTATGTCCGTCGGGATGACGGCTTCAGCACCGTAGACGAGGAAGAAGGGTGTGAAGCCGGTTGACTTGTTTGGAGTCGTGCGCAGACTCCATAGGACGGCCGGTAGCTCCTCAAGCCAGCAGCCGGCCGATCGCTCCAGTGGCACGACCAATCGAGGCTTGATGCCGGATAAGATGAGGCCGTTTGCTCGCTTCACCTGGCCATTTGACTGCGGATGGGCTATGGACGCTAAGTCCAGTCGGATGCCCTGCGTCACGCAGAAACGGGCCAAGGCGCCTTTGGCAAAATTTGTGCCATTGTCGGTGATGATGCTGTGCGGTATGCCGTACCGAGTCGTGATGTCGACGATGAAAGTCACTGCAGTCGGACCATTCAACTTCTTGATGGGTTTCACTTCTATCCACTTGGTGAACTTGTCCACTGCAACAAGTAGATGAGTCAAGCCACGTCGTGCCGTCTTGAATGGTCCCACCATGTCCAGGCCCCAGACTGCAAAGGGCCAGGCGATGGGGATAGTCTTGAGTGCGGAAGCTGGCGGAAGTGGCTTGGATCGGAACATCTGGCACCCCTTGCATTTTTGGACTAATTCCTTGGCCTCTTCTAGGGCAGTCGGCCAGAAGAAACCATGCCGGAAGGCTTTGGCGACGAGTGCTCTTGAGGCCGCATGGTGACCGCACTCACCTTCATGGACGTCTCTGAGAATTGCTTGGCCTTGTCCTGCCTCGACGCAGCGTTGGTAGACGCCAGTGATGCTGTAGCTGACCAGCTCTCTGTTGACTATGGTATAAGCTGCTGCTCGGCGTTGCACTTGCCGAGCCAAGATTTCAGCAGTTGGCAGCTCTCTGTTTACTAAGAACTTGAGGATGGTCTGGGCCCATGAGGGTGCTGCTATTTCTTCAACTGCCACTAGTGCGACTTGGATAAGGGCGGCTGGGCTGGGAGGCGGCGGGTTGGAGTCCGCAGCCGCTTGCTGACTTGACGAAGTCCTCGGGCCGACTGGAGCAGTCGCCGGGCCGAGTTCTGGAGTCTTTGGTCCTGTCACCGCAGTCCCCGGGCCGGGTTCTGAAGTCCCCGGGCCGGCTTTGACTGTGGCTTTCTTGGAGTCGGATCCGACTTCTTCGGGTGGAGCCGGCACAAAGATTGAGTCTGATTCTGGTGACGGCTTGATAGACAGCTTGAGGAGGCGCCGAAGGGCGATGCCGGATGGTATTGCTTGGCGAGTGGAGCTGATTCGTGCCAAGGCGTCTGCTTGGTCGTTGTCGTTCCTTGGCACATCGGTAGCTCGCCATGTTTGCGTCCTTGGCGTCCCAATTGCTAGATGATTGCTGGACCACCAAGTCAGAGTCGCCATAACAAAGGATCCGGCGAATGCCGAGTTCTTTGGCAAGCCGGAGCCCGTGGATGAGCGCCTCGTACTCGGCCACGTTGTTGGAGGCGGCGAAATGGATCTGCAGCGCATATCTGAGCTTGTCACCCTTGGGGGAAGTGAGGACGACGCCGGCTCCCAGGCCGGTGCACATCTTGGAGCCATCGAAGTGCATCCGCCAATGGGTGGAGTCGGGCGCTGGTGGCAGATACTGGGTCTCGGCCCAATCGACGAGGAAGTCGGCCAGTGCTTGCGACTTGATGGCGGTGCAGGGCTCGTAGTAGATGGTGTAGGGAGCTAGGTCGATGGCCCATTTGGCCACTCGGCCAGAAGCATCTCGGCTTCCGATGATCTCCTCTAGTGGGGCTGTGCAGACCACATTGATTGGATGCTCCTGGAAGTAAGGCTTCAATTTCTTGGCGGCAAAATGCATGCCGTAGCACATCTTCTGGTAGTGGGGGTAGTTCTGCTTGGAGGCCGACAGTACCTTGCTCAGGTAATATACCGGTCTCTAGACAGGTAGCGCCTTGCCTTCCTCCTTGCGCTCGACTACAATGACTGTGCTGACTACCCGGCTGGTGGCGGCAATGTATAGGAGCATGGGCTCTTTGGGAGTCAGAGCCGCCAGCACAGGGGGAGTAGTCAACATCTTCTTCAATTGGAGAAAGGCCTCATCCGCCTTGGGAGTCCATTCAAAAAAGGTTGTCTTCTTCATGAGCTGATACAAGGGGAGAGCCTTCTCGCCCAGCCGACTGATGAATCGGCTGATGGACGCCAAACAGCCGGTGAACTTCTGCACATCTAACAGTTGTCTGGGTGCTTCCATCCTCTCGATGGCCTTGATCTTCACAGGATTGCACTCTATGCCGCGTTCAGAGACCAGGAAACCAAGGAGTTGGCCGGCTGGTACTCTGAAGACGCACTTCTCGGGGTTAAGCTTGATCTGGAATCGGCGCAGGTTCTCAAAGGTTTCCTTGAGGTCTTCCAACAGAGTTCCATGTTTTTCCGTCTTCACCACCACGTCATCCACGTAGACGTGGGCATTTCTGCCGAGTTGCTTGAGGAGGCACTTCTGCATGCAATGCTGAAAGGTGGCGCCAGCATTCCTCAGGGCGAACGTCATGGTCAGGCAGCAGAAGGCACCAAACGGCGTGATGAAGGCGGTGTTCAGTCGGTCAGCCGGGTTCAGCTTGATCTGGTGATATCCAGAATATGCATCCAAAAAACTCAACAGCTCGCATCCGGCTGTGGAATCTATCACCTGATCAATTCTTGGCAGAGCAAATGGGTCCTTGGGACAGGCTTTATTGAGGCTTGTGTAGTCGATACACATCCGCCACTGCTTGTTCTTCTTCAGCACCAGTACTGGGTTTGCTAGCCACTCTGGGAAAAACACTTCCATAATGAAGCCGGCTGCCAGGAGCCGTGCTATTTCTTCTCCAACAACTCTTCTCTTATCTTCTAACAGGCGGCGCAAGGGCTGCCTGACAGGCTTCACATCAGACCGGACATGTAACTTGTGCTCGGCGAATTCCGTCGGTACACCAGGCATGTCTTTGGGGGACCATGTGAAGATGTCTCGATTCTCACGGAGGAAATCAACGAGCTCGCCTTCCTATTTGCTGTCAAGGTTTGTGCCCATGACAGCGTACCTCTCTGGGTGCTCCGGGTCCAAAGGTATCTTCTTCGTTTCTCTGGCCGGCTTGAATGATCCTTCTACTTCCGACTCCTTGGGGTCGGGCGACATCTCGGGCTGCTTGCCGGCCATCGCCACAACCCGATCGAGAAGCCGCTTCTCAGCCACGATCACCAAGGACTCGGCCACCCGACTGCTTTCGGCCGCGCAAGCAGACGACTTTCTGTAGTCACCGGCCACGGTCAGAATTCTTGGAACTCGGCATCTTCATCTTGAGGTAGGCGTAGTGGGGGACTGCCATGAACTTGGCCAAAGCAGGTCGGCCAAGCAACGCATGGTACGGGCTTTCAAGGTCCACCACTTCAAACCAAATTGGCTCTCGGCGGAAATGATCTTTGTCCCCAAAGAGGACGTCTATCAGGATCTTGCCGATTGGTGAGCAGGAAAGGCCAGGAACAATGCCGTGGAACACAGTCTGGCTGCTCTGAAGCTATCTTCGCTTGATTCCTAACTTCTCCATCGTATCCTTGTACAGGATGTTGATACTGCTGCCTCCGTCTATCAGCACTCGCGAGAAGCGAGCGGCCCGCCTGTCTGTGGCGATCCTGGCGCCTAAGACCAAGGCATAGGAGCCTGGACTCGGCATCACCTCTGGGTGATCGGCTCTGCTCCAACTGATGGGCCTTTCGGACCAGTGCATGAATTCTGGAGTGCTCAACGTGACTGCATTCACTTCTTGCTGCTGTTGGCGCCTGCTGCATCGATCGTCTGCCACACTAGTGAACACCACATAAGCTTCGTGCTCATCTGGGAATTCGTCTTGTATCGCGCCGACTGGCCTGACAGCCGGCTGCTGGGGCGGCTGTGGTGGAGGCGGCCCAGCAGGCAGGGGAGGGAGTAGGCCGTCTCCCTTGGCCATTTTGGTCAGCCAGTGGCATTTCCGGGTGGTGTGGTTTGACAGCTTGGCGCCTCTGTGGAACTTGCAGGGGCCATCCAGGGTCTGCTCGTAGGAGAAGGCCGGCAACCAGTTGGACTTGCCGCCCTTCTGCCGCTTTGCCGGAGGCGGCCCTTCCGGCTGTTGGTCTTCGACTGTCGCCACTTGCCGGCTGTTGGAAGCCGGCTGTGGGGCCTTGCGCTTGTGGTTGTTCTGCTGTTGCAGCCGGCTGGTGTCCCCAGCCAGAGTTCTTGGAGCCTGAGGGGCGACATTGCTAGTCGCGCTGACTTGAATCTCCGCCTTCATGGAGGAGTCGGCCATGGCGTACTTGTCTGCTGTGATAAACAGTTCATCGAGGGTCTTCGGCTCGTCGCAGAGAAGCTTGTGCTTGAGGAGGGTGTCTTCTCTGCACCCGGCAGTAAAGTACTCGATAGCCTGCACCTCGTGCACGCCCTCGCAGGAGTTCCGGAGCTCGGCCCACCGCGTGAGGTAGTCGCGAGTGGACTCGTCGGGGCCTTGCACGCACAAGGAGAGTTGGCGAGGATTGGGAGGTCGCTTGTACGTGCTCATGAAGTTGCGGACGAAGGCCTCGGTGAAGTCGACCCATCTTTTGATGTTGTGAGGCTTTAGACTGTTCAACCATGTCTGGGCCGTGCCCTGGAGCATGAGCGGGACATATCTTACGGCAACACGCTTGTTGCCGTTTGCTATATTGACGACTGTGGAGTAGTCAATCAGCCAGTCCTCCGGCTTCATGGTGCCGGTGTATTTGGGCGTGTCTCGGGGGAGCGTGAACCCTTTGGGGGAAGGGCTCACCTCGGATGCGGGGTCCGAAACAGGGGGGACCCAGCTCGTCTTCTTCTTCCACCGCCAAGGATCGGTGGAGTCGGTCCATTCGGTGGCGGGCATCGTTCTCTCCGACTCCCTCTCGGCGGCCGAGGCGGTCGCCGAGAGTCGGATGCTCTACAGGCGGCAGGGAGACTCGCCTTTCTCTGCGAGGAGGGGGAGGCAGATAGTCATCCCTCTGTTCCACCGCTTTGGGACGGCCGTCTTGGTCGCGCTCGGTGGTGATGTGTGTCCGACTGTGGCTGACAACCGGCTCCTTGTCCTTCTTTCCGCGGGCCCCACCAGTCGACGTCCGAGACGTTGCGCCTTGGTCTCGGCTGGATGGCGGGTCGTCGTTTTGTCGCCGCGGCGCCTCCGTGCGGCAGCCGGCTTCTTTCTGCGTGGCAGCCGCGTCGAGGAGCTGCTGAACTCGCTCCGTCATCATGCGGCGCTCTTCGCCCTCGAAGTTGTCGAGCTCGTCTGCCGCCGCCTAGGCGGCGCGGATGTTCTCCGCGGGAGTGGCATACATAGGGCGATCGGCCCCGAACAAGTTGGCGATTGCCGCGCCGCATTGCCAAACCGCGCCTAGGCGGCTAGGCCCAGTCGGAGCCGGCGAGCCGCCCACGGCGTGATCCATCTCGCGCTGGTAGGCTTCTGACAAGCGCCTCATGCTTGCCAACTTCCTTGCGCCCTCGATGAGATGAAGGCGGCGTGCCTCCAGCATCTCAGCGTCAGCGTCTCCCGGAATCGGCGTGAGCTCCCTCGCCGGAACGCTCGCCGCGATCGAGGACGAGAACCTCCGTGATGGTGCTTCCGCCGCTCCCCGTGCAAGGGAGCGGCTCGTCATAGACCACCATGTTGGTGGGAAGCGCGTCGAGCGACGCGGTGTCGGAGTCGACCAGCATCGGGTCGGTGGATCCTATGGACTCCAGGTCCACGGCAGGCTCGCTGGCGACGTGGAGTTGGTCGAGGAGACCCGTGAGGAGGCTCTCGGGGCCGCTCGTGCCTGCGTCGGACGCAGGCTCGTCGGAGAGGCGAACCTCACCGATAAGCTCGGCGAGGCAGCTGGCCGCGCAGGCGATCTCAGCGTCGTGCAGCGCGTCGGTGCAAACTCCATCTGGCGTGCCGGGCTGGCTGTGCTCGCCGGGGAGAAAAAGGGTTCCCGTCCAGAGCAGGTCTCCGGATGACGGTGCACCTCGCCCCACGGTGGGCGCCAAATGTCGGGGGTTGGGTACGACATATGCCAAAGGATGGCTTATCATGGTGGGAGCGAGTAGAACGTCGCCGATGCCCGGAAGCGGGATGAGGCGAAGACATGCACGCCGGCGGAACTTACCCAGCTTCAGGGCTCTCCGAGGAGATAACACCCCTACTGCTGCTCTGCGGGGTCTCCGCATGGTCAATATGGCAAAGTGGGTACAATGGTGCTCCTGGAGCTGTTTCTGGAGCTAGGAGAGGGCAAGGCTAGCTCTCTCCTTCCTATGTTCTAAGGTCTAGTGCTATCTGGGTCCGAACCCTTTGCGTGGGCTTCCCGAGGGGTTTATATAGGCGTACCCCCCAGGGGTACAATGGTAATCTGGCTAGGCATGGGTCCCAGCCGTCTGTCTCTCAGGCCTCGTCCTCTCCCCCGACTACTGGGGCCCGCCGACTAGCGGGCCCCGTGGACAGGCCTGATACTGTAGTGGTACTCCTGATGATGCTGGCTTGGTCATGTGGTCATGGCAACAGCGCCGCTGTTTGGCGTGCGTTCACTGTCGCCATTCCCCATCTTGTCTGGTTAATGGCGCGCGTGGCCCATGGGAGTGGTCGGCCGATTCCAGGGGGCCGACTCCCACGGGTCCGTCTCCAGGGCGCTCGTGCCGTCTTTTGTCTACCCAATGACAGGCGGCCCCGCCGTCCTTGGGTCGTACAGGAAGGTGTCGTGGGCACAGTGCGCCGCCCGCTGTGGCTGAGGTCAGGGCAGGCATGGCAACAGTGCCGTGCCATACCGGAGATCTTCAGCGATACGGCTTACTGTAGCCATGCCGGCCCCTTGTAAGAAGGGGGGGGGGATGGCCACGCCGTGGCCGTACCCCGCCTCGCCCTTCGAGACGAGGGTGGAGTCGCGGGCCGACTCTCTATAGCCGGCCTCTCTAGAAGTCGCCGGCCATGAGTCGGCTTATCTTGGAGTCGCCGTCTAGGACTTGGCTTATCTTGGAGTCGCCGTCTGCGACTCGGCTTATCTTGGAGTCGCCGTCTGGGACTCGGCTTATCTGGGAGTCGTCCCGGGGACTCGTCATGAGCGGTGCTACTTATCCCAATGTCTTGAAAGGTTCTGGGGCTCGGGTTAGCCTACCCGTGGCCCATTACTCCGACATACTTAGTTATTCCATTTCCATCCCGTAATTTCTCCGCTACCCACCGTCTTATATATAGGTCTGGGTCGGTGCCAACGAAGATTGGCTTGCATACCTCTGGTCGGATACCACCATCATTTTGCACAACATCCACAACAGTGCGGCCATTCCGGTAGACCCCTTCTCCACCATTGGGACCGGCCTTCCGGATTGGCTGGGCTTGAATACGTATGATGATGCCTACATGAGATTGAAGAAGATGGCAATTGCGGACCCGCCGACAAAGCGACGCGGCTATGATGATTACTATATCATCGCGGTGTTTGACATAAGGATTGCCATCAATGCAAGAGGCAGTAACGGAAGAGGCTGGCGCATGTTGGTGGCGGCAGATTTTTACCCCTACACGTTCGAAGACGCCGTGCACCATCTAGGCCGCATCTTCGCGGTGACAAGCCATGGGACTTGTTTCATCTGGTTGCCATCCTATGGTACGGGAGATTACAAACGGAATGCACAAACCATCATTTGCATCCCTAATGGTACTCCATTATTTTGCAGGGACCAGTCATCCCCCGATCAAAATAAGATCGCCGATCCTGGATGTGCATTTGCATCCGCGATTTGGTCTAACCTGGAACCTTGTAGCTGACTTTGGCATATTGGGATTAACTATCTTAGCAGTCGTTACCCATGGTACCACTGATGTGCAACATGGTCACACAATCTACCATGATCGGACCGTCACCATCTACCCAGGTATTCCATTTTTTAAACCTCTCGCCTTCTCTTTCATTGTTGTACTAGTAGTATACTTAGTACTACGTAGTACTAGCAGGAGTACTTTTTACCTTGGAGGATGTGTATAGTTAGCTAGGCCCTTGAAGACTTGAACCCACTAGCTGCCACCATTTTTGTTTTTCCATGTCTTACTATCTCATCCATGTAGCCAAGAGTGGCTATATATAATAAGCCGGTTATTTTACTTCCTCTATACCAGAGTAGTACTATTTGTTGCACAGTATTACTGACCGCCACATTTGAGCACAACATTATTATGCATGGACCTTGACTATGTACGTCACCATGTGCCCAGATCTGGGATGCCGTGTGTACCAGATGAACGGCGTCGAGTTCGACCCCCGTGATGCTACATGGGTGCCGAGGAACACTCTTGGAGAGTACTCTCTTTTCATCGGGGACAGCTACCCCATTGTGAAGCGGATATCACCTTCCGTGCACGACAGAGAAGGCCTGCCGTTCATGAAGCATGGTTGTGTCTTTAGTGCGCACCGCCGGATGAACGACATGCTGGGACACGCTATCCCTGATTTATGCCGCTTCAGCTTGGATGAGTCTCCATCGTGTGGAACCGGACTAGAAAGCTGCGACAATGATTCTCGGTGCCCACCGCTATGGATCGTGCCATCCATGAAGAACACCTGGGACTGGAACCTGGAGGAGGACATGTAGCCCATCTATAACAGTAGCACTGTGAATATATGTAGACTAGTCATGCACAAATTTATCACATGAATTGGAGATGAACTTGTGTGGCATACTAGCATTTGTCGTTTATAATTTATTACTAGTAAATGTGTTATGTGTAAGTGCAATTTGTGTGGTTGTTGCACAGGCTCCAACACGCTCTTTGACAAAAAAAGGTGGCACAACTTTGGATATAACGTGACGTGGCGAAATCATACAGTAGCATTGTTCGCTATAGTTGTAGTACACTCCTACTAGGACGGCAACTCCTATATAACCTTGCCCTTGGCTCTTTGCCTCTTCGGGAGGTTCAACAGTTCGTACTCGTGTGAACCTTGCACTTGGCTCTTCGCCTCTTCGAAAGGTCCAACACTGATGATATTACAGTACAATATGCTTCTGGCAATCTGACAACGATTGAACTGCTGCATGTCCACCGCGAGGGTGAGGGAGAGGGAGAGGGAGAGGGCGCTGTAGTCAAAACCCTCTCCTTGTCCTGTGAACCCCTGCGTGCGTGGGCGAGGGAGAGGCGTAGTAAGCAAGCTTCTCCTCGTTCGGTGAGTTGACAGGAGACATCAAAGCAGTACTAGTACTAGTAGTCCATAATGCATCCTTTCCGATTAATATGGCTTAATTTGAAACGAGAAAAATACACTAGCGGTCAACATATGTAACAATACGCTCTTTACGATCACTATATATAGTTTTGCGGTGATTATACGATCACTAGCTCATCATAGAGCACCGTATTGCACCCTACTGACTGGCCACATAGTCGATGTGGCACTTTGTTGACTGGTTAAATTGTCACCTAGTTTCTGGGTCCCACCTGTTAGTTGGCAGAGCAAAGAAATCAGTTAAACAAAACTTTAGGCAGGCAGGACACAAGTCCAACCCTTGCGCGCGAACCGCCCTGGCTGTTTATGTGAGTGCATGCACGTGTACTCCCTCGGTCTTCCAACAAAGAGTGTACATCGGCTATAAAACAAAGAGTGTAGTACATGATGTACATCTACACTTCCAATGCATTTAGCCTTTAATCTAAATCGATATTGATTGACTAATGCACCAACTTGTGCTGTAGGTATAGGCTACATGTCTATCCTTAATTACAACATGCAACGACCTTCATTTAATCTTCTTCTCTCAATGGTCGCATGCACACATAAGTCTGCTTCTTTGGGGCGTTAATTATGCCCTAGTCAATGTGTAAATCTCTAATTGTACAGTCTTTCATGGATGTAGGGAGTAGGTTGAGCACTTGAGCGTGAGCGTGTGTGTTGCATCGTGTGCTGTGTGCCGCATGGGTGCGTGAGTGTTGCGTGCGTCCATGTGTACGTGTGAGTGTTGCATGTTGCATGCATGCATGCATGCATGGGGCTTACTCCCTCCCATTGACATGTTCATATTTCAAGCTTCCTCTGTTCCCTCCATATGGTGATACTCCCCCTATTCCGAAATACGGAGTAAAATCCTCCCTCTGTTACCAAATACGGAGTATTTGCCTTTCTACATATTTCAACAAGTGACTAGGTACGGAGCAAAACGAGTGAAGTGAGCATAGAGGCATAGGGATACTGTAGAAAGTAAGTCCTCGCGATCCATTATTCCCCATCTCGGTCAGAGAGAACTATTCAACTAGTCTTTGCAGTGAAGTGACAATACACACTGCAGCAGATGGGACACATAATTAATAAGCTGAACCAGCGTGTTGGTGTTACTAAATCAGCCTTACCTAGTACTGCCATCATGTTTGCTAGAAGAGCACGCTTCCGCAAATATGCCTACACACCTTTGTCCTCCATTAACTGACATATGGGCCCTCTTGTGGTAGACCCACATGTCATCGGTGTAACTATTTACACTCCGAAGGACGGTATATCCTGGTAGTAGTACTAGTAGAATTGAGATTTAATGCACTTTCTTCCCCGTCTTCCACTCTTCTTCCTCCTCTCTTCTTCTTCCTCCTCTCTTCCCCATCGCCGACAGCACACCATTTACCCCCGCTCACTGCTCGCCCGCCTGCACCATCTTCCTTGGTAGCTCGTGCGTACCATATCCCCCTGCTCGCTTCTCAGCCACACGAGGAGAAGCTTCTTTGCTCGCCCGCCCGAATCCACTTCCCTGCTGGCTCACAGGTACCGAAAACCCCAATGGCAGAACCGACTAACACACAGAGCCGCGATTGGAATTCCCTCCCCGAAGTTTTCTTGGAGCAGATCTGTAATCGTATGGACCTACCCAGCACCATCCGTCTGGCCGCATGCTTGGAGTCTTTGTACCGTCTACTCGTCTGCAACCGGCCGGATCTTTTCAAGACACCCTGCTTGCTGATGCCCGATCCTCGTAGGTGGCCCAGACACTGACATGACGATCCTACGGAGGTTGCCGTGGTGCCCCTCGACATGGTACCACTACCCGTCCACCTATCCTTCACGTGCGGCCACTACTGGGCGGGCATGAAGGCCAACTGGATCATCCTCATCCACCACTCCAGTAGTCCGTGGCGTCTCGTAGATATCTACACCCAGCGAGAGATCACCCTTCCATCGTTGGATACCGCCGCCATCGAGCCTCGCGTCCCGCCGGACACTCCTGCCTACTACGCACGAGACGCGTCAAGCTTTTGGCTCGACTTCTGTTTGCAGAAAGTTGTAATCTGCAAAGTGCCCACACCATCAAAAGACTACATGGATTACAAGCTCATTGCCTTGTTCAACATGGGATTAGTCTATCTGGAATCCGACTGCCATACATGGTTATGGCTCATCATCACTCCTATTGAGGCAACATTTCTGTCTGATGCTATTGTGCATGATGGCATCGTTTACGCGGTCGACGCACAGATTGGCTGCCTATACCGGTGGAATCTATCGTCGTGTAATTGTTCTATCTCATCTCATCTTTACCTTATGAATATGACAGCCTGTTCATTTGTTAAAAATTTAGAATACATAACATGTCTATAACCACATCATTGCTATATGTTCCTCTCATTTCCTAGATTTTTATGACCACACATGTTATTGTTAGAGTTGATATGAGAACAATTGGCATCTAATGATTGTTAGAATACATATTATGAGCATAACATCATGATTGCTATATGTTACTCTCGTTTACAAGATTTTTATAACAACACATGTTATTGCTTAGAGTTGATACGAGAACAGTAGTAGTAAGTGCTATGGTAGAATATGAGTAGGCACTGTCATAGCTGTTTTCCTCTCATTGTTACATGATGTTTGAACCATGACATATTGCTAGAATATGAAAGCCATTAGCTTATTTTTTTAACTTGGGGTATGATTATGACTACGGCATTGCAATTCTCTGTCTATGATATGTGTTACTGTTATAATAATCTTAATTCCACACATACTCTGAACATGATTGTTTATTTTTGTCCTTTTGGTCTCCAATTTGAATTGTTCCAGCAGACACAAATGCGCTGGCCTTCATGATTCCAGGACCTGGAATCATACCAGCCGATGGGTGGTGGTTTATCGCTCGTTCAGCTGACGGCGGTCATTTGATGCTCATTCGCACGTACCAAATTGACCAAACCATTACATCAAACCACATGCAGTACAATGCGTGGGGCATTCGTGACATTGATGGCTATGGCTGCTTCGTGTTCGAGAAATATCCCAGCTCCGTTGGGCCAGGCGTATTCAACTAGAGGCGGGTTTACAGCCTAGGTAACCATTCCTTGTTCCTCGGGCTCAATTATTCGATCATCCAACCAATCATCGATCATATCATCGGCGATGATTATCGTGCTATGCAACTTCCATTCGCGAGGGGGGACCGTGTTTACACATCATACCATGGGTTTCATGAATCACCATATCCAGAGATTCGTCGACACAGCTTGTTGCTAGATAATCTTCAGTGTGTGAAAGGCATCAAGCTTCCATGCGATGGATGGCTTTTGCAAACCCGACATGTGGCGATGTGGTTCATGCCAACAGCAAATATGCACAACTTGATTCGTGCTGGTATCTAGACTAAGCCATGTATTCTGCTGCTGTAGCACGACCCTCTTTTGTTGGATATTATGTACTGTTGTTATTTTGAAGCACTCCTTTGGTTTGAAGGATAGATACCTTCCTGGGATCAAGTGCATCCTAACTCACCTGCGTAGGATGTACTGATAATGATGATGGAGATGCTGTGCAGAAGCCATATATATATCAGTTAGGCTTCAAGTGCGTACTTGTTAGTTAAACCTATGTATAAATAATGACACTAAATATGACTAGTAAGTAGTACAGTAGCAGTACTAGTATACATCGGTCAAATTATTCATCATGTCCACACATTGAATTGATGTGACAACATGCTGCGCGTGAGGTGACACAAGAATCCCGACGGCGTGTTCGGGTATTCTGGACTTCAGATTTGGAGTACCACTTATCTGTCGAAATCTTTCATCATTCACTTGAAACAGTCGATTGATCATACATTGAGTACCATATAACTTGAATTACCGATGCAAGTCGAAGAAGGATTGGCCGGTGCTGCCGGCTGGCGTCAAGCTCGATCCCACAGAGCAGGAGCTGATCGAGCACCTTGAGGCCAAAGTGAGTGCTGACAGCGCGAGATTTCAGTCTCTCATCAATTTGTTCATACCAACCATCGACAGCGAGCACGACATATGCTACACCCAACCTGGGAAACTTCCAGGTAAGACACTGATCGGCCGTCTACTTGCACAAACATATTCCTTTGTTTATAGCTCTATTTCTCTTTTTAGATGCAGACCTGGTGAAGCAATTACAATTTGACAGTTAATAAAAAGTGAAACACGTGACTACAACATGCCAAAGATGTTATGAAAATGCCAACTACGTACACTAAAACCTGTATTCCACAATACTGCAGGTATCACACTGAGTGGCCTAAGGAAGCATTTCTTCCAGCGCAATTCCAGGGCGTTCAAAAGGGGCATGTGAACGCGTCGCAAGATACAGTTGGAGTGTGGAATGCACGCGATGTGGCATAAGACTGGCAATACCTTATCGGTGATGGTCAACGGCCGGCAGACGGGCAGCAAAAAAGGTTCTGGTGCTGCACACCAATAAGAACTTCGACTAGCAGAGGACCAACTGGGTGATGCACCAGTACCACCTCGGGCACTTGGAGCAAGAGAAGGAGCGGGAGCTGGTCCTCTGCAAGATTTTCTACCAGACGAACACTAGGGCCAGGAGTTGTACTACCTTGTCATTCGCAAGTTGGTATTGTTGTTAACGATCTTTTGGTATGAACTTGCATTTTCTTCCAAGCATCATGCTGAGGGTCGAGATGGATATAAAGCTGAATCATTTGTTTCGAAACGAATTTTCAGGCACCTAATTTTTATTTGATGGGTAGCATAAGCACCTGCCATTCGAATTCCCAGTTCTCCAATTTTTTCGAAACAAGTGCATGCACTTATTATCACGATGAAAAAACAATATCCCCGCTGCATCCCAGTTATCAGTCTGTACTTGCAGAATTCTCTCGTTTATTGAGCATGTATATTATTTTTTAGGTCGAGCAAGTTTCAACTGGGCTGTAGACTGCCCAGGGTTGGTTTTGTTTTTAACAGGCCCAGCCCATGATGACAACGGGGCACAATGATCCAGCAGTTAACTACTGGCCTCTGGCCCGCCAGCGTTAGTTATATTTTGTCTTACAACATCCGCAGGAAGTTTTTTTACTGAATCAAACACACAACCCAGTTCTATTTTCCTCTTGAAATGCATGTCCTACATCCGTTTTCTAATCTCTACCTATAGTTTTACTAGTTCATATACACGTATCATTATATTGAAAATACATAAAATTCCCTTTTCATATTTACATCCTTATTTTTGTTTGTTTTTTTCCCATCCAGCGATGATTTTTTTACCACTGGTTTTCCCTTAAACCAACTCAATTGTCCCACGTCTTATTTGCTTACAAAAACAAAATGATTTCTTTGGCAAATCAATAAGTTCTTAAAAAAATATTTATCATTTCGGGATTACAACAGTTCGGACTCCACCGAAATATGCAAAATAAGGTTGAACTTTTTGACGTGGTCCTCGGCAGAAAATGAGCTGTAATAAATTACTCAAGAATTAGCAAATGGGCTGCAAATTATAAAAAATAGCAAATGGGCTTTATGTTGTCTGCCACAGATTTGGAGGCTGACTTGTGGGCCTACTAAGTTCATTCGTACACAAGGTTTCTCAAAAAATAAACTTAGTCAACAATCAACTCTACCAGCGTTAGACCGTTAGATGTCAATCTAACGACAATCGTGCTTCTTCACTCTCTGATCTTCCTGCCCCAGCCGCCCAAACCAGTGCCGTCGGAACCGCCTGCTCCCGCCTCCCGTGGCCGACTGTGCTGCCGGGCAGGCCTCACGGCCCCATCATACTCACATCCCTGGCCTGTCTATCCCTCTACTCACCCACACGTCCTGTTATTTTCCGGTGATGGTAGCCGAACCAGTCAACCCTCATACTCTCCACCGCGTGGGCAGCCATTGTCGTGTCTTCCCCAGCTCCATGTCGTTCCCTTTGTAGGCCTCACCGTCGTCCACCGCCCTGGTGCAAAATAATTATTCCTCCACCTGACAGCAGGGACCCACCGGACGGGCCACCAATATTTCGTGAAAAACACATTCCCCCCTGACTGCTGGGACCCACCGGACGGGCCACCGTATTTCGCGAAAAAAACATTTCCCCCAGACTGCTGGGACCCACCGGACGGACCACGTATTTCGTGAAAAAAACGCCCCCTGCTATCAGCTCGGACCCACTGGAAGTGCCTCCTTATTACGCACAAAAAAATGAATACTCCCCTGCTAGCTGGGACCCACCATGGTGGTAGGCTGACTTGTGGGTCTATTAAGCTGACGGGGACGGAAGGCTTTGTCAACTTAGTCAATATGAATGATTCTAGCTCCAGTGACCATACGATGTCCATCCAACGGCCGTTGTGCTTCTTCAATCTTTGCTCTTCCTGCTCCAGCCACTCAAACAAGCGCCGGCGGGACTACCTGCTCCCTCCTCCCCGCGGCCGGTTGTGCTGCCACACAGGCCTCACTGCCCCATCGTACTCCCATCACTGGCCTAGCCATCCCTCTACTCACCCACACCTGCTGTTATTCTTCGGCGACGGCAGACGAACTAGTAAACCCTCGTACAGTCGTACTCCCCTCCGCGTGGGAAACAACTGCCGAGTCTTCCCTGCCTCTGTGTTGTTCCCTCCGTAGGCCTCACCATCGTACACTGCCCTGGTGCTCTCAGCGCGGCCTGGTCAACGTGGTCAACGACTGACATGCAACTGAAGTGGACTGTACGTGGAGAGGCTGACAGCTAGGTCCACGACCGCACGCAAGGAAATGCCTCCTTATTACGCGCAAAATAATGATTCCTCCACCTGACAACTAGGACCCACCGAAAGGGCCTCTGTATTTCGCGAAAAAAAGTTACCGTCGCTGATAGCTTAGACCCACCAGCTATATCTTCGCACGCAAGGAAGTGCCTCCTTCTTACGCACAAAAAAATGAATACTCCCCCTCTTAGCTCGGACCCAGTATAGTGGCAGGCTGACTTGTGGGCCTACTAAGTTGACGGGGATGGAGGGCTTTGTCAACTTAATCAATATGCACGATTCTAGCTCTAATGACCGTACGATGTCCATCCAATGGCCGTAGAGCTTCTTCAACCTCTGGTCTTCTTGCTCCAGCCGCCCAAACCAGCGCCGGTCGTGCCTCGTGCTCCTGCCTCCTGTGGCCGGCTGCGATGCGGCGGAGGCCTCACCGCCCCGACTACTCCTACCGCTAGCCAGGCCATCCCTCTACTCACCCACACCCCCTATTATTCTGCGGCGATGACAGCCTCACACCGCAGCGAACCAACGAACCATCATACTCCTCTACGCGTGGGCATCCACTGCCATGTCTTCCCCGGCTCCGCGTCGTCCCCTTCCTATGCCTCGCCATCGTCCACCGCCCTGGTGCTCTCGGCGCGGCATGGTCAACGTGGTTAAGCAACAGCTTCCATCGGATGTGGACTGTATGTGGAGAGGCTGACAGCTGGGTCCACGGTCGCAGCAAGGAAGTGCCTCCTTATTACGGGCAAAATAATTATTCCTCCACCAGACAACGGGGACCAACCGGACGGGCCACCGTATTTTGCAAAAAAAACATTTTCCCCTGACTATTGTGACCCAGCAGCTAGATCTTTCCACGCAAGGAAGTGCGTCCGAAAAAAACGATTTGCTCCCCTGACTGCTGGGACCCACCAGCTACATCTTCGCACACAAGGAATTGCCTGATAGTCAGGACCCACCTGGTCAAAGCGTACATAGCGTTGTCATTCTGGTCGCGAACGTGTACGTACATATATACTGGTGGATGTAGAGGAACGCACGTGTCGATGTAGAGGCGCGCACGTAGCATGTACACGTACGTACAACGGCCAGTGTGCAAGAAAGAAAATACAGCCACGTATGGGTACATACGGGCGGGGTCTCGAACGCCTACTTGCACATACGTACGACCAGGGCTCGTGTACATGGCTGGGTCGGAACGGAGAAACAACGTCGTCGTCATGTTCATGGGGAGCCAACCGGCTGGGTTGGAACGGAATGCGTCGTCGTGTTAATTGGGAGGGCTTGGACGGAACATGCGATGGAAACGAGGCCTGGCATAGCACAGAACGGAGGAAACAACCTTGTGTTCGACCGACCATGTTCGAAACAGGATCCTGTTCATCGGGAGGGGTCTGGCGTACCGCAAAACGGAGGAAACGGACCTCCTTCGGTCGAAACGGGGGTCCTGTTGATCGGGAGGGGTGTGGCGTACCACAAAACGAACGAAACGGACTTGTGTTGGAGCGCTATAGTCGAAACAGGGGTCATGTTCATCGGGAGGGGTGTGGCGTACCGCAGAACGGACGAAACGGACTTGTGTTGGAGCGCTACGGTTGAAACGAGGGTCCTGTTCATCGGGAGGGGTGTGGCGTACCGCAAAACGGGACTCCACGGGATACTGTTCATCTCCACCGTCGACCTCCTCCAGCCTCCACGTGCTCCTGTTCATCCAGCCTCCACCGTGCGCTATCCACCGACTACTGTTGAACTACCCCTCCACGGGCACCCCTCCACCATCTACTGTTCATCCAGCCCTCCACAGGGTCGTCCTGTTCATCCAGCCCTCCACACCACAGGGTCCTGTTCATCCAGAGGCAACGCCACCGCTCACTGTTCATCTGACCCCCCCCCGCAACACTCACTATTCATCCAGAGAGGCAGCATCCATCAGCTTCAGTTAGCAGCAGTAGCGAAGGAATCGCTCGATTGGATTCAGTTAACAGCCATCGATCGATCGCTCAGGTTCAGTAACGCGTATCCTGTAGTGCAGTCGCTCGGGTTCAGTTAGAGCCCAACGCCTCGCTCGGGTTAGTTAGAGCCAACGCCTCGCACACACACGCGTACGTGTATGAGAGAAACGCGCATCGCTCGGCCCCCGACCTCCCACCATAACCGGGAACTCCCCGAAATTTTCCTCGCCCTCGCTTCTACCACGGTTTTTTCCGTCATGGATGGCCCAAAGAATGTCATGCAGCTGCGTCTCCGGCCCGCCCAGGACGAAAAGCTCATTTTTTGTCATGATTTTTTGTCATAGAAGTAGGATCCCACCACATCTATGATGATACCGGGGTTTTTCACAATTATCGTCATAGAAGTGTCATATGTATGACAGATTTTTTTTCGTTCGGCCCAAAATGTCACGGATGTGTATTTTTTATAGTGGTACGATAGTCCTATTCTGGAAGTCATGTTAATTGACTATGATGAACCTACGAACTATGAAGAAGCTATGATGAGCCCAGATTCCGATAAATGGCTTGAGGCCATCAAATCTGAGATTGGATCCATGTATGAGAACAAAGTGTGGACTTTGGTGGATTTGCCCGATGATCGGCGACCCATAGAGAATAAATGGATCTTCAAGAGGAAGACTGATGCTGATGGTAATGTTACTGTATGTAAAGCTCGACTTGTCGCAAAAGGTTTTCGACAAGTTCAAGGAGTTGACTGTGATGAGACTTTCGCACCCGTAGCGATGCTTAAGTCTGTCCGAATCATGTTAGAAATTGCGCATTTTATGATTATGAAATCTGGCAAATGGACTTCAAAACTACATTCCTTAATGGATATCTTAAAGAAGAGTTGTATATGATGCAACCAGAAGGTTTTTTTCAATCCTAAAGGTGCTAGCAAAATGTGCAAGCTCCAGCAATCCATCCATGGACTGGTGCAAGCATCTCGGAGTTGGAATATACGCTTTGATGAGTTGATCAAAGCATATAGTTTTATACAGACTTGTGGTGAAGCTTGTATTTACAAGAAAGTGAGTGGGAGCACTACAGCCTTTCTGATAAGTATATGTGAATGACATATTGTTGATCAGAAATGATGCAAAATTTTCTGGAAAGCATAAAGGAGATTTTGCAAAGAGTTTTTCAAAGAAAGACCTCGGTGAAGCTGCTTAAATATTGGGCATCAAGATCTATAGAGATAGATCAAGACGCTTCATAAGATTTTTCAATGAGTACATACCTTGACAAGATTTTGAAGTAGTTCAAAATGGAATAGTCAAATGAGTTCTTGCATGTGTTGCAAGGTGTAAAGTTGAGTAAGACTCAAAACCCAACCATAGCAGAAAATAGAAAGATAATGAAAGTGATTCCCTATGCCTCAGCCATAGGTTCTATAAAGTATGCTATGTTGTGTACCAGACCTATTGTGTACCTTATCATGAGTTTGGCAAGTGGGTATGATAGTGCTCTAGGAGTGGATCACGGGACAGCGGTCAAAGTTATCCTTAGTTACTTAAGAGGACTAAGGAAATATTTCTCGGTTATGCAGGTGATAGAGTTCATCATAAAGAGTTGCGCCGATACAAGCTTTTACACCGATCCGAATGACTCTGAGTGTCAATGTGGATACATATTGAAAGTGGGAGCAATTAGCTAGAGTAGCTCCATGCATTGTAGACATAGAAAATTTGCAAAATACATACGACTATGAATATGGCAGACCCGTTGACTAAACTTCTCTCACAAGAAAAACATGATCACACCTTAGTACTCTTTGGGTGTTAATCACATAGCGATGTGAACTAGATTGACTATAGTAAACCCTTTGGTTGTTGGTCACATGGCGATGTGAACTATGGGTGTTAATGTTGGGAACGCGGTAATTTCAAAACAAATCCTACGATCACGCAAGATCTATCTAGGTGATGCATAGCAACGAGAGGGGAGAGTGTGTCCACGTACCCTCGTAGACCGAAAGCGGAAGCGTTTCAATAAAGCGGTTGATGTAGTCGAACTTCTTCACAATCCAACCGATCAAGTACCGAACGCACGACACCTCTATGTTCAGCACACATTCAGCTCGATGACGTCCCTCGTACTCTTGATCCATTTGAGGCCGAGGGTGAGTTCCGTCTGCATAATGGTGTGGTGACGGTGATGATGAAGTTACCGGCACAGGGCTTCGCCTAAGCACTACGACGATATGACCGAGGTGTGTAACTATGGAGGGGGGGGGCACCGCACACGGCCAAGAGATTATCTGTTGTCCTATTGGGGTGCCTCCTGGCCACCTATATAAAGGAGGGAGGGAGAGAGGAGGCCGGCCAGGTTGGGCGTGCCAGGGGGGAGTCCTACTTGGACTCCTAGTCTAAGTAGGATTCGCCCCCCCTTTTCCTTTCTTCCACCGGAAGGAAAGGGAATGGAGAGAGAGGGAGAAGGAAAGAGGGGTGCCGCCCCCTCCCCTAGTCCAATTCGGGTTGGGTAAGGGGAGGGTGCACCTCTCCCTTGTGGCCTCTCTCCTCTCCTCCAATAAGGCCCAATAGGACCATTACTTCTCCTGGGGGGTTCCGGTAACCTCCCGGTACTCCGGAAAAATGCCCGAACCACTCTGAACCATTCCGATGTCCAAATGCAACCTTCCAATATATGAATCTTTATATCTCGACCATTTCGAAACTCCTCGTCAAGTCTGTGATCTCATCCGGGACTCTGAACAAACTTCGGTCATCAAAACATATAACTCATAATACAAATCATCAACGAACGTTAAGTGTGCGGACCCTACGGGTTTGAGAACTATGTAGACATGATTGAGACACATCTTTGATCAATAACAAACATCGGAACCTGGATGCTCATATTGGCTCCTACATATTCTACGAAGATCTTTATCGGTCAAATCGCATAACAACATACCTTGTTCCCTTTGTCATCGGTATGTTACTTGCCCGAGATTCGATCGGCAGTATCATCATACCTAGTTCAATCTCATTACCGGTAAGTCTCTTTACTCGTTCCGTAATACTTCATCCCACAACTAACTCATTAGTCACATTGCTTGCAAGGCTTATAGTGATGAGCATTATCGAGAGGGCCCAGAGATACCTCTCCAAAACACGGAGTGACAAATCCTAATCTTGATCTATCCCAACCCAACAAACACCTTCAGAGACACCTGTAGAGCACCTTTATAATCACCCTTTTACATTGTGACGTTTGATGGCACACAAGGTGTTCCTCGGTATTCGAGAGTTGCATAATATCGTAGTCATAGGAACATGTATAAATCATGAAGAAAGCAGTAGCAATGAAACTGTAACGATCATGATGCTAAGCTAACGGATGGGTCTTGTCCATCACATCATTCTCCTAATGATGTGATCCTATTCATCAAATGACAACACATGTCTATGGTTAGGAAACATAACCATCTTTGATTAACGAGCTAGTCAAGTACAGGCATACTAGGGACACTATGTTTTGTCTATGTATTCACACATGTACTAAGTTTCCGGTTAATACAATTCTAGCATGAATAATAAACATTTATCATGAAATAAGGAAATAAATAATAACTTTATTATTGTCTCTTGGGCATATTTCCTTCAGTTAATCACATACAGATGTGAACTATTGGTGTTAAATCACATGGCGATGTTAACTAGATTATTGACTCTAGTGCAAGTGGGAGACTGAAGGAAATATGCCCTAGAGGCAATAATAAAGTTGTTATTTTATATTACCTTATTCATGATAAATTTTTATTATTCATGCTAGAATTGTATTAACCGAAAACTTGATACATGTGTGAATAGAGAGACAAACCACCGTGTCCCTAGTATGCCTCTACTTGACTAGCTCGTTGATCAAAGATGGTTAAGTTTCCTAGCCATGGACATGTGTTGTCATTTGATGAAAGAGATCACATCATTAGTGTAATGATGTGATGGAGAAGACCCATCCATTAGCTTAGCATAATTATCGTTCAAGTTTATTGCTACTGCTTTCTTCATGTCAAATACATATTCCTCCGACTATGAGATTATGCAACTCCCGGACACCGGAGGAATACCTTGTGTGCTATCAAACTTCACAAGTAACTGGGTGATTATAAAGATAATCTACAGGTATCTCCGTAGGTGTTTGTTGGGTTGGCATAGATCGAGATTAGGATTTGTCACTCCGAGTATCAGAGAGGTACATCTGGGCCCTCTCGGTAATGCACATCATATGCAGCCTTGCAAGAAATGTGACTAATGAGTTAGTTGCGGGATAATCCATTATGGAACGAGTAAAGAGACTTGCCGGTAACAAGATTGAACTAGGTATGAAGATACCGATGATCGAATCTCAGGAAAGTAACATACCGATGACAAAGGGAATAACGTATGTTGACATTGCGGTTCGACTAGTACGTCTCCAACGTATCAATAATTTTTGATTGTTCCATGCTATTATATTTTTTGTATTAGATATTTAATAGGCATTTATACGCTATTTTATATTATTTTTCGGACTAACCTATTAACCGAGAGCCCAGTATGAGTTTTTGTTTTTTTTGCCTATTTTAGAGTTTCGCAGAAAAGGAATACCAAACAGAGTCGAAACGGAATGAAACTTTCGCGATGATCTTTCTTGGACGAGAAGGAAACCAAAAGACTTGGAGCTGAAGTCGGAGACATAGCGAGGCGGCCACGAGGCAGGAGGGTGCGCCCTAGGGGGTAGGGCGCGCCCCTACCTCGTGGGCCCCTCATAGCTCCCCTGACCTAGCTCCTTCTCCTATATATACTCTTATACCCTAAAAATATCCCGGGGAGCCACGAAACCACTTTTCCACCGCTGCAACCTTCTATACCCGTGAAATCCCATCTAGGGGCCTTTTTCGGTGTCCTGCCGGAGGGGGATTCAATCATGGAGGGCTTCTTCATCAACACTATTGCCTCTCCGATGATGCGTGAGTAGTTTACCACAGATCTTCGGGTCCATAACTAGTAGCTAGATGGCTTCTTCTCTCTCTTTGATTCTCAATACCATGTTCTGCTTGATGTTCTTGGAGATCTATTCGATGTAATATTCTTTTGCGATGTGTTTGCCGAGATCCGATGAATTGTGGATTTACGATCAGATTATCTATGAATATTATCTGGTTCTTCTCTTAATTCTTATATGCATGATTTGATATCTTTGCAAGTCTCTTCGAATTATCAGTTTAGTTTGGTCTACTAGATTGATCTTTCTTGCAATCGGAGAAGTGCTTAGCTTTGGGTTCAATCTTGCGGTGTCCTTTCCCAGTGACAGTAGGGGCAGCAATGCACATATTATATTGTTGGCATCGAGGATAAAAAGCTGGGGTTTTCATCATATTGCTTGAGTTAATTCCTCTACATCAAGTCATCTTAATGCGTTACTCTGTTCTTTATGAACTTAATACTCTAGATGCATGCTGGATAGTGGTCGATGTGTGGAGTAATAGTAGTCGATGCAGAACCGTTTCGGTCTACTTGACACGGACGTGATGCCTATGTTCATGATCATTGCCTTAGATATCATCATAAGTATGCGCTTTTGTATCAATTGCTCGGCAGTAAATTGTTCACCCACCATAATATTTGATATCTTGAGAGAAGCCACTAGTTAAACCTATGGACCCTGGGTCTCTTTTCCCTTATACAAGTTCTCTTTTACATCTTACTAGTTTCTGATCTACTATTTTGCAGTCTTTTACTTTACGATCTATAAACCAAAAATACCAAAAATATTTACTTTGTCGTTTATCTATCTCTATCAGATCTCACTTTTGCAAGTGACCATGAAGGGATTGGCAACCCATTTATCATGTTGGGTGCAAGTTGTTGATTGTTTGTGCAGGTATTCGGTGACTTGTGCGTTGTCTACTACTGGATTGATACCTTGGTTCTCAAAACTGAGGGAAATACTTACGCTACTTTGCTGCATCACCCTTTCCTCTTCAAGGGAAACCCAACGCAAGCTCAAGAGGTAGCAAGAAGGATTTCTGGCGCCGTTGCCGGGGAGATCTACGTCAAGTCAAGCCATACCAAGTACCCATCATAAACTCTTCTCCCTTGTATTACATTATTTGCCAGTCGCCTCTCGTTTTCCTCTCCCCCACTTCTAAAACGATTTTTAAAAACCTTTGCCTTTTCTTTGCCCCTCTTCCATAAGTCTCTTTTCGTTTAATTCTTGTGTACTTGTTGTTGGATTGCTTGCTTTGTCACGATGGCTCAAGATAATACCAAATTGTGTGAATTTTCCAATACCAACAACAATGATTTTATTAGCACTCCGATTGCTCCCACTACTAATGCTGAATCCTGTGAAATTAATGCAACTTTGCTGAATCTTGTTATGAAATATCAATTTTCTGGCCTTCCTAGTGAAGATGTCGCATCCCATCTAAACAATTCCATTGATTTGTCTGATATGCAAAAGAAGAAAGATGTGGATAATGATATTATTAAATTGAAGAAATTTTTGTTTTCGCTTAGAGATCGTGCTAAAACTTGGTTTTCATCTTTGCCTAAAAATAGTATTGATTAGTGGACCAAGTGTAAAGATGCTTTCATCTCTAAGTATTTTCCTCCCGCTAAGATCATCTCCCATAGGAACGATATTATGAATTTTAAGCAACTTGATCATGAGCATGTTGCACAATCTTGGGAGAGGATGAAATTGATGAGACGTAATTGCCCTACACATGGTTTTAATTTGTGGATGACTATACAAAATTTTTATGCTAGATTGAACTTTGCTTCTAGAAATCTTTTAGATTCGTCCGCGGGAGCCACTTTTATGGAAATCACTTTAGGAGAGGCTACTAAGCTCCTAGATAATATTATGGTTAATTATTATCAATGGCACACAGAAATATCCACTAGTAAAAAAGTTCATGTGGTTGAAGAGATTAATGTTTTGAGTGGAAAGATGGATGAACTTATGAAATTATTTGCTAATAAGAGTGTTTCTCCTGATCCTAATGATATTGTCCACTTTGATTGAGAACAATAATGAATCTATGGATGTGAATTTTGTTGGTAGGAACAATTTTGGTAACAACGCGTATAGAGGCAATTTTAATTCTAGGTCCTTTCCTAGTAATTCCTCTAATAATTATGGTAATTCCTACAACAATTCTTATGGAAATTTTAATAAGATGCCCTTTGATTCTGAGAATAGTGTTAAAGAATTTATGAGTTTGCAAAAGAATTTCAATGCTTTGATTGAAGAAAAATTTCTCAAGATTGTTGATTTCGCTAGGAACGTGGTTAGAATTTATCTTGATGTTGATTCTTTGAAACTTAGACCTATCCCACCTAAGCATGACACCAATGATTCTATCAAATCCATGAGAATTTCCATTGATGAGTGCAAAGAAAGTACTGCTAAGATGCATGCTAAAAAAGATTGGTTTGTAATAGCGTGTTCTTCTAGTTTTCATGATAACAATGATGAAGATCTAAAAGTGATTGATGTGACTCCTTGATACGTCTCTGTCGTATCTACTTTTCCAAACACTTTTGACCTTGTTTTGGACTCTAACTTGCATGATTTGAATGAAACTAACCCGGACAGACGCTGTTTTCAGCATAACAGTCACGGTGTTATTTTTGTGCAGAAATAAAATTTCTCATAATGACATGAAACTCCATGGAAGTTATTTTTGGAATTAATAAAAAATACTGACGAAAGAATCAAGGCAAGGGGGCCCACACCCTGTCCACGAGGGTGTGGGGCGGCCCCCCTAGGGTGCGCCCCCTGCCTCGTGGCCCCCCTATAGCTCCACCGACCTCAACTCCAACTCCATATATTCACGTTCGGGGAGAAAAAATTCAGAGAGAAGGGTTCATCGTGTTTTACGATACAGAGCCGCTGCCAAGCCCTAAACTCTCTCAGGAGGGCTGATCTGGAGTTCGTTCGGGGCTCCAGAGAGGGGAATCCGTCGCCATCGTCATCATCAACCATCCTCCATCACCAATTTCATGATGCTCACCACCGTGCATGAGTAATTCTATCGTAGGCTTGCTGGACGGTGATGGGTTGGATGAGATTTACCATGTAATCGAGTTAGTTTTGTTAGGGTTTGATCCCTAGTATCCACTATGTTCTGAGATTGATGTTGCTATGACTTTGCTATGCTTAATTCTTGTCACTAGGGCCCGAGTGTCATGATTTCAGATCTGAACCTATTATGTTTTCATGAATATATGTGAGTTCTTGATCCTATCTTGCAAGTCTATAGTCACCTATTATGTGTTATGATCCGTTAACCCTGAAGTGACAATAATCGGGATACTTACTGGTGATGACCGTAGTTTGAGGAGTTCATGTATTCACTAAGTGTTAATCCTTTGGTCCAGTACTCTATTAAAAGGAGGCCTAAATATCCCTTAGTTTCCAATAGGACCTCGCTGCCACGAGAGGGTAGGACAAAAGATGTCATGCAACTTCTTTTCCATAAGCACGTATGACTATATTCGGAATACATGCCTACATTACATTGATGAACTGGAGCTAGTTTTGTGTCACCTATGTTATAACTATTGCATGAGGAATCTCATCCGACATAATTATCCATCACTGATCCAATGCCTACGAGCTTTTCACATATTACTCTTTGCTTAGTTACTTTACCGTTGCCACTGTTACTATTACTACAAAACTGCTACTGTTACTTTTGCCACTGTACCGTTACTTCCATACTACTTTGCTACTAAATACTTTGTTGCAGATATTAAGTTATCCAGGTGTGGTTGAATTGACAACTCAACTGCTAACACTTGAGAATATTCTTTGGCTCCCCTTGTGTCGAATCAATAAATTTGGGTTGAATACTCTACCCTCGAAAACTGTTGCGATCCCCTATACTTGCGGGTTATCAAGACTATTTTCTGGCGCCGTTGCCGGGGATCGTAGCTCTATTCTTTGAGTCACTTGGGATTTATATCTGCTGATCACTATGAGGAACTTGAAAGATGAAAGAACTAAGATTTTTCCCTCAACTACGAGGGGAGGTAAGGAACTGCCATCTAGCTCTACACTTGATTCTCCTTCTGTTTTGAGAAAGCTTGCAACACCTAAACCTGCTTCTGCTATTAATTCTGATATGTCGCATGTGATTAATGATGCCACTTTTGCTATGCGTGATACTTATGATGAAACTACTTCTATGCACTACAAAAAAAATACACTTCCGTGATGATACGTGTTTGTCACAGTAGGTCGCGTTTTCTGTCATGCATGTACATCCATGAAGATATTATGACAGAATCAAGATAGTCATACCTGTGCTGTCGTAGAAGTGTTCCATGACATTACCAAAATTATCATCACAGAAGTGTCCACTTCCATGACGATAAATCGCGCATCACAGAAGTGCTTTCGTCAAGGGTGACCGACACGTGGCATCCACCGTAACAGAACACCGTTAAGATACCGGGTCCCGTTTTGGATCCGATAACCCGTTAACAGCCCGTACCAATGGGGATTTTCCACGTGTAAAATCATCATTGGCTGGAGGAAACATGTGTCAGCTTCCCATTGGCACATGTGTCACTCATCCAATGGCCGATATGTGCTTATGAAATGTTGACACATGGACCGGCCCAAAAGTGGCCCATAAAGTTTAAATGGGCCGGCCCAACTAAAGGGCCACAAGATTTTGCGGTCCATAATGGGCCGACCCAGCAAAAGGCCCATGAGATTTTGCGGGCCATAATGGGGCGGCCCAGCTAAAGGCCCACAAGTTTTTGCGGGCCATAATGGGCTGGCCCAGCTAAAGGCCCGCGAGATTTTGTGGGCCATAACAGGCCGGCCCAGCTAAAGGCCCCCAAGACTTTGCAGACCATAATGGGCCGGCCCAGCTAAAGGCCCACGAGATTCCGCCGCCCATAATGGGCCGGCCCAGCTGAAGGCCCAAAAGATTTTGATGACACTAGTAGGCCGGCCCATTAACAGGCTGCCATGTTTTGGGCCAAATGCCGACCCATATTTGACAGCCTGCCACGTTCCGGGCCTAATAGAGGCCCATATGAGATCCGGCTCGTTAAAAGCCTCCCACATTCTGGGCCAAATTACGGCCCAGATCAGGTCCGACCCTTTGAGAGGCTTTGGGCTAAATTAGGGCCCATATCAGATTCGGCCCGTCAACTGGACGCTATGCTTTTGGGCCCACTTGATAAAGGGCCATCTAGTAATTTGGCCTGATATTAGTTTTGTCCTGTTAAAGGCTCGTTTAACATTTCGACCCTATATATATTTCGGCATGTTAAAAGCCCGTCATATAGTTGGGCCTAACTACAGCCCCGTTTGCATCCAGCCTACTCAGAGTCGATAATCTGATTGGGCCAAACAAGGACCAAGACAATTTTGGCCTGTTATAAGCCCATGATTTGATTGGCACAGTCATGGGCTGGGGTCTAGTTTGGCCTGCTGCCGGCCCGTGAGCTGTTCGGCATGTTTCAGGCCTAACCTAGTTTTTGGCCTCCTAAAAACCCATTGTGTTTTCCTAGGAAAATAGGGCCGGCGGTTTACTCGGCCTATTAAAGGCTCGAATCTACTAGTGGGCCAGTTTACATTTAGGCCTATTAACGGACCAAGATGACGGGGCCCATGATGCGGATCATACATAGTGATTTGCATGACAGCCTGATTCTGTACCGTAATTTTATGGTTTGGCCAGTTTACTTCGAAGACAGGATATATATACAGTAAAATAACTACATCATTATGAATAAGAAAAAGCCCTAGACTCTACAATAAAGAAATTACGGCATATTACATCCACTGGGCATCAAAGTTCGCCACTATGATAATAAAGCACAAGCAGACAGCAGATTACATACACCGGGCATCAAAGATCGCCACCAGTGCAATTAAACACGCCAACAAAATAATATACAAAACCGGCAGCACTTCAATAGAGTTCAAGAAAGGTTAGCCCTGCTCGGAAGCTGCAGCGCCAGCAGCTGAGCAAGCTGATGAGACTGCACTTGTTTGACACTTATATCCTCCTCACTCCGAAAGATAAACAAGCAGATAGATGACATGTTTTGCACATATAAGTATCAGTGCTGACAATTCATCACATTTCTTACTAACGAATAAAGTGACACAGTTTAAAATAGCATTAACACAATATGGTATTGTTCAGGTCAAGACATGGCAGGAAATGACATTGTGAAGGAGTTGGCAGCTTCATGACACCACTGGATTACAGATCAAGAACTGATAAGTATCAATGGTAAGTGTGTTGTCAATTTACCCATTTCAGATTGGCAAAATAAGATCACTTGCTCTGTATGGTTTAATTTACATGGCATGAAGAAGGAACTTGGTTGTACAACTGAAAACTTAAATTGAGAAGGAGAAACTTTTGTTTATGAACTACATAATAAACTTTAAACATGCAATTTGATGCAAACACGAAAAATAAACAGCTGTTGCAGTCATGCCTAACCAAATATACACAACAAAGTTTGAAGGCTTGAGAAGGACAAACTTACATTATTGGTGAAGGCAGGCTCTATAAAGCCCTTGTCCATTCTGATGGGAAGGGGGGGCAATTCAGGAAGTTTACCACAGAATCTTCTTCATAAGCATTGCCTTTATTCTACATTTTGTCAAGAGTAAATATAGATGTGACAATATAAGAAAAAAATGGAGAATATTTAAGATAAGATGAAGAGTGATGCTACATAACCAAGTAGCTATAAATGTAAGTACAATGATACAGGCAAAAGGTACAACCAAGAGCAATGCAGAGCTAAACTTCTTCAGTACCATCGGTATTATCCAACCTTATGGTAAGAGTAAATATATATCTGATGTGTAGAAAATGGAGGGCAAAGGAAAATAAGCTGCAGAGTAATGGTACATGAACAACTACCTGTCAATATAAGTACACTGATAAAGGACTGCATGTACTTACAAGAACAATGCAGAGCTAAAAAATTTCATTGGCATTGGATATATTCTACACTAATGTAACCATTCATACAGATTAGATAATTTGGAGCGAACAATTGATAAGCAAGCTATCATGCATACTGATGTCACATAATGAACCAGGTATGTATGCAAGTACAGTGATACAGGACAACAGGTACTAACAAGAGCAAAGGAGTGGGCAGCATATTTGCGATATCATGTTGTTCTTTTCAAACCGGAATTCTTTTTTGAGCAGATTTCCTGCAAAAAAGATCCATAAGGCACATGCGGAAAAGTAGAAGTTCAAATTGTCATGCGATATCATAGACAGTACCTCATCCTCGGAACGAGACCAGTGCATAACAAGGTTTTTCCATTCAATGTCTTCTAAATTTAGCACATGAGACTTCACCAGAAATTCGTTTATAGACTTGCCATCAAAGTGTGATTTCCTCAGGTAACATCGATACTCCTGCTATGCTTCCTTGAAAAATGCAAGCAAGCTTTGCTTGTCATGACCATCCAGATTGACCCTCGCCTACTTACAACAATGCAATGTAAATCATTGATGTGTTCAATTAGTAGAAAACAGGAAAATAATCACCATGAATAATAGCACTTACACATAAGTGGAACAGGAAGATGTGAAAATAGTGTTTGTCTTCACTATAATCTTCCCATGATGGGAATATATGCACATAGTCCCTAACAACATTGAAAGCAATGTCTTTTAAACTGGGAATAACTGGAATGGGGTTCCAATCTGCAGGAATTGGCCGTCTCTGCAGTTGGGATAGGTCTTCGGCCAGTGGACTTGCTGTACTTTTTGCTGGAGTGGGAATTTTCCTGTGGTACGGCTGGTGCTATGGCAACTGAAATCGGCATACCTTTTGCTGGAGCGCAGGTCCTGTGTCTTGGGGCTAGTGGTGTGGCCAGTGAAGTATGGGTACAGTCTGCTGGAGTCGGTCCTATGCTTTGTGTCACTGGTTGTACATCCAATATAAGTGGGGTGCTGTCTAATTTCTCTGGCAGAACCACGTTTTTCTAGGACTTTGCTGGTGCTCCTTCAGGTTCGGCAATCACCCTCTTCCTTTTTGATGTCTGATGCACAAGAACAACATTTGAGTGAAAAACATGGTATGATGATAGATGGAATATGTATTGATAATGGATGGGCATGGCATCTCGACATATATGATGAGTAAACTAAGCAGATGGCGGTGCAACAAAGTAGAAGAAATGCATGACAACATATGCAAGATACGTGCAATCAATAAAACCTTGCCAAATTATAACAGACACCTTGATGGGTGAACATGACAGGCCATCTGCCTTTGACTCCTCGAGGTTAGAATAGTCATTAGGATCATATTCTGAACAAGAATCTGCAGGTGGGGAGCATATGAGTTTCATTGCATCCAGAATGGCACTCAATGCCTTGGTACCAATTTTATAAGTCATTGTAGTGTTCCACAATATTCTTCTGATGCACGGATTCTGATATTCATTGTAATTACCTATAATATGTGAGAACCATGAAAACATAAATAGTTGTGAGATTATCTTTGTAATGCAGATGATATTCTAATATAGGGGCGCCCCTGTAAACACTTGTCTGCTATCACTGGATTCTAATGAGAGAGCTCATATGTGATGTAATATGGTGCGTGCATTTATATAATCTGGCACAAGTACACAAAAAAGGCTCCAGAAGTAAAGATAGTTGGCAGATGATAGGTTCATAATATACTGTAGAGAGTGTTTATTGCCAAACCATGATAACACGAGTACACAACAACTAGGCAGATCATAGTGTACATAACATGGGTACACCATTACCACGATATATAAATCAGGAAACTGGAACTATCTTGAAAATACGGTTTTGTATTGCCGCTAGTAATTGAAAGCCTATCGATCACGTACAAGCCTCAGCTGTTGACTGCAGATGTCCCTGCGCCCCTTCCTGACAAGGAACATACTGTACATACTAAATACAGAATAAACAAACAGGAACATGTTAAAGAACAGAAGAGGAAGCATATTCTTGAGGTTCCGCTTCATTGCATACAATGTTGGTTGCCCACTCAAGATGAATCACAGCGCCCAAAGAAATGCAATTCCATGTTGTCTCTCTATATGTGGCAATTTTGAAAAAGAGTCAACAGGTGGGGAGCGTATGAGTTTCATTGCATCCAGAATGGCACTCAATGCCTTGGTGCCAATTTTCTAAGTCATTCAGTGTTTAGCTTCAAGAGTGGACTGCTGCTAGTGTGACACAAAGCAGCTACACAGATCATAGTGTAGATATAACGGGAAAACCTTAAGCATCAGAGTAAAATCAGCAAAGTGGAACTTGCTAGAATATATGTGCTAGTATTGCCGGTACGTCTAGAAAGGCTTTGGATACCAGCTCTCTTCAAGTGAAGGTGCAGTACTGTTAATATCAGTGTAACTCTCAAAGGCGACACAGCTCCCCGCATTTCTTTGCTATTCTTATAGGATTCAAGTGGGCAGAGCACTACAAATCCTATTCCTATGTTTACAATATCCTACGAATCAAAGAGGCTCATAGTGTCAATCACAACCAACCGTATAGACCTCTACACTGCAAATGTCCCCGCTCATCTTCAGTACAAGGAACATACTGTACTACTATCATACTCCCTCCATTCCAAAATATAAGTCTTGTTAGACATTTCCACTATGGATCACATAAAGATGTATCCAGATACATTTTAAAGTGTAGATTCACTCATTTTGCTCCATATGTAGTCCATGGTGGAATCTATACAAAGACTTGTATTTAGGAACGGAGAGAGTACATATTAAAGAAGAACGAAAGAGGAATATGGTAAAGAAGAGCAAGCAGATTTTGGATAATAAAATGTTGGTTGCGTAGTGTCCACACATGATGAACCAGAGTACATTAAGAATGCAACTCCCAGCTGTCTCTCGACCATTTCATGCGGTTGGATGAAGGTCCTACGTCTCCTAACCCTTCTTCTTCCTCATCTCTGATTCTTCCCATACAAAACACCGCACGGGCCACCGGCCGGACCACCAGCCCCCACCGCTTGTGTTCCTCCGCCACCCCCACCCCTCACCCCCGCCCTCACGGCCACCCGCGTCGAGTTTTCTTTGTTCGGCGAGGCCCCACAACCACCTGAGCCCCTTCGTTTGCACCGGCGAACTCCGACGAGCTCTAAAAAATCAACTGACCTAATTTTGAAATTTAGTCTACTGCGATTTTAACTAGTGTGGAATATAAAAGGGGAAAACCATAAGCATTGGGAGTATAGTGTTGAGCTGCCATGGCGGATCTGTAGGTGCAAACCGGACAAAGGCAACTTCGCAACCAAGACAAGAACTCAGAGTAAAGCAGTGGCGATCTATTTTATTGCTACGATAAATAAGTTGAGCAGATACGAAAGAGTACCGCCTCTGGTGCGGTGCCGTGTATGCATCTACTGAGAATTTGACAGTGATACGGTAGCGATGGTTGTCGGCGGCATGGAATCAGATCTAGGAGGGTAGACAGTGGCGGCAGGGCGCGGTGGATGAGACAGTCGTAGGAGCAGCACCGGCAAGGTGGACGACAGCGAGGATGAAGCGAGAGGATGGGATGCAAGGATCCCGGTCCAAAGCCGTGGATGAGAGAGGTCAATCTCTTGTAATGGATGGCGGCGTCGGGGTATCAGCTCCGGCATGGTGGAGAAGGACGGTGGTGGATGGCGTGGTGGACGTCGGCGGACGGAGGAGGCTGGGGTGGAGAGGGTTTTTTGGCGCCCACAGAGTATGAATGAGGAAAAGGGAGGTAGAGAGGAAGGGGGGAACCATGTATTCAGGGCTCACTTATCTCTAATGTGAGGAAATTTAAAAACTTAGCCCCCGTTTCACATTTCCTACATCACAGCAATATTAGTTGGTTGGGGATAGGACGGTAATCTCGCATACACCGAATATTTGCCAACGAGAGTTTGATTTTGGTGCCCACCATGTATGAATATGAATCAGGGAGGGATTCGATTTCGGCGGAGGACACACTGTGTTTTGGTGCCCACCGTGTATGAATCCGAGTGAGAGGTAGTTATGTCATGTTTGGGTGAAATTACAAACCTACTCCTATCAAAACCTATAAAAATCCAGCAGATAGGCTTTGCATGGCAGGGATAGGCAGTGGTAATTTCCATCTCGCAGATTTTGGTTTCGGGCGGTTACTGCGACTTTCCCCGCTTCGTTCAAATTTTGCAGAGTGCACGTTTACCGTGCGAACTCAATTCGAACCCCGTTTGTATTCTATTTTTTTGGCGGGATCCATTTTCAATTGGAATTAATTCTATATACTTCATTTTTTATATGTACTTTCAAAAGCACAACACCATTTATACATAAATATGGTTTATAAATGGCATGATCTCAGATTCATAAGGTTGTATCCATCAATTTGGATTTTCAAATATTTGAAACCACTTTATGTTGAAATCCAATGTATGCATTCCTCGCTAACTGTCTCCAATTAATGTGTGTTTCATGCGGTTTTTTTTACTTCTCAAACATGTATAATGTGTTTCACACACACAACATATAGTGTAGTCCTGTTTAGACATTAATTGCATATAAACCATGCATTGTTTGTAATTAAAGAATCTATGGATCACCAATATTGATCAACTATATAACATTACACGTGTGCGCAAATTCAAATGAATATGCATGTTTGATACACCAATTTGCGTTATGATATTATCGATGTCGCGATCTCCAGTTTTAATATTTTAATCCCCTTTAATCCAGATATTCGTCTCATATAGCTATCACTCATGCTTATATAGGACTATCTCTCTGGACCTATACGCGTTCATCGTCTCCCAGGTATCTCTCATGCTACTTGTATGTCGACAATGATCTTTAATCTTCGTAACACACTGACGGTACTCTCTCCCTCGACCTTCATCACACTATCTCTCTCTAAGTATATCTTGCTCCCTGCTATGTGTCTCTAACTATGATTCTCCATGTGGAACCTCTTTCTCTCACACAAACACAAAACTTTGTCTCCTGAGGTCTCATTTCTCTCTACTATTCCCATGTGTGCCACTCGCACACCCCTCATACAGAGATGTCTTTCGCTCCTTAGATATGAAACCTATGACTCTTCCTCTTAAATATCTCTTTCTCACACACAAACACAAACTCTATCTCCCAGGGTCGCATATTTCTCCACTGTTCTCTTGTATGTCGCTCACACACACTCTCTCTCCCTAGAGATATCTTGCGTTCCCTCATATGTCTCTCTAGCTATCACTCTCATTGTGAAATATCATTCTCTCTCGCAGACACAAAACTCCGTCTCTCGGGATATCATTTCTCTCTGATATCTGTTTGTATGTGACTCACATGCACCCTCTCTCTGTCTCTCTCACACCCACACACATAACTCAGCCTTCTGATCCACTTGACTCCTATCTATAACGCACATTAGCTAGCATCTTTATCTTTCTATTTATCTGCATCTCCATCAACCTTCTTTCTCGCCCTCACTCTTGCTTCCTATTACGCACACTACATATGTTTCTATCTACATGCATTTAAGTCCCCTCTTTTTATCTTTCTCTCACACACACATATATAACTTCACCCTCTGAACCACCCGACGGTCATCTCCAACACTCAAACTAGCGCATGTCCCTCTAGCTAGCATCTCCATCTCTGTATCTATCTGTAGTTTCTCCATCAACATTTCTTTCTCGCACGGAGTCTTGCTTCCTATCACCCACACTATATATGTCTCTCCATACATATGCATTTATAGGTTGATCTCTTTTGCACAATGTTGTGCCTCACTCCATCTGCTTGCCATAGATGCATGCTACAGCCCACGCCACTATCTCTTAAAGACAAAAACACATGCTCAGTTGTCGGGCCTTCTTCCCTGCATTCTCACATGCATGCATATTGTCATATAGATCCGTCTCTCCCATGTCGTTGATCTTATGACTTATGTCTTCTTTCTTTTATCTCGATCATGCGCGCGCGCACACACACATCCCACGTATACATGTATACCTCTCACACATGCACATTCAAGGTCTCTATGTCTCCATACGTAGTTAATTACCCTCAACCCTAACGCCACATCGAATCGTTCTCCTCTTGTGTGCACATAACTTCCATGTGGATGGGTAAAACACACACTCACACTTAACAATCTCCTTCTACCTACCCCCTCTCACTCTTCCCCTATATCCCCGAAACCAATAAGACCATCCCTTTGTTTAATTCCCGCCTATATGCACCATCGATATATAGTAGTCTTCCTCGGTGTCTCTCGAACAAACACGTTCTCTCGATGTCGACTCCTCTCACGCGCACACACCTTTTCTTCCCTCTCTACAGACATTTTTCTCTCGGACCCCATCATTGGTGGCCTCTACCATACACAACACCTCTCTATGATGAAGCCATGCACACTTACATTACATCCGCCACCGAGGACCCCGTGACACACACACACACACACACACACACACACACACAAACATACACACACACACGCATGCACACAAAGCCACCCCCCCACACACACACACTAAGACTCCATCTCTCTCTCTCTCACACACACACACACAAACACACACACACACACCCACACACACGCACGCACGCGCACCCACCCACCCACCCACCCACACACACACTCTAAGACTCCATCTCTCTCTCTCTCTCACACACACACATACACACTAAGGCTCCATCTCTCTCTCTCTCTCTCTCACACACACACACACACACACACTAAGACTCCATCTCACACACACATGCTCTAGGCGGAGCATTTGTTCCTACCACCCTTCATCCAACCTTACCCGTATGATAAACAATCACCTTAATTTACTTGTATAACATGGACAAATTCCACTTTACTTTAGTAGTCAGCAAACTTATCATCTGTACCCTTATAAAAAAACGAGTTGGTGATGATGGTGTGCCTGCCATCTTGTAATATAGACCGTATGATCTATATCTAATGGATAGAAAGCAAACTATGATAATTTTACAAAAGATACTCGCACCTCTCTCCACATCCTTATCTCCCACAACCTCATTGCTCAGCAATTAAAAAAGGAAGTCTCTGAAACAATCTAGCATGGTGGCCGTTGCCGCCTGTTGGCACCGTCCATCCCCATGCCTCCGCCCATTCCGACCACCAGTCACCACCACGCTCCACTCCTCCTCACCTTATCTCTCATATTTCATTTTTTCGATGACATTCTCGAGATACCAGTTTTCCGATAAAATTCTCGAGATATCATTAGTTTTTACACATGAGATTACTCCTGCATGGGTCAATCACAACATGTGTTTTGTAAAAAAATGCATATTTATGTTCCGTGCAATGCGCGAGCATCTTGCTTGTAATTATATAACACAAATCACGAGTAGGAAGTGACATTTGTTTTACACAACCACGTTAACATGGCCACGTAAATCACTAGCTAAAGTAAATACCATTATACTTATATCCCGATGCAAAAGGTTGAGTACATGTCCGAAGAGTAGAGTCGCACACATGCACTTAGTCTCTCAGAAGCTCTCTCACACACACTAGTTACGTGACGCCCACTTAAGCAGACACGTATGTTAAAATTTGTGCACCCGCGGGTACACATGATGCTGCGCATTTATTTAGGCCGGACGGCGAACCCAAACAGTAGCTGCATTCATTCCCCTCCCGCCTCCTTTTCTCTGGTCGCCGTCACCCGGTAGCCATGGCCCAGCCGAAGGTAACAACATATGCCATACTCCCGCCAGAGGGACGCTTTAATATGGAAATTTTAGTGGTCATGCATGCATCTTTTTGTGCTAGCACTCCTATATAAGGGTTGACCGGTCGCTTCCCGTGGACGTGCGCAGGCGGTGGAAGAGGAAGGAGAAGGGAAGCGGGCTGTGGAGTAATGTTTTTTACCACAATTTCTTAGGAAACTGAGTGCAATAATTGAGTAGTTTTGCAAACTACCAGTACTACACCTGAAACGGTTCAAAACCTGTACTCACTTGCCAGCGTGTGCTTCCCGCATGAAACGGTCAGCGTTGCCCTGGAGCGTCAGTGCCGCATTAATGCCCGTCCAGAGTGGAGGCGACCTCTCACTGGAGCCAGCTTTGAAGTGGCGTGCCGGCCGAGAGAACTCCGCTTCCCGTTGCACGCGACTGCTCCGCGAGACTGGCCATAGGCCTTCTTTGGATCCATGGGTTAGAGTTAGTTTGAGCTAGTTGGGGATCAAATAGCCCTAAAGTATCCAAGCATGAGGGATTAAATTGGAGCAAGTTGCACCGAACCCACCAAAAAAAACTATCCCACCCAAGAGGTGCTAAATGGAGATAGTCCTCATTGGGACCACTGAAAAATCACTTTTCTCTCTCCATCAAGTGCATTTATTGTCAATCTAACCCTGTCACCAAACACCTCTTTGGCTACAGTTAGTTCAGGGTTAGTCATGAGTTAGTCTAACCTCTAGCTAAGTTAGAGTATCAAACAGGAGCAATATAGGACATGCAAGTTGCTCAAAGCATACAGTCAAATTAGTACGTGAAATGATTTTTTTTTCTTTTATTTGAAAATGGAACATGAAAGGAAATTTTTTTAGAATGCTCTTGGCATGTCGCTAACATGTGATGAGTTAACTGACCTCAATAGACGGCAAAAACGCCAGCCCACCGCACTTTGAGAGAGACGAGGAGGGAGAAGCGACACAGGCTACTGGATTACTAGAGATAGGTGTCGCACGAAAGCCAAGAAAAATGGTGATAGCGTGGGTTAGCCATGTACTAGTATGATGTAACTACATTGGCCTGCCGTGTTTCGTACTCTTCCAGTCCACTATGGAGATGATTGGTTGATTTTATATCGCTGAATAATATTAAATATTATGAGTGCAGACGCTCCACCACGAGGTTCCTTGATCCTTCTCGGTCGTTGGGAATCTATGTTCTTCCACTCTATTTTTTTACGTGAGCTTTGTTCATCCTTTTGCCAACACGCAAGACATCTAGCATCAAGGTGCACGTGTTATGAAAGGATCGTTCCATCTATATGAAGAACACGTGGGAGTGGAACTACGAGATGAACATGTACCCAGAAGTGGACGTACGAACCTGAGTAATGTAGCACAGTAAGTGAAGTGGAAGGGCACAAAAGGTATGAACATGCGTGGCATATAGGGTGTGTTTGGTTGCGTTCTCGTCTCAGCATAGTTTTTCCCTCTTCATGCATGCTCAACTCAACACCCCTCTTCATGCATGCTCTCTTCATGCATGCTTCTAGTGTATTTGTGCTAAACTAGTGTGGACTCACGCACCCTCCATACACTCTACCAAACACCCAAAAGTGGGTCAAGAAGGGAACTCTTGGGCGACATTTGTATCTTACTACGTAATACCACTAAATGTTGTACGTGCAATGCACGGTGATGTTATGGAGTACATGCCTAAGTACTCTACTACTACTATATTAGTTGGAGGCACATATTAACTTTTATATTTGTTTACGTGTATGCCCCGAGACCTTCCAACTAGACGTGTCTTTCTCTCCAGGTCGCACTTTGTATCATTCATACCACTAAGTACTACTACGTGTGGTCTCCGACCCAGAAGTGGAAGAAGTGGAGACGCTCTACCACGCTGTTTTTTTTTTGCATTGAGCTCTACCACGCTGTTCATGTCCCACTCCTTTCACTGACGTGTGGGACATCCAGCATGTGCCATGTTTGGCACTCTTCATCGTAAGAGTTGAAACGCTAGCATTCATCAAAAATAAAAAATAATTATAAATCGGTAGTGATACTATTTTTTTAAGAATCAATCAACAGTGATACTATACCATGTGGTTTCCTTGCTCCTCGATATCGGAAAGAATACTTCCGTTCGCCAACATGTGGGACATTGACCATCCTGGTCCACTTGCCATGCATGCAGAACTCCAAGGGAGAGTCACCCCGGTCGTCACGCTGCAGTAACAATGACTAATGAGCCATCAAATCATAGGCTCACTTCCCACTCTGAAGTTGCTCGGACGAAGGAACCATCATGACTTCGTTGAATTCCGCATCTTGAAAAAAACTACTGTACCAACAGTAGTGCTAGCTACAGTAGTTACACCAATAGAGGCCTCCTTTCGTTCATAGGATAGGAATTTTATAGGAATACGAAAATCATAGGATGTGAGATGGCATGCATCTCAATTCCTATGGAGAAAGAGATGCCATTTGATGCATAGGATAGGAATTTTTCCATTTAGTCTAAGCTAATGTATTGGTAATTTGCTCTAAAAACTACAATAGTAACTAGTAGTACTGGTACATGCTCGTACTCAGACACAAACACACACACTAACTACTAGTACTACTACTTCTCACATGCTGGCCAGACGCCGTCGTTCTCCTTCCCGGCTTTGTCGGCAACACCCCACTATGCTTGGATCTCCGCCGACCTCTCCGCAGCAGCGCGTGCGTCCTCTTCTTTCTTGCGGCGGCGAGCCTCTCTTTTCTTGAGTGCTTTCTGACTTTTATGCTTCCTCTGTGCGGCTTTGGCCGCCTCTTGCTCTACCGCCCATTCGGCCTTGGCATCTTCAAATTCCTCTCACATAGGTGTGAGGTCGCGAGCGGCGAAGAACTCGGCATGGCTGGATGCCATCGCTTCCCTACCATTTTGTGTGCGGTCCTGGGCGGCGAGGAACTCGGCGCGGCAGGATGCCATTGCTGCCTTACCGGTTAGTGTGCGGCACGGTGGCATGAACAACGCTTGGTGAGAGCTCTGGGGTGGAGTGGCCGGACAACCATATAGTGCATTGGTTTGTCAAGAGCTCAAGGACAGAAGACGAAGGAAATTTGGATTCCTCTTCAATCCTGGTCATTTATTACCGAGTAAAATGCATTGGCAGTCATCGAACTTGTCTTGATAGCTCACTTTGATCATTGTATATGCGATATGGTGATTATACGGTCACTGCTTCAGCGTATAGCTCCGTATTTGTCTGGTTGACCAGTCAAATAGTCCGCATGCGCCTCATCAGCTCATGTTCTTTATCTATCTACACGGGCCTACCTGTCAATGGAGAAAGAAATACTGTAAAAACCAAAATTATGCGTATGTGGGGAATCAAACCACGGACTCGTCGCTGCAACGCACCCTCATCAGCCAAATGAAAATGAAATACTTCATGTTAGAAACTCACGCTCACGCTGTCAAAGCATGCTAAAGCATGCATGCCGCCCTCTAAATCAAAGTCCTGCTCATGGCGCAACGCAAATGGCAAGCCCATCACCTACGCGCCCCGGCGGTGCTTGACATTACTGTTTAGATGTTTGATGGAGGCCTACGCGAACGCCGAGCATGTATTCACCTGGCTCAACACCAACGGTCATACTCGGAGCGCCTTGCTCATGTATATCATCCATCACAACGACAATCTATAAAACAGCCTAGCTAGAGAGGGTACTATGGTACGGAGTATGTACTATCGTGAGCGACCAATCTTAGTGCCACTGCACACGAGTGTGTGTCTGATCGATTCGTCCATTATTCGTAAGTTATGCATGGTTGTGTGGTGTCTAATGGTGGTCGCCGAAGGCTAGCTGGCGACAAGAGCGGTTGTCAATACGTGCCGCATATGCTTCAAAGGATCGTCATCCAGGAGTTCACACTTTACCACCACGCCAGCGTCTGACCGCCCTGGCCTACCGAAATCTCTTCCATCGCTAGCGCGTGCTTCCCGCCTGAAACGGTCTCTGTCTCTCCAGAACGTCAATGCCGCATTCACTAGACTTAACTGTAGGTGCAATTGGTATGTCACTGACATGCGGGCCAGATGTCCATTGGGCCCACATGTCAGTAACCCAATGCATCTGCAGTTAAGTCACTGAAGCAACATCCGCATTCACGCCCAACGAACCTCCTCCGGTGCCAGTTGTCCATCCGTCTGCAGCGGCTCATTGCCATTCGCCCGCTATATTAACTTGAGCCCTAGTTCCTAGCCATAGCCAAAGACCCACACTTATTATCCTCTGGTCCCTTCCTTCTATCGGCACCACTCCAACCATGGCCTCCTGGCGCTCCGAAGCTCTCTTGGACGTACTATCGCAGGAGCAGACGAGGGACATCGGCGGCTCCGCTCCTGGCGCGCTCCAAAGCTCTCTTCGACGTACAGTTGCAGGAGCAAATGAAGGAGATCGCCGGCACCCCCCGGCCGCCCTCCGCCGCCATGACCATGAAGCTGGCGTGCGTGCGCGGACGCAGCCGGCAGCGAGGAAGAGTAGTACACGGTAGGTCGCCGCCGCTCTTGTCCCAGGAAGGACAGCGCTACTCCACTCAGTCGACGCCAAGCTTGGTGGGGTAAACATCGGCGGCCAATTAGCCGCTTGACGATGACGTGGAGGCGGAAATCTTTAGAACCTTGTGCTCCGGAGGAGGAGGTTATCGAGGCGGATGAGGAGGAGGCAAAGGCAATGGCCGGCTTTCTCGGGTTCATGGCCGGACATGGTGGTTGGGCGCTGGCGATTGTTTAGATTAGGTTTACAGTAGGTTTTAGTATGGTTTGTGCGAAATATGTAATAAATATCGTCCAGTTTGTAGGAAAAGTTTCGAAATGTAATGAATTTCATCCGGTTAATTTGAAATTTGCTTCGTTTGCAAAAATTTCGTCTGGTTAGTTCATATAGTTGTTGAAAGGTATGCAGGCAGCATCGGATGGCATCCATCAGTGTCCTCAGACAGATGCCGGTGTAAATTTGTGAGCCAGCGCTAGAGATGCCCTAACTATCATGCTATAATTGCTAACAGTGCTCCATTATTTGGCAGGGAACAGTTATCCCTCGATCAAAATTAGATATGCGGTGTTTCGCACTCCTCCCGCGTAAGAGTGTAAACTCTTTCTTACATAAAAATGGATCAAGTGGACGGCACTGTAGCACGTCATATCACTCAAACTAGCCCGCCTAACGAGCGGGAAAGCACTGCCCTCGTCATTTTGTTCTGGATTTCTATCGATAGATCGTGCGAAAATGTTACGTTTTGCAAGTTCTAAAGGAAAAGGTGGCACACTTACGACTCGTACGCGTCGCACCCCCGACAGTCCGGCTCGCACGCCGCTCACCAAAGGGGACACACGTTGTCTTGCAATTTCACTGACATGTGGGACTGTAACTGAATAAACTGTTGATAGCCGAAATCTAATCGCTCGGCGGGCGTTGGCTGAGAAGAGAGAAACGGGGGAGGGAGAAGAGTTCGCCCGCCCGCCGCGCACAGATTCCAAGAAATATATGGTGATAATGTGAGGTGGGACATGCTGGAGTCCGAACCGCTTCCGGAGCCCGCTCTGACCGGATGATACTTGCCTGCTCCCCCTGCGTGTGCCCATCCATGCTCCCCGCGTACGTGGCTTCATTTGATTGGAACAAAAATAAGGTGAGGGTTCGCATGATTCACTATCAAATAAAAGTACAAAGTACCGCCCACACAAGACAGTGCACTAGCCCTAAGATAGTTTGATAAAACGCATTGTTCTGGTAATTAAACATAGGGCAATGCAAACTACCCTGAAGGATTAGCGCGACCAACTATTTCTTGTCATCGATCTCTCGGGAAATGACCACAGCATGGACAATGGCATGTGAATCGATCTCTGGGGCGATGTCCACAGGACTGACCGCAACATCGGAACCGATCTCTGGGGCGATGTCCACAGGATGGACAGCGGCATCGGAATCAATCTCTGGGGCGATGCCAACAGGACGGACCGTGACATCGAAAATGATCTCTGGGGCCTTGTCCACAGGACGGGCCGTGACATCGGAATCATCAAGGACATCCACCGGCACCTGCACAACCCTAACATATTAGCAAGCACATTGCAAATAATCAAAAACCACACCTATGGTAATAAGCCATTATTTTTTACCTTGTGTAGCTCACCGGGGGATCTCATCCCTCCGGGGCCATCTCCTCGTCCTCGATGGAGGCCATCACATTGCTAGGGGAATACTGCTTCTCAACGGCGACTATCTCCTCAAACTCGGCCTTGAGCCTCGCATAGGTGGCCATCAGAGTTTCTGGGGTAGTCACGGTAGGGCCCTTGCTGTTCTTCCAACTTTCTTTGAGGAGTTCGTCCGCCAACATCATCAACTCTTTGGCCAGTGCTTGTTTCTTGGAGTTCTTCGTCTCCATGGGTTGGCCCGCCAACATGGTCAACTCGTTGGTCAGTGCTCGCTTCCTGGGGATCGTTGTCTCCAGTGGGTTGTCCGCCGGCAACTCTTTGCCTAGTGCTCCAGGATCCATCAATGAACTGACAAACAAAAAGCAATCGAAGGGAAACCACAATCGCAATGAAAACGAGAAAAGAATAGGGTATGAGAATCGCTCGGTGCTTCGCAAAAAGAAGATTCTTGGAATGAAAATATAGCAGCATAACTGTTTTGCCCACCTTTCCTTCATCGGTACAGAAGAGAAATGGCAGAAGTGAGTAGCCTGGAGTGAGGTTTTCTTCAAGAAAGGGCTTCAACGAGCATTCTAGTGAAATGATGATTGCTTCGTCTAGTCCAACTTGGAGGCCACCTTACCACTGCTTGTAAAGGTGTGGGTTTTGTGATATGATGTGTCATGACGGCCACACCGGGGTGACAGGTGAGTCTCGACTATAGCACCTCGCTGTGATTTGGTCGATGGCACACGGGCCCAGATGCTTTGATGTCCCACATGTAGATAGAGCAGCTAGTTATATAGGAGTGCTCAGTATTGTGCACCGCGACCAAGGCGGAGAGGAAAACGAGAAAACTATGTAATTAATTCATGAGTTTAATTAGGGTAGTTTTGTAAAGTACGAGATACATTCCTCCAATCGCAAAATGCCTTGGTTCATGAGATTTGAGATTTGAGTCCTATAAACCGGAAGGGAGGGGGTACTGCACGTGGTGTAGTCTAGTCACTTGTTGAAATCTCTAGAAAGGCAAGTACTCGTTTCAGGTTTACAGGGCTATACTACTTCCTCCGTCTAGGTGTGTAAGTCATCTTACGAAAACCAAATAGTCCCAAAACACTTAGGCGCGGTGCATTAACTTCTACATTGTTTCTTGTTTCTTGACATATCAACCAATAAGAGATGAGAGGCGTGCATGCTTTTAATGACTTGAGACTACCAAAAACGACATGCACTGGCTAGTTCATTGCATGAAATGTTATTAATTAGCAAATAAACATTGCTGACCCCAAGAGGAAATGGTGCTAAGCGCGTGGACCTATGCAGAATGAGTATCAACCAATGGATGATGGAGTTTAATTGTTAAACAATTCAATGAGGGAAGCTTAGCTATAAATTCAATGACTTACTCACCTAGACGGAGGGAGTAGCAAGTACAAGTACTACTACAATAGTGGGCTCAAATAGCAAACATGCTCTCATGCAAGAGCCTGGCTACTATATGCGTGCTCCAAGGCACCGCACCACGTTCGGGTTGCGCTTGGCTCTTCGCATCTTCGAGAAGACGAATAATTATGTACTCCTACTTCTACAGTATCGAATCCACTGCTGCATGTCCGTCCACCTCATGCGGGAGGGATAGCATGTAGCGAAAGCTTCTACTTACTGCTCCTGCCTTTGCGTCTATGACAGGTGGGCCCAACAGGTGATTGGCCCTCCTGTCATGCAGCCAAAGGCAGGTGCAGTTAAGGCACCGGAGCTCAGTCCACGAGGGAGAGGGTGTTGTAGTAATCAAACTTCTCGGTCTTGTACGAGTTGACGCGACACATCAAAGCACTGCACTCGATATAAGTCTTTTTACACATTTCAAATGGACTACAACATACGGATGTATGTAGACATATTCTGCTTCATATGTAGTCACTTGTTGCAATCTCTAAAAAGACTTATATTTGGAAACGTAGGGAGTACAACGCATGCATGCATGCCATGATTTTCCTTTTTATACTTGCACGTGTTGACTTGATGCACCTTGCCAAATTTTGACTGTAAATTTAACTAACCAAATTTTCATGCATGTCACAAAAATTTACGGGGCTGTTTGGATTGTGACTTTGTTTGTCTTATGTTGCCACATTATTTTTCCCACACTTGCCACACTTGCCTAACTTGAGTTTCTCAAATTGTTAGAAACACTTTGGCTTGCCTAAGGGAATCTATGACATGTGGGGTTCACTGCTAATAAAAAAATTCTTGTCTTAGGTGTGGCTAATAAAAAAGACTTATATTTAGGAACAGAGGGAGTAGAAAATATAAATAATAATGCATGTTGGGGCAACCCACGTTTCCGCTAATTTTAGCTGTGGGCTTGTTCACAATTTTTACGAGGGGGTGGTTATTCAATTAATGGAGGGACTTGTAGTACCAGACTTGAACGATACAAAGTGCGACCTGGCACAACGTAACACCACTTGGAACAAGCGGGTAGCTATCTCAAAACACAATCAACAACTAAAAAAACCTTGACCTGGCATGTAGTACACAATTTTAAACGATTGTTTTGATGGAGTGAAAAAGGAAAACTACCCCACTACGTATATATATGCCGCAGCCTCCGCGCTTGCTTGCTAGGGTTGCTTTATTCACATAATCTCATCCTCTCCAGATCTAAACAAGATAGGGGTGGTAACACTGTCTTTCTCCCATATAAAAACACTATCTTTCTATCCTCACCGATGGTTGTAGATCCGGACGTATCCCCCTCCGCCGGTGAAAGGGAGGAGGGGCAGCGTTTATGCCGTCGTCGACAGCGAGGGAGGAGGCCCACTGCCGGCCGCACCGTTATCTCTGGCCGAGCACCGGCGCGGGAGGTCCTCTGATCCCTTCGTCGTTGCCTGTGGATGGATTCGGCCTCCCGCCGCCCACCTATCCACACCCCAACGACCTTTAGGTCTATCTTCATTCGAAAACGCCTTAGCTCTACTTCCCCAGCTTGCTACGTCACTGCATGTGCATCATTTTCTACCTCTCAGCCCCTCTCGATCGGATGGTCCAATGTCACCTATTTTTCTTCTTCTATTGTTAGAGGTAAAGCTACTTCATGGAGTCGAATCTTGTACTCCCTCCATCCGGAAATACGTGTCATTGAAATGGATGTATCTAGATGTATTTTAGTTCTAGACACATCCATTTTGATGACAAGTAATTGCGGACAGAGGGAGTACTTGGTTCAAACAAGAAATAAAGTGGGGGTGGGGGAATTTAGTATGTACATCAGACTTGGTACAAACAGGAAGGAAATGGGGTGAAAGTAGTACAGACTGGTCATCCAACCGGTCTCTTGGTCAAAAAGGGAAATATAGGGGTAAAGCTGTACACAGTGGTATGACCAAGACTATATTTGCTATCCACATATAGGTGTAGGTGGCTAGAGTGAACAAAAATGGGACCAACCGAGATATGTTTCTTGGATGTTTGTTTCTCAGGGCAACAAACTATGAATCACCACTTTATGCCCCTGTTTAGGTACATGGTGCTGGACTACTGGTGTACCAACTGTCCCATGCCCTTATACCAAATATTTAGTTGTTCTTAATCTAATGTCCCTGGTAAAAATGAAGCCATGCCACTGTTATAAGCCATGACAAGTTTAGCCAAATGTTTTTGCCTGTAATTGTTTGAGACTCTGACTATTTCCTTTGTACCTTTTTGTGCAAACAAGGATATCCAATTCACCTGGTTGCTGTTGTGACCTTTTGGTGCACTGCACAAAACTCTTCTTGAAAGAAGTGACTTTTGTGTTGTTTAACTTGAATGTCAGAATGAAACAGTTGGTTTATTTCGGTGGAACTGCACAAAGGGAGATCTGTGTTCCAATACTCATCATCCACATTGGCTCCATAACCTTCCTTTAGGTAAGAATGATATTTAATGCATGTGTTCATCTTTATTTTCTGACTGCCATGAGAAAATAATGCTATATTTTACTAGTACACTTGTACTCCCTCACTAACAAAACCAATTCTGAAATAGAAGGGCAATCATGTACTTGGTTTCACCAACTGGTGAGGAGAAAGAGAAAGAGAGCATGAAGAGGAAGAAGAAGAAGAATAAACAGTGCCAAGGCAATCTTGCTGAAGCCAGAGGCCTCAGTCGAGGCCATTCAAGGGCTCCGGCAACGACTGCCTTACATGTGAGACGATCCTCCAGGGAGCCCTTCCACTTCTGCTGTCTCCCTTAATTAATTAGGAGTACTTAAGTACCACTAATTTATTGCTACCTAATTTTCCTGAATCATGTACGTGTGTATGTTTGTCTATGGAGGTGAATCATGTGGTGGAGCAGGGAGGGAATACTATTAGTGTCATGACATAATAGTGCTATTGTTTTGCATGTCAATTTATTGCCATTGGTTCAATGAGGCAATGTTTTGCGTATAGTCCATCATGAATTCGATGCTACTGTTAGAGTTATATGCTAATGTCTTCCTATCCTTGCTCACTAATATAATGAAGGTTTCAACTTTTTCCTACTTGTGCAAACAGGGATCGTGTTGTGCCAATCATACATTTTAGTGGAACTACACAAGACAATACAATGAACTGTATCCCAGCCAGTGCT